>JBAMCJ010006694.1:0-600000 GCA_037075205.1 Drosophila prostipennis | reverse complement strand
AATATTGATATAACATTATTTCTCTTAATAAATAAAATAAATATAATCTTACATCTTATAAATTTTAACGTATCATAACTTTTATTCTTAATAACGATTAAATGATCTAATAATATGAATAAACTCGGAAAGAATGGCATATAATTTAACTACGCAGCACGAAAAAGCTTAAAGGTTTCCAGGGGGCATTGAAAAGCCATTTGAGAGTCGCCGACGATATTTGTACAAATGGGAAAATTCAAATAATTGGTAGTAAGAAGAAAATACGCTCTGCCATTCCAAGTCTGGGCGCCGAAAAGTCAAAGTCAGTCGGCTCGTAAAGCCAAGGCCATCACACACACACACCCACACTGTAACACACACACAGCTGTCTTGGCCACAGTTTTCCCAGCGTATGAGCCTTCTTTGTTTGTGTGGGAGCCCACTTAACACAATGTTTGTCTTGGCAATTACACGCGCCTCCTTCAGCGCTGTCCGAAATTTGTTGCCAAGCTAAATTTGATTGTCAAACGAGGGAGAGGGGGGGAGGGAAATGGCAAGGGGGTTGGGAAATCGGAGGGGGGGGTGATTTTTCTGGTGGCGCAGGTTCGACTTTGGGGGGTGCCAAATGGAGACTACACTTGAGCACACGAATAATTCCATTACTTAACATTTGAGTCGCAAATAAGGCACGCAACTTGGTCGGAAAAGTCGGAAAAACCGAGGGCAAGTTTTATGTGCCACCGTGCGTGTGTGTGTGTGTGCGTGTGTGTGTGTGTGTTTGGCTATAAATGTCTCCTGTGACCAGTGGCAACAATGGAAAAGCTGCTGCTTAAGTGATACAAAATGCAAATACTTTGGATACGTTGATGATGGAGAAGCATTTGTTTGCGGCTGCACTGAAAACAAATAAATGTTTATAAAAAAATGTAAAAACAAAGAAAGAACTGTTTAATTATTCAAATTATATTTAAGTATTGTAATACATTTTTAATTAGGGTTAAAATGTCAAATGGGTGTTTAAAAGTATGCAACAAAATATTTTTAACCCAAAAGTCTTATGAATTTATACAAAAAGGCGACTATCCTTTATTCATTGCATACTTTTAGGCACGTATTTAAATAACATTTCAAAAATGATGACTGCTTTCTTCGAACACTTTAATGACTACTATTTAAATATCCCTATAACTGTGTAGTTGTTTCCCATTTTCTCGTCATGGAGCCCGCCAACTATGATAATATTTCCTTCTGTGTGGATGGTATAGTGGGTTCTTCTGCCTCTTCTCTTCTTTTTTTTCGGTTTTGTTGGCAGGAAGGCAGCAAAGTCACTTGACGAGCTTCCGGCTTAAGGTTATTTGCACACAACTCCACTTTGCCCCGCGCCATGTGCCTTTGTTATGCCAGTGCCTGTGATATCCACTCGTCGATTGTTGTGCCACGTCCCCCGTAACATCCCCCTGCCCATGCCCTCGGGGGCTAGCCAACCCCCCTGCCCCCCTTTTGGGGGGCTCGGCCGTAAAAGTGGCGTCCATGTGACAAATATATGGCGACATCTTGTCGCAGCTTAAGACGAAATGTAAACACAAACAGGGCAGACGAAAATTCGCTGTCAGTTGAGAGTTTCCCCCCGCATTTGCCCCGAAAAATGTTAAATTATGCGTGGCCCCCTTTTTTCCCCGCCTCTGCCTGTTATTGTCGCGTCTCGCTCACTATTTCCTCCTTGGCTTTTCGGCGCTCGTCAGTTTGGCAGTCAGTTTGTCAGCTCGTAAAAACAAAATAACGAACAACAAGAGCAAACACAACTGGCAACCGGCAAATGGAAAATGGAAAATCAAAAACTCATCTGCATGCCGCTGGATCGTTTAAATCAACTCGAGCATTTCCCCCAGCTGCCCAGTCACGTCCTGCCATCGAGAGGTTAGTGCCGCTTAAAGAGGGAAATAATAAAAAATAAAAATACTACACGCAGTGGCGGAGGAGGAGAGGAGAGGGGGTTCCATGTCATGTGGCCCCGCTGTTTTGTTATTTTCGACCATAAAGCGAACGAGGTGACGAATGATCGTGACCATAATAAATTGCCAAAAACGATTCCATTCTTTTCAATTCGATGGCCGACGAATATAGTGGTGCTCGAACTGTGATTTGTAGCATGCCTCGGCTTTTTTGTTTTTTTTTTTTTGCTGTGCTTTTTGCCACAGTGGCAAATCACAGCCTCAACATCGATTTATTCGCCGACGCTAGAACGCTTTAATGGCATTCATAAATATGTATTTTTTATCAGCCCGAAAATAAATTACACTTTATTTATGCTTAGCTGAGAATATTTAGGGAGCATCAATATTTTGAGCTTTTCGGATTCAAACCGAAAGATGTACAGTTTAAAATATATACAAAAATATGTAATAAGTTATTTCGCGTTTAAGAAATCTTAAATAATAATCTATATATATAAAACAGTCATGCGGAAAATCGGGAAGTAAGACCTGCAGCCAAAACGACTTGACATACAAATCTAAAATAAAAACCGAAATTCGGAAAAAATATGAAATAAATTAAGAATAGAATAGATTTCACCTAAGTAATGAAACACTAAATTTTTAATTTGATTTGATTTAAATTTTCTTTTATTTTTTCTAGGTGAGAACCTATTTCTGATATTTATTACCAATTTAATTTTGCTTTTTAGAACTTATTGGCTAAAATTTGTAAAATATTCCCTTTAATAAAAAGTTGAGGAATTTTTGAACCACAGTGGCTAGGAGCGACTATTTTTGGCTTTTGCATTGAATCCGGTTTTCCATCGAGCCCGTATCCTTTTCTTTTTTTTTTTTGGTTCTGCGGCAAGTCCCAGTGCTTTGTGTCCTTTGGTCCTGCTTTGCACCTCCTTTGTGCTACGGGTTTTATATTCCTTTTGTGGGCTTTTCGCTTTTGGCTCCTCGCTTTCCATTGAGCCGAGAGCCGAGAGCCGCCTTCAATGCAGCCATCAGCCGTGGGCTTACACACTTGGCAAGTGGACATTGTATCTGAGGGCTGTCCATGGCAACCCATTAATGCCCCCTGCCCTCTCCTTTTCTCCTTTCTCCCTTTCTAGATACCCCTATATCTTACCACCTCCCCCGCCCCACTAAGGATATTCCTCGGCCAGCGGCGCTTTTGACGCCTCATTCGGGCGGCCCTCCGTCTGCGGAACGTCAATTCAATACGTTTAAAAGTTCATTTGCTGTTTAGCTCGGTCATTATGTGCCTAGACCCATAACCATCTTCTGCTGATACACTGCCCTCCTGCTGGGCAACCCCAACCGCCCAACCACCCATCGCCACCCCCTGTCCAGCCTTGAGTAGGGTGAAAGGGACTGTGGGCTCGTAGGGTCCGAGTTCGAGTCCTTGGACGGGGGCGGCCATTAAATGGGCACTCAATGTGTTTGTCTAACTTGCCATTTGCGATGATAATAATGTTGTATGGCCGTTACATTGATGTTACGGCCCGACAGAAGGACTACGGCCTATTGTTGCCGTTGTTGCTTGCCTGCTGTCCAAGTATTTCCAAATCGTTTGGCTCGACGTTTTGATTTCGTTATCAGTTTTTATGTTTATAAGCATCGGACACATGCAGAAGCACACTCTGCCGATAAATACCCTTTGTTTTGGGGGAGGTATCATTAGATTTAAAAGAAACCTATTGGAATTTGACTATAAACTAAAATATAAAAATAATTTCAGTTTTAAAACGAAAATTGTATCTTTATGTATTATCAATTTGAAAAATAATCTTATGGAACTTAATTTTATGATGATTTTTTTTGAAAGTCAATATTATATAATAATAATTTCATCATTATGTATCATCAATTTGAAAAGTAAGCTTATGAACTTTAACTATATGATGATTTTTCTTGAAAGTTACTAATATATTCAGTCTTAAAATTAATATTTCAATATTTCATCAATTTGAAAAGTAACTTTATGCAATTTAACTATAAACTAAAACATAATAATAATTTCAGTCTGAAAAATAATATATATAATCTTTTTGTATCATTAATTTGAAAAGTAAACTTATGGAACCTAACTTTATGATGATATTTTTTGAAAGTCAGTAATATTTAATAATAATTTCATCATTATGCACCATCAATTTGAAAAGTAATCTTATGGAACTTAACTATATGATGCTTTTTTTTGAAAATCAATAATATTTAATAATAATTTCAGCCTTAAAATGAATATATTTCAAGGGTTCTGTTGAATACTGGAAATTACCTTTGCCACCGAGTCTTCCATCGTTAGGGTATTTAATTGTTCTCATATCACAAATGATATACTTTCCCGATTTTGTTGTTTTGAACCTGGTGCCGCTGCTGTTGCTGGCTTTTATTTTTGCGTTGTTTGGTCAATTGGAAAACATTTCGATGCAGACTTTTGGTCGCCGTCTCGTTGGCCAAACCGCCGGCGCCACCGAAAACAAAAGAGGTGGTTCAAAGGGGGTGGTTTCCCCTCCCAAAGGGGCGGAAAGGGGAGGGGTGGTTTTGGGTGGCTGCTGTTGCCGTTGCCCGGCATAATGGCGTCGTTATTATTTTGGCATTAAAAAGAATTAATACGCTTCAATAGTTCTCGTTGTCGTCGCCAGGAGTCTCGAGACGCCTCTCGACGTGAATAGATCGTTAGGCAGCATGCCAGCCATTCACCCCGAAAAACCCCACTCCACAGAAAGCCACCCCCCTCCCCCTGAATTTTCCACCTCCTCTTCTGCCTGCTAGACTTTTCCTTTATCGAGACTTTGCTAGTTTTCCATTCTCCTTTTGGCTTTGCACTCTGCTTTGTCACGCATTGGAGAGCAATTTTTGGCTCTCGAAGCATGCAAATGGATGAGGAAGAAGAGGGCCGGGAAAGTGCAGGGGGTTCGGGAAAGAGGAGAGCCGGAAAATTGTTAGTGAAGGGTGTGGCCAAGGAGGGGGAGGGGCAAATGATACACGCATTGAGCGGAATGGACGACGTTTCATAGGCAACCGTGCATGAGTTTCCCTTTAGCACATTTTCCCTATTTTCCACATTTTTTCTCATTTACCCCCCACCCCTCTTCCCGCCGGCTGGCCACATTCTTCGTTGGCTAAATACATTGCTTAATGTTTTCATTTTCCCTTTGACCATCTGGAGGTTCTTGGCTTTCCCTTTGGAGAACCCAGAAATCGTTGGGTTATTATCTCTATTTAACTAACTTTTATCTTAAATTATCTAAATTATGTTATTTCAAAAGCAGAAATGAATAGCACTTTTACAAAAAAGTATTAAAACGCATTTAACAAAGCTATAAATTAAAATCGGATTTAATTGTGACACATTATAAAATGTTGTATAAATGTAATAAAGTACAAAAAAATACTGTATTGTGCACTGGTGTCAGGTAAAAACATGTGAATTAAAATAAAATTGATTATTAGTTATGCAAATCGTTGAAAGAGGGTAAAAAAGCGACCATTTAACCCCATTAAACATTTTTCAAAGGTCTCTCCGTTCAAAGAGCAATGGGCCCACTAAAAACTCATCAATAAAACATCAATACAACGCGTGTGATTACACATTGGCATTACGGCATAAGCCCATTCTGTCAGGCCATTTGCGAGTTTAAAAGCGGACAACTGTCAATAATTGCACATAATTCCATATTGAAACCTTTGACAACGCCATTCAGCGGCCGGAGTTCCGCCACTAAGCAAACAATATGCGACAAACCACTTGACAGGATAAGCGAAAAGCGCCCAGGACAATCGATGGAGAGTGGAGAGTGGAGAATGGAGAGTGCTTAGTGCGCTGGTCACGATGATTAACTCGTAATCCCCGGGGATTTATACATATATATGTATTTTTATTGAACTGCAGGTCGCACGGCGCACAAAATGCGAAGGCACCTTTAAAACATTGCATTTAAATGGAATAAATAAATAAAATAATTTTAGTGCTTGTGCAGGAATTTTATTTAATTTTTTTTATGGATTTTATTCATTAACATTTTTAAAAATGTAAAAAAATATGTTTCATAAATTCAGGAATTTTATTTAATTTTTTTATGGATTTGCCAACTCGTTTTATGCATTAAAATTTGTAAAAATATAAAAAAAAATGTTTCAAAAATTCTAAAGCCCCTTAAAATGTGATCAAACCTAAAGGGGGAAGAAAAGGTATTAAAACAAATTTAAGGCCCATTAAAATGTTTCCAAATTTAAAGAAACTCAAACTAAACTATTTTTAATTACAAATATAATTCGATATTCTCATATGTGATTTGCATTGTAGTCTATACAAATCGACGCATTTAGTTGGGGAGCGAACTAATTTATCATCCGTAATTTAATATTCATTTTTTTCCTGCTGCATTTCATATCGCTGGCAGTGGTCGTAAAAACTTCCGCCGCAAATTGCAATTAGACATGATATAGTTGCTGCTGCTGCCGATAATAATTATGATGGGACAGTTGGGCGGGGCGGACAGGCATTTTGCATCGATGCAAATTCGATTTGCAATCGTTCAGGGCAGAATCTGAATCAGAATCCGAATCAGAATCAGAATACGAACCAAAACCCGAATCAGAATCAAAGCTAGGGCCAGCATTCCAATTCCAATTTAGTTGCACGCAAATATTTATTTAATTTCTATGCAAACTCATGCACACGCACACAGTTGCAGATGCGGATGCGAATGCCGATGCGAATGCAGATTGGCATCCAGATACGATGCGGCCACATATGCAGAGTGGCATATATAGTATGCTGGGGCATAAATAGAGATACAGATACAGATGCAGATACGGACACATAAATACAGGTGCTGTCACTGCATATCTATTAGATACAGATACACATTGCCGTAAAGCGAATATTTTCATTTTGGCCACTCTTTTTCCCCAGCATTTTGTGTTTGCTTTCAATCCAGCTACCCGAAAAATATATATCAAAATACACAAGCACATTCAGTGGGATTAGATTCGGGACATTGTGCCCTCTAAAATGAAGAGTTTGCCGTTGCCTTTGAGCTGGGAATGCATATATTTGCTTATTACGAGGGAGCTGCAATTAAAGTCAAGCTCACAAGCGGTGTAATTGACTGCCGAAGGACTCCGACGAACCGAAGGACAAGTGCTCGAAGTCCATTTGTTTGGCTCTCTCCGAAAATTGCAGCAAGGTTATGTCAACACATCACTTACGGTTGCCCAACATCAAGTGCAAATCAACATGGCTACATGGCTGCACTTGGGCATCGATTTCATTGTTATTCTGAGGCCCTCGATTGTGCTGATTGAATCAGTATATCAGTATATTTTGCCAAGTTTAAGCAATTTACCCTCAACCAGATTGTTTATTTGGTTAGAATTATGTAGTTACCTTTGGATTTCAGTTGGCCAGGTATTGAAAATAATTTCTAAATATTTTAAATTTTATATTTTATGTTTTTCCTAGCTCACAAAGCATGCCTGCGGTCACACGCCCATCTTGCATGGGGCACACGTCGATTCTTCTTTGTGTGCAGACTATTTTGAAACGCAGTTCTGCTGGCAGCATGCTAATTTCACATTTTCCATTCATATCCATTGCAAAAGCCATCTTAATTTATTTAACAGCTATTCGTCGATTAACAATCGTTCGTATTTCCGTACTCCGTTGTGCCAGGGGATCAATATCCAAACTTTTTCCCATCCCCCTCTATTATCCCCTTGGTAATTAGACAAATGGCAAACTCCCCAAATGCTGCTTTTCAATTCGAAATGTGTTTTGGTAATGTTCCGAAAATGATGAATCGCATCCTGCTGGGCCAATCCCTATTCCCATTCCCATTCCCATTCCTATTCCCAGGGGGCATTATGCACCAACACTCAACAATTTGCTATTTACCCATTATGGGCACTGAACCCCAGCTCGATTGAATTCAACCGACGATGACTGACTGAAGCTTCCACTTCCACTCATTCCCCCTTCCCTTTCTCGTTTGCTTTTTTGTCGCTTTTATTGTGAGGGAAAATCATGAATTTCCCAGGAACAGCAGCAAAACCGGAAGACAGAAGACGAGTAAACCGCTTTGTGCATTTTGTGTGTGGTTGTCGTTCGAAAAAAAAGAAGGAAAATAACCGAAAAAAGGGGCAAGGAGAATTCCTGGCTAATGAACACGACACTCTGACATCGAAGCGAGTGGAGGGGGGAAAGGGGGAGGTTTCTTTTTACTAAAAAATGGTGTTTAGTGCATTTTGCAATTATGAAATTCTGGCAGCGGCAGTTCCTGTCTCCTGCAGTCTGCTTGCCGGCAACAAATTTAGAACAAGCGTAAAATTTGCAATTAAATGCCTGGCAAAAACCAACGACCGCCCCCTCCGACCACGCCCACTAATAAAGGGACAACCATGGCACTGCAACAACAACAAGAACAACAACAAACAGTACTTTATACCATGGTTATATATCCATGTGAGTTTGTATGGTACGTAGGATAAATGAGGTCAGTTTCTCCATCTCTTGGCTGCCGGCTGCCGGCTACCGTTTTTTCTCATTTTTCGGCTTGTTGTGACACTTTTTGGTGCATTAAAGCAACAATACAGGGGGAGGGAGCCAACAACAATGGCCGGCAGTCAGGTGGAGAATGGGTAAAAGTGCTCTCCACTCCACTCCGCACATTGCGTATACGCCACGCTGGTCACGATGCAATAACGCCCGGCGTTGGCATTAAAAACAAACTGGAAATGAATACAAAACAAGGGAACAAATGGTTGGCCAGCGACGATATGGACTATTGATACCGCCTAGCAAATAGTTATTAGCTTTTGGATATTTAATATTTTGTCAACTGATTACCCGTCGTATACGCAATTTATTAGATTTCGCACTTGATTGGCTTTTGATGAGTTACAACTGCTGCACGCGCTGCAATTGGAGAAACCATTGAAACACATTGACAACTAGTCGTATACGTAACATTTACCCTGTAGCCATCAAGCAGTTATAAAAACGCAGTAACAACAAAAAAGGGAGGAGGAAAAAAAGGAGGACAAAAGGAACAACAAGAGGCAAGCAAACAGCGACAAGAAAATGACAGAAGGTTTCGATTATACAACCGGGAAAAGGGGAAAGGGGAAAGGGGAGGGGGCTATGTGAACAGGGTAATATAGCTTGTTGTTTGAGATCGGATTGGAAGGGGGCTATATGTCTGTGTGCTTTCGGCTTGCGAAGGATGTGCAGCTAAGGGGGCGTGGCCGGTGCAGTGACACTGCGCCCGTTCCGTTGACCCGCATCCACACACAAACAAGGACGAAAAAGGATTCACAGTCGCCGGGCCAGGACAAATGATAAATGACAAAGGACATACGCACTCTCCTTTCCATTTTTTTGTTTGTACTTACTTACTTTTTTTCGATCGCCCCAGCTGCAGCTGGTGTTCCTTGTTCCTGTCCCTCAAGTTGTTAAGTAATATGTGTGGGATGTCCTGGCAACTCAGCTGCTCCTGCGATTTGACGGTATTTGATTAATTACTTAAAGGGCGCTCATTCAAATATATAACTCAATTCGTATTTATTTTCTGGCCTTAACCAATCGATTTACACTCTTTTTCCGTTTCCATTTAATTTGATTTATTTGCCTTTCTTTCACCATTTTAATTCGATCAATTTTTCTTATTCATTCGTTTAATTTTTGCTATTGAAAGCTGTTGCCTACGGATTATTGGTAATTTGATTTCACTTACCTTTATGTTTTAAATTCACTTGTGCTTAAATTAAATATTAATTATTTGCAAATGTCAAAAGTAATTAACGTATTCTTGTATTAAATCCAAATGTGCAAATAAATCAAATAAATGGTATTTTGTGGTTTTTAAAAATTTTATTATAAAAATAAATATTAAATATTTGAAATTATTAAAAGAAACTAAAATATGTTGTTTGTAAAAATCAAATAAATTGTTTCACTCAAGTGATAACGATTTAATTTTCTTTTAATAATTCCGCAGTTGTTGTGGCCACAATGTTATTCTTTTCTTTTTGGCTTGGATCTCCAGTTAACCACATTCTTACACCTCATTGGACAGGGCAAATAGACAATTGTCAAAATGATGTGCATATTTGCATATGTTCACTGGACGTGAGAGGATGTGTTCTCAAGTTTCCACTCGAGCGAGCCATTTTAATTAGGCAAATCAACACGACGGGCGGTGGGCAGTGGGGAGAATCAGAAGAAGTTGAAATTGAGATTTCCATTTGACGGAAGTGGACACTTGGCATCGTCCGATGGCTTTAAGGAGGCACTTAAAGTTTGCTTATGGCCCCGAAAGTAACATATATGTATGTCTACACACAAAGAAAATTAAATTAAATTAAATATCGGTTTCACCATGCAAAACTGGTAAAATTGATATTAAATAATATAAAATCTGGCTTCTAAAAAGAGAGGAAGAAGCGAGATGGTAACATATATGTATGTCTACACACAAAAAAAAATAAAAAAAATTTTATATCGGTTTCACCAAGCAATACTGGTAAAATTAATATTAAATAATAAAAAATCTGACTCCTAAAAAGAGGAAAGAAGCGAGATGGCTCTTTAAGTTAAATGAGTGGGAAGAAGAAAGAAAGCATATCAAATTGAGATGCTGCCTATCAATTCAAATACCAAATAATATCAAATTGACCATCGTTATATGTAAAGTTTTTTTTGGTGTACATATGCAGACTCGAATGGCCCGCATCCGGCGTGTTCAATTTGCGGCTACATGAAAAAGGCAATGGATAGCCCAGTCTCGACGCTTCCGTTTCCGGATGCTCACTGCCCACTGCCCAATGCCCCTTCTCCTCAATTTGATTTTTGGCTATTTTACCGGAGGGCCACGCTGGCCGACGATGAAATTAGCACCGCTCCACCCACTTTGCATATTATCCTGGGTGGGGGGTTGTATAAAAAAGAGGGACTTTCGGGGACCGGACCGTGAGCAATTCAATTAAATCGTTCGACGTTTTAAAACCAAATAAAAATCAAAATAAAAATCAAAATTAAATTCTGGCCAGGAGTTTTCGGGGGTCCGAGTTCCGAGTTGCGTGTTCCGAGCTCTCGGCTTCCGCCATTCAATTGGCATTTCAATTTGATTTGCCGGCCATGGCCGAAACGAAACTGAACTGAACTGAACTGAACGGCCGAGAGCGGAGTTTTTAATGTGCAAATCGTTTGAATTGTTTGAATCAATTAAATTTCTGGCCACGCATCGCCGACCTATTTTGATTTATTTTTTGGCATTTCTGCTCTGGGTTTCCAATGCTCATTGTTCGTTTGTTTGTTTTCTATGCTTTTGATAAAAATTAATTGATTCAATAGCTTAGCATATCGAAGCGGATAAATTCGACATGATTCGCGACCCAGGATAATTCCTCGCCATCCATTAGGCAAGACTTTTCACTCCGCCAACAGATTGCCAAATCGATGGTTGAAATTAAAAGGATACATGGTTGCACTGGCCCTGCACTTTTTCGGGTGTAACAAATTAAATTCAATTATGCTCTATGGCCATAAAGCGATGCGATGCGTTGGCCAGTGGCCCATAAATCCAACAAAAGTTGTTGTCGCAGCCAACCGTCCGTCCATCAATCACCCAGTCAATCAATCAGTGCAACGTGCCAAAAATCAATCTGTCGCACTAATTTCATCAATTTAAGCGTAGTCGAAATGCATTTATTTTTTGCCTTGTATCAGTAGTTGCTCTGCAGGCCAAAACAAGCAGAAAAAACAAGAACAGAGGTTGTATGCAATCTGCTTAATTAGTAAATTGCTTTATTCTGGTGCAGAAAAAAATACTATAATACCCAAATTCTGAATATATTGTAACTTCACTTTCTCTATCCTCTTTTTAATTGTAATTCATTTTAAATTAATATTAAAGGTGTCTAAAAGTATGCAATGGAAAAACTATTGCCCCAAGTCAACGGACTTTCGGAATAAAAATATATTGTTGCCAGTGGCGGATCCAGGATTTTGTTGTGGGGGGTGATATCAGAACAATTTTTTTGTTGCATACTTTTTGAGTACCAAAATTTCTTTCATTTTTCACCCGAGTGGGGGGTGATATATCACCCATATCACCCCCCGTGGATCCGCGCATGATTGTTGCATACTTTTAGACACCTTTACAGGGATTTTTGAATTTAGTAATATCTTTGGCACTCAAAATTTCCGTGTATGAAAACTTAATAAATTAAAATTAATTTATTTATATTTTAAAATCGTTTCATTCCATTTGTTTCCGTTCCATTCGGTTCTTTACTGTTTTCCATCTCACTATTATTCATTTAGGTAACCAAATGTCGATTTGCCAGCATTTCACTCACGTTGGCCTTCTTTTTACCCTTCAACCTATTTGTCAGTTGTGCAGTTGTTTGATTAATGATCTGTGTCCCAGCTTCAATTGCACTGCGCTCCGTTCCCGCTCCCCAATTCCAGCCGTTCCGGGGGGTAATGACATAGGGGGCTACTGTGGATAAATGACTTTGGTTTTGGTTTTGGTTTAGGGCCCGGGAACGGGAACGGCAAAATGTCAATTTCATTTTGAGCTGCCCTGCGGCTGGAATAAATTGTATCCAGTCCGTCGATTGCACTGATTGCCGGTTTTCGGGGGAACGGAGTGGCAATGGAACGGAAACGGAAGCGAAAACGGGAATGTGCGTCGACATGGGGACCAGGGGCAAATTGCATAATGCTAACCGAAATGTGAAATTATGGCAATAGCAACCCCACTTACCCCTTTTCGGGACCCAAACGAACCACAAAACGTGGCGGTGGTGGAGCTACCTTTTGTGTGTGGGTTAATTTGATTTTAATTATGAACGAGGACGCGACCAGCAGCCCCGCTTTGCCTGTTTGCGGTTAATCAACTGTCCATGGCATAAATATTTTGATTGCCGCAAATGCGCCAATGGCCGCACGAAGCCAAAAGCCGGGGCCTTGTGCCTTTGACAGCGCCGAAAATGAGACGCCATTGCCGGCGATGCCACAGAAATGACAATTAAAAATAATTTGAAATGCAGACGGGGAGCTGGGAGTTGGTAGCCAGAAGTCAGCCACGGAGCCCGGGGCACCCCGAAAAAACGAAAAACCCGGAGTCATAGTCATAGACATAGACATAGACGTAGATGGAGCTCGAGAGCAGCAGCGCATTTCATTAAAATTTCAAGTCGACTCAACTTTCGAGCACACACAGGAGGACAGCACTTGACAACAAGAGCCACCACCAGCACCACCGGGCCCTCTATCCGCACCACTACACCTCCTCCACCCCCTCCACCACCTCCACATCCTTCAGAATCCCCTCGCTCGACGGAAGCGCCATTTAAAATTAGTAAAAAAGTTAAAGCCCGAACGGAACGAGCAGACAACATGAGCTGCCCGGAATTAAGTGCAAGCGAAGCCGAGGGTAAAAAATGGTAGTAAGGATACGATTTTTGGATACCCTGGAATATAAAATGTAGAAAATAATAATGGATTAAATTTATAAACTCAATAACTCGATTTCGAATGAAAGAGATTCACAAGTTTTTGTTAAAATCATTTAAAGATTTTAATTATTAAGGTTTGTAAACTCAATTTTTATATTAAGTACATTTTAAGTGTCTTTAAATCTTATAGCCCTTTGGCAATTTTAGTTATAAAAGAGTTGTACATCACTGAAGACAGTTTTTAAGGGCTGATGACAGCAGTAAATGTCAGAAATAAATAAAATAATGTTAAAATCATTTAAAGATTTTAATTATTAAAGTTAGTAAACTACATTTTAAATTAAGTAAATTTGAAGTCTCTTAAAATATCATATCCCTTTTGCATTTTCAATTATAAAAAAATTGTACAACACTGAAGTCAGTTTTTGATGGCTGAAAACAGTAGTAAATGTAAGAAATAAATAAAAATAAATAAATTATAAAATCTTTTAAGCTTTTAAAGATTGAACTTACCTGTTTATAGAGCTTATTTTAAGTGTTTTTAAGCCGAAGAACTAATTAAGATCTGTTTTTTAGCAATGGTTCTGGTTTTAGGCCACTGGAAACCACTTACATATTTTCTAGTCCCCGAAATCACCCTGTCTTAGCCACCCGGCCAATGGCTGGACATCTGCAGGGTAGCATTCCGGGCTCCTGTAGGGTGTAGGTGATTGTAGCCGCTTGCCTCGGCTGAAATTCAAAACGTCCAGCCAAGTGCTTTCTGCAATTCCGGCTGCCACGCCCCCTTCTCCCCTTTTTCTGTTTCCTCCTTTCGCTCTTTCTCCCTTTCTCTCTTCCGCTCCATTGCTCCTTGCGCTCCCGTTCGCAGATCGTCCTTTGCACACATTGCAGCCATACTTGTAGTTCGGGGTCCTTACGCCCTCGACTGACGGGGCTTTATGGGTCTTTAACCGAACCAAATCGCCTGAGTGGCTCCGCTCGGTTCGGTTCGATTTAATGGCAGCCCGCAAATCGATGGAGTCTGGAGAGTCTGGGGTCTCTGGTCCCAAACTTCTGAGCCGTCTGAAACACACACAAAATTAAAAATTCCAAAATGCCAAAATGTGCCGCCCAGGGAAAATGCATTCGCTTGACTTTGCTTTTCGTGTGTATTTCTCATTTGGTTTCGTTTGCAATCGGTCTTAGTATTGAATTTCATTTATTTCGGTTAAGTCCCGTTTTTTTTCGGTTTTGTTTTCCTTCAGCAGGACCTTAATCTTGCCTAGTTGCCAGCTATCGTTAATCGGTAATCGTTAATCGCTTATCGCTTGCCTTTGCTTTTGAGCGTTCCATTGCCATTCGTTTCGTTTCGTTTCGTTTCGCTTCGTTCCGTTTGGCTTGCTACATTTTTTGTTCAAAAACGCACACTCACACACACATCAGTTTAAGTTAGATTTTAATAATAACTTAAGGTTAAATAACAATCACATTTACTTATTTCTTTTGTTTTCGTTCGAGCCAAAAAAAAAAAATTTCCTTCACGCTTTTCCTAACTTTTATATTTGATTTACGATTAGTGTTTGGTTTTCTCCTCTTTTTTGGGTTGGGGAGGGGGGCTATTTATTTATAATATTCATAATATTTTCTCATTGGCATCCTCGCTGGACCGTCGGGCTAAATTGTCAATAAAACAATTTGAACAAACGTAAACAACAAAAGTGGTTAGATCGTTAGCCAGGGATTATGTTCCACCTCTAAACGATATAAACCGGGCATATGGATAATTCCTACTACTTACACTATAGCGCGCCACTTGCAGTGCTTTTATCTACTATTCCATTCGGTCTGTCGTCTTTACTTCTAAGAGTTTTTTTTCTCGTTTTTTTCTTGTTTTTTTCATTTTCAAAGAGTTAAGTTTTTTCTATATTTTATTAATGCTGTATATAAGTGTGTAGACCATATTAATGTGGAGCAAATATACCGGAAAAGTTCACGATCTGTCTGCCAGTTGTCTTATGTCTATCGTTAGCCATTTAGTTCTCATTTGCTTGGAGTTGAAGTCCCCTTTCCGTCTAACTTCTCCATACACACGCACGAAAAAAATATACATATATATTGTATCGACTAGGACTATAACTATGGGGGCTTTATCGTTTAAAAGGTTACATATATATAATATATTCTGCTGTAATCACCGTATTGGCATTGTATAAATTGTTCGTTTCTCCTTGTAAATTGTGTTGGCTTGCTACAAAAGTTCGGCACATTTGATTTTGTCAAGTGAGTTGCGTAATTTGCGAAACATGAATATCGAACGATCGACGATATTTTGGTGTGCTCTATGTCCGGACTTCCCTGTGCCGTTATATCTATCCTCTTGCCTTTCTAACCTGGAAAAGGATATTGAAGGTGCCTAAAAGTATGCAGTGAAAATTTGATGGCCTTCAGTCATTGGACCTTCGGACTGGAAATATATTGCTGCATACTTTTAGACACCTCTAGGGTGATTTTCAAATTTAGTCGTTTCTTTGGTACTTTCATCGGATATTTCATCGGATATCCACTTGAATACAATCCCCCTTAACAGCAATTGATGCCTTTGAAACCAACTCGGACTGCCCTCCGGATCTCAGCTAATTAAAACTCTATACACTAATCCTCGACGGGGATCCTCCGGACACAGGACACACTTTGATGCCATTGGCTGTCCACGAACCTGCCAATCGAACCCAAATAACTTCACTACAATTATGGCCTTTATGCGGTTTTCTGCTCTCTGCTTCTCGTTTTTGGCGCTGTTGTGTGTGTAAATAATTAGCCTAATTAATTATGCATCGTTACATATCGGTAGTTACTCTCTGTTTTGTTTGCCCATGTGTATCGCATTTCTTTTATCATATTATATGTATTTTGTATTTCGTATGCAGATTCTATCGTATTTGTATTTGGTTTTCGCTTTTTCAATTTTATTCTCTTTCATTTTTTTGCTCTATTTTTAGCTTTATTGTAGTTATAGACATTGAAATACTCGTTAGCCGCACCTCCCCCCGAAATGGAGAGAGAAGTGGGTCAAAGTGGGTGGTTATGGGTGGTTTTGGGTGGACAGTGGATGGTTGGTGGGGGGAGAGGCTGCCAGCCGCAAATAGACAAACAATTAATTATGATTTATATTTATATTTATATTAATCGCATTTAATTGTTATTACTCGTTATTCGTTATATTCGAAAATCAACAAACAGTAAGTGGAAAAAGTTTCTCTCTATTTAGTGTATATTTAAGTTTAAGTTTTGCTTGAGAACGTTTTTTGCCACAGTTTTTCTTTTGTTTTGGGGTTTTGGGTATCAGTACTCCTAGTAATCTCCACGATCTCTATGAGATCCGATGAAAAAAAATCTCTTACTTGCTTCTCTTAACTGCCGTTCACATCGACGGCGGCCAGGGCGTGGATGCCATTGGTTAGCCCATTGCCGACGTACTGCGTCGATGTCTGCGAGGGCGGTGGGGTGGCGGGCGGCGAGGCGGGTGGTGTCAGGGTGGCCGGCTCACCGCCAGTGGGTGAGGTTCCCGTGGTGGCGGTGGTGGTGGTGGTGCTGCTGCTGCCGCCGATCTTGCTGACCACCATGGCCGCCGGCGTGCTGGGCGCCTCGAGGAGCGGCGGCGGTGGCGGCGGCAGGCTGTCCAGCTGGTTGGACTCCATCAGCGCGTAGTCGCCCAGCTCCTTGATCTCCTCCGTGGATGGTGGCGCCGGCAGGCTCATCAGGCTGTCGTAGTTGCTCTCCGCCTCTGTCTCTGGCTGGGATTCAGTGGATTCAATGGATTCAGTGGCTGGTGCCTCCATGGGCTTCTCTGTTTCGGCTGGTTCCTCCTTCTCCGCATTCAAATCAATCGGAGCCTGCTGTTCTTCCTTGGGTGGTGAGACCTCGACTGTTGGCGGCAGCACTTCCTCTTCTTTGGCTGGAACTTCTTCCGGAACAACTAACTTTTCGGGCGATGACTGTACCTCTGCTTCCTTTTCCTTTTCGGGTAGAGTCTTTACTTCCGGAAGAACCTCTGCTGCCTGGCCAGCTTCTTCATCGGACTTCTTAGAGCCCTGGCTCGAATCGATCTCCGTTTGCTCCGGGCTGAGGGACAACTGCGTCTTGAGCTCCCCTTCCTGGCCGGCACTTTGATTCGGATCTGCCTTCGCTTCGCTTATCAAGATGGGCTTGGCCGTGGGCGAACTGGTGGCATAGCCCGGCTGTTCGATGACATAGAGCTCCTGGTTGCCGTACGAGTAGCGCTTGTTGGAGTCACTCGACGAGGTGGAGCTGAGATCCGATTGCGAGAGGCCGGTGAGGGCGGGATTGGAGGGTTCCTCGACTGCCTCGTCGGCCGCCTGCTCCTCGGCCTCCTCGATGAGATGCAGTGGGGCCTGCGCTGCTGGGGCGGCGGCGGTGGGGCAGCAGTCCTGGGGCGGCGCATGGATCTGCACCTGTTCGTGGCTGGGCGGCAGGCTCTTGTCCAGCAAATGCCCCCCGTTGGGCGCCAATTTTCCGTTGTCGAAGGGCAGTTCGGTGGAGTCCAAGATGACGCCGGGATGATCGCCGGCCGTCAGTTGCTTGGAATCGATGCCGCGGGCCACCTCCACCACAAAGACGCCGTCCTTGTCCGTGTGCATTTTCGTCTCGCGGGCATTTCGAGAGATGTCCTGCGGGAGAGGACACAAAGTTTCATTGGAGTCAACGGGCAAAGGGTCCTGGTGCATATTAGTTAGAAGGTGCTGGTTTCTCACACACACACACAACATCAAGGATGCGATAAGGAGAGAGGGAAAGGGGGAGAAAGTGGTCAAGGGACGGGGGGCCAAAAGAGCGACAGAGCGGACAAATCGGTTGGCTGCCATGCGGAAAGTGTCGAAAATTGCATTTGCATATGCTTGTGGCACACACACGCCCCAAGGATACTCACACACACACACAGGCGCACTCACACTCACACACTGACCCACTCAAGTTGACAAATAGACGACACCGGACTCAAATCCCTGGCCCTCGTTCGCTGTCTCATGGCCCGAAGGTGCCCATTGATAGGGGAAACGAGCACCAGGACCACCCAAGGACATTCAAGGCCAGGACAAGCGAACAAAGTGTCAAAGGGGCCGAGAGTGCGGTAAATAAAGTACTCACTTAACACACAAAAGGTTCAGGAACAGAAAAGCAACTCGGAAAACTAAAACAATGGTGGCCCTAATAAAGCAATCAGCGCCAGTTTCCAGGATAATTAAATCTTGGAACAAAAAATAATAAAGAAATAATGGAAAAAGACATACTAAGGTCATAAACTCTGTACATTAGAGCCTTTTTATAGTTTAAACTTAATACCACACAGTAAAAAATCAACAAAAGATCAGATTGATAAGTGCTGGTCAATTTTATATTGTTTAAAGATCAAGTTATTCATATGATATTTATTTATTATTATTTATTTTTAAAAAATACTAAATTTGGTATTTTATATGATATGATATAATATCAAGTTGATATGTTTGTATCATAAATTTGAGATTAGGTAAGGTAAAATTGACCCTATTTCATATGGAATGTTTTTTCTGTGCGGCTGCTCCTATTGTAATTGAATAAATCATAAACCAAAGAAGTATTAGCCTTTTTCAGAAGGTTAGTTTACCTTAAGAGAAGGGTCTTTAAAGTGGTCAAGAAGGCAATCGAATCAAAACTGGAGGATAGTCGGTTTTCGGATTTTGGTTTTCGGTAGAGTGTAAACCAAGTCAAAGGGTTTGAGGATAGGCAGGCACCAAGAACAGAACAGCAAACTACTGACTAACTACGACAACAAGCAGTTCAGAACAGGCACAACCCATTGCGAGCGGAAGAGAGAGATGGAGAGATGCAGAGACAGAGACAGAGACAAAGACAGAGACAGAGAGAGGGGAGACACATCTAGAATCCCGATTAGAGATGGCGGGCAAAAGGACGACCGGCTGATCGGATGACTAACGAACTTACGTGCCGCTCCTCGGTGACAACAATCAGATGATTATCTTTGAGCGTCATCTTGGTGACGGAGCCGCAGGGAGCAGAGGAGGCACCACCAACCACCTGACCCACCTCAGCCACCTTGGCCACCTCATCCACCTCCCCTTCGAATCGAAACGCGAGGCGTTCCAGACCAGCCATCAGTAAACGGCCTTGACTGCCGCCACTTGGGGGCGTGGCTGTGGGCGGTGGGTGGTGGTGAGGGTGGGGGAGTGGTTCTGGTGGTGGCAGGGTGGCTCTGCCAAATGCAAATGCCGAGCCTGAAGATGAGAATGACGACGATTCTGACTGCAAGAGGCGAATGGAGAGAGAGAGAGGGAGAGAGAGAGAGAGAGGGGTAGAGAGGGAGATGACAGTACTTAACTGGAATGGAATGCAATGCAATTCACGCACACACTCCACACTCTTTCACACACCATCTCAAAGGGCTGGGAAATTTCATTACCAGCCAAGGGAATTCATTCGCATTCCCATTCCCAGTCAACTAACTCGAGCTCCACTTAAACTTGAACCCTAACCTTTGGCTGCAGCTTTCTCTTCCTCGGAAGGAGTCTTGAATATGGAAATGTATCTATTGTTTTTGAGCTTATTCTTAAAACAAAATTCTTATGTTTAACCTTTAGTTACAACTATAGTTTGTTGCCTACATTTTTAAAAATATCAAAACAAATATTATTATCAAATAATTATCTCAATAATATACAAAGAAATCTGTTTAATTTATCTCTTTCTAAAAATAAATGGGAATATTTTTTAATTAGGCTTTACAATAATTTACAATAATTTGTTCAATAATATTTGAGATTTAGTAGTTAATTTATTGAATATCCCATTAAATAGTAAAAAAAAATGTTACAAAAATTAGACAATAATTTTTTTCAATAATATTTGAGATTTAAAGAGTTAATTTTTATTTTCCCATTAAATAGTAAAAAAAAAAAATTTTACAAAACTTATACAATAATTTTTTCAATAATATTTGAGATTTAAAGAGTTAACTTTTAATATACCATTAAATAGTAAAAAAAAATTATTCTTAAAGTGTTAATTTTTAATATCCCAACAAATAGTTAAATAATAAATTATTTTTAAATGCCTAAAAGGAAAGGTAAAAACTACAGAAGCCCCGTTATGGGTGGTTCTTTATTTTCTGGCCTTTCTGCTCTCAATTTCAGCTGGAACGCAATAAAATTTCCCGCGGAAATTTCAGCCATTGTTTAATTTTCTCGAGAGCTCGAGAGCTCGCGAGTGCATCCACGTGGGTGGGATGGGTTGCAGATTCAGTTGAAGACACTCTCTGATGGCACTTGCGTTTAAATTTCAATTTCCATCAAGCGAAGAGGGGGAGGGGGTTTTTCAGGAGGTGTAACAGGGGGTGGGTTCTTTTGGCTTATTCAGCTTTTTGCTATCAACTCACCTCTTGCTTGGAGTCCTGTCCCTGTTCGCTGTCATCGCCTGGGGCGCCACCCGTGCCCGTTCCTGAGTTCTTGCCAAGCACATACCTGTGAAGGAAAAGAGAGTGAGAGAGAGACAGGGTTAGTGCGAGAGCGAGATGGCCAGTGTCTTTGGGCCAAAAGGCGCAAAAGTTGTTAAGCAGTTGCCGCAGCTTTTTGGCCCAGAGTTTGAGAATCCAATGCATTTCTAATGATGCCGCGACTGAAATTAACATACCCCCAAAATCGGATCATGAAAATCAGGGCATTACAACAGGAAATTCGCAAATCCTTAATTAATCCACTTGAAATTTATATACAACTTATATAGCAGAGTATGTTTATCAAAAAGCGGGGCATCAAAAATATATTAAAACACGTTTTAAGGTCAGAAATAATCTGCTTGGCCTGCTTACAAGAAAAATTCCCGCCATAAATATTAGCACTTTTCAAGGGGCGAAAGTATCCTGAGTATCCTGGTATCCCATTGTCCTTGCCACCCCCCCCACCACCCAAAAAAAGGGACCTTTGTGGCACTCAACAAATTTGAAGTTGGGAAGCCGCCGCCGAAACGAGCCACACGCACAACTAATTTCTCGTCTCAAGAGTTTATTGTGCAATTTCCTTCCAGACGCCAGCACACGCACACTCTCACACTCACACACACACACACACTTACACCGCAATGTCCTGTTTGGCTGCTGAAGGGAATAAGGCAAATAAATTGTGTGTTTCCTTTTTATTTTGACGCTGGCTTTTCACGGCACCTTTCTTCTTTTCTTTTCGGGAGGAATGGGGGTTTTGGAATGGGGCAACAAACTGGCAACGTTTGCGGTTGCCATTTGCCGCTTTATGCGTTTTTCCTGCGGCTGCCTGCGAAAAGCGGGAAAATCTGGGAAAAGCCGCGCGGGGGCGGAATTACCTTGCCCCGAAAACAGAACAGCTGCCTTGTTAGCTCCTGGCATCTACATCATCTGTGAATGAGGATGTGCCATCTGACTGTCTGTTTGTGTGTTGGTGTGTGTGTGTGTGTGCGGCGACTTCCGTTTCCGGCCTCGCCGATTCTCGATTCCGCCGCGTTGATTTGTTGCGCCTTCAGTTTTCTCCGGGCTTCACATCAACCTGTCACTCCCAGTCGCCCAGTCACCCGGTCGCCCACTTCCCGGCTTCATTTTGTTTGGCATTTAGTGCCCAGCGAATATGTGTGTGTACACAGCGAGAAATTCCAAGTGGCTTTGTAAGGCCAACGAAAATGTTGATAATTGAATTGGAGAACATTTTTATGATATTCTAAACTTATACAATAAATATAAAAAATAAATATTTGGTATGAAAATATTATTCAGATTTTTCAATTATAAATTATATACCGGAAATAATAGTTAAAATTAATACAATTAATTACAAATTTATATAACTATGCTGATAAATAAATAAAATAGTAAAAATTCTAAAATTCCTATTAAATATATAAATTTAACAAAAAAACGTTAAATTTAATTGAATGATTTAATTAGCAAATGAAAATATTTCCATTAAGAATAAAATATTTTTTTACTTCAAAATAAATATATTTTCTCATTAAAATTAAAGTTAAGTGTTTTAAAAATCAACTCTAATTGTTAAATGTAATATTTTTATATTTAAATTTAATAAAAACCGCAATAAATGAAAAATCAAAGCGAAAAGTATTTGGATTGAATATGAACTCTTTGGATTTACCACGGTTTTTTATCAGTGTGTCTGCTAATTTTAAATGTAATTTTCAACAGCCTTATTAATTATTATTAATTTATGATTTTCACATTTTATATACATTTAAATTATATAAATAATACGTTTACAGGTGGAACACACCTTTTTTTTCTCTGTGTGCATTTACTAAATACCTACACAATATAAATATACAAACAGCAGCTTCGCCAAGAGCTTTCTTCCCAATTCGTGGCGCGGCCAAGATTTATGTTTGGGCCAGACTGCGGGCGATAAAGGATGTGCGTCCCTGGCAGCGCTCTCCAATCTCCAACCTCCAACCTCCAGCCCGCCCACTGGGTGAACCACCGCCCATCGAACCACCGAACCACCTCCCATCACAGATTTGTCAATGTTTTGTTGCTATTTCTGCTGTCTGTCGCTGGCAATGCGAATGAGAAATAAAACGCCACGAATGAAGCTGATAAATGCGATTTGCCACGCCTCGCCTGCAGCAGTTGGGGGGGGGGATTCCAGGGGGGGGGGGATTCCAGGGGGGGGGGGGTTCCGGGGGTCAGGTGGTTGCCCCGGCAAATTGCTTTAGATTGAGTGCATTCTTGTGCCCTGCGAAAGTAGGCAACGAATTGCGCCCGGGGAATCCTTAAAATGGAGGTTTAGGCGGGATCGGATTAGGGTTGCCTGCCACTCAGGACTCACATGTTGTCACCCCCTTCCCCTCCACCCCTGTCCTTCTATTTTAAGGTGGCTTTAGCTTTAGCTACCCCCTTTTGCCAGCTGCTTTCCTGCTACCCGCAATTTCTTGCAATTATTTTTGATTTGTGTGGGACACTGCCGTCTAAGCTGATTAAGCGCCACACGAGGCGTAACCAATTAGCCCGGCCAAATGGCTAAGGAGCCCGGGATAAAAGCCCAAGCTGTCTGGGTACAGTTGGCCCCAAGAATGAAAGTTTGGGGGGGTTGAGGTTAAGCTGGGGGTTCAATAAGGGAGATCGGGGGGGGGGGGGGGGTACTCTGGTAATAAGGCATTTATTTCTTTATCAGGATTTCCTAAATATTCCTTTGCTTCACTTCAAATCTGATTCTTTAGACTCCTCAATTCCTATGTTTAATTCTCAAGTTACTGACATATTTCTAGGAATACTAGGTATCAGGATTTACTTTAATATTTCTTTAAGTTTATTTCGCATCTTACTATTTTCTTGGAATTTTCTACATTGATGATTGATTTTATGACTTTTATCCATAGTGGTTTTTATTAAGTTGACATATGGAAATACTAAATTAAACAAGAGAGAACGCTATAGTCGGGTTGGTGTCCCGACTATCTAATACCCGTCACTCAGCTAAAGGGTTGGTGTCCCGACTATCTAATAGACGTAACTCAGCTAAAGGGAGTGCTAGGGAGATGGAGATAAAACTTTGATCAGGCATAAGTTTTAAACGAATGGTCCGATTTAAAAAATTTCTTCTACATTTCGATAGGTATTGATAAACACAACAAAACTGCATTCCTACTTTTCCGATATATTAAAACTTTTCAAATCGTATATAAGCTATTGTGGGCGTTAGAGGGGGCGTGGCACCTTTTTGAAATAAACTTGCGCTGCGTAGGAACTCCTAGAATCTGCATGCAAAATGCCAATCTTCTAGCTTTTATAGTTTCCGAGATCTCAGCGTTCATACGGACAGACAGACGGACAGACGGACAGACGGACAGACGGACAGACGGACAGACGGACATGGCTAGATCGACTCGGCTAGTGATCCTGATCAAGAATATATATACTTTATGGGGTCGGAAAAGCTTCCTTCTAGCTGTTACATACTTTTGCACGAATACAATATACCCTTTTACTCTACGAGTAACGGGTATAACAATTTTCATTAATTTAAGAACTATAATATTTGATTTTAAAGTTAATTTTTTTTATGAAAATTACAAATGTTTTGTGTAAATATGACCAGCTAAAATTTTCAACCTTGATTTTAATATTTTAAAATAATATAATAAAAAGTAGAATAGTTAAAAGAAATATTTGCATATTAAATTCCTATAAAATATAAAATAAATTAAATAAATTGAAATATTAATTTACAAATGAAATATTTCAATCAAGGATAAAATATTATTTTACTTCATTAAAAAATATATTTTCTTATTAAAAGCAATGTTAAACGTTTTTACAATTAACTATAATTGTTAAATGTAATCTTTTCATATTTAAATTTAATAAAAACCGCAAGGGATGAAAATCAAGCCGAAAAATATTTGGATTGAATACGAAATCTTTGGATTTACTACGTTTTTTAACGGTGATGTACTAATTCAATTCAATATACAGATATTTCTATTATATTTTTTTCCATTTTTTATCAGCGTAGAAGTGGTTCCCTTTTCATTTGCTTAGATCTCGATATGATTCTAGTAATACTCACTTTATGGCGCAGTACATGGACACCAGCAGAGCGGAGGGCAGGATGACGATGATGAGGCCCATGGAAACGGCAAAGAGATTGAAGAATCCTGGGGAGAAACCGAAAACAAAAAATAGCTGCTGGTAATGGTGTCTCCTAGGGGCTGGGAGACAGCAACTCACCGTCGTAGTCGGCGAGAGGATCCTCCGAGAGAGCGGTGGCATTGGCGCTCCTGCCGCCTCCGCTGGCCAGCAAGGGAGCCATGGCCGAGGCAGCTCCCGATCCCGATCCCGAACCCGATCCCGATCCAGATCCACTATCGTATCGCTGGAGCAGCGTGGCATTGACCATCTCCGCCATGGGCAGCTGTTCGCGGTGCAGGTGGCTGGCCGCCTGGCGGTGGGGCTGGCGGCTCAGGCCGTGAATACCACCGTTCCCGCCGCCCTGCAGCTGGCGGTGGGCGGGACTCTCGAAGGGATAGGAGCCCTCGACGCCATCGAAACCGCCGCCGGCTCCGTCGTCGATCAGATCGCCTCCGTACTGAATGGAGCTCTCGAGGACATCCGGCTCGCTGTCGATGCTGTTGCTCTGGATGTCGTTCTCGTAGATGCCCATGCCCAGTTCCCCGGGCATGTAGTCGATCTCCTTGAGCTCGATCTGCGGCGGCAGCTCCCCGATGACTGGCACTCCGATGGCCAAATCCGGCAGCACCGCCGGCTGGATGATGATGTCCTGCTGCTGCTGCTGCTGCTGTTGCTGCTGTGATGGCTGCATTGTGCTGCTCCAGCCCTGCGGCTGCTGCTCCACCTCGATGACCGACTCACCCACATAGGTCACGTCCAGCGGTGGCGCCCCGTCGCCCGAGGAGCTGCTGCGGAAGATCTTCAGGCCATCGGCATTGTGGTGCAGCGGCGACAGGATGATGTCCTCGTCGGGTTGCTGCTGCTGCAGCTGCTGCTTCTGCTCCATCACATAGCTGGCGGGGAAGAACTGGTTCTCCAGCTGCAGGAACTTGCGCTGCTGCTGCTGCTCCCCCGGCACCACCGGCACCACCGGCGTGGGCAGCGACTCACCCACCTTGACCTCCGTGTTCGAGATGTAGAAGATCGTGTCCGAGTCGCGATCGATGCTCGGCTTTCGCGGCGGCGGCGGAGGCGGCGGGGGCGGTGGGCGTGGCACGGCACCACCATCCTTCAGATCGGCCATGAACAGCTCGTCGGCATCCTGAACGGCGGACTGAGGGGGACGCACTGGTGGCGGTGGTGCAGCTGCCGCATCCGAGTTGCGGAACGTGAAAATCGGGTTGATGTGCTCGCCACTCGAAGAGGAGGAGGAGGAGGAGCCGGAGGATTCGGAGCTGCTGCTGTTGTCCGCACCACTGTCGATGATCTCCACCACCAGGATCTCGTCGCCGGGCTTCCCGCCGTTCTGCTTCTCCGGCTGCCGATAGGAGAACTCCAGATCCTCGCTCTCGCTGCCAAAGGCCTCCGAAACATTGATGTGGATCTCGATGGCCGCCGGCTCGGGTTTGCCCAGAACTGCACCACCCGATGCCGGCTGGGTGGACACATCCGCCCGGTCGATCACGTACTGGGTGAAGCGCTCCTGGGGCAGCGACATCATCATCTCGTGCGTCGGCCTGGTGGTCTCCATTTCCACTGGACTCTGCGGCGGTGGCGGTGGTGCAGGTGGTGCAGGTGCATAGAAGCCCTCGCTGTCGCGGAAATTCGTCGAGGCCACTATGGAGTCCACCGTGGAGTCGTAGACCTCGATCTGGATGTCGGAGATCTTGGATTCAGTGCGCTCAGCCACCAGATTATTGCTCGTCGGCAGGCGGGTGGTGCTGGTCTGCAGCTCGGCCACCTGGAACACGGTGGTGGAGAGCACCGCCGAGGAGGGCGATCCTCCAGCCGCTACTTCGCGTGACGGTGCCTGGGTGGTGCTGGCCTCGAGCAGCGATGTCGGCGCCAGAATCTCCACCAGGCGGCCATTGCGCAGACGGCTCTCTATGGAAGCCACATGCTGGTGGCTCAACGGCTGCGGCTTCTTCAGCGGATGCACCACACTGAAGGTCTTCTCGCCCATGAAGATCGGTCCCAGGTAGCCGTTGTGAACGGGCAGCAGGGGAGTGGCTGCCGGTGGGGCAGGTGGTGCCGGTGGTGCAGCCCTGGTGGTGGGTATCCTTTCCATTTCCGTTTCAACGGTGCTGCTAACCACCGTGGTGGTGCTGGGGAAGTGCTGCTGCTGCAGCTGCTTCTTCTTGGTCAGCTTGAGGCCATCGTGACCACTGTCGAGTGGTGGAGCCACCGTGTGCTCGAGGTCCAGCAGCTGCACCACCTGCGATTCTTCTGCGCCCGGTGGTGCAGTTGGGTTTTTAGCTAATGCGAGGGTTTCAGTGGTGCTGCTTCTCTCAGTGGTGCTTCCTTCAGTGGTGCTTCTTTTAGTGGTGCTACTCTCAGTAGTACTTCTCTCAGTGGTGCTTCTCTTAGTGGTGCTACTCTCAGTGGTGCTTCCTTCAGTGGTGCTTCCTTCAGTGGTGCTCCTCTCAGTGGTTCTTCTTAGTGTTTCATTGGTTACCATTGATTTCTCAGTGGTGCTGCTAGTCGCAGGGCTGCTACTTTCAGTGGTGCTCCCTTGAGTGGTTCTGTTTTCAGTGGTGCTGATTGCAGTTGCTTCTGTTTCAGCTGTTGGCACTGTTTTGGTCACCTGAATTTCATCAGTGACGCTCGACATTTCGGTGGTGGTGGTGCTGGTGGTGCTGCTAGACGCCTTGGTGGTGCCCAGTGGTGCATGCTTTGCGCCTTTGGTGGTGCTGGCCTCCATGAGGGTGGGCGTGTGGCCCTGCACTCCGATCTCCAGATAACCGTGGTGGTAATGGTGGTGCGACTGCGACTGCGATTGCCCCGCTGCACCACCGACGACTGTGGGCGCTGCCCAGCCACCACTGCTCCATGTGGTGGTTAGCAGGAGCACCACCCAGAGGAGTGGAGACGACATGTTGCTGCTGTTACTGCTGCCTCCTTATCGACTTCGCTGCTGGGAAATGGGAAATGGAGATTCTTCAAGGGTTTTTCCACTTCTGTTTTGGCTGCTCCTGTTTTGTTATGTAAATTTAGTTTTGATTCTGCTTGGCTGGCGAAAAATCTTTTCGCTGTTGCTGTTGCTGTTGCTGCTGCTGCTGTTGCTGCTTTTGCTGTTGCTGCTGTTGCTGCTGTGTTGCTTCGGTTGCCTTTGGCACTTAATTTCCCCCTTCGCTCAGCTTGTTGCTGGCACTTGGCATTGTGTTGTGGCTCTTGAAACTGCAACTCGGCAATGTCGTCATCATCATCGTCTTCGTCTGCCTCAACATCATCATCAAAATCATCATCATCGCGCCATGTTGCTGCTGCATCTGCTGCAGGTCTCATTCATGTTGCTCTTGTCGATGTTGCTGTTGCTATTGTTATCGCCGCTGCACTCGTGGTTGTTGCTGTTGCCGCTGCGGCCATTTTCTGCGGCAGCATCGCCGCTTCAATCGCTGCTGCTTTGTTGGCTTAAAAATATGCACTGCCCGATTTCACTGGATTTCTCACTTAACGGCTTTAATCTGCTCCTTTGGCCGCAATGTTGCAACTGCAATATCTCCTTGCGGCAGCCTCCTTCGATTCCTTTCGGTCGCTCCAATGCATCCTGAATGGAAATGAAATTTGAAATAACGAAATCGGCAGGAGCAACAATTTAACTTATTGTTGTTGCCGCTGCATTGCAACGCAACGCATTGCTCGTTGGCAAATCCAATAAAACTAATGAGGCAACAGCAATACGGGCGAAAGGAGAATGTGAAAAGTGTTGTCGAAATGTTGAAAACAATAAATGATAAAGCAAAACTAAAGGAGGGGAAAAGAGTAAAAAGCTAGGGAATATAAGTCAAAAAGGTAGGAGTTTCTTACTAAGAATGCCTCTTTGGAAATGTTTAATACTTGTCTTTCCTTAATAAGCATTCTGTGATTTTTGGTTCTATCCAGAAACTTAAAATCATAAATTCACTAGTGAAATAGTGGGAAACTTAGGATTTACCCTTAACTAGTTATACCCGTTACTCGTAGAGTAAAAGGGTATATTGTATTCGTGCAAAAGTATGTAACAGCTAGAAGGAAGCGTTTCCGACCCCATAAAGTATATATATTCTTGATCAGGGTCACTAGCCGAGTCGATCTAGCCATGTCTGTCTGTCCGTCTGTCCGTCTGTCCGTCTGTCTGTCCGTCTGTATGAACGCTGAGATCTCGGAAACTATAAAAGCTAGAGGTATGGTATTTGGCATGAACATTCTTGGAGTTCCTACGCAGCGCAAGTTTGTTTCCAGAAGGTGCCACGCCCCCTCTAACGCCCACAATAGCTTATAAACGATTTTAAAAATTTTAATATTTCGGAAAAGTAAAAATGCAGTTTTGTTGTGCTTATCAATACCTATCGAAATGTAGAAGAAATTTTTTAAATCGGCCCATTCGTTAAAAAGTTATAGCTGATCAAAGTTTATATCTCCATCTCACGCACTCCCTTTAGCCGAGTGACGGGTATTAGATAGTCGGGACACCAACCCGACTATAGCGTTCTCTCTTGTTTTTAAAGTAATTATGAAATATGTTTTAAATAAAAATTTAAAAACGTAATTTTAAATAATACATTTTACATAATATTAAATAATAATATTAAATAATAATAATAAATAGTAATACCCCTAAGCTTTAAATAAATATTTTAAAAATATGTGTAAAGGATAAATGTATTAATTTATTCTAAATACTTTTAAAATATTCTATAAATAATTCCAAAAAGGCAATTGAGCATTAAATAAAGTTTGGGCTATTAAAAAAAAATCCATCTATACCATTACAACCACATTTATCCAATAAAAGCCTTAAAAATTTCTCATGAGAACAACTGAAGTACTTTATCATCAATCAAGCTGGGTGCAGCCCAAGTTCAAATCCCCAGCTATATTCCCCAAATTCCTGGCATACTTTTCGCTGCCAGATCTTAGGAAAAAACACCGCAAAACTGTTGCTGCCCTTATTTAATTTAGCCAACTGGCCAAGAGTATGTGGCAGAGCAGGAAATTTCTGGGCCACAGAGAGTTAAAATTGAAGGTAAGAACTGGGGACTGCGGAGTGAGTCCTTTGAACCCTTTGGGGGGAACGGCGAACAGACCATGCAAATTAAATATAAAGCCTACAAAATGATTCGATTTCACAGCCCTGACCCTGATCCCAAAAACTGTGAAAAAGGTTGCTTGGTCGCAGGACAAAAATGGGGGGAAAATGGAGGAAAAATGGGGAATAGAAATGGGCATAAAACCGCAGGCGGGGGGCGGGGCACAAAAGCTTTCTCAATTCGCTCATCATCACGGTCATCGTAACAAGTTGCTTATCATCGCACCGCCGAACCACCGAACCACCGCCCTTTGACCCCCCTCATTTCGCAACTATTGTGGAACATCAAAGGGCACAAAAGGGAAAAGTTTGCGGCTGCGGGAAAACAAATGGGCGCAAAAGAGGCGCCGCACAAAAGCGGAAAAACTCGGAAGCGTAATAAAGGCGTTGATAATGGCAGCCGTAATGATATGGAAGGAAAATCTATAAATACACAAATCCGAATAACACACTGATGGAATAAATCCCAAATCCGGTGGCCTAAATAAATACAGAAAAGTATTGCAAATATGAGAAAGGCGCTTTAAGGAGCGAAATTGTATTTCAAGATAAATTATTAATTGGGACACACAGAATTTTTGAAGCGTACAAATAAATACAAATAGTTTCTTTAATATTTAAAAATAGGCAAATAAACGAAAGACGTGTGTCAATTAAAAGTTTATTTAATGAAAAAAGTAGTGCAAATATTTATTTCTAGCCAAAGAACTCGTTTAAATTCTCACTAAATATGAAGTAAGTTTTTTTAGGGTCTCGGAATAAAATAAAATATTTAAAAAACAAGAAAAGCACTGAGTTATTTATGATAATAGAGAGCTAAACACTTTATAAAACCAAATAAGTTTTGTTTTAGGATTGAGGATTTAATATTTAGACACCTGGCGTATTTCTTTATATACGTTTCACACTCACCGCCGGCAAAGTTATATCTCCCGATTCCGCTCGCCCCGCAAGGTAATCCAAGGGTCCTTGCAGAGCCCAAACAAATGCCCCAACTTCTCACACTTTCCTCTTGGTTTCTGATTCCCACGAGTCACTTAAAACTGTTTTTATTCTGGTTTTCCATTCACTTAACTTGAGTTTATATGCTTTTTAAATAGTTCAAGCACTGGGGACACTGCAAAAAATTAAGCAAAAAAACTAGAAACGGGAATACACCGCGGCAAAACGCAACTGAGTTCGTTATTGTGATTGCAGCGGCAACAACAGTGAAATAAAACGCGCAGGAAACGCGCCAAATTTCAGGATGAGTTACTAAGACCTCACATGGGGATTTTATTTCTTTTGTATGGCCTGGGAAATGGGATGAGGAGTGGGTGAGAAAAGGGGAGGGGAGTGGGGGGAGTGGGGAGGCGAGACTATAGACTCACAACTCCTTTCTAGAAATTTAACCCGCTGATGAAGCTGATTCTTCGGCGGACTGTGATTTCACTGCTGCTACTGCTGCTGCATCCTATTGCTCCGAAAACCGCACGCAAACTGCGCAAATTTCGAAGCATCCTTTGCCTTAAAGGACACTCGACGGCCCGGCACTTCGGATGAATTTCGGACGATTTCGGTCCCGAGCACTCTGAACTTCGGATGGCTAAAGTATTGGTTAACGCGGCTAAAAACGCGCGGAGAGTTTGGAGACTTTTGCATCCCAGCTGTTTGGCGGTTCGTGTCTCGGCTAAAAACTGACCTGCCAACTTTTAAATAAATTTAAGTTGACTTAATAAATAACTGGCTATTTATTAATGAAACTTAAATAAAAATTTGTGTTTTAAAAAAGCAAAAAACATTACATTTTAAAGAATTTGCTTCTTTGTTCATACTTACATTCCAGTCTACACTGAAAAGCTTGGGAATGCTGGAATAATTGTTCTATTGAATAATTGAATGCTGGAAGAATTTAAAATATTTTGGCAAAAAAGGATACCGACAGTGATTCCTTTTAAAAACGTTTGCAAACCACAGTTGTAAGTGGCAGTAAATGAAAATGTGGCAAGATGTAAGAATAAGGTTACTAATATTTAATAAATATTATAATGCAAATTTTATTCAATTTCACTTGATATTCGATAATTTCAATAATATAATACCACTATTATGTATTTAATTAAATATTTTACATATTTTTATCCAATATATTAAATTTAAATTAATTTGTTTGATTTTTAAATTAATTTACATGGTGTCATTTAAGCGCCAAAAAGATTTTCTGCCTGCAGTTCTGAAAGTTTCAACAGATGGCGCTAGAAAAAATGAGTAATTATGGTCAAGAGATGGCGCTAGAAAAAAAATCATATCATTTCAATTTAAATAATAAATTGTATAAAATTATACATTTAGTTTTACGCAATTTATATGAAAAAAATATATGATAGTTTATCATTGCTTTAACGACATTTTTTTATCCTGACTGGCAAAATAATGTCAAAAAAACCAAAAAAAAAAGTTTTATTAAGTTTATATTAAATGCAAAAAAGACAACTTTTTCTTTTTCTATCTCAATTTTTCTAATATCTCACTTTGACGTAATATTTATATAAAAATTTGTCCTAACTAATTAGTTTTAAGAGGTTATGCTTAAATGTTGAACATTTCTTTGCCAACATTCCTTTTTCTTCCTTTAATTCGTTTAAAACCAATGAAATCACACCCGAGAGAAGAACATTATTCTGCATTTCTTGGATCCGTTCCCAAGGAATTCCCTCACATTGCATTCCTCGCGGGTTCTCGGTGCCAACGAGCTTAGCATTCGGCCATTTGATCATGCAACACGCATGATAATTCCCATAAATATATTTCGCCAGTGGATTACGTAAACATTTCGGGTTTTGGGCCCGCTGTCTCTTGGATCTTTCTTCTTCTGGATTGGCATGCACACTTCTTTTGTCTACGCTGCGGAATTCGAGGCGAGTCCCCGCGGGCGACACTCCCAATCCGAATCGCAATCTTGGTCTTCGGATCGGATCCCAGTTGGACTTCGTCTCCGTTTGATGGGCGGTTAAATAGTGGACGTCGCAAGACTAATGCCAGGCACCGTTGTGATTTCGAATATCGCTTCGATTTGGATTTGAATTTGGATTTGGACTTGGACAGATGTCAATTCCCAATGCCCCTTGCCTGAATGACACGCTCCTTCGGTACACTGAAGAAAATCCAGGAAGCACGTATTTAAATGTTCTATCTATTGATATTATTGAATTAAAAATTATACTGGACAGCAGTTAGCATTAAAATTAGGAATAAAATATTTTTGTTGAATACACATTTTTAGTCGTTATGTAAATCAACTTAAAAACTAAATAATATTATATTATTCAAAGTATGCCAATAAATATTAGGGCATTTAATTACATTTAAAATACTATTTTTTTAGAAATAATTGTAAAAAAGTTTTATTATAACCTACTACTTTAATTAATTCTACTGAGTATAAAATCTTAATTGATGTAATTCAATTTAATAATATTAAAATAAAATTCCTAAACCTTTTAAAAAAAAAAGTTAATTATTTTAAAATGTCTCAATATTTTAATATGAATGTGATAATTTGGTAGTTTCGAAATGTAACTATTTATAGGGAAAAATGGAATTATATTCCATCGTTTTTCCCAGTGCATCGGTCTGTTTCTGTGTCTGATGTTGCCCGTGGGTGACATTGCTCCGGCAATTTGCCTGGCAAGAGCATTTGCATTTTGACAAATTAACAATGCGCATACCTGTGGCACCACCAACAGCAAAAGCAAAAGCAACAGCAACTCAACCACCCACCCACACAGGTGATAGAAAACTTAATTGAATCCCCCTTTGGGGATTGGGCATTGGGGATTGTGCCTGCACATTCAATTGCTGACCTCAAAGAGATTCATTTGGCAGTTTGTTTGTCTTTTTGCTTTTTGTGCCCCTTTTTTGGCGGAACGCTTTCTTCTCCGCCAGCCGTTACACACGTTCGAATCACTCCGAGGCCGGCCGCATTTATCGAGCGTAATGAGCGCACAGCCCCCCTTACCCCCTAGCCCCTCCCTCAATCCCCCTGAGCCGCCCCTGGATCGGCGCGGATCGAGCCCCATTAACACACAAATCCAAAGCGTTTCAATTGCCCGCCGGAGTCGATGTCGAAGTTGAAGTTGAAGTTTAACTTCAAGTGCGATTGAGATGGCGACTGCGTACGGCTTCTGGCCTTTTGCCTTTGGATCATACCCTTATCGAGGGGGTACAGCGATGATGGTATTTTGTCCAATTAAATATTCCTTTTTGAATTAAAAAACATATTTTATTTATTGTCTATTAAAAATATTTATTAAACAAACAATAATATTTAATATTGTAATTTATACAAAAATGTAAATTACTTCAACCAAAAATGTTATTTTTGAGATTTTTTTAGAAAAAATTATGTTATGTTAAAAACAAAATTGGCAAAAAAAAATTTTTTTTTTGAAAAAACAGTACGATCCTTTAATTTATAGTTTAAATATAGTTTACCTAATTTTAGAATCTAAAGAATTTTGAAATTTATAAAAAAGTTTATTTTGTTGCAAGGAAGGTAAAGAGAAACAAAAATTTTTTGCGAATAAATTTTTTAAACATTTTTAAAAATGTTTAGAGATTTCCAAAAAAAAACATATAAAATGTATACCTATCCTTAAAATAAAAATAAATATAACAAATACATAAAAATTCACTATTTTGAACATCGTTTTTTCAATTAATATAATATAAATGTATAGTACTACTTGGCTTTTAAGACTACTTATTTCGCTAGGGTATCCCAGAGTAAACGGCAGAGGTTCCGTTGTTTGCATTTCGGGGTTAATGTTAATGCGGCATCAATCAATGGCACGACCGCCAAATGCGCCACAGCCGCTGACGATTTTATCGGTTCGACTTGGCCCGTTCGAAGTCGCATCTTAACGGCTCATTTTAATTTGAGCGCTGCGCTGCGCACTTGACGCCACCAGACATTCGACATCGACTATGGAAATGCAATCCCGCTGGCGTCACTCCCATTGGCAATAGGCAATAGGCCGCCCATGGCCATGAGTCTACAGCTACAGCTAAAACTGCGACGACATGTTGACAACCGGCGTCGATTTATATGCGCAGCTTTTCCAACGCTCAGCGCACATTTCCCATTTTTCCAGGCGGCCAACGTGTCCCGCATGCCGAACCGACTTCGAATCCGAATCCGTTGCTAAATTTACCCGTCAATTGCTGTTCGCGAATCGCAATGCCAATTGGAACCGGCTTAAGCTCCTGCAGCCGCTTAGCCACTTCACTCGACTTGGTCAATTGCACTGAGGCGATCGAGGATGAAAATACCACTGTCCAAGAACCCGAGGGCCAAGTCTTTAAAAAGAAAATTCGAAAAATGAAGGCTTGCGTTTTATTATATTTTTCCCTAAAAAGAATAATGTAATAACTTAAAATGTTTTCTAAATTGGAAATTTAACTACGAACTCAACGAGATATGACATTCTATACTCCGACTATTACTTTCTTTGTTTCGTATTTTTGTCAAAAACCGAAATCCCGAATTTCCATAAAAAACAAAACAGTTTTTTTGCTGAAATGAAGGAAATATTGATCCAAATATGGATTGTCATACCTTTCTGAACTCGTTATTAAGTTTCCAATCGATTGGCATTTAAATCTGGACATTTTATTTTTTGGCCAATTTTCGCAAAAAATCATTATAAAAAAAAATGATAATTGGAAAAATTTTATTTTTTCATAATCACACGAAAAGTGTGATGGATTTAATTATTATTTTGCAATTTGTTCAAAATAGTACGTATTTTTGGTGTAGGACCATTTTTGGCATAGTTATAGCAAAAAAACCAAAAGAAAAATTCCTATTTTTGTCAAAAACCGAAATCCCGAATTTAAAAAAAAAAAAACTGTTTTTTCGCTGAAACAAAGGAAATATTGATCCAAATATGGATTGTCATACCTTTCTGAACTCGTTTTAAAATTTTCAATCGATTGACATTTAAACCTTGACATTTTATTTTTTTGACATTTTTTGCAAAAAATCATGCTATACCCCCTTAAAAAAAAATGAAAATTGGCAAAAAATTTTATTTTTCAAAATCACACGGAAAGTGTCTCGAATTTAATCATTAACTTGTAACCTATTCAAAACAGTATGTATTTTTGGTGTAGGACCATTTTTGGCCAAGTTATAGCAAAAGACCCAAAAGAAAATAAAATTCAAAGAAATTAGTATATCAAAGAATTTACCCCCAAGATCATCCTAAGAATAGAACTTGGTAAGGAGATAAATATTTGTACACACAAAAAAAAAACTATGTAAAATTAACATAGAAAAATAGTAGTTCACTATTTTCTGAATTTTTCATGTATTTTGTTGTTTTATTTTTTTGTTCATTGAATAGTATTTAACAATTAAAATAGTGAAAAACCTATTTACGAAATTTTCATGTATTTTGTTGTTTTCTTCATTTGGAAAATTAATAGTAACGTCCTAATTAATATCGTAGCAAAACTATTTTATTTGTTTGCGTGTATTTTGTTGTTTTATTTTTTGGGGCATCGAATAGTGACACCACAATTAATATCGTAACAAAACTATTTTTTTCCTTCATGTATTTTGTTGTTTTAAAAATACCATTATAAATTGTAGGTCAACTATTTTTCTGGATTTAGGGTGGTTAGAGTATCCGACTCATAATCTCTGGGTCGTGAGTTCAAATCCTGCTTTTGCAGATGATGTTTTTCCTTTTTTTTTTTTTTTTAATGTTGATTTCAAGTCAAAAGATTTTCCTCTACGAAAATCATTCTTCTGTGGCCTACTGGTTAGAGTGCTCGACTCTGACGATTGCGGCCCCGGTTCGATTCCCAGCGGAGGCAAGAAACCTGATTTGTAAGTTTAAGTATCTGTGAAATGTAAGTGTCTATAAATAACTTCAATATAAATTAATATAACAAGTTAAATTAAAAATAAAAATAGTTAAAAAAATAAATTTAAAAAAACTACAATATTTTTCGGGTAAAATACTATTTTGTAGGTCATCTACTATTTTTTAGGTAATCTACTATTTTTTGGGTCATTTTCTATTATTTATTGGTTGGGGCAGTTTTCACTATTAAATCGTTGATTTTACATAGTTTTTTTTTTGTGTGTAGGATGATAAGTTCTCCCGCTTTTGCTGCAATTTCTTGCACAAGTTTTGTAGACCATTGACCAACCCCACCCCCACTTCCAATTTCGACGGACAATCGCATCTCGTTTATTTCTGAGATCGGTCTTATGCAACCCAGAGATGCCTATCGCCCTCATCCTCATCTGAATTGTTAAATATCCCAGCCGCCCCGAGTTTATGATCGTTTTATGTATGAGAAATATTTGGGGCTTTGTTTTTGTTTCTGTTTCTGTTTCGGATTCGGTTTTTTTTCTGGGCGCGGATTGATAACCAAACTTTCGCATTTTTCGGATGCAAGTTTTCAGAGAGGCGGCTGGGATGGTGTTAACCAAGGGGCGTGGCTCGGATTGAATCATCAATGGCCGCGAAAGCATTTCACTTTCGCTGCTTGTCATCGCTCGCTCGTTCGTTCGGTCAATTTCTTTGGATCTTTAGTTTTTTTCTTTTTCTGAACGAAAAATTTCACTTTCTTTTGAGTCATCCTCGATGGACCTGCGGCTGCTTCTTTATGACTCCATTTTACGTGGGTGACAACGATTGCAACATCGCCAGGGGGAAGACAATGCCCCAACTTTGTTCGCCGGCGTTTCATCATCGTCATCTGGCAACAATTAATGGGCATTATTGTCCGGGGCAGCAAGTTTATTTATTTGTTACAGTAGAAATTGTTAAGCAAATATTTTGCCTTGCCGCGAAAGCCCGAAAATAAAAAGAAAATACAAGAAGAAAAAAAAACCTGTCGTGAAATTCGAGAAAATTGTTGGGCTCCGTGTGTTTTTGTGTTTGTATTTGCACAGCCGATGTTTTCGTTTTCATTATTTCCAAGGGTCATGGGCGGCGGAGGGAGGGGGGCATATATCACCATGAGTCAAAAGCAGGCAACTTTCTTCCATCCGCTCCTCGATTCTCGGTGTCTCAGTCTCTCAGTCACGTTCCTTGGCCTGCCCTGAATTGCTCAGAGTTCATTTGCCGCAATTTTTGTGGCCATTTTGTTGCTTTTTTTCGGTTTTTCGGTTTCTTGGCTTGTCGGCCTGTTGTTCAAGCCAAGTTGGGCCGGACGCCTTTATCATCGAGTGTCCGTCGACCGTCAGCCTGTGCACAGAAATCATAATTCGCTAATAAATTTCCATTTCCATGTCGCGTTGCGTTGAGCGTTTGCGGCGAGTGAAAGTTACCCCGAATCCTCCTCGAAAATTCCCCCGTCGGCTGACCTCCTTAAACGCGCCCTGAAAGGTAGGCATTCCTCCGAGAAATACTTGTGCGTAATTTAAAAAATAAACGTGGAAATGAAGAGCTGAACAGGTCGAAAACGAGCTTAAAAAAAGCAGACTGAATGAATAATTTTTATTGTTTTTATTTTGATATTAAACATTGGCTTTTTATTTATTTTAACCATTTGCGTTTAAGTAAGAAATTTGTATGCTTTATTATTTTAACAAAAATGTAATATTACTTATATAATTATTTTATAATTAATCATTTATTTACATTTTTTATTCAAATATTTTGTAGTTAATATATTTAAAAAGGGTTAAAAATATTATAATTAAATTTATGAAAGATATTTCCTGATCTTTCTTTCGTTGCTCAACTGGAAAACCCATTTCGAAATTTTCCGCGCCAAAGAAAATGAAAGATTTAGGCCACAAACTCGAAAGGTAATTGAAGCAGAATGCCAAACAGACTAATCTAATTACTCGAAATCTACACTTCCGCCCGGCGGACTTAAGCTTTAACTACGGATTTCACTCTCGTTTTCTGCTTAGAAAAGACTGTGCGACTCATAAACTTGTTTCTGTGGGGCGGCGAGAGGAAAACAGAGAGATGCCCGCCGGTATAATTTCACTTTTATTAAGTAATTTCAGCGTGTGGATGGCTGGCAACCGCAAAGAGCGACACTTGTCAATGGCAGATACCGCGATAGTCATGCAGATACTTGGCTACTTAGTTTCTCGACTACTAAATGCCGAGGAAAGCACGCGGCAAATGAAACCATTAAGAAGGCAATCTTTTATTTTATTTTTTTTAGTATTTTCCAGTATTTTGCAGATGCATGTGTGCTGATAGCACAAAACTGCCGGCGAGAACGAAACTTTCTGGGCTGCACATTTGGCACACACTGGCGTTCAATCAAAACTCCGGACATTTTACTGCGGCATTAAACGCGGCCAATGATAACAATCAGTCGAGAGTCGAGAGAGCAGCTTAAATGAGCCAATTTCAGGCTACACTTGATTTCTGTGTCTCATTTGTTGTCGGTTGTCAGCAGAACCAACCTTCGAATGGGGTAGATACCCCATCTGCGGGGCGGCGGGTCACATCAAAGTCAACTCTTGATTTTTCAACACTTTCTCCAAGCCTTTCTCGAATCGATGGGTCTGCAGTTTAGAGTTCTGCCTTCTGACAAGCCATTAATTGTGTTGGAAACTGTCAAAAATTATGTTTACTGCCGTTGATAACATTCTTAATGGTTCTCTTCTGGTTTTGATATACATCATTTCTGAATGGTCATTCAAACTATAACAATTTGTATTTACTATGGGTAATAAAATGATTAAAATACAGAAATATAAGTATGAGATAGGGGTAAATGCTACCTTATTTTGTATCAATAAAAAGCCGATGTGAGTAATGTAAAATTTATGATTCAAACTTATCAATAAGATATTTTATCAAATCAGTTATTTCATAAAAATTATAAATATACTACTTTAAAATACCAAAAGTTAGTATTTTTTAAATGCTTAAAATACAGAAATATATGAGATAGGGGTAAATACTAACTTATTTTATATCAATAAAAAGTCGATGTGATTAATGTGAAATTTATCATTCAAACTTATCAGTTAGATATTTTATTATATAAGTTATTTAATAAAAGTTCTAAATATACCACTTCAAAATACCAAAAATGAGTATTTTTTTACAAAACTTGTAAATGAAGACAAATATAATCTTTATTCAAATCAAAATGAATTGAAAATGCATTATACATTTAATATTGTAACTATACTTTAAAATAAAATACTAAAAACAAGATATTTTAATTTTTAACTATATTAAGCATTTCAACTACCATCTACTGTAATCAAGTAACTCCTACAATTGCCATTTCCAAATAGCCAAAAGCTATTTACACCAAAAGCTGTCGTCATAAGTCATAGGGTGTCATGGCAAAATTTGTGTTTTCCATTTAGCTGCCAACTTGACTATTTTCTCACGCATTTGTCACGGGGTTTTTCTTCGTTTTCGTTTTCGTTTCGTCTCTCGTGGATTTTCCCCATCCTCCCTTTTAATGAGTGGGTCATCAACGCTGACAGTTTTGGCCAGGCTGTAAATTATATTAACTGCACTTCGCACACGCTCTTGCCCAATTTTCATTTTCATTTTCCTAGATTTCCCGACCTTTTTGGCTGATATTCAAGTTGCAGCAATAAATGGTTTACATAAATACAGACGTGCAGAAATTATCCAACACATCCTGCAGGTTGTGGGCCAGTTTTTACTTTTCCTAAGCCCCCGGTTAACTTTCCCCCCAAATATTCGCCTGAAAGGGCAAGCCAACTTCGTTTGTTTCGTTTCGTTTCTTGTTTCTTGTTTATTGTTGCTTGTTTCGCTTTTATTGATTTTTTGAACGATAAGCGTTGCAGTTGCAATGGCTTTTGGCTGCTGTCATTGTTGTTTGGTTTTTCCCGTTCCCAGCCGCGTTTTTCTTTTTTTTATACATTTTTTGGCCAATTGACACATCCCGATTGTCAGCTGGCTGACCTTGCGGCAGCTTTCACGATGTTGCTGCTGCATGTTGCAGGTTGCCGCTGTCGGGTTGCAGGTTGCAAGTTGCTGGTTGCTGGCTGCTGGCATGGCTGCCTGCGTTGCGATGCGGAAATGTGCGGCTAGGCTGCCGCCGAATCCAAGCCCCGATTTTGGCCGCACTGGCTGCACTTTCAGGCCAATCGTCACACGTCTCGATTCGCTGACAACCTGCAATCCTCGCAGCAGCAACTGCAGCAGCAGCAGCAGCTAATCATAACTCCAGTCAATTTAGCAACCAGCGACAAGTGCTTTTTTCGCCGCGATTCTGGCTGTTGTGCACTAACTTTCTCCCGACCTCGTTTAGTTCGCCGATCCGGCGATTCCGATTCCAATTCCAATTCCTAAAATAAATTATTGACACAGAAATTGCTGCGGCGTTGTTTTTGATTTCGTTTTTTGTCTCAAATCTGCACAGGAAAAAAATCGAAGCCCCAAAACAATATCTAAAACACTAGCAGAAAATTATAAAAGTTATATTATATTCTGTATAAAGAACAATTTATTTTTTTTAAAATATTTATTATATCAAAAATTAAAACAATTTTTTGTTTTTGTCTCAGATCAGCTAAAAAAAATGTGCAAGTTATAAATGCTATTATAAACTCTGTAGAAATAAGTATTTTTAATTTTGGTGGTATTTGATATCAAAAATTAATATAAAATATTAAAAAACTAAGGTAACTGAAAAATGTAAAATAAATTTGTATTATTTGCATAGCAATTAATGCACTAGAAATAATTTAAAATTATTCTCGATTAAACTTTCACTTTGCTTTAAATATCTCTTTTAAATGTAAACTTTTTCCGGTGCTTTTCGATTTGGGCGTCTATTGACCCGCTGAATCATAAGCAGTTTAAGCAGAAGCAACCAGAATTGAATACTTTTGTAGAAACTTTTCGGCCAAGCCATATTCATAAGTAGCCGGGCCAGAAATTTATTTGCATATTTCGCTCCCTTCCCGGAGGCCCGAAGAACCACTCAACTTGGAATGCGTTAATTGGCCGGGCAGGCAGCCAACTGAGCAAACAGTTAGCCCTGTTCGAGCCGGGTTCTTTGGCTCCGGTCTCTGGTCTTTCACTCGGGGTCTTCGCTGGGTCTTCTGCCCCGGTCTTCGGTGGGTCTTCTTCAGGTGCTGCCAGCCAATAACTCACCTGCCGCTGATGGGCAACGCTTAGCAGCCTAACGAGGCGTTACTCTGCCCTGGCCAACAACAAAAGCACTTGACACCTGCCCATTGGGTGGAGATGGGGTTGGGAATGGCTATGGCCACGGGTTGGAGGTGGTGGTGGGGGTGTTCAATTCCACCGGACGATCGAAAGTGAGACCCACATAGCCATTGAATGGGCAGGGCCATAAAAGAATTTCGAGAATCCCCAAATGAAATTGATACGCACAAGCACTTTGCTCTTCTCTCAATTGGGCATGAAAGTTGGTCTTTTGCTTTTGGCATGGGGAAATCAGAAAGTTTTGCCAGAGAATGCATAGATGCAAAATATAATTTGGGTACTTTATATATATATATATATTTCCTTAATATTTTAAATATTATACATTATTTGCTTAAGAACTTATTTTCTTATCAAGTACAGAATATAATAATATATTTTTGAATATTAAAAAAACATTTAGTTATCATATAGATTTTAAAAAAATATAATATAAATATAAAATAAAATATAAATATAATATAAAAATGAAATATAAATATAATACAAAAAATATATATAAATAAATTATAAAAATTAAATATAAATACAATATAAAAATTAAATATAAATATAATATAAAAAATAAAAAAATAAATTTTTAAGAAATTTCTTTTAATACCAAAAAAATCACAGACCTTTATTAATATCTCACCTAAATCATTTGATAGAATAACTATCTCCTTAATGGTCAGCCATTCAGTCTTTCAGTCTTGTTTACAGTACTCTTCGCAGCTAAACGTTCGGACTTCTCTTCATTAAATTATCATTATCAAAATGAAAGTTTGGACTTCGTTTCGTCTTCACTCGTTTGACAGTGCGTGCGATGGGCAATGGGCACGTAACTGCTGGCCATCAATAAAATGGTCAAATTGGCAAAAATGGAAGAGAAAAAAATAAAAGAGAAGAGAAGTCGTGCGTAGAATAAGCAAATAAGAAATTTGAACTTTTATTTCGCGTGGGTGTGAGTGAGGAGCAATTAAATGCAAATTTCTCTGGCTGCCATCGCTGGTCATTTCCCTCTATCCCTTTGTCCCCCTCTCTTTCTCTCTCCCTCTCTCGCTCCCCGGCAGAATCGAAAGACTCAGGCAACGAACTCGAATGATTAGGGCCAGTCGCAGGTCGCTCGGATCAGCCAACAGTGTGTGCTAATGCCACAAATTATTGTTTTCCAGGCAGATGAAACATGTCATCTCGGTGGCATTTGTTTTTCGCTGCCTGGCCCGTTTGCTCCAAATGAGCTGCGGTTGCCCCATTAAGGTGACACAATCAACAACGCTAACTCTGTCCAGGGCGACCTGATCCACTTGAGACTCCAGCGGAGCCGTCTGAAGTCTGCTTGTGCACTTGAACATATTGTTTCTGTGATTTATATAATTTTTAAGGGGTTTTTCCATTAGCTAAAATATTATTTTTCTTTAATTTTCAGTAATAAATTTATTTAAAATTAATTTAAAAAAAAACATTACTGTTCTTATTAAAAGATCCCTAAAATATATTTGTTTAAATATTTATTTTATTAAATAATTTAAATATGTATTAAATTAATTTTAATACTCTTATGGAAGTTTTTAAACCTTTTTCTTTTTCTAAAAAAAGTAGTTTTGTTATAAAATAATTTTTGAAATTATATTTGAAGCAATTAAATTTATTTACAATTACTATTTAAATTTTTTAAATAATACAAATTTAATTGAAGTTAAGTTAAGTTAGTTTTCTATATTCTGTATCACTTTTCCAATTATATAAAGCATTATTTAATTCTTTTTTCCGAGTGTAAGGCAGCTGCCCTCTCTCTCTTTGTCAATTGCTTTGTTTTTCCTTTGGTGATTTTCTTTCTGTTTTTGCAATGTTTATTGTTGCTTCTGTCGCACAGTCGCCGGTGGTTGCTGCAGTGGTGGTGCCTTATGTAAGCTCTGAATTCTCTTGGCTCCGCTCTGGACATCCACTTCTGCGGTTGCATCCATCAGCGTCATTAGTGTCCAAAAATGAAATGATTGCAAATATCAAAAACGCAACAAAAGAGCACTCCACTTGTCAGTGGGCCAAGTGGGTGGTGCAGCTTGGGTGGGTGGTTGGCAGCTTGGCTTGGATTTGCTTGGTGGTGCAGTGGCTCATGTTGGCATAGACAAAAGACAAGAGTTTTACTTTCACTGAGGGGTTCGCCTGCCTGCCGTTTTTGGTTTTTGCAATCTCAGGAAGGGGCGGATTAACCTATCCCTTGTACTGGCCACCGCCGCCCAATTGCAGTCACTTTCTGTGGGCGCCCATTGCGCAATCATAACCATGTGCACTTGCCTCACAGCCACCCAACCCCCTCCCCTTACAGTCAGCCCTCCCTAAGAGGGCCCCCCGTTTGGCAACGTTTAAAACCGAAGAGTGTTTTGCAATCCACCAACTCAAACTATCAAAAAAATAAAACCACCAAAGGAGAAAAGTGGAAAAGCGGATGTTAACCAACGTTTAGGGTTTGCGAAAATTACGAAAACCCACTGTAAAGTCCCCTTAATTTAAGGTTTGTTTGCAAAACGTAATCATAAATGATGGAGAAGTGTTTTTAATGTTAGCCTCCTTGAAACCTTATAAAAATATTTGCAATACACCCCCAATATCTGTAAACATTCTAAAGTCCAGAGACTTTTCGGTATTCATTTTGATATTAAAATAAATCTTATAATCTCAAAGAAATGATTTAGAAACTCTTTAAGATTTTAATTAATTTATTACTATTATTATAGATTTTTCTGGGTGAAATTTGCTTCCGACTCACATCAATTTAGCTTTCAATATCCAAAATCAAACCCACAACTCATTAATATCGACAGCCAATCGGAATCAATCTTCGTTTTTTCATAATCAAAATCACATCAGGGCTTTCGGTTTTTGGGCCGCGATCTGAACTAGTTTAATATGGATTTTTGAGCTGAAAAACGGGAAAACAAATGCTTCGAACTGGAGCACAGTTGTCTATGTTTTGCCCGGGGGGGCAGCCAAAGCCTAAGGTTGATTTGCTCGATGGCGAAAGGGGGGAAAAGTGTATGAAAACTGGAAGGGAATACCCCGTGGGCAACGGCGGCAGCGACTCAGAACATTAATCTCGCGAGTCTCGGCTGGAAATTAAAAATAATAAAGCACTAAATGGAAAATGAAGCGAGGCTGGAAGCGAGGAGGAATGGCTGGAGAATCGGATGGGCAGGGAGCCACCTCAGATGCAGCAATTCGCTCTGCTTGGCTGCGTCCTAGATTCTCCCAGTTTTCCCAGCTTTTCCCCGAACTCGTTGCGTGTGCGCCTGCCTGGCCGAGTTGATTTCCTTGTTGTGCTGCGGTCACTCCACACTAACCATTGGCCACTGGCCACCAGTCACTAGCCACTAGTCACTAGCCACTAGCCTCTGGTGGGCGTCGTTCGAGGAGGAGGCGGAGGAGCCAGCAGCACGTGGCTATGGCACTGAGAAAAATACTAATAAAATTTTACAACAAAATTTAATTTAATTTTATAATTATAACAAGAGAGAACGCTATAGTCGGGTTGGTGTCCCGACTATCTAATACCCGTCACTCGGCTAAAGGGAGTGCGATAGAGATGGAGATATGAACTTTGATCAGCAATAACTTTTAAACGAATGGTCCGATTTAAAAAATTTCTTCTACATTTCGATAGGTATTGATAAACACAACAAAACTGCATTTTTACTTTTCCGAAAAATTTAAATTTTTAAAATCGTTTATAACCTATTGTGGGCGTTAGAGGGGGCGTGGCACCTTTTTGAAATAAACTTGCGCTGCGTAGGAGCTCCAAGAATCTTCATGCCAAATACCAATCCTCTAGCTTTTATAGTTTCCGAGATCTCAGCGTTCATACGGACAGACAGACAGACGGACAGACGGACAGACGGACAGACAGACATGGCTAGATCGACTCGGCTAGTGATCCTGATCAAGAATATATATACTTTATGGGGTCGGAAACGCTTCCTTCTAGCTGTTACATACTTTTGCACGAATACAATATACCCTTTTACTCTACGAGTAACGGGTATAAAAATAAAAAAAAACCTTAGAATAAATATTATTAAATTTCCATTTGTATTTATGATTAAAAAGACAGCAAAAATAAATACTTCATCAGTTTTAAAATATGAAAATACTATTCTAACTTTTAACACAAGACCATTTAGCTATTTATTAATTTTAATAAACAAATAAAATTATTTTTTATAGACAAAAATTATTTTATTTCTTTAAGTGCATTTACTGGTTGTACTTGCCGCTGCCTGGTCAACAAAGCGGAACAATGGGCGGCTGAGGAGCCGAAGACGAGGCTTTGAAGACCAAGCCCATCAGCCATCGAGCATCCACATCCACATCCACATCCACATCCACTTCCATATCCACATCCACATTCACATCCCAGCTGCACCACCAGGCAGCCACTTGCACCAGCGATTTTCTAATTAAATGTTGCCACAAGCCAACTGCCTGTTTTGATTTTGATGTTAGCTAACCGGAGGGAAAAAAGAGAGATGTTTGGCAAGATCGAACATGGATCAATCCGTGAACTCGACGCTTTGACATGGCCGAAAAATTTCAGCTTAGCTGGGCCCCCAGGGCAATCAATGCGACGCAAATGCCAGCTTCTTCTTCTTCTCCGTGGTGTGCAAAATGAGGCAATCAAAGTTGGCCGGAAAAGTGCGGAAATGTGCAAAAATATAACAGGCTAAATAATGTAATATAAAATAATTTTTAATATAAACATTATTGAAAACATCTCACTCAGTTAAATATTTAAATTAATGTATTCATTGGTTTTGAAAATCTTATTTACTTTACATTTATAACTTATTTTATGTATTATACCTACTCCTTACGCCCAAATATTTCTATTTATTAATTTAATTTTTATTTAAATTATACTGTACTTTAGTTTAGGTCTAATCTAGTTATTTTAACAAATTAAAGTGAAAATTGAAAATGTTATAACTAATTTAATTTTAATCTGTATTTTATGCATTCTTTTTTTTCCATAAGTCCCAATATTTCTATTAATTAAATTTTTATTAATTTAACTCTCTATTTATTCTTATTATTAATATATTTATTTAATATCAGTATTTGTTTTTTAAATAGGTTAAGTTAATATTTTTATTTATTTTTAAAATGAAAATCAAAAATATTATAGCTAATTCAAATGTAATCTATATTTAATGTAGGTATCCTAATATTTCCATAAATATTTATTTCTTTAACACTCTACTTTATTTTACAACTAATCTTATTATTTCCTATAAACATACGTTTTTGTATCTTTACAATGTTTTATTTAAATTTGATCTACTCTACCTCATCTAGCCGGTTGATCTCTATCTACGCTAACCATTTTATCCGTTCCATATAACGCCACTTCAATCGCTTTTTGCCCGGAGCACCCTGCCAGTGGTCACGCCAGTGGTCTTCTCCAGTTTCCAGATCGTGTGGAATGCTCGACTGCACTTTGCTCGCAACCCAATTCGGTGTCACATGCTCCTCCGATCCCCGCTCCCCGGCTCCTCGATCCCCGATCGATTTTCGATCTTGGCCAGATCTCGGCATTAGCATAAGTCTGGAGCATTTTGCATTTGGCCCACATGTGTCACACACATAAAGCGCATAAAGAACGAGGCGCAATATGCGTTGGCCGTTGGACATTAAGAAATGTAGAGGGGCAAAAAAAAAAGAACTGGGATGCTGCACTGCATCCACGAATCTGGCTCTTCTGTTCGCTGCTCCAATTTCCTGACCATTTGGCTTACTTTGCGCCGGTTCGTGTGGCATGCAAATGCAGCATTGTGCAACGTCGCTTGTCCAGTGTTCAATTTCCAACAAAGTCCATCCAGTTCCAGGTGCACAGCTCCCCAGATCCACAGCTCCTCAGCTCCAGCAGGTTACCAAGACCAGATCCATCGAGGAATTCTTCTAAATTGGTCCACTCACTCACACACACACACACACAGGCGCGTAGAAATGGAGGAAGAAAGAACGCTGCACTGGGGCAAAATGTCATCACAAATTTTCTAGCTAATCTAGCTAAGAAATTTCTTGTATTTTATCTTAAATTTTAGGTATATATTTCTTTAGGGTTTAACTAAACCTTTCTACATTCAGTTTTTATTACTAATATTTTAAATTTATTTCACAAAAAAGGTAAAAAAATTATATTATATATGTTACATTTTAAATATATATCTATTTTAATAAAAACCTTAAATCTTTCTAGTCTCAATTTAAAGTACTTTATATATATATATAATTTAAATAATATTTTAATATTCTAGTGTTTTTAAACATTTAAAAAAAGCCTTTAAAATAACAAATTTAATATTAACAATTTCGATCATAAATAAACAATGTTCTATGCCATTTTTTCTTGGCCAAAACTAAAAGTAAAACCTTATTAAAAATACACAAAAAAATATATATATTTTTAATAATGTTTTAATATTCTAAATTTAATATTTACAATTTCGATTCTATGCCATTTTTTCTTGGCCAAAACTAAAAGTAAAACCATCTTAAAAATAGGAGTTTTGAAATTATTATTTTATTACACTGATTAATGCCTTTAATGCTGGGTTTTAACCTCTCCATTTGTCCCCGAAAAAGTGGGGAATAGATAAACCTCCGTTTCTATATTCTTTGATTTTTTCTTGGTGCTCCGTTACAGTTGCATAACCTGTATTAGTTGTTATTACCGTTTTGGAGATGATGGCCCGAGAACCAAACCGATTGGCTTGGCCATTGATCAGCGGGCCCTGAATTCTCGGTTGGCACAGTGGCGGGGGGCTTGAAAGGGGGGGGTTTTGGCAGTTGGCACTTGCCACTTGCCAAAAGCGCAGCAAGTGCTCACGCATGCAGCTGCTTTGGCGTCGACTGAGGCAGCGACGCCGACTGCGGCAGAGACAGGTAAAACCAGGTAGCTTACAAGACGCATGGCGCGACGTCTCCAACTTTCAGTTGCTTTCGAGCTGCACAAGGCGACGGTTTAGGTCTTTGGCGCTTACTGGGTGAAAAACGAGAGAAAGAGAGAGCGAGAGACTGTCTCTGCAGAGAGCCCAAGAGAGAGCGAAAAGTGAAAGACCGAGAAACCAGCGAAGAATTCTTCGTGCGCGCTCGCCGACTTCGAATAACTTCAGTTGCCCTGCAGAATTCCAAGCGATCGGTTCATGCAGCGGATTATCGCGCGTCGCGAATTATTATAAATATTTTTTACCACTGAAAATATTTAATTTTTTTCAAGTTCGGTGCTCTCGTGCAGTGTGATCTTTGTTTTTTTTTTTTGGTTCATCAAGTACCGAGTATCGAACCCCCCACTTCCTGGCATGTCGTTCAAACAATCCGAAACTCGTGCCCAGTGCTAAAATCCCAAGGAAGTTCACAAGTGTGCCAAAACAAATTGCAAAGTCCAGCAAAAACCCACAAGAAATAAAAAACAAAAAATAAATAAGAAAACCAAATAGAATAAAAATATAAACTTAATAAATAGACGGACGGACAGGAGGTGTGAGCGAGAGAGCAACAATGCACCGCACGCAGCCGTCGCTGCCTCTGCCGCTGCCTCTGCTGGCGTTGGCGTTGGCGTCGGCGCTGGCTTTTGCGCAGGCGCAGAATATAGGTGAGTGTGTCAAGCGAAAGACGAAAACAAGAAAGAAGTGCTGCGAAAGGTGCCAGAACGAACGGCGGATGCCCTGTTCTCGAGGGTATCCCCCTTCTAGGGATGTTTTCCCCAAAAAAAATCATCAAAAACCCATTAGTCTCAGGAGAATTCTACGCTAGAAACAATCCCTAAAAAAAACATATCGAGAAAAAGCCTTTATCTATGGGAAAACACTTATTTTGGAAATCCATCTAAATTTTAAATTCTGAATAATACATTTTGTTTAAAAAATATCAAAAAAGTTATTGAAAACACTTTTCAAAAATTCGAATAATCGAGTAATTTAGGCAAGAAACAATCCCTAGAAAAAACATATCGAGAAAAAGCCTTTATCTATGGGAAAACATTTATTTTGGAAATCCATCTAAATTTTAAATTCTGAATAATTTTTGTTCATTTTGTTCAAAATTATCAAAAAAGGTACACTTTTCAAAAATGCTAATAATTATAATTATAATCGAGTAATTTAGGCGACAAAATATTTTTTATAATATCAGACACCTAAAATAGGATAATATTAAGAGATCCTAAAAGGAATACTTTTTAATTAGTAAAATATGGATTTGTATATTATTTTCAATGAAGAACAAAATATCTTTTTGATTATAAATGTTTCTACCGGGTAGAATCTCACCTTCAACTTGGTGAGTTCAGTTCTTTATGTTCCCTTTGAGCTGTTTTCAAGCAACAATTTAGAGAGCTCTGCAATAAGCAAACACCTTCAGAAATCGCATTTAAGCGCAGCCTTGACATGTGGGAACTTTAACTTTTAGGGCGGTTAGTTTTAACACAAGATCATTTGCATAAATTATGAAAGCCTAATTAGTTGGGGGCTTAGCTTTGGAATCATTCAGAAAATCTTCCGACACTTGCACAATGCCATTCGTCAGTGGGATCCGACTAAATGGCATTTAATTTATTTATACTGCCACTAAATATTTTTGAGTGGGATCTATTTCGCTTCCAAACTGAATGCTAGTTGCGTATGCCCCATTCTTTAGGGTATTCGAATAAAAACCGCACCAACGGCACTCGGAGCCAAAGCAAACAAATTTTCTCTCGTTCTCGTTTGTTGTGGATCCCACTTGTTGCTGTCTTTCTCCGCCGCTTGCTGGTGCCCATTTTCATCACCCATATTTCTCTTTTTGTCGTGTGTGTGTGCAGCGCACCTAAAAAAAAAACACCGATTCTCTTTTTTATTTTTTCACATTTAATTTTTTATTTTGTTTTTGCATACATTTTTCTGTTTTTTTTCGGCTGATTGTTGCTTGTTTTGATTTCCGGTTCTGGTTCGAAACAAAAGCCAGGTCTTATAATTTGTATTATTTTTAATTCGGCTGCCTTTGCATTTTTCCCACGTTAATAAACGGGCGTCCAGGCAGTCGGCCAACTTTTGGCTGGACTGCTGGTCATATATATTCCAGTTCCAGTTTTAGTTCCACTCCCAGTCCACTTTTGGGTTCCAGTTTTCAGTTTTTTAGTCTTTTAGTCAAGTGCTCTCTGCCGCCGGTTAATTGTTTCGTGGGATATGCGACGAAAGGCGAAAGGGGGCATGCCACTCGGGCATTTGCCAGGAAACGGATGTTTGTTTGGGTCAGCAAACAATCGGCGACGAGCGAAGCCGAAGCCGAAGCCAAAAAGCCAGGCTAAGCCAAATGTGGCACACCAAAGAGTTGGGCAACCAACTTGTCGCATGCGCGTGGCAAGTGCACTGGGGAAAATATCATTGCTTCGGACTTGATTAAATAGATTTTATACGCAGAACAGTATTTTTTTTGGGTTGAATAAGCATTAACATCAAATTTATGGGTTAGAGCCTTTTAACCTACAGTTAATTTAACCAATACCTTTCCTCAGTTTATACCTTTATAATCGGAAGAAATGGGCAATAAACTAGGTGGACATTTGCTAATAATCAAAAGATTTAATCAAACTACAGTTGTAACATGTACATCAAAAGACTGAGGCAACAAACTTTTTTTTTCTTAAAATCAAAAGACTTAGGCAACAAACTAGAACTTAAAAAATATTATTTATTGTGATATTTTTGGAATTATATTTTACAATAATTTATATAATACAAAAAAATATTTATATTTGTTAGAAAAACTTAGAAGCCGTAGAAACAAAGGGTACACAAATTTTAATAATAATTTTAATATTAAATCCAAATATTTTTATTTGTTAGAAATAATAGAAATTGCACTTTCCAAACCAATCTCTTTCTCGAATGACCAAGTATCAATATTTTCTTCTGGCTCTCACCAGAGAAACACACCTGTCACCATCACTTGTATTCAATTACCTGTGTGAAACATATCGAATTGCAGCCAAGAACCCAAATTTGTGGAATGAAAAAGGGCAGAAACTTTTACTCATTACTTTTACCACTTTTACACTTGCGCCGGAGGAAAATCTTGTAAATTAACTTAAATTAATCACACAGACAAAGGCAGAACATACAGAAACTGAAATTAAAAGAAAATTTATGATCACAATAAAAGCGACAACAATTGCAGCTGGTTGTCCGCCGAGAAAGAAAGACTGAGAGAAAAATCTGTACAAATCTGTAATGTTGGGAAAGTTTCATACATACATACATAAATACATATCTGAAGCTTTCCTTCGTATTGTTGACAAAAAGAAAAGTAAAAGTGCTGCCGCTGTTGCAAAGATGGCGAATCGCTGGCTGGGATGATCGAGCACATGGCCAACATCTAATGGCCAAAACGTAATATGGCTTTGGGTATACAGATGGGCTGGCAGATGGGCATGCATGACCACCAGCTCATCATAATCATCATCAGCGGCAGCGGCAGCGGCAGATGCGGAAGCTCGGCGCCCGCTTAATTGCAATGCGAAACTCAACTCCGAAAGAAAAGATACTCGTACCTTTTGTAACTTGGATGGTAGATACCTGAAACGATACCTCTTGCTGCACAATGAACCGCAGCAATTTGTTTGCCTCAAAGGGTGGTGCACGCATGCCTGCCTCCTTTTATATTTTTATATATTTTCCTTGCGGTCTCTGCGGTCGCCGTTTTTTACATAAGACCTGGCTCTTTCGCCACAAGGAAGTAGGAAGTTTTTCCTCGTCGGGCTGGAAAAACAACCTCTGTGCGTGGGACCACAGGCGACAGACCTTCGTTTTCACTTTCAACTCCCCGATAATAATAATAATGATGATGATGCCAAAAGAAATACTTAGTTTCAAAAGTCCAACTTGAGCATGTTCGACTTCACCTATTTACGCAACTTTGTTGGCTCTGCTTATATATATTTTTTAAGGTTTTTTTGTTTGGAATTTTTTGTTAATTTTTTCTTGGCACGTAGGTGGGCTGCGCGTGGGGGTGGAGTGTTTCAGTCTTTTCCAGGGGGCTGGGCATTGCGCAAAAGCTGTCAATGGCCTTGCCAGGTACTCATGCACTCGATATGTAAATCATCGCCAAGAGTTGTGACGAGCATCAAAAGCAATTCAACAAGAGACTGAATTCATTTGGACTACTTACAGTTTTTACAATGTCTCGAAAGTTCCACAAGAAACAGGAAATTTTTAAAAATATTTCAAAAGTATATTAATGTTTGTTGGTAGAAATAAATATACCATCAACATTAGTTAATTTAATATTTTACTAAAGAAAGAGAATAATCTAAAAATGTATAATACAATTTTTGAATACTTAAAGCATTCAAAATTTAAATATAAATTATAATTTAGAATGAATCAAAGCTTTTTCTTTCATCTCTATAATATTTTTTAGGAATAAATTCCGCTTTTTGTAAAAATTTCACAAGAAACAGGACATTTTTAAAAATATTTCTTAAGTAAATTAATGTTTGTTGGTAAAAATAAATATACCTTCAAAATTATTTAATTTAACATTTTACTAAACAAAGAGAATACACCTAAAAATGTATAATACAATTATTAAATACTTAAAGCGTTCAATAATTAAATAAAATTATAATTTACATTTTAAAAATAGTTAGAATGAATCACAGCTTTTTCTTTCATTCCTATAATATTTTTTCACAATAAATTCCGCTTTTTGTGTGATTTTTTTATGCGAAAGCTTACACCTTAGTTTGTTTAATGAGTTGTCTCTGCCCAAATGATTTCATGCCGAAAGCCGAAGGAGTGTCTCTGTCATTATCCGCACTGATCTGATCTCACCGCAACTCATCCCCAGACAGGGGCCATAGATCTCCGTTTGACTCGGGGATTGCGGCATAAATTTCAATCAGTTTCGATGGCATTCGGCATTTTTTCGATTTTTATTTGTGGGCCGGGCATCGCCCCACTGCGATTCTCAGGCGTGAGCGGCGTGGCAGTATCTTTTTAATTGCCATAAACATAAATGGCATACTGCAGTTAAATATTTTTCATATATAGGTAGTATCTTGATCTCCCCGTCGGTCGGTCGGTTGGTCGGTCGGTGGGCAACTTTCGCGTTTTGTTTGCTGGCTGAGAGATGTGAGATGGTCGTGTGTGAAATTTTAATGTCGCAGTGAAATGCTCGAAAAGTGAAACTAACGTCTAATAAATAAATGAAATTGTTTGCTATTAGCAGCGCATTTAAATGCCACCAAGAAAGCGGCGTCGAAAGAGAAACATGGTGATAAAAAAAATGGGAAAAGAGCTGGGGGAAAATGTTGGACAGAATTTATGCGCGTTTTTTTTCCTTCACTTATTTTCTTCTTTTATTTATTTGTGTTTTTTTTTAATTTAATTAATTGTAATATATGTACAAGTGCAACTGTGCCGTTGTGGCCACTGCAAATTGGCCACCAACGTGATTCACGACAATCCAATGCCAGTGCAAAGGCAAAAGCAAAGGCAAACAATTGAAATTGTTATTAATAATTGCTTCGTTAATAACTTTAAACGCTCTGCGAAGCGGCGTGGAATTGCCTGTGCTGTGCGTTTCGTCACTGGCCCAAAAAGACGGTTGCAAATTGCCGTCGAACGTATGAAAAAGTATGAAAACGATCGTGAAACAGTGACGTTTCGAGAGTGATTGATAATTTGGCACAGCTGTCGTTAATTATCGATCGATCGATCGATCGGTTGCATGGATCGAGGTCTCAAGTGTGAAAAGTTAACCAAGGTGTAGCTAAACGATTTCATGAGTGACTACTGTTTTTTCTGTTATTTTTTTGCATTAAAATGAAATTTATAATAGAATATAGATCTTACTAGCTTTATAATAATTACAAGGGACAATTATACAAGATTTTAAAGAATTATAGACATTTGGATTATATGTAGATTTTACTAGATTTATTTTAGAACTACTACATACAAAACAAATTTTTAAATTATAAATGTAATATTTATTTATATTTTGTTTAGATACCTACAATTATGAAATCGTCATATTTTAAATTAAATGAAAATTAAAAAACAAACTAGATGCGTTATAATAATTACTAGGGACAATAATGCAAGATTTTTAAAAATTATAGATATTGATCTATTATTTGTACTACTTAATTATATTTTTTTAGATTTTATGCAGATTCTACTAGATTTGTTTTAGAACTATACAAAAAAATGTAAAGATTATAAATGTAGTTTTCATTTATACTTTGTTTAGATACATTCATTAAATCATCATCTTTTACATTGATTGGAGGGGGTTAAAAATTAAAATTATAATCTAGATGCGTTATAATAATTACAAGGGACAATTAGACAAGATTTTAAAAATTATATCTAAAATGTATATATTTATATATAATTTTTAACTATTTATTAATATTTTTTTAGATGCATTAAATCTAATATTAAATTAAAATTTAATTTATAACTATACAACAAATTATAAATGTACTTTTTATTTATATTTTGCTTAGATATATTAATTTAATCTTCATTTTTATCGATGGCTACGAACTGCCAGGCACTGAATTTTCTCTGAGCCTTTTTTAATATTTTAGCCATAACGATAACACTTATAATAACAATGGCCATAACAATAACCATAGATTATGATGGGGGGCCGGCTACCTAATTGCGGACATCGGACATGGATGTGGATGTGGATGTGGATGCGGCATCCACATGGATGTGGATGTGGATGTGGCAGGCAACGCATGGAAATTGCAATTTGCTCAGCTCAGTTGTACTTTATGGTGGCTGGAGTTGCTGAAGTTGCTGGTGTTGCTCATGTTGCTTTTGTTCCGCTTGCACGCTGAATGGAGAGGCGATGGCGCCATCTTCATGATCATCATAACGATGATGCCGATGATGAGGGGCAGGTTCAATGACTGCAATCGGAAGTGCAGCAGCATCTCGGCCTCGGGATGAGTTGGCTGTTTTGCAGCTGTGGCCAATCAATAAGAGAGCAGCAGTTGCAGCAACAGTTATGTCTTGTGGCAACTTGCTACACCTGATTCCAGATTCCAGCTTCCAGATCCCAGTTTCCAGATTGTAGATCCCAGAGGCCCAATCTTTTGATGTCGTAACTGCCCGCAACTAGCGGTAAAAATATTCAAATCGAATTCCAACATCGATTTTATTATCAACACCGCCGCAGCGGCCACAAAAATGTCTAAAGTGAAAATATTTTATGACAAAACTGCGGTCTCCTTCTTTTTTTCTGGTATTTCTTGGTATTTCCCTTCAGAGCGGCTTTAATTTCCTTTCTTATTGGGGCCAAGCTTTGATTTGTGGCTGCCCATTTGCATAGAAGAGTTGACAAAAGTCCGAGGAGAAGTACCAGAGAAAGGCCCAGAAAAATGAAAAAGAAAGAAGAAAGAAGAAAAACAACCGAAATTGAAGAAGAACAGCCAACAAATTCTCGCCTTTGTGTTCTCCTTTCTTATGCAAATTGCCCTGTAAACTGTTGTTTCTTATTCTATTTCCATTTCCATTACCATTTCGGTTCTTGGAAGCGGTCTGACCATAAGATTAACCCCAGCGTTTGTCCACTTTTGGTGGCCGGCCGACTCAGGCCCAAAATAAAAATAAAGAACACATAAAACCAAAGTAGGGGGCAATCTTCGCATAGCATTGAGAATGTTCACAGCCAAAGCAAATTAGGCACAAAACCAAAAGGCGATGCAAAAGCCGCAGAAATTAGCAACTGCAATGGGAACGCATCTCGAATGTACAGTGGGCGCCGGCTAAGTGCCACCGCCTGCCTTCTGCGCCACTGCAATCAGTCACTGTGAAGTCTTGACTGTGGCACGAGCTGAAAAGCGGCGATGTTGCTGTTGCTGCTGCTGCAGGTGTTTTGCAGCTGCCAAACAAACACACACACACATTCTATCTTAAACTGCATTTGGGCCGAAGTGACCCAGTTTGCAAAGACAGCACAGTGAAACAAATTCGGGCACATTTTTGCAATCTCTGAAATAAATAAATAATAAATAATAAACTAAATAATCTTAGTTTTGTTGGGTTATATCGATATTATTCATTTAATATTTTATTCCAGCGCTAGAAGATAATATATATATGATAAATAGTGTGACCTTAGTTATTATTGAGTAAGACAGCACAGTGGAACAAATTCGGGCACATTTTTGCAATCTTAGAAATAAATAATACAGATGAATAACTAAAAAGTCTTGGTTTTGTTGGGTTATAACAATATTATTTATCTATTATTATTTATTTAATATTGTATCCCATCGCTAGAAGATAATATAATATTATAAAAAATAGTGTGATCCTAATTATTATTATAATTATTAAAATAAATGTCATTCTTTATCAATAACCATCATTTTATTGACATTTTCTCAGATATTATTTTCTCAGATATTTGTATTACATATTTTAAAAAAATATATTTTTTTTAAGCTTTATGAAAAGTTAACAAGTTCTATATTTTAATCCTAAAATATAGCTGACCTATATTTTCTAAGAAAAATTCCTGATAAAGAGGTATGTGTTTGTATTGCGTAGGCAATATGGTGTGTAGAAGAGGGTGATTTTTTCTCTCCGTGTAGAAGAGAGAAGGACAACAGCAACTGGGCTGATGATGTTGCTTTAGCGCTTGCACATTGATTTGCTGGCCGGTGCTTGGAATGCGGTCAACTGGCAAACGGCAAACGGCAAACGGCAAAGACGGCTTACAGCTTCCAGATTCTATCATCTAGCATCTGGAGTCCAGAGTCTAGAGTCTAGAGTATAGAGTCTAGAGTCCAGCATCGTCGTCGGTCAATGTCGTCGATGTCGTCTTGTTGGCTTGCGCCGATGGTCCGCTGCCGATTGCCGATTGCCGTTGCTTGGCCTTGCTTCAGAAGCGGCAATCAAGCGTTTCCTTTGCGGCAAAAGTGCCGCAAAATCATATCGAACCTGTTATAAAGCTTCGGCGTCAGAGACCCACCGATTCTGTCGATCCGCTGAGCCACCGAGGGGGTGTCGCCGGGCGAAAGATGCTGTCATTGTCGACATCTCGACAGCAGAGAAGAGAGAGGAGAGGCGAAGACTGCCAGCAGCAATTCTTCTGGTTCTTCTACTGCTGTCTTTCCTCTTGTTCTTGTTGTTTTACGTAACTGTTTACGCTTGAAATTTATTGTTGCCGTGCGTACCGTTACATAAAAGCCATCGCAGGCATGTTTATTTAATACGCTTAGCAGCTCTTAGCCAGCCAACTAGCTCACGCTCACAGAGGTTCTTTGATGTCTCACTTAATGCGCATGATGGGCAATTTTTATGCGCAATTAATTCCAAAAGGCAAGAACGAACGGCTGGCGAGGAATACCAAAAGCCAAGGGCAGTCGCCCGGTTAGAAGCACTGAGAGAAAATTTATAAACTATGTAAATAAATTATTCATTTTGCATAACAATAGTAATTTTTTTGTTAGATAATTTAAAAAAAAATGGTTGAATTTAAAAAGATTTTTAAAATATTTTTTTAAAATTTTTTCTAAAAAAAATATTTATTTTTCAAACAAAAAAAAATTTTTTTAAATACATCCAACTAAAGTTAAATACATTTTGTCTGGAAAAGTGTGATTAATAATAGTGATTTTGATATTATAACAATAAATCTCGTTATCAGTACATTTTTTCACAGTGTACTAGCAAAGGTGACTTTATTAATTTGTTGCTTTCAAAACTAGGTTGAACTTTATTGGTTCTTAATTAGCCAGAAAAAAGAGAGCTACTTTTCGCTCAGTGTGCGGGCGCATTGATACCCAAGAGAGATCCTCTGGCGGAAGTTCAAATCAAAAGACTTAGGCAACGAACTTGCAGCTTGCACAAGTTTCGTCTGGCCAGGCGCATCCGCCAACAAAAGCAACAACAATGGCAACAGCATTGCGCAAACCGAGTCACTTGCGAAACCATTTCGATGTTCTCCGACTCTCTGTGTTTGCTTGTGTGCGATTTTAACGAGGTTCTACTAATTTGGCTTACCGAAAAGGCAGCAAAGAAAAAAGAGCAGCACCAAAAAGCCAAGCTAAGTGGGTCAAGAGACGCCGAGAAGAAGCTGCGTGAGAGCGCCGTTCATTCCAGCGCCAATTTATGTAAATCCAAAACCAATCAGCGGCCGATCGTCGTCATCATCATCATCATCATTATGTTATGGCCATTATGACGGAGGGGCTAACGGTTTTCGGGGCCGCTTTTTGGGTGAATGGAAAGAAAATTTTCTTTTTTAGTTAGTTTTTGGTTTTTTTCGGCTAGGGAAAACCCGCCGCCGCTATCGCAATTGGGCCATCGGATTGCGGCGGCAGCACTTGCACTTTCCGCCCAAAAAAACACGGCTAGATAGCTACCATTAACATCGAGATCACCGAGATGCCGAGATGTAATCGACGAAGCGTAGGCGCTTGGCAATCAGCGCATGACGTCCCAGAACTGCACTCGCTGCAGAAAACCTTTGGGATTTGGGATTGGGGATTTGCTATTGGGGATTTGGGATCTTGGAACTGCGATCTAAGAGCCATACTAAGTATAATAAGAAAGCACCAGGTAAAAATCCCTGCAGGTGTGCACTTGCACTTAAAATGAAATTAGCCGACATACGCAAATTGCAGACAGCAAGTTGCAAAGGCAGTGCGGAATGTGGAATTATGGCAAAAGATGGCAAAATGGTAAAATGGAAAATGCAGGTTGGGCCTGAAACCTGGGACCGAACCATAAGTGGGGGGTCGGGGTCACCATTAGCCCACCCCTCCTCCTCCTCCGGGAACAACAACTTTCTACGCAGCGATTGCAGGTTCAGCTGCACTTTTAGCCGCCGCATCGCATTAATTGAGGTTTTTACTCAAGCGGAAACGGAGGACCGCCATTCACACTTGCCACTTTGCATATATGTATGTATGTACATAAAGGCAGACTCATTTCAAGTCATAGGCCTTTCTTCTGCCCAAAAGAAATTCTTTATATATAAATATTAGCCAATCAAATATATAGTAAACTATTTTTATTGAAAAATTACGCTATAAAAAATAACATTTACCATTTATTATTCAAATATTAGCCTTTATTTTTGAGAAGGAAATATTTTGAAATATTAAATTTTGAACAGAAACAAATTAGATATTTAAATATTACTTTTTATATTTTTAAAATATTTTATTATTTTAATTATATATTTTCTATATTTTAATTAATTTATATTTTAAGTATTTTTCAACAAGTAATTAATTTTAAGATTTTTTTTTCCTTTTTTTAAGCCAGCTTTTGCCTTTGTAGCTTATTTATGAGCAACATTTTTCAACTTCCATTTGAAGTGCAAAAAAATCTCTTCCTTTTCACTGACCACAGAAACCCCAAATTAATTCCCGCTTTCGGTTTTTTTTGTAATATGTTTATTTTTTTTTCTGCTACTCAATCATTTTTCTTTCCATTCAATTCTCTCTTAATTTTTTTTCTTTCGCTGAACTGTGCAAACAATTCCGATTTTGGGGCTACACTTTTTCCCCCGCAAAAACAGAAAAAAATAGAAAAAGAAATAAGACAAAAAAGGCAAGCAATCAAAGAAAAGGCGTTGATGGGTAATTTGTTACAAGAGCAACAACGGACCATGTCCGAAACTAGTTGCAAGTTATAACGGTTATTATGATTATAATGATTATTAGATGATTTTGATCCACGGCAAGACGCGCACAATGAATATTCCATTCCGACTTCCATAATGTTGGATGTTTGGTTGCTTGTGGAGTTGCTTTGCAGTTGCTTGTTGTACAAATTGCTGCTGTTGTTTTGTCAATGGTAGCGTGCTTTTTTTCTCTTTCTTTAAATATATATATACTTATTTTGAGCTGCATATGTATGTGCGGTGTATGGGTATCACTTTCACTAAGTTCGCGCACATAGAAAGCAAATGAAAGCAACGCAAACGGCAATGCCAACAAGTTGCTGTCTGCCTTTGCACTTTAGGGTATTAGCTCCCACTCGGGACCATAAAAAAGCAGCCCCAGAAAAGCCAAAGTACAGATCCCAAAAAAAAAAGAAACGAAAAAAAAAAATTGTATGGCTACGAACTCGGAGCCACACTGTGTCATGCATGGCCGACTGGGCAACCTTTGGGTTTCTTGGCTTTCTTGGTTTTCCTGGGCTTCGACGCACAGCGTGGGAGTCGTCATTAAAAAAGCAGAGACCCAGGGAACTGTTGCTTGAAATTTAACTGAAACCGAAACCGAAAACGAAGCTGAACCGAAATTGAAAATAAAAATGAACTTGATTTCTTAATTTGCGTTTGCGTTTGCCCTGCATGACAAATGACTCGCCTAAAGTTGCCTTTTGTTGATTTCAATTTGGCCGAACTAATTTGATTTGAGCTCTTGTAGCTCTTCTCTCGCTCCAGGGTGTCTATATAAACACTGAAAAAAAATTGATAAAAGATCAGATTGATATGTGCTGGTCATTTTTATATTTTTTAAAGATTCATATCATTTTGATATGATTAAAGATTATGGTTATCTTATTTGACAGTATTTTAAAAAAATACTAAGTTCGGTATTTTTTGTTATGATAAAATATCATGTTGATATGTTTAATCATAAATTTCAACTAATTTGATTTGAGCTCTTCTCTCTCTCTCTCTCTCCAAGGTGTCTATATATACACAGAAAACAATTGATAAAAGATCAATTGTTTATTTTTTAATATCACGTTATTCATATCATTTTGATATGATTAAAGAATATGTTAATCTTATTTGACAGTATTTGTTCAAAAAATACTAAATTTGGTATTTTATTGGATATGATAAAATATTATGTTGATATGTTCATATCATAATTCATATCGGCTTTAAGGTAGAAATGACCCTATTTTATATAGAATTTTTTTTCTGTGCATATTTCTTTTGTACCGCTTTTCGGGTGAATTGGAGTGGCTAAGCGAGCGTTTGGATGATGAGTTGGCCAAGAAGAAAGCACCGTTATGATGAAATTGCACTGGCATTGGCATCGGGGAATCGGGGAATCGGAATCGAGATTGTATAAGAAGCTGCCGCAGCAATTGGCTGCAGCAATGTGTAGCAACAACTGGGCAAGACGTGTTTTTTTTTCTCAATTTTTCTCAATTTTTTTATGCTGTTGCAGCTGCTTGGAAAGTTGCACTGTTGCCTGCTGGTCAAATGATGTTGCAGTTATTCGACCATTTATGGCATGCCTCGCCGCCTGACTGACTGCCTTTTTAAACGGGCCCCTCATCTCGATTATTATTATGCAAAGTCGCACTTGGCCAAAGAACAATTTTAGCTTTTAGCTTTCGAGCCAAGGGGATGAATCAAACTCATGACATTGGATAGTTGTATAGTTGTTTAGTTGGCTAGCTGGATAGTCCGATAATCTGAGCCTGGGAACTGCTGCTCAATTGAATAACTAATCATACAACAGCAACAGCAACAGCCACACATTTGATTATTGCACACGGCTGGCTCGCATTTTTGCATAGATACTCGTACTTTTGTACAAGCGGCAGCTACAACTAAATTGATGCCTGTTTTTCTCTGCTGCTGTGGCCATTTTCTCACGCTTTGCATTGACAACAACAGCAGCAGCAGCAGCAACAGCGATAGAAACAACAACAGCTAAAGTCGAGAACATTTTGCAATCTGCGAATGCGAATGCCAGAGATTTTTCGCCAGGCGTCGAGCGTCGAGTGACCAAAGTGGAACGGAACTTGCTTAATTGTCAATCAAAAGCGGTGGGGAAAATTCGCCTGACAAGGCAGCTGAAAGAAATAAACACACAATAATCTCGAATACCTTAGATTCTTTGATTGGAAATTTAATACAATCATAACATTTAAGTTTATTAAATAAATATGAAATTTATTTAATGGTTTTAAAAAGGTTCTTTGTCTTCGGAATTTTGGTATTTAGTTAATGGATCTCAATTACCTTAGATTCGTGAAGTTTTATCTGGTAATATAATATTTTAAATATTTAAAAATATATATCTTAATTGAAATGTCCAAGTTTTATTTATTAGAATAAAATTAAAATGCAAAAATGATAATTATTAAATATTATTAATTATTTATTTCTTCTTTTAGAATCTATTTCTTTTTTTTTAAGGATTTAAGTATTCTTTACTTAAATTAATATGTCTTAGTACTGCAATTAATATTCGAATCAAATCGGAGTTTCCCGTAATTTTATTAATTAGTTCCAAATCATTTAAATAACTTTTAAGTAAACAATATTTCAAGCCTTTTCCCTTCCATTTTTAATCAGTGTGTTTAATCGAATCCATAAATCTTTTCCATTGACTTTCTTGGCTTTCCTTCGTTCTCTAAATTCAATTAAATAATATTCAATCATTGCCGACACCGCAGAACCTTAGAATCAATATTGTTTCATGCCCAGCGACTGCGACTTAATCAACATTTAATCGAACCTCTTGGTGGGGCATTAATTTGATAAATGATGGGGGAATGGACATCGGTGGCAGCTCAATTCGCTGAGAACCCAGAGATCGCAGCCTAATTGGGAAATCAATCAAGAATTCGAAATGATTTGCTCGCTCTGGGGCAGTGCCGACTGCCAACTGCCGACTGGCGATGAGAAGAGTATTTCCCCATAATTGATGGCCACATAATCTAATATTCTTTCTTTTCTTGTCTTTTCTCGTATTCTTGCAGATGCCGGCAGTTGCAGCTTCCCGGGATCGCCGGCGCACAGCAGCGTGGTCTTCTCGAATGCGAATCTCACCCAGGGCACGGTGGCCTCCTACAGCTGCGAGCGCGGCTTCGAGCTCCTGGGACCGGCGAGACGCGTCTGCGACAAGGGGCAGTGGGTGCCCGAGGGCATTCCGTTCTGCGGTAAGCAACCAAAGCAATCGGGCAACGCAGCACACACAATGCTAAACAAAAGACTGCGGACACGAACTTGCCTCGCATGGCCGTTCGTCAACTCAATTAGCGCCTCAGAGGCGACTTCGATTCCAAATCGGACTGGGAACTACTTTCACCGCCACGAAATTTGAAGCGTTCTCAAAATGTAACAACACAGAAAGAAAAAATAGTTTTTACTAAAGCAAAAAACATTATTTAGCATTTAAAAAACAAATATGAAATTTTTAAAATTCATCATTTATAAAGATAAATAATTCAACAGGAAAAGAAAAAATAGTTTTTACTATAAGAAAACTTTTTGAAATTACTATTTTTTACTTAAAATGCAGATATGATAGGTGCTAAATAATTAAAATAAATTAAAATATAAAATTAATTCATGAGACAAGTAATTTAAACAGTTAAATATTTAACTGGAATTTACAAATATTTTTAATCAGCAAACGATATAAATATTTCCTGGTAAAAACCATAAATTCCTTTAGAATTTAATAGATTAGATAATCCAAATGGAAAACCAAATTTCTAGATTAAATCCCAAAACAATCTCGATTTTCTGGCCGTGTACGCTGTCCGCGCCGAAAAAGAGCAAATGGCATTCCGATTGAATGCAAAGTTGTTAACCAAAAGCGAAACATGATTAACAAAACGCGCAAAATTGGGCTAAAATCCAATGCGTGTGTCTGTTTTCTGCCAAGAAGATAAAGGGGGAGGGGGTGCGGCGAAGAAAGAGCGGAATGCGAAGAAAGACGGGGATCCGAGGAGAGGCCGCGCGGTGGGAAGAATTCAACAATTGCCGCGCTCGACCAGATTGACCCACTTTTGGTGACTACAAACGCCAAAGCCAACAGGCACGAAAAAAAATAAAAAGAAAATAAAGAGTAAAACGTGTCGGGCACGAAAATAAATAAATATTCTAAACGAATTCCCAACGAGACATGCACTTCCGTGGGCCAGGCACAAACAAAAACATGATTGACACAACGAGAGCGGCTGGCAAATGGTTTTCTAATCAATGGATACCGGAATTTGTTGAATGAACCACCGATCGATCGATTGGAGGGCGTAAAATAATTCTCGAAAAAAAAACAAAAGCAGGCGGCACTTGAACGATCCATCAAACTTTCGACGGGCTCTTTGTTTTGATCTTACGAACTGGGAGATTTCGTCGATAAGTCGATCGAATGAGACAGTAGTAGGTGTTGATGCCCGTTGATAAAGCCTGGGAATTTCTGGCGAGTTTAGAGAATTACCTTGAAAAGGCGGAACTTAAGGTTTATTCGGAAACCCATTGAGATCTAAATTATTGGATCCCTAATAAAATTACATTTAAGTGAATTTGTTCAGTTTTTTTTTTAAACCGTTTATAAGAAAGCAGTTTTAATCCAAAAAATTTGTCTTATATTTATTTATTTATTAGAATTATATTTTCAACAGATCCCAAAAAAAATTGAATGGAATTTTTTCAGATTTTTAAAAAACAGTTTATAAGAAAGCAGTTTTAATCCAAAGAATTTGCATTATATTTCATCATTTATTAGAATTATATTTGCAACAAATCCCAAAAAGAATTGAATATAATTTTTTAAGATTTTTAAAAAACAGTTTATAAGAAACCAGTTATAAACCAAAGAATTTGTATTCTATTTAATCATTTATTAGAAATATATATTTTTTAATACATCCCAAGAAAAAATTAGAATTTTTCGGATTTTTAAAAAACAGTTTATAAGAAAGCAATTATAATCCAAAGAATTTTTAATATATTTAATTATAAATTAGAGTTATATTTTCAACAGATCCCAAAAAAAATTGAATGGAATTTTTTTAGATTTTTTAAGAACAGTTTATAAGAAAGCAGCTATAATCCAAAGAAATCGTATTCATAGAGTAAAATCAAATCAAGTTGAAAATGACGAAAAGGCCGACCCAATTAGTTTTTAATTTTCCTTCTTTGTGTGAAAAAAATCCATTAATATTCCTTGAAAATTCCTTGACCCGAACTCTCGATCAAATCGTGAGATCCATAGACTTAAATGTATGGCTGCTGTTTTAGACCCTCAAATGCCCCGCTGTCTTGGCTGATTGCAAGTTGATGACGTTTGAAAATGAAAGAAACTAAATGAAAAGAAAAGAAAAGGAAAACAAAGCCGAGATTACCGACCTGAAAATCGTTGCTCTCTCGATCTGTAGGCCAAGTTTTTGGATTGGACGTGACACAGCAGGCGATAGGAAATTAATTAAAAGCAATTAAAAGGCATTTGTCACACCGGCAAACACCTGCTGCTGCTACACAGAGAGAAATTGGGCGGGGGCTTATCGGCGAGTGAGTAGAGTTAGAAAGCCGTTTCCAAGTCGCTGAGCTCAGGAGACCCAAACGCAAACGCAAACCCGAACCCGTCTTATCCGACAGATGCATCTGATTAATGAATCCCAATGCCGCAGAAGTGCGTGGCGAGCGATGTAATTAAGCCCGGCCAGGTGAGCAAGTAAAAGTTGAGCCGACATTAAATTTCACTTTTGCTTTTTGCGCCCGGCCAAAAACGAACAAAATCTCCGTGGCCAAAAAAAAATAAGACAATGGGCCCGGGCCAGAACGAAGGTCTCTTGACAAATTCGCCAGGCCAGGCAGAACATTGTTTTGTCTTCTTTTTTTTTTTTTTTTTTGTTTCGGTTTTGGCCACAAACCGTGTCATGGCCCGCGGCCAATTAGCCGGGCCTTGGGCCCACTCTGGGAACTCTTGGAGCTCTTGGAACTCTTGGAACTCCGTCACTTTGACCAACTGAATCGCACTTCAACTGGCTAACAAACTGCTCTTCATCGCCGCATTGCGCCTTGAATTCCCAAATAATTACCTATGACTATTGGCGCTCTGCACTAAGCATAATTAAAACGTTGTTATGATATACAATATACAATTTTAAAAGGAAATTAAAATAATAAATTAAATATTACAATACCTATTTCTTTGAAATTTCTTATCAATTTAATTATATTATTTTAAAGGCACAAAAATAACCCATACATTTACATATCTGTACAAATTTGTGGTTTATTTTTAGCTACTCAGCATAAACTTTTAAAAGGAAATTAAAATAATAAATTAAATATTACAATACTCATTTTCTTGAAATTTCTTATAAATTTAATAAAATTATTTTTAATGCTCAAAGATAACCCATAAATTTACATATCTGTACCAATTTACAATATATACATACTTTTTAATCTTTTAACAATTTAGCAATTATTTATTAGATTAAGTTATTGACATTTTAGATTTTTTTTTATGCAGAAAGATTTTTGTTTATCAATGAAATTGATGATTTAAATGAAATCTAATTTTTGGTGTCATATAAAAATTACTGGGAAGATTACTTAAGTGTATTTAGAAAAACTGAGAATAGAAATTAGAGAGTCCAAAAATCTGTGTCTTTATACCTGACGTCTTTAAACCGCATTAAAAATATTTGGGTTTATAAAAATCAATTAAATTCTTCAATATTATTATTTTTCTCGACAGTCTTGAATGTGGCCGCTGGCAAGGCGCCCATGCAGATTTCCACCGATGGCGCCGGTGCTCCGCAAAAGGCCATCGACGGCTCCACGTCCGCCTTCTTCACCCCGGAGACCTGCTCCCTGACGAAGGCGGAGCGATCGCCCTGGTGGTATGTCAACCTCCTGGAGCCCTACATGGTCCAACTGGTGCGCCTGGACTTTGGCAAATCCTGCTGCGGTGAGTTGAGGAACAGTTTCTAATATTCGAAAGATTTAAAGATGGATTTTAAAATATTTACAAAAATTATCTGATATTTAAAATAACAAAAAATCATTACTCACAATTCTAAGAAGAATTTTAAAAATAGGAATGGTAATTTAAAAAAGGGAATGTAAATTCTGTATAAAAGTGAAACTCTTTAAATAAGCATTTTATAAATATTTTGTGTAAATGATTTTCCAGCAAAAGAAGTTAAAATCCCTAACAAAAAATAATCAAAAATAAAATAACCAAAAATATTTTTTACATACGAAAATTAACTGATGCCTACTTAAAATTACAAAAAATCACTACTTACAATTCTAAGAAGAATTTTAAAAATATTTAATATAATTAAAAAAATGTAATAGCTTAATGGAATGGAAATTAAAAGTAAAACTCTTTAAATAAATGATTTTCCAGCAAAAAAAGTTAAAAAAAAACGCTAAAAAAATAACCAAAAATAAAATGGAAAGTGAGTGAATAAAATAATGCAATAAAGACCGCTTTATTCCCTTTTTTTGAGTTACCATAATTTCGCGGCAACTCGTGGTCGTTCGGTCGTAAATGGCGCTTAGCCCGTGGTAATCCTCGAGCAAATTGATTAAATTGAGCAACTCTTTCGCTTTTATTAAGCCGAGGCTGCCGACGGCCCAACCCTAAACCTGTCGCAAGGCATATAGTTGGCGATAAAGCCGAATAATGGACCTGCTCGGACCGCATTCTGTGTGCGGACGAAACTCTCTCGCCCGTTGGACAGTTCAATGCCCCGTTTTCCCAGGCTACCAAGTTTCCAGTCTTTTTTCGCCAGCCAGCCATCAAAATGGCAAATGCTGCACGATCTTCTCCCCCAAACCCAAAACCAAACACAAACCCAAGTCTTTGTTTTAAAAAGGGTTGCGGCGGCAAAGCAAACAACTGCCAGCCAGTTTTCCCTAATGCTTTCACTTGCCAGCAACCTGAAGTCCCCCCATCTCCATCTCCATCTGAATCCCCATCTGGATCCCCAACTCTTTGGATCTTCGAATCGGCGGCTGGTTATGTGATTTTCGTGCGGCTCTTCGCGACGACAGCGAAGACTTCCACTCCGACTTCGATGGCCTCCGATTCACAGAGCCAAGAAACCCAGACCCAGTGAGTCAGTGCAGCCCGAAATTTATGATTACTTTCACTTGGCTGAAGCTCAAGCTGAAGCTGAAGCTCGGACCAAAAGCAAACCAAACCAAGCTGAACTGAACCCGCCTGACCCGCTGACAGACAAAGCCATAACAATAATAATGACAACAGGAATACCAATAGAAATAGCTGGGGATGCTGTTGTGCACTACGAGAAATTAGCCAATGCTTAAATATTTAAATTAAATTAAAAATTTAATTAAATATACTACAATTCAAATAAATATCTGTGACCCTAACCCTCATAAAAAACGCAAAAAATCATAATCCTATTTTTTTGCACAAAAATCTCAGTATTTTTGGCGTAAAATGAGAAAAAACGGTCAGAATATTAAATGTCATACCTTTTTGAGCTCGTACTTAAATTCCCTATCGATTGGCATTCAAATGTGGAACTTTTAACTGTTTTAAATTTGTTGTAAAAAATTGTGACCCTACCCCTTATAAAAATCGCAAAAAATCCTAATCCTGTTTTTTTGCACAAAAATATCATTATTTTTTATAAAAAACGCAAAAAAACAAATCATTACCAAATAAATGGTAGACTACCGTATTTAAAAAACAAATTAAATGCTTTAAAAATAATTTCTAGATTTTTAATATATTTTTGCACTTACCTGTGACAACCCGTTGATTAATGATTTCCCGTTTTGCAGGCAACAAGCCGGCCACCATTGTGGTGCGAGTGGGCAACAACCGGCCGGACTTGGGCACGAATCCGATCTGCAATCGCTTCACGGGCCTCCTGGAGGCCGGCCAGCCGCTCTTCCTGCCCTGCAATCCGCCGATGCCGGGGGCCTTTGTGAGCGTCCACTTGGAGAACAGCACACCGAATCCGCTGTCCATTTGCGAGGCGTTCGTCTACACCGATCAGGCGCTGCCCATCGAGAGGTGTCCCACGTTCAGGGATCAGCCGCCTGGTGCGCTGGCCTCGTACAACGGCAAGTGCTACATCTTCTACAACCGCCAGCCGCTGAACTTCCTCGACGCCCTGTCCTTCTGCCGTTCGCGCGGCGGCACGCTGATCAGCGAGAGCAATCCGGCGCTCCAGGGCTTCATCAGCTGGGAGCTGTGGCGACGCCACCGCAGCGACGTCAGCTCGCAGTACTGGATGGGGGCGGTGCGCGACGGCAGCGACCGGAGCAGCTGGAAGTGGGTCAACGGCGACGAGCTGACCGTCTCCTTCTGGAGCCATCCCGGTGGCGATGAGGACTGCGCCCGCTTCGACGGGTCGAAGGGCTGGCTGTGGAGCGACACCAACTGCAATACGCTGCTCAACTTCATCTGCCAGCACCAGCCGAAGACCTGCGGACGACCGGAGCAGCCGCCCAATTCGACCATGGTGGCCCTGAACGGATTCGAGGTGGGCGCCCAGATCAAGTACAGCTGCGATGCCAACCATCTGCTGGTGGGTCCCGCCACGAGGACCTGTCTGGAGACGGGATTCTACAACGAGTTTCCGCCGGTCTGCAAATGTGAGTATCAAGCTTTAAGTTTAGGGTTGTCCGTCGATCTTTTGGGCTATCGATATTATCGAATTTTATCGGAAATTTGAGATAACTAACCTCAAATTGCTAGAACAAAGAAAAACTACCAAAAATGACTTAAACATTGATGATTTAATGATCACATCAGAAAATGGAAATATTTTACAGCAATTATAGTGAATTAAAGTTGAGTCTTGTCTTTTAAAATACCGTCGTACAAAAAATATACCCAAATATACTTATCTGATCTTTGGAAACACAAAAATCATATGTTAAGTATATATATTCTTGATCAGCATCACTAGACGAGTCGATTAGCCCATGTCCGTCTGTCCGTCCGTCTGTCCGTCCGTCTGTCCGTCCGTTTGTCCGTCCGTCTGTCCGTCCGTCTGTCCGTCCGTTTGTCCGTCCGTTTCTACGCAAACTAGTATCTCAGTTTTTAAGCTATAGGGATGAAACTTTCCCAATAGTCGTCTATCTATTGCAGGCAGTATATAAGCCGGATCGGACAACTATATCTTATAGCTCCCATGGGAAGGATCGAAAAAAAAACGTAAAAAAATGTAGCATCCGTTTTTTTTTGAAATATTACCTTCTACTCTAGGGAATATTATTTTCCGAATATTTCTGAGTTTCGAATTAAATTTTGAAGAATTAATATCATATAGATGCCAAGGGAACTTTTTAATTTTTGTTAATTTTTATTACATTCTCTGCTTTTCTGGGATATTGCTTTTCTTTAAAATTTAAAAATTTAATAGGAAGAATCAAAAAATTAATGCCAAAATAATATGAAATCATCTAAAATTTAGATTGTTGTAACATATAAGCAAGCTAAACTTAATATTTTTGTAAGTTAATAGAAATGATCTTTCTTGTTTTATCCTTGGTTACAAACTTCTAGAAAACTTTTAGTGGCGATCACTAAGAAACTCCTACTAATGGTTAATCCATCCCCAGATATCGAATGTGGTCTCCCGGCCAGCATTGCCCATGGATCCTATGGCCTGCTGAACAACACGGTGGGCTACTTGAGCCTGGTGAAGTACGCCTGCGAGGAGGGCTACGAGATGATAGGACGTGCCCTGCTCACCTGCGACTTCGATGAACGCTGGAACGGACCGCCGCCGCGCTGCGAGAGTAAGTTTTAAGATAAATGATGATCCTGAAGATTTCTAATCCGGAGCTTTACCCACCCAATTAGTTGTGGAGTGCGACACACTGCCCGGCAATTACTACAGCACCATTATCCATGCGCCCAACGGCACGTACTATGGCTCCAAGGCGGAGATCAGTTGTCCGCCCGGATATCGCATGGAGGGACCTCGGGTGCTCAGCTGTTTGGCCAGCGGCCAGTGGAGCAGCGCCCTGCCGCGTTGCATCAAGCTGGAGCCCGCCACCCAGCCCACGGCCGCTTCCACCATTCCAGTGCCCTCATCGGTGGCCACGCCGCCGCCCTTCCGGCCCAAGGTCGTCGTCAGCTCGACCACGAGCCGCACCCCCTACCGCCCACCGGTGGTCTCCACCGCCAGCAGCGGCATCGGCGGCAGCTCCACCAGCACAGTGGGCACATATCCCAGTCTCAGTCCCACGCAGGTGGAGATCAACGGCGAATGTGAGTAGAGTATGAGCAAAGTATGGGGTTAAAAGCTGTGAGGTCATCAGGGGTTAATGCTAGCAAATTTCCAAAGAAACACTTTAGCTGCATGCAAACGAGCTGCTTACGAAAGCCTTTTTTCGTAACTTTCAATTTAATTACTTAAAATAATCACGGAAAATGTTGTAATAGAAGGAGCTCTAGTTTATCTATTGTTTAAATCAATTTATTCAAGATATCAGATAAATGGGCTATTTATCATACAAAACAAGAAAGGAAGCTAGCTTCGGCCAGCCGAAGCTTATATACCCTTGCAGATAATTCCTATTAATCACTAATTTTCCGATCGTTCCTATGGCAGCTATATGATATAGTAGTTCGATATTGATAAAATTAAAGAGAATAGAAGAGAATACGATAAAAACCAACGAAGCAATAATTTATTTCCTATTATATTCCCATTCATTTTCCGATCGTTCCTATGGCAGCAATATGATATAGTCGTCCGATTTTGAAAAAAATTTATTCGAAATTCAGAATTAGATAAAAAATGGCATTTCCAAAAGTAGGAGGTTATAGGTTCAAAAACACCCAAGATATAATTTTTTTTACATTTTGTTCCCCGATGATTCCTATGGGAGCTATATGATATAGTTGTCCGATCCGGCTCGTTCCGACTTATATACTACCTGCAATAGATATAAGACTTTTGGGAAAGTTTTAGCCCGATAGCTTTAAAACTGAGAGACTAGTTTGCGTAGAAACATACGGACGGACAGACGGACAGACGGACGGACAGACGGACATGGCTAGATCGACTCGTCTAGTCATGCTGATCAAGAATATATATACTTTAAAGGGTCGGAAACGTCTCCTTCACTGCGTTGCAAACTTCTGACTGAAATCATAATACCCTCTGCAAGGGTATAAAGATCATCCAATCTTTAATTTAAAAAATATTTTTGAAGCTATTTAAATTTTTTAAAAGTCGATATTTAATGAGCTTCCCTTTTTTTACTTAATTACATTTTATTTGAGCATTTATGAGCATCCAATCTTTAATTTGAAAAATATTTTCTAAGCAATTTAATTTTTTTTAATCGAAATTTAATGAGCTTCCTTTTTTACTTAATTTTAATTTAATTTAATTTATTTATTTTTAATACTTTAAAAATTAGATTTTATTTCAAGTGTAGGAAATAAGAATTCAGAATTTAAAAGTTTTGATTTTTCGTAATATTTTTTAATTAATTATATTCAAAACATTATTTTTAAAATTCGAATTCAAGCTAAATTAACCAAGATAAACAAATTTTTCAAAAAATTGAAATTAGTTTTAGCTTATATCTATTCAATTTTTTAGCCAAATGTATATTTATTAGATATAATGCATCAAAGACCAATAGAAATCGAATGTTTTTGTATTAACTTGTATTAAGTATACTTCGTTTTATTTTATGATTACTAATTTTCCTTTTATTTCCCCAGCTGAATCCGAGGAGGAAATCAATGTGCCGCCAGTGCCCGGAACCGTTCGCGAGGAGTTCCCGCCCCGCCGCACCGTTCGTCCAGTGCTCATCCCCAAGAAGCCGAACAGCACGCCGGTGGCCCTGCCACCCACCACCCACCAGGTGCCGCAGCCGCAACCACCCTCCACCTACGCACCCACACCGCCGCGCAGCTCGCGTCCCAGCGGAGCACCCAGCCAGGTGGAGACCACCACCCGGAACACGCAGCAGATCATCGCCAACTCGCATCCGCAGGACAACGAGATCCCCGACAGCGTCAACATCCAGCAGAACCAGTCGCCCAATGTCAACGTGCCCTTCGCCGTCGACAATCCCGACCGCAAGGAGACCAAGGAGGCCAAGCTCAATCTGGGCGCCATCGTGGCTCTGGGCGCTTTTGGTGGCTTTGTCTTCCTGGCCGCCGTCATCACCACGATCGTGATCCTCGTGCGAAGGTGAGTCCACCAGACGATCGAGATGATCCGCGATCAGTCCGATATGCTCGAGGTCAATTTGGTCTTTTCCCCAGAGATCAATCATACTGTTTTCGAACTTTAAGTGATCATTGTGATCCTGATTTGCCCAAAATGTATTTCGTCTTGTTGAAATGGTTTTTGGCCCTCATTTGCTATTACATCGGTTAGGCTTAATATAATGATTCTGATCAAAAGTTATTACAGATGTAATAAGATGTTTTTGAGATTTTTATAATTTGAGATTCAAATTTTATCTAATTAATGTTTCCAACTGTGATTTGTAGTTTATTCTCATATTTAGTTTTAATAGGTTTGAAATAGTTTTTGAGAAGTGTTTATCCAATAAGGAAAGTCATAGAGGGAAATAATTGGTAAATTATTTAAAAAATGTATTGGTTTTCCTAACAATTCAAAAATTTCTAAAATACTATAACTCAAAATAATGAATACTTAAAAAGGTGTCTAAAAGTAATTAACAAAATATGTAGTTTGGGATATGTTATTGTTATAATGATATAACAATAATATTAATCTTTGTTAAACAAAAACGGGTGACAATTCAGATTGCAATAAGATCAGATTGACCGTGATTTCATATCAATATTTTTGTTCTGTGTGAAGGAAAGTCGATCGTTGTCGGGGTCACCACCTCCCAGCCACCCTTTGTCTCTCCCTCTCCCTCTCTCTCCCCGTCTTTCTCTCTCTCTCTCTGTCTGTATGTCTCTCCCTCTAGCTCACACACGCTGTATCCGTCTCTCTCTCTGCCCTTGTATTGCCCCCTCTTTCTCCGCCGAGTCCCAACTTTGGATGGTTTTTGTTTTGATTTCAGTAATCCCCAACCGCACCGGAACCTAATTCTTTTCTCTCTCTGTAAAAAAAAACACACGCCTGCAAAGAAGAAAAAAAGAGAGTCTCTTACGCACACAGACACACACACACAGCACACCACACGCACACACGCACACACCTGAACATCGAACGCTTTCTCTTTCTCGTTGTACAACTCTCTTTTTTCGTTTTTGCTTCTCCCACTCTCTGTCTTTTGGCAAAACTTCGCAAATTCGTCAGCACCCCGAACAGCCAACGGCGGCACCTAGCCAAACACTTAACCGCTTACCAACATCATCATGCTCATCATCACCACCACCAGCAGATCCATCAGTTCCAGCAGTTCCAGAAGTACGTCCCACAGCAGCACCAGCAGAAGTACGTCCCACAGAAGTACCAACAACAGCAGCAGCAGCAAACGAAGAAATCGCAGGGGATCGGAATCGGAATCGGCTTCGGGATATCGGGAACGGGAACGGGAATACCGAGGCCCAGTCGATTGCCCAGCTATGCCACGGCGACGGCCACCAGTGCCACCAGCTATGCCTCCACCGCCCAACTAACGGGAGGCAGCATCGGTTCGAGTGGCGATAGGGATAGAAATAGGAGTAGGAACAGAGACAGGGATATGGAACGCGAGAGAGACGGGGATAGGGACGGTGACCTCGTTCAGGCGCCATCCCTGTGGTACAGCGTTTTGGCCCTGCCCTTCGACGATCAGAAGCTGGGACGTCGCGAGTTCAGCAGCTATGGTCGTGGCTATCGCGCCCGCGCCGGACTCTTCAGCAGCTCCCATATGTAGAAAGAAAGAAGGAAAGGGGGAAAAATAGTAGAAGAAAACGATCCCAGGAAAACCGAGGAAAACCAAGCCAAAGAGACCTGCTACTACCTGGAACCAAAAAACAGAACTAAAAACTAAACTAAAAACGTGCCAAAGATGCAAAAACACACAGACAAACGAGATCAATCAAACAGAATCAATCAAAGCGGCCATATGCACAAATGTAAGCAGCTTATATAACAATCAACCAATCAATCAGTCAACCAACCAACAACAAGAACAACACCACACGAAACAACAGTCAATCAATCAGTCAGTCAATCAATCAATCAATCAAACAAGCAACACTGAAACACTGAAAACAAAAAACCAAAGCTGCCAAAAGCTGCGAATGCGAATGCTGTGGGCTGTGAGGCGATAATCCTACTCCTTGCTGTTGCACCTCCATCAGTCAATCAGTCAATCAATCATTGCATTCATCACCCACTCTCCCATCTCTTTCACTCTCACACACGCACACACACACTGCACGCCTGGATCGCTGTCTCTGTCTCTTTTTTTTTGCCTGCCTGTCTCTTTCTCCACCCCTCTATCTGTCTCTTTCCATGCATCTCTATCTGTCTCTGTCTCTGTATCTGTATCTGTGTGCGTAGTTCTCTGTGTTTAACCATGTTTTTTTGCCTGAACTTGTAACTAACCCAACACCATTTCGTCCTGGCATTCAGCATTTCCCACTGGTCAGTGAACAAACTCAACTAATGGGTATTATTTCTACTTGCCATCCCCAGAAATCGAACCACGCAACACTATCGCCATCGCGCCTCGCCCGACTGCAACACAGTGGCCAGCTTCGACAGCTCCACCTCGGGATCCCGAAATGGACTCAACAGGTGGGTCCAGAACTCCTAAGCTCTTTAAACTATTTTTAAAGTAATTGCAGTATTTGAATTTTGATAAGTCTTTTCTTAAATAAAATATAGATATATCATATCATATAATATAACTTTCTTAAAATATTTCTTAATCACTATGGACGGCAGTCCATGTAGTGACGAAGCGCACCAGGAGAGTGTGCGAAGGCGACTACTATATATACACGAAGAAATGAAAATCTGCTGTGATAGTCCGATCGTAATGAGTAATACACCAAATTAAAGGTATTGCTAAAACTTAAAGGATTGCATACCAAGACCTCAAGAAAATCAATTGGTTTGGGAGGGAGAGCGGTGAAAGTGTAAAAGTGAAAATTTAGAAATTTGGATCTGTTGGGGCCGGTGGGGATAATTGGCCCCCCGGACTACGTTAGTTGTATTGCTACTGAAAATGCGCTTAATATGAGGGGTCATATCGGACGCTCCGTTCAAAAGTTATAGCCAAAATAAGATTTTCTTCTTCTTCCCAAAATGAAAATTTAATTCTGTTTGTCAGTTTGTCCACTTGTCCAAAATATGTTTTTTAAGTTCTGAAAATTTGATATGACGTTCATCACATCGATATAAAAAACTTTTGTTCTACCACTTTTGGAAAAACCCGCTAGTTTAGCGGGAAAACAGCTATAAATAGCTAAAATTCGGAAAGCCGTAACTTCTATACTACTAAAGCTACAGACTTGTGCTGCATCTCGTTTGAAAGGTATTTTTAAATGCTATAAACGCCTTCTATATGCAATTTGTGTAAATGTAATAGTTAAAAAGATATAAACAAAATAACATTTTTTTAAACTTCTTTTTTAACTTTTTTTTAATTTTCTCAAAAACGGCTCTAACGATTTTCCTTACAACTTTAAACTTTATAGCCCTTGAGATTCCTTAAATTTTGGTATATAACACATTACTGTAAAAAAATCGAGTTTAAAAGTTATTAAGAAACGAAAATAGCCACTTTTGCCAGCTCATAACAATTAATGCTGCCTAAGGGCCGTTCATTTACGAGCCAAACAGATTTGGGGTAAAAAAAATTTTTTACATTTTTGATTTGCCTGAAAATTTTTTTTACATGTTCTATTCGGAAAATGAGCAATCACGTGTATCAGGATTTGTCCGAAAAAAAATTATTTTTTTAGTTAGAATTTTTTAAAGTTTTCCAAAAATTGACAAATTTGAAAAAGAACCCTCTCATTGAAAATCTTTATCTCCGGTTATATGAATCCGCGTGACTTCATGTGTTTTGATTTAATTCTTCTAAAACCTCTTCTTTAAAAAAAAAAATGTTAAAAAAATAAGTTTTTATTTTCTTAAAAATAAAAACAAATTAAGAATTTAAAAAATTTTGTATTTAAATTTTTTTTTATAAATCAATATATGCGCCATATTGTTAGTTACAATCGATTTTTGTAAACAGTTGGAGCCATTTTTAGTTTTTAAAATATCGAATTTTTTTTAAAATGGCCTCTGCTTTTTTTTATGAAAACACGTTGCAGCAAGTAGGGCTTGCAACAGTGCTTGCAATATATCAGGCGGCGTTCAGCTAAGATCAGGGGTCAATCCTATGTGCTTTAGTTTTTTAATAACTAAGTTATATGGGGATGACTTTTGGTCATGGTATGAGGTATACTAAAATGTAAATTAAACCCAGGGTATAAATTGTCTCTTTAAAAACTTCTGATATCAAACAAAAACACCTCTTAACGAGGTAAAAAAATAGTGACGACCGCACCTTCAACATACAAAAGATCTGATATCATATTTTGTGACGAAAAATAATTTTACATTCGAAAATATAAAAACACTTTCTAAAATTTACTTTTTCGGCACGCTACAATAGAAAATGTTCGTGTGGGTAAAATCTTATAAATTTGTCTGAAGCGGGCCGAATGAGTAAATTTTAGAAAGTGTTTTTATATTTTCGAATGTAAAATTATTTTTCGTCACAAAATATGATATCAGATCTTTTGTATGTTGAAGGTGCGGTCGTCACTATTTTTTTACCTCGTTAAGAGGTGTTTTTGTTTGATATTATATGTTCTTAAAAACTTCAATTTTCATCTATAAGTATCTAAAATATTTTTGTAAATTCTCACAATCCTGGATCCTTTTCAATATGATATTGTATTTTTCGTAGGTACTACCGCCAAGCCTGGGAGAACCTGCACGAGTCCGCCTCGAAGAACAGCTCGCACAACGCCCTGCGCCGCAAGGAGACCCTCGATCCACCTAGTATGACCCGATCCCGAGACAATCTGCGCGATAATATGCAGCGCTCCCGCGAAAATCTTGATAGGTAAGCCAGTTTTGGGAAAAAATATCTACCGATTTAAAAAAGTATCATATATTTAATCAATTAGAGATTATAATAAAAAATATAATTTTATAAATCTATAAAAAAAGTTGTATTACTTATTAAATAAATTTATTTCCATATTTGCTCGTAAATTCTCAAATTCATTTGGTAGTAATTCCCAGAGATTTTAAAAATTGTTTACCTGATATTAGTAATTATTAAATTTTATGATATTAAAAAATATAATAAATATAATTTTATAAATATCTAAAATGTATAAATACATTTTTAAATTAATTTACTTCCATATTTGCTGGTGCATTCTCAAATTCATTTACTAGTAATGAATACGATCACTGGTTCCACAAATGAACTCTGTAATAAATACCAATTAAATTTGCATAGAAATTCACGCAAAAAATGCTTCAGAAAATTTCTAGAGATATAAAATCACAATAAATATTATTTAATAAATCTTTAAATCTGAATAATACATTTTCAAATTAATTTATTTCCATATTTGAAAAATGAACTCTGTAGTAAATACCAAATAAATTTGCATAGAAATTCACTCAAAAAATAGCTTTAGACAATTTTTAAAATTGTTTATTTTTGAAAGTAAAAATATTTTTAGAATTTTTAAATTAATTTATTTAGGTTTTAAAAATTGATTATTTCTGATAGTAAAAATAGAGACCGAATAGAGACCATTTCTAACCCCCTTCATCTCCATCCCCCAAACAGATGCGGCAGGGACAACTATGGCATGCGGGATGACTCCGAAATGGTGGTCTCCTCGGTGGTGTCCGACGTGTGCCTGAAGGGCGAGAAGAAGCGCCACCACCATCATCATCACAAGAGCAGCTCCCGCAACGGCGACTACCGCGATAGGGATCAGTCCTCCGGCCGACGAGAGCACCACCGACACAGTGGAGGCGGCGGAGGAGGAGGCGGCGGAGGCGGCGGTGGCGGCCACTATTGACCAACCATGGTCATCACCATCAACGTGGAGCGGCAGTAGCCAAACGAACGAGTAGTCGAGGCCAGCAGTCGGCGTAGAAATCGGATTCGGTTTCGGATTTGGATTTAAGTTAAGATTCAGATTCAGAAAATCGCAATCCGAGTGCTGCAAAGCGAGCGCAACAACGAAACGTTTTTTGTTTAATTTTAGCAACAGTTTTTTTTCGCGCTTTAGTTATGTAAGCCAGTTGATATGAGATCGAGAAAAACGAGGGTTCGGCAAATGTGGAGGAGACTTTTCTGTTCATAGTGAAAAAACAAAAACAAACAACTTGCAAGTCAAAAAACTCGTATGCGATGTTTATTCGGGGCGCAAAACGAAGGACTCTGGAGATTTGAAGACCATCTATTACATCTAGAGATAATACTCAAGTTATACAATACAGAGCCTAAGTTCTCGGAGATTATTGTACATTTTTCTAGATTTATTTATTGGTTTTTCAATCTTTAGAGCTCCGTGGAAGCCCCCTTTATAAGATTTTTGATCCGAACTGGAATAATTTATTCGCAAAGCTTTCGTAAGGTTCTTAGTTAAATTTTCTCTATGAATTAGTTGTATGTAAAGGCGTGAACAGGACGTAGTAATTAGTTGCAAGGCACCAGCATCCACACATCCACATAAAACTCCCCATTTTCCCATTTCCACGCCCCTGAAGCGAACTCCCCACTTTTCACCCAGCAAGCAGATCACACAGCTGCAGCCAAATTATGTGCAACTTGGTTTCGTTTGAGGTCTCAAGCCAAATCGACTTGCTCATAGTCGCAAATTAGTTACGTAAACACACTTACACTAGATAGAACTATCCATCCATTCCTCGAGAAAAATCCAAAAAAAATCACACACAAACAAAACAGCAGCAAAATAATATCGTAGTACGTGTGCCACAGAAATTACTGTATAAAAAAATCCGCACAGGATCGGAAGATATCGGAAGTATATCATTTTACCCCAAGCACCAAGCTGCACCATTCCATTATTTTTTTTACCTACCCATTATTATATTGTATGTGTATCGTATCGCCCTGTATTTGTATTTCTAGAGTCTTGTAATTTGTAGATTTTGTTTTCGAGTGTGTATCGTCGAGCGGTCCAGTGCTAAAATACCGCTTAGTATGCAATATTATTTGAATTTCGTGCATTATTTCCAATGTAAATAATAATAATTTATTTCATAAATAAAACAATGAATATTTTTACTAAACAAGCTGTTTGTTTTTATTGATTTTGGGTGAACTTCTAGTAAACATTTTTACAAAATAAATAAAATAATTATTTATCATAAATTAAATTTGAATTTTGAATGGGCGGGCTACTGCATGGCGCCATCTGTGGGCGAAAACTAATCGCAGCAAACATAACATTTTAGACTGCTGTTAAAATGCTAACAGAACCACTGCGCTGTTAAGTGGATTAGTCAGCTTCACGAATCCCTAAATATTCCCACGAACTATCGAATTTGTCATCGATAGTAGAAACATGCTGTTTAGCGCAAGTCTCTGTTAAAATAAATTAACATAAATGTTAATTTTAACAATTAAATTTATTATTTAGTTATGAAAATAAAATACATTGAAGTAGGGCACTTAATTTTGTATACCGTTTTTATTGGCAAAGTTCGACTTCAGCTTAAGAATGTTTGCAAAACACATTAAAAATTTTTAGAAGAGGCGCGATTTATTGGAGCTGGGTTTGTTTTATTGAATTATTAATTAGAATTTATAAAAAGCTTTTAATTGAAATATTTTATTTATGCCAAAATATACATAGATACAGCCATATTAAGTAAAGACCTATGACTAAGTTATTTGCTTTAATCTTTTTCAAATGTAGTTTATTTGTTTATTTGTTACTACTTAATATAAATATATTCACTTAGGTCCGTGGTTTTATTTTTAATTTTTAAATTTTTTTCTAGGCACAATCGAACAGTGTGCTGTTAAGCGCACTCACTTAACAGCGTGCTGTTGCGCGCAGCTGTCAGATGCAACCCTGCCGCCACGCCATATTGTGACAGCGGCTGTCAACTTCTCTTTCGCTCTTTCTTGTTCAACCGTTCGCCACGAAAGATGGTAAAAATGCAGTGCACGTTAAAGTGAAATAAAATCGCCCAATTTCCAAGGCATCTCGAGTGATTTTGCGAGGAAAACGCTGCGTTAATCGAGTGTGCGAGCTGAAGAGTGCGAATTTCGCGGAATTTTCAACTTGCCAACCCGGCTAACGGGCGAAATTGAGTGGCGAATTTATTTTGTTTTACTTTATTTTTTTTCTGTGACTTCTGATATAGAAATGTACTAATACTTTGCGGTCTTTCAGACGAAGGGTACCTCCAGCTTTGGTAAACGCCACAACAAGACGCACACCTTGTGCCGTCGTTGTGGCCGCTCCTCCTACCACATCCAGAAGTCGACTTGCGCCCAGTGCGGCTACCCCGCCGCCAAGTTGCGTTCCTGTGAGTACTACCTACCTATAAGTAACTGAACTGTTGATGATATGATATAATCCCTTAGACAACTGGTCGGTGAAGGCCAAGAGGAGGAAGACCACCGGCACCGGCCGCATGCAGCACCTGAAGGTCGTGCGCCGCCGCTTCCGCAACGGATTCCGCGAGGGCACCCAGGCCAAGCCCAAGAAGGCCGTGCAGGCCAGCAAGTAGGATCCAGGTCTATATCCCCAAGATATACACAGACTACCAGAGAGCCGATCTTCGTGAAAACACCATCTGAAATCCACAGTTTAATGGCCCCCAAAAAGGCTAATAAATCGCTCGAGCGCTAATAAATGAACGTTTTTTTTTATTAAGTGAACCATGGTGACTATTTTTTTATTGTTCTGTGCAAGAAAAGTGAAAACGGTAACAGGGAAATACCCACCCCGAAAAGCAAGCGGTAGACCGCCAAAATGCTCATGCCAAACTGTAGAGCTCAAGTTCCGCGTGGTCTTTCTACAAAGCCACTTAAATTCCCATAAAGAAAGGAGTTGGCCCCCTTTTAATAATCGCAAAGTATCACTGATCTATAGTTAAAACCTGCAGCTGTACTAATTAAACAAAAAAGTATAGATATTGTAAATGTAAATTAGTTAATTTTTTGTATTATCTTTTAAAACTGTTCAACATGTTGAACATCAGCATAATCAACAAAGTTTTGTGTAGAATGTGTTTTGTACACTTATGATTTCTTATAAAAATGTTTAAAGCCCCTTTTATAAAATAATATCCAAAAATGCTATTTACATATAACTAATTTGTTTGACAAACTCGATCAATTAAGTCTTTCAATAATTTTATATCCGATATAAAACCATAATAATGATAAAAGTACATTTTTTGTTCTTAGAGTACAGGTTTTGATTACTGAAAACTGATACATTGCGATTAATTGTAAAATGTAGCTCAGAATGTTTGGATAATACAATATTCACTAGAACTATTTACTAGTGTGCAGGATTCCCAGGATAAACACAAAAATATATTATAGTCCATTCTTTTTTTAATCAAAGTAGTTCAGAATATTCTCCAAGTGAAATAGGGAAATATCCAGAAAAATAAAGTAAAAAACATCTGCTATTATCCAAGTGTAGCAAACAGTTTCAGCAATGCCAAAATTCAATGATATGCAAAACATAAATCATTTTTAAATTGAGGTTTATGATTTAAAAATATAAATTTTGCAAATTTGTTATGTATTACAAGATATAATATAATATAAGATCTGTGCCTTTTGCTAAACCATTTCCTTCACACGAATTTCAAAGATGTCCCATTTAAACTAACTATCAATCAGAATTTAACAAATTATTGTTGGCCATTTTTGGCTGATTACCTGTATTATTATTAGTTTAAGGGCCGAATTTCTTATTTTCAACAGATTGTAATATCTTTACTTTGCAAGGTCTAAACCTCCTAAAAAATGCTTGAATAATAGAGTCAATTCATTAAATACATATTTTAAATAGCCATATTATTATTAAAATTCATAGTTTTTGTATAGAAAAGTTGTTTTGTTTTTAAAGATACCTAAGCATACCTAAGATAAGTATTTTTATCAGATACTCTTTTTCTAGAACAAATGATTTTAAGGTGGGTTTTGGCCATTAATAGAATAATACAAAGGTATCAATAAGAACTATTAAGACTATAAGTCTCTTGTCGAGTTTTAGGTGATACAGTACCTGTAAACCTTTACCAATTTTTAGGTATCACCACCGTGAGCTTCTCAAACTTTAACTGGCCTTTGTTAACAGCTTTCAGAAGTTACCCTCTACTGTATGTTCTGAATTTGAATATTGCATACTTTGGGGAACCAATGGAAAAAACAAACCAACGTTTTTGTAACATATTTATATATTTTATTAATTAAATTACCATTAAAAAACTGACATTCGACCTCGCTTAAGGTAACGTAAGTATTCTAAGAAACATGGGTTCCGAGAGTCTCAGTCTGGGGACCCAATAACTCGATATATTCGGTATATGGGCGACCAGCAGTGACTTCCTCTCGAAGCCCGGTTTAGCAAGCAAGATAATATCGTACATCAAGCAGTGATTGATTGGTTTATGACTACGAATCGGTTCGGCTCTCATTTGTCGCTCGATTTGACTAATAGTACAATTTACAATGTATAAAGCGTTCCACTAAAACTAAGGGCGGGAATTCTCGGGAATCGTGATGGATGGACGGATTGGATGGGAAATACAGGGGATATGGGATATTGGGGATTTCGCTGGGGTTACTAAACATATTGCCACTAAATGCTAAGACATTTACAAGTTACATAGCTAATTCACCCTAATCGGAGTGTGGGTGCGATTGGAGGAGGGCAGTGCTGCTGGGCTTTGAGGCTAATGTCGTCGCATCCTGGGCTTCCGTGCCATCCTTGGCCACCTTGGCAGGAGAAGGTCGCTTGATGAGCAGCTTCTTCAGATTCTGGAAGGGCGCATCGAAGAGCACCGTCAGGGCCACGGAGGCCAGGAAGATCGATATGAATTCGTTGGTATCGAGCTGGGGTGAGTAGAAAATATTATATCATATCATATATCATTAATATCATTCTTGAGACTCACAATAATCGACACAAAGTTGTAGTAGTGGTGAATGTGACGCCTTCGGCCGACATTAAAGAAGAACACGGGGAACTGCGTCAGGTAAATGGCGTACGAGAGCTTTGTGGACACCTGGAAACCGCGCCAGGCAAACAGCTTCGTCAGCTTATCTATTGGATAGAAGATACAAAGGATTATCAGCATCATAATGGAATCAAAAACCCAGCTACACGCACTTGTATAACCATTGTGGGAGACAAAGACGATCCAGGAGAAGAACAGACACCAGGCGATCGGCGCAAAGGCGGCGTAAATGGCCGCATGCGTGGAGTTGTACACGTAGTCGATGTGGCCCATGGGCGCGGGTCCCAGGAGGGAGGCCAGCACGCAGACGGTGGCCACCAGCCATCCGAGACGCAGCTGCAGGCTGCTCAGCCTGGCGTTCTGGTACTTGCGCAGCACATAGCCCAGCAGGATGCCCATGATGTACACCGTGGAGCGGTGGGGCGGGAACGAGTACATGTAGTCGGCGGTGCGGAACAGGCGCTGGATGCTGGGAGATCACGAAATAATAAGGGATTAGCTGATTATCCTTCAAAGAAATCACCTACTAACTTGAAAGTAATGATAATTCCTTTTTTAGGAAATATTTAGGAACCTCTATCTTTAAAATAATTGAAAATTATTATTATTTTTCATAATATATTTAGAAACCTAGCCTATAGAGGTTGTGCTATCTTGAAAATAATTATATTTTCTTTTCAGGAAATATTTATCTTTAAAATAATTGAATAATTATATTTATTTTTCATAATATATTTAAAATAATTATACTTTCTTTTCAGGAACCTCTATCTTTAAAATAATTGAATAAATATATTTTTTTATGTAATATGTATGGGAACCTAACCTATAGAGGTTGTTTCTAGGTTTCAGAAAATATTTAGGAACCTCTATCTTTTAAATAATTTAATAATTATATATATTTTTCATAATATTAATATTAATATATCAATAATCTTCTTAATTAATATTGATATTAATTAATATTATATATTTTCTTTAAAATAATTAGATACAACTGGGATATTTTATATATCCCCTAACTAAAGAGACCATTCTCAAAAATTTCACCCAAAGAATTCGCGTTTCCATGCTTTTGCAAGAGAAAAACTGCTTTATCAGAGCTGTTCTAAAGAATTCGCATTTCAAAGATTTAATTGAATTAAAACTCCTAAATTATATCTCTCCCCCTTTTCATTGCCAACTTACTTGGTGCCAAAGTAGATATAGTTGGACAGCTGGTTGACAATCGTTGTGTAGTACCTAGCCGCCGTACCCACGGTGCAGAGGAGCAGCAGGGTGAAGAGACCCCGTCGTGGCCACCGCCAAAGTCCCAGGATGAGCAGGGGAGCCACCGCGAAGAGTTCCGTGTCGATGCCCAGGTGGTGCGTGTGCGTCAGGCACATCTCGCTGAAACCAAAGTAGTTGTGGATGAAGAGCAGGTTGCGCCACCAGTTCTTCTTGCAGATGTCCGCATGGTGGCCCACCACCAGGTTCCACTGGGGTCCACTGCCCCACAAGGGCAGCACGAACGTGCAGAAGAGGATCAGGGCGGCCAGGGGCGGAACAATCCTGTGGGGTAAGTGAATATTCAACTCGTTGCTTCCAATAACTAATAGTTTTCTCACCTCATCAGCCGGCTTATGTACTCGTTCTTCAGCCTGATGGGCTGCTGCTTCATGAGGCGACCGAATAGCGAGTAGGCCGTGAGCATTCCGCTGAAGAGCAGGAAGGGATCCGTGTACAGGGAGGCCGCTCGCCCAATCACCGTCCACGGCTGACCCAGACTCTCCGACATGGCCGTTCGATTGTTGTACGGATTGAAGAACATGGCCATCGACTTGTGCGAAAAGATCAGCATGATGGCGTTCAGGAAACGAATCCCGTGGACCGCCTCGATGTCCCCGGGCGCACTGCTCGTGCTGAACAGCCAGCGGAGGTTCTTGTCCAGCGAAAAGGCCGTGAACCAGGCGTCTGAAAAATGGTATTGGCATTAAAAATTTAGTTAGGGAGTTACAAAAAATCCAAGAAGGCCTTTTCAACATTGCTTTTAAAAAGGTACAAGGTACTACAGAAAATTCTAATATTTCAAAAGATTTCAGTAAGCCAAAACCATTTTTATTTTTATCGGAAATATTTAAATCAAAAAGTAATTTAGTTTAATATTACACAGAGAAAATTATACGACATTTCAGGTTTTCTTGTAAAAACGTTATAAAAATTTTTTTTTTTTTAAATCGAAAGTAAAATAAAATTTGTATTAGGCGTTTTACCTTTTAAAATGTTTCACCCCTGATTTTGAATATATAACTTTTGATCATTTTCTCTGTGTAGTTAAATATTTATTTAAAATTTATGAAATAAATGGAAGAATTTATATATTTAACCTACTAATATAGTTTAATATTAACAATTAACATAAATATTATATTATATTTAAGTATTTAGTATTTACTCGTTAGAAACAAAAATCAAAGCAAAAATCAATGTTAACTTATGTTTTATTTGATCTACCCACTCGAGTAAATAATAATTTATTAATTATATAATATTTTTTTTTGATACCCCGCCATTTCAGATGGTATAACTTACTCTGCTTGGGCTGCGACTTGGTGGATCGATCGTAGACGGTGGACAGCAGCGCCACGGAGAGGACGAGTAGGAAGAAGCGCACTGCCCAGGTGGTGTTCCTGTCCCAGGGCCGCTGATCCCGCACCTGGCACATCTGGGGCTCCACGCGAACATTGAAGGTGATGCCCGTGGCGGCCGTCTGGTTGCCCAGGAACTCGGCCACACTGTACTCCACATCCCGGGCCGAGCAGCCCGATGGAACGCAGAGTCCCCAGTTGATCAGCGAGTAGCGGGGAACTCGGTGACCGGGCTGGAATTAATACAAATACAAATAATATAGAGCGGATTGGCCGGTTAGCGATAAGCGGCTAATGACGCAGGAGAGCTGCCCCGTCCTCCGGGTTAATTGAATGGTGAATCAACGGGGGGTCTGTGACCTCCGCCGCCTCCATCACAGTTAAACAATAAGCAATGACTAGTTGAACGGGATTCGAGGCAATTCAATTAAGCCAGGTCGCGTTTGTTCCGGTTATTCACTTACTCGGTAGGTTTACAAAGCAAATTATTCAAACTGTTCTAAACTGAATGATCTTTCCAACGGTTTACTATTTCCCTTTTTGCATACCAATGAAGAGTATTAAAAGTAAATTGATATAAAATATATATAAAATATTTAAAATATAAAAAAAATGTGAAATAAAACTGGAACGGATAAGATATTGATTTTTAAATGATTTGTAATAAAATGAATATAATTCACATTAGAATGACACGAGTGAATAAATCACAACAAACAATTTATATTCAAATGCTTTTCTCTTCATGTAGAGATCCGTATTTTGTCCGTCCGTTTGGCCGGTTGTCCGTTTGTCCGGTTGTCCGCTTTCTGGGTTCACTGGCCGAGCTTCGCTTAGAGCTTCGATTTCTGCGCTGTGATTTGTAATTTGCATTTTACGGCCATCTATCGCGTTTCATTTTTTTGCTTTGCTTTTTTCCGTTGGCACTTTTCGTCTTTGGTCAAGTTCAATGTCGAAGTCGAACGTTTTAGCGGCCCAATGTTAATCAATCTATTTGGCCAGATTAAAACTTTCACATACACCATGAAAAAATTTATGAAAACTAAAGCTGGAGAAAAATTGAAACCTTTTCTAGGGTTTAAACTCAGATATTATACAATTATAGTCTTCATTTTTGTAATCAATTTCTATACAGACACTTTTTAATTCTTAATTAACTTTTTTTACTTTGAATTAATATATTTTTTTTCAGGAACATGAAATTTCCCCAGTGATTCACTATATTCCCCAGATTTGCTACCCCAATCACGTGCTCCATTAAAGGAACTTAAAAAAAAATTGGTTACTCACGTCATTGAACTCGCTTTTGAACGGCCCATGTGATTGGATCAGCTTGAAGAAGCTCTGCAGTCGCTTCGAATTGTGCGGAAGAACTGGCTGGGCGTAGGCCAAACAATACTGGCCGCGGATAATGGAGTCCTCATCCTGATTCTGGACCCCATCCTGATCCCTCATCCGCTGTTGAATTCCCAGGCACTGATCGAAATCGCCGGGCTGATTGATGTTGCCATTCAAAATGCCCGAGTTCAATTTGCCGCTGGCATCGTGCACTGTTAAAAAAATATTAAAAAAGAGAAAAATCAATTAATAAAAAACAATTAATAGTTCGTAATATTATTCTAGTGACCCAAATATATTTAATTCATACATAAATTCACTTTGAACCGATAAAGTCGTTTAACTAGTCCCTCTTTCTGTATTTTATTTTCCTAAAAATAGATATCGATTTAAATGCAAATCAAATTTCTCCTTTTTGTCAATAAAGCTCATTTTTATTTTGTTTAAACTTAAGCAGACCTCTTTTGCCTTTGAGTAGTAAATAAAGAAATAATCTTGTTCTCTTCATCAAATGAATGTCAATAAACTTGCGATTAATTAGCATATTTATAGGAGTTTCTTGAAATCGTTGATTGATGCCAACAGTTTGAAAATAAATAGTTAAAGGTCCGAAATTTCCAATTAAGATAAACTTTATTATACCTAAATATCAAAAGAATACATGAATATTTAATATCTTTCAAGTACCCAAAAAATATTCACTTTTTCCTAAGGATTTCTATTGCTGTATCTATGAACTTTAACTTTAAGTAAACTTTTATTCAAATATTAATTATTGTAGATTTTTATGTCAATCCGTTCTGGGTGAAATTTGCTACTGATCGTTTTTTATGGATCCAATTATATTAGTTTAGATTTAATCACCAACTTTAGCAATACTTTTTAGTTCTATGCATCCGAGTTTATTGTATTTTTTTGGCTTTCTTTAATAGATATACAAAATCACATTATATTATAACCCAATATGAATGTTTATTATTATAACGAAAGATGTTCATGTTTCAGCCTCAGCCTTTGAGTGTTTTTCCTATTCATTCCATCGGATATTCCTCGAATAGCTGAAAATGTGATCCATTCACGTTTCGCTTTCGGGTATCGAGTTGAAGATGGGCTGGTTTGTGGGGGGCAGTGGGCGGTGGGCTGTGCGCGGCGGTGACCTTGACTGTGATCGCCACTCGTACCGTGTGTCTCGTTTTGATTCTAAGTCTCTGTTGACGTCGACGCTGCGGTCTTTTGTGTCAAGTTCGCGTTCGCTGTTGCAATTGCAATCGCTATTTTCGCTCATGTTGGCAATTTTGCTGCTAGATGCAACTACTGGCATTGCCACATGCTCGGCTATCCGAGTGTGAGTATGGGTGTGAATGTGGGTAAAGTTCGACGGTTGGCCTTCACTTTAGATCACACACAGCTGCACTCACAATGCCGGCCAAAATGATGACGCATTTACTTCCTAAACTATTCGAAATATTCGGAAAATATTTTTTTAAGTGCATAAATTAAAAAAAAACACAGGTCGTAGGTAAGAATTATATTAACAATTTCATTATTTTATCAGTATTTTATTATTTATTTCATAATAAATAAATATATTTAAGAATATTGACTTAAAAAAAATTTTTGTATGTGCATAGATAAAAATAAACAGAGGTCGTAGGTAAAAATAATATTTACAATTTGGTTATTTTATCATTATTTTATTATTTATTTTTAATATTTTTTTAAATGTGCATAGATAAAAATAAACAGAGGTGGTAGGTAAAAAAATATTTACAATTTGGTTATTTTCAGATTAATGAACTTTTTTTTATGTTTCGGTAAAATTAATAAATATATTCAATAATATTATCTTTTGAAGAGATACGATTATAATCACTATAAACCTTTTTAGATCTCGTTTCAAAAAATATTCTAGATTAAAAAAAATCTATTTAATGCTCTTTCCTACAGACTCCACTATTAACTTGCCCATAACTGTATCATTTGATGCATTTGACTTTGGGGTCTTTCGATTCATGTCGTCTCGTCTGGCGGTCACTTCGAAGTCAACGGCGACCGCGACTGCGACTGCAGCTTCACCTGCTGCCAGTTGGCAATGACTCGAATTCGAGCCGAACGTCCCCCGACTGGTTCTATGGTTCAATGGTTCAATGGTTCTATGGGTCCGGCAATCAGGCATCCATCCACTTGCAGAACTAGAACCCCAACCCCAACTTCTCTTGAATCTAGCCAATTTGTTGGCTGTCGTTCGGCGACCTTGCAGTCCAAGTTTGTTTGCTTATACTTCGTATACTCACTCTTCAATGCCCACAGATCGAAGTTGTCCAAGGCGTTCAGAAACTGATGCATCTGCCGACGACATAGCGACGAGGCATCCGGATTTCTGGCGGGATCGAAAGGTTGCGTAATCGCCAGAAAACGCTTTCCAATATTGTGCAAGTAAACTGGAAAGAAAAATAATAATGAAAAAGTTCCAATAAATTCAAAACAAATTTAATAAAAAACAAGAAAGGAAGCTAGCTTCGGCCAGCCGAAGCTTATATACCCTTGCAGATAATTCCTATTAATAACCAATTTTCCGATCGTTCCTATGGCAGCTATATGATATAGTTGTTCGATATTGATAAAATTAAAATCGAAATTCGAAAACATTTAAAAAGACTCATATCCCAGAGCAGAAGAGAATACAATAAAAGTCAACGAAGCAATAATTTATTTTCTATTATATTCCCATTAATTTACCGATCGTTCCTATGGCAGCTATATGATATAGTCGTCCGATTTTGAAAAAATTTTATTCGAAATTCAGAATTAAATAAAAAATGGCATTTCCAAAAGTAGGAGGTTGTATGTTCAAAAACACCCAAGATAAAATTTTTTTTCATTTTTTTTCCTGATTATTCCTATGGGAGCTATATGATATAGTTGTCCGATCCGGCTCGTTCCGACTTATATACTACCTGCAACAGAAAGAAGACTTTTGGGAAAGTTTTAGCCCGATAGCTTTAAAACTGAGAGACTAGTTTGCGTAGAAACAGACAGACGGACGGACAGACGGACAGACGGACAGACGGACAGAAGGACAGACGGACAGACGGACAGACGGACATGGCTAGATCGACTCGTCTAGTGATGCTGATCAAGAATATATATACTTTATGGGGTCGGAAACGTCTCCTTCACTGCGTTGCAAACTTCTGACTGAAATCATAATACCCTCTGCAAGGGTATAATAATAATATAATTATAGTGTCTGAAATTTGTTTAAACTCGAATGAATTCAATCAAAAACTTTCCGTTTAGTGAATATTCCGATATCCGAAAGCATTTAAAGTGGGTTGTTAGGCAAATTATAGTGTATTGCAATTACATTTTTGCTGCCCACTCATTTAACACAATACTGCCCACATAGCTATCATATCATATTATTTTGTAACATTTACCAAATCATCCAGTTAATTTATCCAATTTTCTTGTTATTGAGTTAAATAGTCGTACTAAAATAAAGGAAGTTCGATTTCACATCAGTAAATAGCACTTGTGATTCACTGTAACCCAAATAAGCAAACGTAGTTGCAAGTCAGCCAAGCCATAAAATTATTATTCATATTTACAAGCAAACTCTAACCCGTGATCAGCAAATATTAATACTTTTCTAACGACTTGAGTAACCAGCGGTTATTTTTGTGCTATAATTAAAACAATCATCATAACCGAAATTACAATGTATCGGAAATCAAAGAAATTGCTCTGTATCAAAGTGATTTGTAATTTTGGATATTTTGGATAAGCGATTTAAAAGCTGATCATATATAAAATGAGTACAGGATATTAAAGCTTTAATGTTTGTTAATTTTTGGCTTTTATTAAATCGATTAAAAACAAACTGTAATTTTTCGTAAAGACTTTTAAAATTATTAGCCATGATTTATGATTCTTATTGATTGAAAAAATTATGTAACTCTGGAAAACGTATGTGGAAATTGTTGACCATTATTTTGATATTTTTTTAAGTTAAAGAATACTTTAGTTATAATAATTCCTTTCTTTTGGGAGCGCATTTTTCACTTTATTTTATTTTAATTAGGTTTTTTGAATAAATGTAATCTCATGTTTTTACATCTATAATCTTATTTTTTATTGAATATTTTTAAGCTCAAAATGGTTTCTGTTTATCGGTTGCAGGCCATTCGTGCCCCTTATGGCAGACAATATGCACATGTGGACACCAAAATTGGACAAGGTCAGGCCCCTGGGCACGTGGCTGTTTGGAGAACAGGAAGTCGCCTGAGCGGCCATTCATTCTGATCTAAGATGGATAATGAGGCGCCGCCATTTGGCCAAATAAAAAAACGAGAAAAGGAACAAATTGCCAGAGGAATGGACAATCCGTGGATGGTGGAGAGCTTCCAGAGACCAAGTCCGATTCCAATTTCAAATCCAAGTGCCGTCGTCATCAGCATGCCAAAGCTGTCCACCGATCCGATTAACATTTTCATTATAATGGTGGGGCTGTCGCTGGCCACTTTTTATGCTAGGCAGCTCTCATTTGGAATGCCGAACGCGTGGCTCCAGCCATCGAACATCGATATATCAGTCGCCGCCTGCATCCGTCTTTTCGGGGCGTAGAAGGGGATCCAAAGGGGCATCTCTGGGCAGTCCCCAAAGTGCTAAAATGCGTCAGAGTGCGACGAGCTATGCCTGCCGAGTCGTCATATTCTATATATACGGTCTAAACTAAATTCGGAAAGCCAGCCAAGCTCTACGAGGAAGAGACGAGGAGAATTCTACACTCCGATCAATTGTCAGTCCCGGCATGAAGATGTGGCAACAATGGCAGCCGTGCGAAACATTTACAACCGGCTCGGCTCTACGCGGTTCCCCCAGCTCATTAGCATCGCAAATTATGAAGATTCTGAGACATTGATATGACAAAACAGATCTTTAGGATAGTTCGTTGTAACTCCCTTGGGATTCCGCGATGCCAACACGGCGAATGAATTCCAATGGTCTAGGAAACATGTGCTTAAATTCGCATTCGGAGATTTTTTAAATATTACTCAAACTAAATATACTATAACAAAATACTGGAAAATACTAGGGTCTTCATAAAAAAGATTATTAAACTGATCTTAAGTCGTTTCTTGTAAACAAAATAAAAAACCCAAATCATATCTGGATATGTAATAGAAATTTAATAGAGATTACTAGATATACTAAAATAAAATACTGGAAAATACTAGAGTCTTCATATAAAATGTTATGAAACTAATCTTAAGTCGTTTCTTCTAAACAAGATAAAAAAACCCAAACAATATCTTGATATGGCATAGAAATTTAATAGAGATCACTAGATATACCAGAATAAAATACTGGAAAATACTAGAGTCTTCATATCAAATGTCATTAAACAAATCTTAAGTCGTTTCTTGTAAACAAGATAAAAATATGATATATCATAGAAATTTAATAGAGGTACACTAAAAATATTATTTCGCAAGATCATAAACAGCAGGATCCTAAACAGAAACCCTCCAGCGAACTATTACGCCATACATTTCCAATCCATAAAGGCTAGGACCATCAAAGTTTTTGGGGAATGGTAAATTGAAAGCCATGGCGACTTTTATGAACCCCCCGGGCCAACGCATGATCGTAAATGCCGGGCGATAAAAGCCAAGACAATCCACTGAATCCACAATGAAATGAAAAGTAAAATCACTGGCGGGAGAATGCCAACTGAAAGGTATGCTAAGTGTGCTAGAGTACTCGAATCTCGAGCCATGTGGAAAACAAGAATCGCACTTTGGACCGGGCCAACAACAAGTGGCAACACTTGGCTGCCAGTTGGCGGCTTAATTAACCGTCTATCTCAGCTGAGTGTGCGTTTCGTATTCGTCTCTGACCCACTTGGCCGAGTTGCTAACCGAAAGCTGGGCACTGGAAACCGAACGGCCAGAAGCCAAAGAGCCAAATAGCTGAGAGCCGAACTGGCAGCTGGGTTGGCCAATATTCCTGGCCAACAAATCCTTGCGCAATCCTTTTTGCGCCGCGAATTTCATTGCCCAAGAGCGTTCTAGTTAGTGGATCTGGTTTTATTTCGCCGGCCCACCAGAATCGCATCGATTGTAATGGCGGTGAATGGGGGCCATTCATTAATGTCTTGGGGTTTCGCGGCTGCTTGGCTTCGATTTATAATCACAATGTATTAGCTCGTATTTTTGCTTACGATCATCGAGGGCGATTTCATGTTGCCAATTAGCGGGCTATTTATTTGCACCTCCGCTGGAAACAATCGAAACAAATCGCTCACCACTTGTCACATTGTTCTCGTAAATATTTTGTCGGCCACTGCAATGCGATCACGATCGACTTTGTCCCGGGATGAACGCGGTTTAGTTTGTTTGCCCAGCTTACACAGCGGAAATTACATTATAAGATGAATTTTATTAAAGAAATATGAAAATAAAATTAAGATACACTTTACACTAAGAAAAATATTTAAAAATGGTTTAATACAAAATTAATGAAATATCGTTTTATTAAATTTTTGTTGTTTAAAATATTTAATATTGATGTGTTTTCCATTTTACATGGAAAATAATAATAGATTTAATAACATTAGGATTTTATTTGGTCTTCCAAGTCTATGAGGTCCGTTTTCTCGACCGTCAGTTAAATTTAAAGGATGCTTTAAACTCTGATTTTCATAAGATTTCAAGATTTGTCTCACTTTTAATGTAATCTAGCTTTAAATCAATTTATATACTTTAAAAGATGAATTAAGCCCAAGAATTTCCCTCGGTGCACCACAACTCAACTTAACTGGGCTTTAAAGTCAATATTTACCAAGTCAATTGGCAGTTAAACTTTGTGTTGCCACCGAACAGCCGAACTAACGAAAGAGTGAAAAAAAGTCAGCTTGTTGAACTGGCCAATTTGCCACCGTTTGGAAGTTCTTGCTATCTCAACGGGTTAGCGATATCTTAACCTTTTGGTGGACGACTCATCATCGCCGTCATTTCCATCAGCATTACCATTAGGTAAATCTTTTTGCGCACTTCTTTTTTTTTTTTAGTTTTTGGTGGTAGTTTTGGGCGGATAGTGGGTAACATGTTTTGCGTTTTATGACAGGCCTTTAACGGTACTTGGGGCCTGGTCAAGTGGTCGCGCACTTATGGATGGATGATGGGTTCGAGATACGGTATATGCACATTCGCAGGCGCGACAATGAGCACAACAGCAACAAATCAGCGACAACCACTCGGCAAAGATCAATTACAAACAAACGAGCCACAAAGTGGGCAAAAAAACAGTCGAAACCGAAACCAAAAACCACTTTAGCTGGGTCGGCGACTGGGCTGGGCACTCGGTACTTTATTATTTTATGCGCCGTTTTTTCGGGGAGGTACGAGACAACGATTTGAATGGGAGGAACATCTTCATTGGACATGTAACACTTAGAATTGGCGCTGCTAAAACGATATTCGTTACGCACTGGCACTTTGGAGGGCTCGTGCGGAAGTGTGTTGTCTTTACGTTGGGAAATTGTGGCGATACTTAATGGTAAAGGTGGGGTTAAATCGGGGATTACGATATTCGTTACGACATTGCTTACGATATTCGGGCTTAGAACTTAAATCTTATTTTAGGTCAAATAAACTTAAGTCCACTTTTAGAAATATTAAATGACTTTTTACGATATTAGAGTTAAGTACTGAAAGTTTAATCTCACAATTTTGATTTATTTTACGATATTTTGATATTTTTCGATGGCCGAAGTGAAATAACGGTGCTAAAATTCGTTATAATTTACGACATTCGCTACGATATAAAATACGATATTCGGCAAAAATGCTTTAAAATCAAATTTGATTTATAAATTGTTATAACAACAATTTAAAATAAGCTTCAATTATATTCTAAAGCAACGCTGAACAAAAGAATTAAATTTGAATTACAAACAAATTAAATTAAATGATAAACACTTTGAGAGCCATAAATATTTGCCAAGTGCGATAAACAAATATCGTAACGTTAAATACATAAATAAATAACAACTCGAGCCACTGAATTCATCGCAAGATGCTGCTTAGCCATTAAGTTAATTACTTCTGTAATTTAAGGCGATAACAGTTGAAACAATTATTTTGGGGCAAAACCTCCAAAATTTCTGTGTGTGTCGCTTACGTGATCAGCGACCTTATCACAATATGCAGAGCAAAATGCAATTAAATACAAAGTAAAAATTGTTTCGTTTACGTGAGACTTCGCACATTGCCTTGACTTGGTCACTTGGCTCCAAGGAACCAGCGAATATCGAGTGTCTGGAAATCCCCCTAATCAGTTTCGCTTTAAGAAAAAAAGGTCCTAACTTTAAGTGCAAATATTTGCAACGGAAAAGAAAATAGAGGTCCGACAAGGCCAAACCTTTTAACAAGAATAAGTGGCCAACAAAAGGCGAGACGTTCGATTAGATAAGCTCGGAGATCTGAGCTCATTTTCGGGATGGGCTCTCTCAATAGCCGGAAGTGGCCAAAAAGGTGCGTCATCTGGGGGTCTTGGGACCGTTTAAGAGCTGGCCAAAAAGCGCAGCAATTGATTTTATTTGACGCACGCGCCTCTTATGCAATCGAATGGGTCAAAACGAAATTGAAATTGAAATTACAATCGAAATCGAAATCGAAATCCCCCATTACAATTGCAGAAATGCCCAAGGCCTAAACGTGTGGGCGGCGTGAGAAAGTGTGGTCTATAATGGGGATTGGTAATGGATATTCGGGCACTCGACTTACCCCGCTCTTCCTCCTCCACCTGATCGTCCTCCTCATCGAATATCGTATCCGATGATCGTGTGTCGTGTATCGTGTAGTTCCCGTGCAATTGACTCAGATTGGCCGTCTGATATTCCAGGATCGTGGTGGTCGCATCGTCGGCAAAGAGCTTCAGACTATAGTTGACCTTATCCTCGAAGATCGAGGCTATTTTGCTCTCCAGCTTATCGGCGGACACATCGCCCGAATCGGAGGCCGAATTCGCAGCGGCCAGGAGATTGTCGCCCAAATTGCAGTTGTCCTTCAGATTGCAGGTGGGCTGCACCACCCCCTCGAGCGCCTGGCCGCAGGCGATGGTGGCCAAGAGCAGGCTCCAAATGACCAGAGACGACATCCTGTCGAGGACCCTTCGTATTTTTGTTCTTTCAAATTTTTTAACACACAAACATAATCGCCGGCCAGAATAAAAGGATACAAAAGGGGCACACCAGAAAAAAAAACCAAAACTATTTTAATATCTGCGGAATATATATTTTTGAAAAAAAATATTCAAATATCGTATGGTTTAACTCCGGCGATCGATGATTTTTAATTTCGGAACAGCGAATTAAATTAAGCGACCGTCAAGACGAAACATTCAACGTCAACTGATTGTCCAAATGCCGCCGAGCATACGAAGACCGCTCAGGTTCGGCGGTTCGGTGGCTCGGTGGTTGGGTTTGGGTGGTTCGGCGGCTCGGCGGCTCAGCGGTTCGGGGATCTAAGCTGGGGGCTCTATGTATAGGTCAGTATCTGTGAGCCAGCCGCTGAGCTGCTCGTCTATCTGTGTTAGCCACAGACCGAATTTCAAAATGCAAGTCGAATGTTTAGCTATTCCGATTCCGATTCCCATTCCCATTCCCGATCTCGCAGCTCTGAGAATTGCATTGGCCCACTGAATCCCAGGGAATCTTCTTCCCACACTCGAAATTATCTTTTGAGCTATCGACTGCTAATGAAAGCCATCCACACAGCTATCATAATTTAGCCCCTGATAAATGGAATTGACAAATTGCTCAGTTCTCTATGGATATACATATTCTTTTTTATCAATAACAATCTTTCTGCATTATGAATATGCAAAATAAAGATAATTTTATGTTTACAGGGAAACTGTTTGTTTTTATAATTTTTAAATACATTTTAATCATACAAAAAATCACTTAAAAATATATTTAAACTAGAAAACATAAATTACTAATTTTCAAAAGTAATTTTTTAATTTTTAAATTGTTTTTAATCATGAAAAGTATTGATTAGACAAAATAAAATAAATAAATAAATATAAATATATATTAGACAGGATAATAATTTTATTAAAAATATTATCAAGAATCATCAGAATCTATAACCCGACCTACGTCATCTTTACGATCAAACGAAACTGCAATCGAAATCAAAAATCCGCCAAGTAATGCAACCTTTCGATTTAAGACACTTTGCACTTTGTTCCCATTTCTGTGACATTAACGGCACTAATAAATTGTACAAAACTTGATTTGGATATTCTTAAATTAGAATATATTTTTGCGTTACACATAAAAGAAAGGCGTTTTTGCAAATTGGCATGACACGACAGAAATGAAAAGTGAAAGACGGTGAAGAGTGAAGATTCTCGGGGAAAGGGTGAATGACATCAGCATGGCTATCCACAAAGTAAATAAAGTTTGGAGGCCGGATTGGCCATGAAGATTCCATGGGGACCATCGGACTTTGATTACGATATGTGGCAACAATTTCTTGCTGATCAATCGCATTAGAGGCCAGGCGCAAAAACATAACATTTGGAAACATAATTGCCGTCATTGGCCAATAACTCGTTTCGCTGCCAAGAGAAGATTTAAGGGGGAGAATCTTCAGATGACTGGCTAAATGGAGGAATCGAATGGATCAAACCCACCTCCATTCTGCATTCTGCAAACGGTGGTGCAAATTATATTCGCAATTCGCCAACTGACGCAAATCCATTGAAAGTGAGTCCGGTCTGAGTTTGAGTCTGAGTCTGAGTCTGGTTGCCAATATCAAATTACCCAAGCCGACCCGACGCCGGCAATTTGCAGCTCGGTTAGCCAGAGTCAGAGCCAAAGAGCTATATCTATATCTATATCTATATCTACAAAGCTCTGGCCATATCTCGCCAGCGGGTTCTTGCAACAGGCGCCAATTGCAAGCGGAACCAGAGCAGTGCCAAAAACCAAAAACCAAAAACTAAAAACCAAACAAAACACACATCGCAGGCCCCCAAAAGCCCGCAGGTTAATCTACAAGTGTATGTATTTAACAAGAAACATCAGGTGTTACGACGCGGTGGTTACTATTAGCCTTAATTTTAAACAATATTTTAAAATCCCTTGCATAAATTTTAAATTATATAAATATATACAGTTTTAAAAATAAAAAAAATCTGAAAATATATCTAGTACTATTTTTTTTTAATTTCTTAAATAAATGTACAATTCAAAATTTAATTTTAAAATGAAAAAAAAAATCTAAAAATATACCTAATATTATTATTTTAAAATTTATTGAATAAATGTACAATATAATTAAATTTTAAAATGAAAAAATATATTAAAAAATATTATTTTCAAATCTCTTAAATAAATGTACAATATAATTTAGTTTTTAAAATAAAAAAATTTGAAAATATTTTTAACATTATTATTTAAAATTCCTTAAATAAATTTACAATTTAATATGATAAAACTTTTAAATCTACAAGTAATTAATTATGCATTTCTAATGTTAGCTAAAAAATGAAATAAAATGAATAAACAACTTTAAGAACAATAAATAATCCAGTTCCATAACAACTTGAAATCGGAGAAAATAAAATATTGCTTTATTATCTTTCTCAAGCCAATGAACATATATCAAGTGGTCAATGAAAAGGCCATTATATAAATTTTAAATTAAACCGAATTTGTTAATAGAAGGCAAAGAATATATTCACCGATCTACCCATTTAACAAACTAGATTTACAGGGCATGCGAAAATAACCATTCTCTTTCATTGGCTTAAAAAAAGGAAGAATGTGGCAATTGGCTCTGCGGCTGCAGCTATTATTCTACACGATAAGAAATAAGTTTATATTTTTAAAGCATATATTTATAAAAATAAAAACAAACTCGGAACATAAAAACAAATTAATAAAAATGTATAGGTACTTTCCAGAATTTTATTTTAATTATATTTGTATATTTTAATCGATTTGGAAAACATTTAAATGGAAAATCAAACAAACTATTCAAGATTAATGGGTACTTTTCAGAATTTTTTTAATATTTTATTTGGATACTTTAATCGATTTGGAAAACATTTAAATGGAAAATCAAAAGGTTTAAATTAAATAGTAAATTTGGAACATTGAAACAAACTATTCAAAATTAATGGGCACTTTTCAGAATTTTATTATAATTATATTTGGATATTTTAATCGATTGGGAAAACTTTTAAATGGAAAATCAAATGGGTTATAATTTTTCCTAGTGGCGGTTTCTATGGCTTTGTTTTGGCCATGTCTGTTTGGGGGCCTGTGGCAATCTGAGCGAGTTTGGTTCCGCGGAACCAACGGCGTCTCTCATTAACAGGCCAAGTTGCAAGTTGCTCGTTGCTCGTTGCCCGTTGCCAGTTGCGATTTTTCAAGTGGCAACAACCAACGTCCAAACGGCAACGTGCAACACTTGACTTGACTGACTGAATGGCTGACTGACTGACTGACTGATTGCCTGACCAACTGACTAACTGACTGCAGTTTGGCAACTTTTTTGAAGTTTGCGTGGTCGCTTTGCCAATTGAAATGTTGCCGTCTTGGCTTTTTGGCATTTCGTGCGAATTTTCTCGTCTCCATGTGCATGCAGCTCCATTAGCCATCTAGAATTCTTGTTTGCCTGGGCAAAACAGATAGGGCCATCTCCCATCCCATTGGCGGCGCTTCAAATGCATTGAATGCACCTCACGAACCGGTTTCGCCCCGCGGAAAACAAAGAGCTGTTTCCAAATAGTGTCCAACCAAAGATCAGCGATCAATGGCGAAAGATCAAACCCATCGAATGCACACGAACTCCAACAAACTCGCGGATCGGCTGAAGCCAACTGGGCGTACTGATAACACGATGTCTCCACTTGTTTGCATGCACAAATGATGTTTGGGGGGCAAACAAAGAGTCACAGAAAAACCGAAAGAGAAACAATGAAACATAGAGTTGCAAATCAAACATCGAATAGTGTGAGGAAAATGCAAAGTCAGCGAAAAAAACCACTTCTTGGAAAATCAAGTGATTCGGTTTTTTAGAACGCCCAAAAAAGTAATCAAGTAAGAGGAAGAGAATGAAGTTAGAGATACTAAAATGATGGTTGGGACTTGAATAGTAAACCAAATGAAGCTGTTTGGTAACAATGAATTGCGTAATAACAGCAATAATGTTAAGAAATAAGAAGAATATTTCTTAGAGTTTCTAAAATATTCCAAAAATTCTTCAGTTTTCTAACAAATTAAGAAAAACACGTCCAAATCGAATAAATGAACTCCCGAAGAACTCAATAAAAAAGAGCTGAAAAGGGCCATTTACAATAATCATGGAAAACATTTAATCACTGATAAATATGAACAAATAGACGATTGCATTGGACACACGCATCTGTTTCCATTTTGGGCTTTTCCAATCCAATCAAGTCGTCGTGGGAAGTCAATGGGTTAAAGTTAAATGTGACTCGAAATGCCCCTGCATTCGCCTATGCATTTTGATGAATAATATGATGGTGATCATAAATGTGGTTGATAATGATGATTCCGATCAAGTTTTGTGTCTTGTCTAAGTCTTTTGTTTTGCTGCAGTGGAAAGAGGGTGTTGCGTTATGTACTTTACACTGAAAATTACAATTTCAAGTGTTTGTATTTTAATTTCTGAAATATATACATATTTATTTATATTTTATATATTTTAGTATAGCTTATTTATTATTTTTTTAAGATCCCATTAATTACAATAAATATTCTTTCTTAAAATTTTTTTTAAAGAATGTTTTAAATGTTTCATAATTTTTAATTTTAGGAATATTAATAAATATGGTTTCTCAAGATTTTTTATACCCTTGCAGAGGGTATTATGATTTCAGTCAGAAGTTTGCAACGCAGTGAAGGAGACGTTTCCGACCCTATAAAGTATATATATTCTTGATCAGCATGACTAGACGAGTCGATCTAGCCATGTCCGTCTGTCCGTCCGTCTGTCCGTCTGTCCGTCTGTCCGTCTGTTTCTACGCAAACTAGTCTCTCAGTTTTAAAGCTATCGGGCTAAAACTTTCCCAAAAGTCTTATATCTATTGCAGGTAGTATATAAGTCGGAACGAGCCGGATCGGACAACTATATCATATAGCTCCCATAGGAATAATCGGGAAAAAAAATTTAAAAAAAATTATATCTTTGGTGTTTTTGAACCTAGAACATCCTACTTTTGGAAATGCCATTTTTTATCTAATTCTGAATTTCGAATATATTTTTTTTAAAATCGGACGACTATATCATATAGCTGCCATAGGAACGATCGGAAAATTAATGGGAATATAATAGGAAATAAATTATTGCTTCGTTGACTTTTATTGTATTCTCTTCTTCTCTGGAACATGACTCTTTTTAAATGTTTTCGAATTTCGATTTTGATTTTATCAATATCGAACTACTATATCATATGGCTTCCATAGGAACGATCGGAAAATTAGTGATTAATAGGAATTATCTGCAAGGGTATATAAGCTTCGGCTGGCCGAAGCTAGCTTCCTTTCTTGTTTTATTTGGAAACCTAATTCTATACCAAATTTTTATACACTTATTTTATACCTATATATTTTAGTATAGTTTATTTATTATGTTTTTAAGATCCCATTAAATATCCTTTCTTCTAATTTTTTTAAAGAATATTTTAAATGATTTATAAATTTTAATTTTAGGAATATTAATAAATATGGTTTCCCAAGAATATTTTTTATTTCGAAACCCAATTCTATACGAAATTTTTGTACGTGCATATGCATTGAGGCCTCTTCAACCCGCCCCGCCCCCAATTTCGGTTCGCTTTCGCTTTGGCTTTCAACTCCTGCAACGACCTTGGGCAGTTGTAACCCATTTTCGTTTTCAATTTCGATTTCGGCTTCAATTTCGCTTTCAACGGCGGCCACTGCAACGATTTGTATGTGGAATTTTAAACAGTTTCTTTGTCGTATTTCGTATTTTGTATTTCGTATTTTGTGTGTGAAGTGTTGTGTGTGGAGTGTTGTGCATATGATGATGTCGATGTCGATGGCTCTTGGCTGATAGCCCAGGTCCAAGTGTCTTGTTAGCTCGAAGGGCAATGGAGCTTGGCTAATTCGGAATCGGAATCGGACTCGAATTGAATTGAGCCAGGCCCAAAAAGTGACCACGTCAGCGGACATCCATCCATTTATCCACATTGCATGTTTAATTTATGTTTAATTTTCGGTTGTTTTTATTTCTATTTTTTAGTTTTCGGCTTAATGGCTCCTTGTCCAATTAACGAGTTGAACTAATGCTAGAGTTCAAATTCAAATCGCGCTGCGTAATTGTCCAATTAACGAATAGAACTAATGCTAAAGTTCAAATTAAATTGGCGAATGCGTAATTAAATATTCGCACACTCTCCTGGTGCGTTTCGTCACTACGCGGACTACCCGTCACGGTGATAATTAAATTTCAAGAATCTGCCCGTCGCGAGTTCTCCCATCCAACATTATTTTAGTCGCTTGTGAATTTTAATTTAAATTTGTTTAATGCATGGATTTAATGAGCAATTAACTCACATAATGCCCCGCACAATCGTCAAATTTGCAGCACCTGAGGGCAGGCATACAGGTTTATGCTCCAAAAAGACAACTTTCAAAGAGACCAGCGAACTTTGTTCTCCAGGTGGTCAGAAGATCATAAACTGAAGGTGGCCACAGGTTGATAATGATTGATAGTCTTTAAATCACTTCTTTCCTATTCAAAAACTGACACGCGACTCATAAAAATGTACCCTTAGTGTATTTTTAAACAAACTATGAGCATGCCAACATATTTATTACCATAACTTAATAGCAACATGGATTTATTATGTAAAGTTTGTAAAATAGCTGTAAATTACCATAATATATTATAAAAAATAATTTTATATTTTTAATTTATGTTTTACTCTTTAATAAATAAAATATTCTACAAAGCAAATTCTACTAACATGAATTTATTATGTAACATTTTTTAAGTATCTGTAAATTACCATAATTCAATGTTTTTAGAATTTTTAATTTACATTTATTTTTTAATAAATAAAATAAAATATTCTACAAAGCAAATTCTACTAACAATTTGCTTTGTAGAATATTATTTATTCTGTATATTTTTCCAAATAACTGTAAATTACCTACAAAATAATTCAATATTTGTAGAATTTTTTATTTATTTTTTACTCTTGAATAAATAAACTAAAATATGCTACAAAAGACCTCCAACGTCCAACCCTGATATTTACCCATCGGAAACTCCCCTTCACACAACCGTTTCTCTGCCTTAATTGTTACTCTAATTGAAGTGGTGGTTCTACGATCTTAAGGAAGTTAACAACGTGCCACGATAATAGCTACATTTACACACTTCAAACTCGGCTGGATGCATCATAAAAGCTGTCCAAAGAACTAGGAAGTCGACATGGAGCGCACATTACCAGAAATACCTCCAAATAACCACTCGCACTTGTATGTCCATAGCCAAACAACTAAATCCACATTGTACAAGCGAATGGCTAAAAACGAACAACTAGCAGCAGCCAAAAGCAAAGATGAAGACCGGGCAACAATTCAAATGCCGTAAAAACGATTTATGTTCGCGTATTTTACGCCTCGAACAAATCTAAGCGAACCGTAAATAGTACAGTGCGTTTCGAAATAATTATTAATTAAATGGATTTATTTTTGCTGAAAGGGGAATTCTCTAGGGTGGAAATCTGAGTTTTTGTTAAAAAAATAAATTATTCTCAGTTTTTTTTGCTGTAACTTTGCGAAAAATGGTCCTGTATCAAAAATTCAAACTGTTTTGAACAGCTAAAAATCTAATAATTAATTGCACGTCACTTTCCGTCTGATTTAGGGAAAATAAAAATTTTGCAACTTTTCACTTTTTTGATAAGGGGTTACATCATGATTTTTTTGCAAAAGATGGACAAAAATTTTAATTTCTAGGTTTAAATGCCAATCGATTGGAATTTTCACCACGAGCTCGGCAAGGTATGACATTCCATATTTAGATCATTATTTTTATTTTTTTGACGAAAAAACTAATTTTTTGGGCGGCAAATCGGAATCTGGGCTTTTGGTAAAAATAAGCCTTTTTCGTAGAGGTTTTTTTGCTGTAACTTTTCCAAAAATGGTCCCAAATCAAACACGCGTACTGTTTTGAACAGCTAATAACCTAATAATTAATTGCATGTCACTTTCGGTCTGATTTGGGAAAAATAATAATTTCGCAACTTTTCACTTTTTTGATAAGGGGTTACATCATGATTTTTTGCAAAAAATTGACAAAAATTTAAATTTCTAGGTTTAAATGCCAATCGATTGGAATTTTTATCCCGAGCTCGGCAAGGTATGACATTCCATATTTAGATCATTATTTTTATTTTTTCGACGAAAAACTGATTTTTTTGAGCGGAAAATCGGAATCTGGGCTTTTGGTAAAAATAAACATATTTCGTAGAGTTTTTTTTGCTGTAACTTGGCCAAAAATGGTCCCATATCAAAAATGCGTACTGTTTTGAAAAGCTAACAACCTAATAATTAATTGCTTGTCACTTTCGGTCTGATTTAGGGAAAATAAAAATAAAAAATTGGAAATTTTCACTTTTTTGATAATGATTTTTTTTGCAAAAAATTGACAAAAATTTAAATTTTTAGATTTAAATGCCAATCGATTGGACTTTTCACCACGATCTCGGCAAGGTATGACATTCCATATTTGGATCATTTTTTTTTGACGAAAAAACTGATTTTTTTGTGCGAAAAATCGAAATCTGGGTTTTTGGTAAAAATAAGCATTTTTCGTAGAGTTTTTTTTTGCTGTATCTTTGTCAAATCTATCAAAAATGATAGATGTATACATATTTTACACATTTACAAACACTAGTGGAATATTTACCCAAACATCACTTCGTAATCTGTGGAAGTCTTTATATTTTCGTCGCGTGCTGTCGCGAAAACTATGTGTTCATAGCCACGCTCATATGGACACGACTGTCTGTTTGCTTTTGGCCAATTCATAAAGATGACTTGAGATCAGCTGCCTCCCGTTGGCAAGTTCAAGGCCCGGCAATAAAAGCACTAAGACAAAGCTGTGTGTTTACATTGGCAGAATCGATCGAAGATCGAAGAATTTGTGAACAAGAATTGTTATTCAATGTTTGCGTCTTGTCTCTTGGAATGCCAAGTTCCGAAAGTTGTTTGCCAAATGCCGAGTGTTTCGGACGTAGATTGATGGCGGGAACTGAGGTCTGAAACTAGTCTCTGCATTTGCATATATTTAATTTTGAACACTTATAGCTAAGGCTGCACCCACCAGCTGAATTCCCATCGCCATGGGAAAGTAAAGCAAAATCGGGGCTTATTTTCGCGACTTTGGGCTCCGGAAATAGGAGACGCAGTGAGGCGTGTAAAAGAAAAAGACGATTCATCCATCAATAAATCAATTCCGCGAATATAGTTCAAATAGCAGTCGGCGAAGCTGAACGACAGCCCCGCCCATCAGCTCTTCCTATTCACCTGATATTATACTATACTATACCTACTTATATAGTGCCAAGTCATTCTAGCTGGATAATAGATAATATGGGGGTCTGTGTGTCTGAGGCTGGCCAACGTTGACTCAAGTCATTGACACGTCTATTTTGGGGCCAATGAATTCGAGCTGAATTGATTTTAAAACGATTCGAGTTCGATTCGATTCGATCTGCATAAAGAGAGTGGTTTCTATGGGGCTGTTTCGATTTTCTCCCATCGAACGAGTTATAATGTAGGACTTGCTGTTATTCTTAGGTCAGGTTTGGCTTTGAATAAAAGTTCTGGTATTTATCAGATTTTTCTATATATTCGGACCATACACTTCCTTAATTTACTGCACTAATAAGCATATTTATATTAATTGAAATATAATGTAAGCCCCATGATAATCATTTTAGGAACCACATTAGGTTTCCTAGGAGCTTTATATAAACTGCACTTGGTACACTGAAAAAAAAATGTCATAGTAAAAACAAATGTCTGAAAATATTTCTGAAAGATTCGTATTTCATATTTAAATTAAATTTAAAAAATAAAAACAAAATTTTTTTTCTTATTTTTTTTTTTATTTATTTTATAAGTCATCCCAACGCTACAAGCTCCGAACTTATTATTAATGCGCTAGTCAAAAAATATTTGTAATATAATATAAATATATACATACCTTAAATATTTTACGTCATAAAAAAAAACCTTGATATAAAAATTAAAGTTAACAATTTTTAAATGTTTCCAAATGAATAAGAACACAGCGAAAAATATTTAAATTAAATATGAAATCTTTCTTATCAGTGTATTTAAGTCAGATGAAATCATTTGCTAGGCAACCAATAACATCATCAATTAGAAACTGCGACAGGGAAGCACCCGAAGATACCCGTTTAAAGAAAGAATGCTCTTCGTATATCTACTTTCCGTTTCTACTTGTTCAATTATCATCGCGCGTAAGCAGATTCTTATTTAAATAAGACATTGAACGGTCCTAAAACTCAAGTGTGGGTAATCAAATCGACAAATATCGAGAAATTTATGCATAAATAATGATTCAGCACATTGCTGGAATATGCTAATCACACCGCTACGTAATTCTATTTCTGGACTCTGTTTCTCTGATTCTCTGTTGTCACTTAAGGGTCGCTCCGGAACATTCTAAGTTAAGATTTATTCTCTGCGCTGGCTTTTCTGCTGACCCATCTGCAGTACATAAATAATAAGTATTCATTTCTTTCTCTCGGTTTTTGTGCAATCTTCAGCAACTCCGGTGGCATGCCAAGGCTATATAGTCTATATAGATATATCATATCGGGGCTTGGCTCTTGCTGACAATCGGTTTATTTGGCAATCGGCTTGTGCTGAATTCTGCTTAACTGCTTTTAATTGCGGCGAAGACAGCAGCAACAGCAAGCCAACCGGTTCAGGGTGATCTAATCTAAGGGTTTTGCAGGTGGGTTTTGGCTATCTGCCTTTGTTTCTATTTCTTCTTTTTATTTTAGTTTGAGTCCGATTTGGCCAACACCTGTCGGCACGTCCGAATGCGAAATCCCCTGGATTTTTGCCTTGGCTATCTTCGGCTATTGGCCAACTGGGCGCCCGGCTCGAAGTCCAGTTCGACCTTGACCCACCCAATAAGACCATCGTGTTGTGCCTTGTTTTTCTCCGCCGCTTGTTTTCGCTCGTTTCTGCCAGGTAAACAGATTTGACATGGGCATTGGGAATGTGCCCATGCCAGAAAAACATACACTCGATAAGTATGCCTACCCAGAGATTCGTATTTTGGATTTAGTCAAAAGTTTAACCAGCTCTTGAGGGCCTGGTTGATTTATGGTTTTTGAATAACAACCTTAAATTGTGTCCTATAAATATATTTCATGTTTTTAGAGACAAAATATTTTTTTATAATATTATATTCTATAATAATATTAAAAATATATTTATAAAAAAATCAAATTTTTAAAAAAATATATTTATCAATCACGTTTAAAATTAAATTATAGATTTATTTAAGAAAAAAAACTACAATGTTGTAGTGGATATAAAATAAAAAATTTCTTCGTATTAGAAAAAGCTTAGATATATTAAATAAGAAATGCCTAAAAGTATTCCAAAAAATCTCAGAGGTTTGAGCTTTTCCAATGCCTTTTTATAAAAAAGCTTTCAATGCATCCCAATTTAAATTTGTAAATAAAATAAAATAAAATAATTTATTAGGTAGGTGATAAGTTTTTGTCAAGTGCAAGGCAAAAAGATAAGCCCTGTATATAAAGCAACCTAGGAAGTAGTTAGTATTAGAACAATGCAGTCTACTTAGCAGCAACTATCAGTAGTAGGTGATGGGTTAAGGTAACCCTGTAATCAATCGAATTGATTTTATTACATTGATTACTTCGAAACGCCAGGTGTGGGCTTTGTTAATCTACTAGTATATAACATTGTGAACTTTGAGCTTGAAAGTTGCTAGTCCAGCCCCTTTTATTAGTCTGCAAGATAAGATAGTTTTCACTGTAGAGATTCTATACTTCTACACTTTAGGCAAAAATCCTTTACTTAATTTCTGTTTACAATATTCTGTAAGATAAGATACCTTTCACACCGTGACAAAATTACGGGGTGATTTAATAATAAGGGGGTGTGTAAAAGAACCAGTTCTAAAGAGCAGCTTTTATACTACTTACACTCATGAGAATTCTACATGTTCTATGTAGGTCAACGTCAACCTCATAGAGCGACTATTCATACGGTTGTCGTTGTAATAGAACTCGTTTTTGGGTCTGGCACCGCCACTGATGCAATGATATATTGCCCCCGACACGTTCCGTCGTCCACCTCCATGGGATCCTCAATATGGCGAGCGTTTCGCTACACCTGTCCGATCGTATGCATACCTTTGAAGACGTTATCAAATATACACATGTAGCTAGGATTCTAAGTTACAGGGTGGCCAAGGAACATATGATTTGATTATGATATTGATATTATCAAATGTTGATATGATATCCATGTAAACTGATAAATTTCATATTATTACAAAGATATTTCAGAAAAACTGGTTTATCATTTTTATAGCAGATCTTTAAATTAAGATGTTTTTAAACTTGTTTTCGACATAATCTAAGTGGAAGCTTCGGGGAATTTTCGTTTATAACCAAAATGGCTTTCGAGCGAACTTTGAACAATTAATCAGATTGCCTACGCAATAATTTAGCTGTTTGTAGGTCAAAAAGTGGTACGATTTAAGTTAGAGGAAAAAGTAGGGCCTCTATAAAAAATATTATGATTATTATGATAAGATATGTATGAAAATATTCTATTTTTTTGCCATAGAAGATCTATACCAAATATCTATTGAGATTAGGCCCATACACACAAAAAAAAACATGTCCCCGTAAAATCGATATGCGCATGTACATTTCTGGTTACGCAATACGCATATCGTTTTGACATGAAATACTCACTTCGAGCCTATCGAATGTACGGGGCCGCATATCAAGTTAGAATTGATATTACATAATGTAACACAAAAAAGAGCATGTCCCCGTAAAATCGATATGCGCATGTACATTTCTGGTTATGCAATACGCATATCGTTGTAACATGAAATACTCACTTCGAGCATATCGAATTTACAGGGACACATATGAAGTTAGAATTGATATTACATAATGTAAAATCGATCTACGTTTCATATCGATTTTTTTGTTGGGTGTAGTGACGATGTGGCATCTTCCCGGAATAAGAGACGCACTTCCGTTGCCATTAACCTGGTAGCCGCTTATCAACAACCGGAGGGCATCCAGAGTGCCCCACCTTGGCGATCTGCTATCTGCCGAGACCCAGAGCTCGGACCATATACACCGTACACCATACCACATACCCCAAACCCTCAATTTCAGACGGCTGGCGATCCGAGTGCGAATTAGTTGCAAACGAGCAACAACGCCGAGCGGTTCGCAAACTTTAAGATCGCAAACTAGTCATCGAGTCGTGTCACTTTACCAGGTTTTCACTTGATTTATATAGCAGTCGTTTTCGGGGTCGTTGTGCCAGTACAAATCTGAAATCGTTGGCGAAATGAGCACCCTGGCACTGCTGGCATTCGTCCTTTGGGCACTTTTCCTCCGCTATCTGCCGAAGATCCTGAATTTCCTCAGGCTGCAGAGATTCGCGAAAACACTGCCGGGTCCTACGATCGGTGAACTCATTGCCAATGTCAAGAAAGGAGGTGAGTTTGTGCGAAAACAAGTCTGGAAAAAAGTGTATTAAATTACCATGAAATGGTTCTACATTTTATCACGCATACGCAGCGTTGTCCTTGAAGTGGAATTTTATTTGCAAGCTTTGCTTTCTTTATAGCTCTGCTATTTTTTCTTGAAACCACTTTTGCGGGGTTTCCATTAAAGTGATTTGTGATTTACTTAATTTATAAAAATTTATTTTAAATTAATTATTTTTCCAAAAAATTGTTTTAATATTTTTTAACATTTTTTAAGATTTTTTAATATTGTTTAATATTGTTTAATATTTTTCAATATTTTTTAATATTTCTTAATATATTTTAATATTTTCTAATAGTTTTAATATTTTTCAATATTTGTTTATATTATTTAATAATTTTGTAATATTTTTTAATATGTTTTAATATATTTTAATATATTTTAATGCTTTTAAAAAATATTTAATATTTTTTAATATTTTTTAATATTTAAAAAATTTTTTTTAATATTTTTTAAATGTTCTTAATATTTTTTACAATTTTTGAATATTTTTTATAACTCAGAAATTCTCAACTGGCTGAAGGAGCTGCGGGAGAAGCACGGCTCGGTCTTTCGCATCTGGTTCGGCAAGGACCTGATGGTGATGTTCACCGATCCGGAGGACATCAAGCAGCTGCTGGGCAACAACCAGCTGCTGACCAAGTCGCGCAACTACGAGCTCCTGGAGCCCTGGCTGGGCAAGGGCCTGCTCACGAATGGCGGCGAGTCCTGGCACCGCCGCCGGAAGCTGCTCACCCCGGGCTTCCACTTCCGCATCCTCGGCGAGTTCAAGGAGCCCATGGAGGAGAACTGCCGCATCCTGGTGCGCCGCCTGAAGTCGCAGGCCGGCGGCGAGTGCTTCGACATCTACCCGTACATCACCCTGTTCGCCCTGGACGCCATCTGTGAGACGGCCATGGGCATCAAGAAGCACGCCCAGCTGCAGAGTGACTCGGAATACGTGCAGGCGGTCCAATCGTAAGTGAAATCTAGCAAATAAATCATAAATCTAAAAAATCTAAAAAATTTGGACACAATAAGTCTATGAAATTTAATATTCATAATTACATAATTATTCATATTACAATATAATTATTCAGCACTAAAAAAAGTATTAACCCTGAATTTAAAACATTTGTAGTCAATAGTATTTTATTTTTCTAGTTTTAGAAAAAATGTCTTTCATTTGGTAAACTTAATTTATTTGGAAAAATTTTTCTTTAGGAGGAGAAAAATTAATTCTTCCCAACAAAAACTTTTTAAACGCACTTTAGCTGTTTAATAAATTTTCTGTTATATAAAAACTCTGCTGAGATAAGCCATAATTATTTTTTTTAATACCCAACTGCCTTAAAGGTGATAAATAAATATTTTTATTAATAATTTTGAGTTGTAAATATGTATTCTCTAAAAAATATGTTCAAATTAAATTTATAGTTTAATATAATTCAGGGTTTAAACCTTTTTTTGATTATAACTATTTTTAAAATACTTCAATTTCTTCAAATTTAATTTATATTTCAGTATAATTCAGGGTATAAACCTTTTTTTGATGATAAATATTTTTAAAATACTTCAATAACTTAAAATTAAATGTATATTTCAATATAATTTAAGGTTTAAACCCTTTTTAGATTTCAAATATTTTTAAAATATTTCCTTTATTTTATTTAGTAAGAATTATGAAAGATTTATTTATTATGTTTGCTTCACTTTCGATTTCAGCATCTGTCGGGTGATGCACAAGCAGAGCTTCTCCTTCTGGCAGCGGCTCAACGTGTTCTTCAAGCACTCGAAGCCCGGCAAGGAGCGGGAGGCGGCCCTGAAGGTGCTCCACGACGAGACCAACCGGGTGATCCGTTTGCGCCGGGAGCAGCTCATCCAGGAGCGCAGCGAGTCGCGCCCGGAGGCCGAGCAGGACGATGTGGGCGCCAAGAGGCGACTGGCCTTCCTCGACATGCTGCTGCTCAGCCAAATGGAGGGCGGGGCGGAGCTGAGCGACACGGACATCCGCGAGGAGGTGGACACCTTCATGTTCGAGGGCCACGACACCACCAGCTCGGCCATCGCCTTCGCCCTCAGTCTGCTGTCCAAGCATCCCGCTGTTCAGCAGCGCGCCTTCGAGGAGGCCAGCGAACTGGAGGGCAGGGAGAAGGAATCGATGCCCTACCTGGAGGCGGTGATCAAAGAGACGCTGCGCATCTACCCGTCGGTGCCGTTCTTTTCGCGCAAAGTCCTCGAGGATCTGCAGGTGGGCAAGCTGACGGTGCCCAAGGGCGCCTCGATCAGCTGCCTCATCTACATGCTCCACCGTGATCCGAACAACTTTCCCGATCCCGAACGATTCGATCCCGATCGCTTCCTGCTCAACGAGAAGCAAATGCATCCCTTCGCCTTTGCTGCCTTCAGCGCGGGCCCCAGGAACTGCATAGGTAGGTTCAGTCCTCAAAAACGTGGGTAAATTATCGATATTTTCGATATTTATATCGATTCGATATTTTCGATATTTGTATCGATTTCATATTTTCGATATTTATATCGATTCAATATTTTCGATATTTATATCGATTCGATATTTTCAATATTTATATCGATTCGATATTTTCGATATTTATATCGATTCGATAATATCGATGTTTTGAAGGAAAAACACAAATTACATATCGAGAAATAACAAGCTGTCGATACTTTTTTAAGCTCTAACAAAAACTTAAAGATCTCCAAAAAATCCAAATGATATTAAGGTTTCAACCAAAAATCACCAGTGACATAAGATGCCCCTTTAAAAACAAATTTATATTTCACGTACAGTTTAATTTAGCATTTTAAAAGATAAGCTTGCATAATAATTATAGCACTGTTCTATTTTGTCTGCCTTGATTTGAGGTATTCGTTTGCGATGCTATTTATACAAAGTTTGTTTTGTTGGCAAAAATAGTCAGCGGAAAAATTTCAGAGAACTCAATGAACCCAAAAATATATATTTAAATATAAAAATATGTATTATACTTATAAAAGGTGCCGAGGTCGTTCAAATTCCTGTCGCGAAAATAATTCAGAATTTAAACAATTGATAAGAACGAAAGGTCTTTGCATTTCTGGGTTTTCAATAAACAGAGACTCAGACTAGGCTAGACTAGATTTTGAGTGCAATTATTATTTAAAAACTGATTAGGGTCCAAAGAATAATTTTAAGAAGATAATAAGCATTAGGATTTGATCAGTTTTAATATTTGTAATTATAAGGAAATTTATAAAATACTTTTTTTCAAATAGATTCAAAAATATTTGATAATTTATGATTGTAAATACATAGAAGTTATAATGGTTCAAAAAATAATCCATTTCTACAGTTAGTCACAGATCATAGTTCATTAGAATCACTTTGGCAAAACACTTTGCAAGATTAACTCTAGCTCAGATTGGATTTGAATGGGAATCTAGTTCTAGTTCTAGTACCTACCAGTTTGCGATCAACCCTGAACTTGTTCTGATTTCCATTTCAGGCCAGAAGTTCGCCATGCTGGAGTTGAAGACCACGCTGTCGATGCTGCTGAGGAGCTACCGCTTTCTGCCCGACGAGAATCATCAGCCGAAGCCGCTGGCCGAGTTGGTTACCAAGAGTGGCAATGGCATCAGACTTAGGATCGAGTCACGCGACCAGGACGGAACCTCAGCATAATAATAACAGCAATATTATCTCTGCCTAATGGCTAGTTTATAGGATCCATCATGTCTAGATTGTAAGTTAGGCTAGGTAATATAGTAAAAACATTCGAGCATAGTGACGCAGTTATAACTATAGAAAAAAGGCCCAGCTGGGGGGCCTCGTTCTTATCGCTTATACGACCTTGCCATATAGATTAGAAACGGAAACATTGGACCATATTCTTTTTTTTGTATGCTTTGTTTATTTCTCGCTTTGAACTTTGAAAAATACAATCGATCATATACATATATACACGGTTAGAGAGGTATACATATATATATGTGTGCATGTATATAGGTGCTGGGCTTTATTTATGTATGTTTATGTTTTAACATCCAGAACCAGCGAACAAAAAAATAGTTATATTTATTTATGTTTATGTATAGGTGTATATATATTGTGTGTACGCCGATCTCTTCTCTGCCTACAAACTACATACACAGACATACTTATTGCTCTCCAGAGTCCTCGTAAATCCAAAATTCTCCATTATCTGTTATCTGTTATCTGTCCTCCTTGCTCTCGTGTTCCCTGACAATTCCTTAACCTACCGATCTGATCTTAGGACCACTCCCGCTCCATTGCCTTCACTTAATATTTCTGTTGTACAACTAGTTAAATTCCTTTACCATAAATATATATATATTTTATGTATGATCATAGTTGTCTGCTAGATATCCACATATATTTTTATATTTTTTGGATTTAGTTGGTATAGTATACTATATCCCTAACTAGATTGCCTTCAATTTCCGTTTGTGTTCGTTTGTTGTGCCCTCTAATGGGCCCATAATGAAGTCAAGTCCCGATCTGTGTATATATCTTTGTCGTATTATCTATTTAGGTAGGTTTAAGCGAGTTTCTTTCTTTTTGGCGCTCTCTGCCTTAAAGCTTAGCAGGAAACAATTCGTCTATGGGATTAGTTAGAGGCGGCTAATGATATGATTTGGCTAGAATAAGGTTCAGTAAATACAGCTCGAATACAGTACATGTACATATATATATCTATATATACTATATAGCGTAACTGGTTGGTCACGGGGCTTTCGGGATCCTTGCAGAAGACGAGGCAGAGAAAGGCTAAGAAATACTGCAACTTTGGCTATAACGCTGGGTTTTTTCTTTACCACGTTTATGCGCAAGGTTTATTTAGTTTTTGATCTACTAGTATGACTGATTAGTAGACATGCTATATTTACAAACATTAACATCATTTGTTCACTGTTATTTGAACCTTATAAATATGTTTATACTTAGAACTGATTGGTTTCTCTATAAATACAAACGAACTTCTTTTAGCTTTTAAAATGATGGCTTACTAGGAATTATTAGGATTTTACACACAAAAACAAGAGAGAACGCTATAGTCGGGTTGGTGTCCCGACTATTTAATACCCGTCACTCGGCTAAAGGCAGTGCGAGGGAGATGGTTATATCTCCATCTCCCTCGCACTGCCTTTAGCCGAGTGACTGACTTTGATCAGCAATAACTTTTTAACGAATGGTCCGATTTAAAAAATTTCTTCTACATTTCGATAGGTATTGATAAACACAACAAAACTGCATTTTTACATTTCCGAAATATTTAAATTTTTAAAATCGTATATTAACTATTGTGGGCGTTAGAGGGGGCGTGGCACCTTCTTGAAATAAACTTGCGCTGCGTAGGAAGTCCAAGAATCTTCATGCCAAATGACAATCCTCTAGCTTTTATAGTTTCCGAGATCTCAGCGTTCATACGGACAGACAGACGGACAGACGGACAGACGGACAGACGGACATGGCTATATCGACTCGGCTAGTGACCCTGACCAAGAATATATATACTTTATAGGGTCGGAAACGCTTCCTTCTCCCTGTTACATACTTTTGCACGAATACAATATACCCTTTTACTCTACGAGTAACGGGTATAAAAAGCATGTTACCGTAAAATCGATATGGCCATGTAAGCTTCAGGTCATGCAAAACCCATATCGTTTTTACATGAAGTACTCTTTTCGACCAGGTAAAATTTACCTGGCCCCATATCAAGTTAAAAAATGATCTTAAACAAGAAAGGAAGCTAGCTTCGGCCAGCCGAAGCTTATATACCCTTGCAGATAATTCCTATTAATCACTAATTTTCCGAGCGTTCCTATGGCAGCTATATGATATAGTCGTCCGATTTTAAAAAAATTTTATTCGAAATTCAGAATTAGATCAAAAATGGCATTTCCAAAAGTAGGAGGTTCTAGGTTCAAAAACACCCAAGATAAATTTTTTTTACATTTTTTCCCCCGATCATTCCTATGGGAGCTATATGATATAGTTGTCCGATCCGGCTCGTTCCGACTTATATACTACCTGCAATAGATATAAGACTTTTGGGAAAGTTTTAGCCCGATAGCTTTAAAACTGAGAGACTAGTTTGCGTAGAAACAGACGGACAGACGGACAGACGGACGGACAGACGGACGGACAGACGGACATGGCTAGATCGACTCGTCTAGTGATGCTGATCAAGAATATATATACTTTATGGGGTCGGAAACGTCTCCTTCACTGCGTTGCAAACTTCTGACTGAAATCATAATACCCTCTGCAAGGGTATAAAAAGGTCAAATTGACCTACGATTCATATCGATTTTTTTTTTGGGTGTAGGAGAGGCTTAAAAATTGAGGAAAGATTTAGGCTATTTTGAAATTTGAAATTAAATTATTATAAAATTTTCCCTTTCTTGGGGGCTTTTTAATGGTATTATATGGAATCTTTATACCCTTGCAGAGGGTATTATGATTTCAGTCAGAAGTTTGCAACGCAGTGAAGGAGACGTTTCCGACCCTATAAAGTATATATATTCTTGATCAGCATCACTAGACGAGTCGATCTAGCCATGTCCGTCTGTCCGTCTGTCCGTCCGTCTGTCCGTCTGTCCGTCTGTCCGTCCGTCTGTTTCTACGCAAACTAGTCTCTCAGTTTTAAAGCTATCGGGACAAAACTTTCCCAAAAGTCTTATATCTATTGCAGGTAGTATATAAGTCGGAACGAGCCGGATCGGACAACTATATCATATAGCTCCCATAGGAATAATCGGGGAAAAAAATGTAAAAAAATTATATCTTGGGTGTTTTTGAACCTAGAACCTCCTACTTTTGGAAATGCCATTTTTTATCTAATTCCGAATTTCGAATAAATTTTTATCAAAATCGGACGACTATATCATATAGCTGCCATAGGAACGATCGGAAAATTAGTGATTAATAGGAATTATCTGCAAGGGTATATAAGCTTCGGCTGGCCGAAGCTAGCTTCCTTTCTTGTTTTAAAATGTGATATTATATGGAACGTTCAAGAACTTTCTTATAGAAGTTGGCTGTATTTATTTTATGCGCATAAATGTGGTAATTTTGTATGGTAGCCACGGGGATCCGGAAAGCCCGCCACTTTAGGGTGAACCGCTTTAGTCGGTCGACTGCCGGGATCACAGCCAGGGTATGCAGATGGTGCGGCAGACGTCCCTGCGTTGGGGATGTGGATGGGGCTCCTCGCCCATCTGGCCGCCGCCACCGCCGCCAGCCCCTGGATTTCCACCTCCTCCGCCTCCGCCGCCTCCAAACTTGAAGAACGAACTCCTTCGTCAGTGCTTGCGATGGGCCTGCGGCGAAGCGCTGGCAATGGAGCCCGAGGCCGAACCGGAACCGGAACTGGAGCCGGATATCGAACCGGAACCGGAACCGGATCCATAGCCGGGCTCAGCCTCCGGCATTGATTGCAGCACAGCGGCGACGCTGCCATGGCTGGCGCGCTGCTGCGACTGCGATCCTCCTGCAGCTCCTCCTCCTCCTGATGACGATGATGATGATGATGTGGAGGACAGAGTGGAGGCCCTGGCCAGGCCACTGTGCCGCTTGGGGATCACAAAGGGCGGCGGCGGTTGCGGCGTGTACTGCGGCGGTGTGGAGTTCGCCGATGCCTGGCGCACAAAGGATCGGGCCGCCGGCACCGAACCGCTCCTGGCTATCGCCCCAGTGCGCGGCGGTATGGCGGGCGGTGGTCCCGGCGGAGCCGTCATCGGTGTGCGGATCTTGGGCGGCGGCGATGAGATGGAGGCCAGGCTCTCCGTGGAGGGTTGCGAGGGAACCCGTGGCGGCAATTGCGGCAGCTTGCCGGGATTGGGTGGGGGATTGGAGGGGGGATTGGATGGGGGATTGACTGCGGGAACCGGAACCGAAACTGGAACCGGAACTGGAACCGTGACCGTGGGCATCCTGGCCTGCGGCTGCACCGTGGACATGGTGATGGTGGGCTTCTGCATGGGCACCGTGTGGCGTATGGAGATGGTGCCAGCGGGCGATTTGCCACCCATTCGGCTGGGATTCGCGGTGGATTGGCCAACGGGAGCCGGGGTCGTGGAGACTGGAGGTGCGGATTGATGCTGCTGCTGCTGCTGCTGCTGGTGCTTCTGCTTCTGCTGGGCATGGATGTCCTGGATTTGCGGGGTGATAACCACCGGGTTCTTCTTCTGATCCTGGCCGGCGGCCACGTAGGAGAAAACGCACAGCACCGAGTAGCAAATCTGATCGGACTACGGAGCGTATACGTGATTTTAAAATAAACGCTGCTACTATGGCGAGCTTTTTTTTTGGTTTTCAGAATGAACAGTGTTGGTTTGGTGTTTCTTTTCTTTTTCTTTTTTTTTTGAAGAAGTGAAGTGGGCTGGTGGTGCTTGCACAACACAACAAGGCAGAAGAAAGGCGGTATAAAAAAAGCATGCAACTCGCAACATTGGAAGTGGAAGACAATAACCGAAAAGAAATGGAAAATATTATGGTTACAAACAAAAAAAAAAGGTCACAAAAAGCCAGAACCAAAAACTATCTTTGTTGTTTATGTACTGATTGTTGTTGTGGTGTTTCTTTTTTTTTCTTTTTTTTTTTTTAGATGTGGCAGGAAGTACAGACATACAGAGGAGTTACATAAAAAGGATTCTTGATTTTATTTACATAGATTTCATTTTAGGCACATTATTTATTCGCTCGCCAGCTTGGGTTCCATCGTTTCCAGCGTTTCCATGGGGCGCCTTGGCCGGTCCGACGATTCCATCGTTCCACACGTGCTTTTGTCGGCGACTGTACCTCGAACGCCGTTCAGATGACAGATGTAGGCAAACTGCACGGACGTCACGCGATGAAAGCTCAGGACAATTTCCGACGCCTTTGGTTTCAATTATTTTCAGTTTCAATTTCAGTTTCAATTGATGAAGGTTGGTTTTCAGTGTGTGTGGTTTTTTTTATATTTTTTTTTTGATGATATATGAGTGGTGGTATTGGTGTTTTGTGTGTTGTTGTTGCAGGCATTGTTTGTTGTTGAGTAGTTGAGTTGTCGTTGACATAGAAATATATTCACAAAAAAACGAATGCAAAGAACCAAGTGGAAAACGAAAACGGAAACGGAAAGAAAGGAAAAATCGAAAATCAAAGAGATTATCTCAATATCGTATATACAAACTGTCGGTGCAATTGAATGTGCCATATCATACAGTGGTGGAAAAGTTTTGAAATCTCCATATTAGATATATCGATATAAATAGAGATGGGCTGGGGCTTACAACTGATTTGTACAGAAAATTGCATAACTCGGCAGGCTTAAGCAAGTTTATGTACAGTTAATCGATAAACGATAGCTCCGATAACGGAACGGGATGCAACTCGGAACAAGGGGTGAAAAAGTGCTTGATGGCTGTGGTGGCGAACAGTGGTGAATTTACGATTGTATTCAAGTACTTACCATGCTCGACTGATACTTCCGCTGGATAAGATTGCGCGTCTTGGGATCTGCAATTGCGAGAAAAAAGCAAAATACAAGGGAATCACATAAGTTTGATCGCTCGACCGGACTCCAATAGTTATACAGTACTTACTGTACTCCTCCAGCACAAAGATGCCGCCTTTCTGGGTGAAGCACTTGCGGATGTGGTCCAATCGCACGAAGAACTGAAATATGGGCGGAAAGTGGGAGTCAGTTAAGCTTCAATGCCAGCCGAACCTCATTCTTTCTTCGGCTTCGAGGCTCCGTCACGCAACGGAACGGCACGGAACCCAAGAATGGAACATAACGGAAAGGGGTGGGGGGAAACGGAACGGAACGGAACGAAATCAAGCGAAACGGAACGCAACTAAACGGAACGGTAACGGAAGGCAACTCATAAGGCGGTCAAAACCAAAAAGCTTTCACACAAGAACAGACTGGTTGATAGGCAGAGCGGGAGTTAGAGAGAGATAGTTTGAGAGCTTTTGGAAAGAGATAGCGTATACGCGTGGGCAGTAAAATGTAATAAATTATAGCAGTTGGGAGCTTTTTTTGGATTCTTTACGTAGCTAATGGTCAAAAGTACAGTTGCCAACCCAACGAAACGAAACGAAACGGAACGGTACGGAATTGGAACACAAGCAAGCAGGCGGGCAGGCAAACAAAAGGTAAATGCTACGCTTTGGTCACATCTATAGATCTATCGAGGGCTAGGACAGGCAGCAAGACAAGGACACCAAGTACAGTTAACGACATTCATTTATGTACATGGCACGCATCTAGTGCTCAGGACTAAGAACGGAACCAAACGGAACACAATATTAAATCAAATGGAATGGCAATTAAAACTTAAAGGAATTTAACGGAATTAAACAGACCGATAGAGTTAGAGAGAGAGATATATAGAGAGACAGAAAGAGAATGCAGCAAATTCAAATGAAAGTTTGGTAATTAGTTTGGTTAACTTGATATTTTTTTGTCAAAAATCTTTTCACTTCCATATTTGATATTTAGTATGGAATTGACTTATTTTTTTGTTTTTTTTTTTGGGGAAAGGAGGATTCTAATTAGCACTTGTGAGATGGTCGTATACTAGGTAGCTTTGATTTTGGATACGAAGGCGTTGGTTCTATGCATAATTATGGTATATATTTACGAGAGTTGTTCACCCGAGCAACCCCAACTAATACAAACGCTAAATAAATAAATTAAGCTACAGTGTTTGGTGTCCGAGAGTGTGTACTTCTCTAGAGAAGTTGTTAGTATGTAAAAAAAAGTTGTAACTTTAAACACTGGTGAAAATGATGTAAACCAAATAATTGTTTCGTTTATAAGGGGGTTGTAGCAACAAGGGTTCTAATGGAGGGCCGCCATCTTATTCCCTGAAAAGCAGCAAAGAGATAAAGGTAAAGATATTTGGGTACAGTTGCTCTCACAATCCGTTAGTCATTTAAGGACTCCACAGAAATTTTACATTTTTTTAATGGTAATTGGGAGCCGTTTGGGGAAATGGGGGATACGGGAGTTGGGGATAAACACATGTAACAGCATGCAGCATGTGACTACCACTACCACTAAGAACCATGGGATATGATCGGAATTGGATCCATATTCGAGCATCCGAATCGATCATTTTAATCTACGCTAAGTAGCTCTTCTTAAGTTTGCTCGATATCAAAGATTTAACGAAACAATAGGCAAACAGAGGTAGAGACAGGCTGAAAATGATTAAATTAGATACAGATAGAGAGCGAGATAATGGGAAAGAAGGGCAGGAAAGCCAGACTATTAGCGATAGCTTATAGATATTGAAAAGAAAACTCCAGCAATTGCGGTTTTTCAGCTTACGACTATAATTATGGGTTTTCTAAGTGGGTATTTTCCTCTAAGTATACAGTTTCATTTACGCTTTTTTTTTGGTTTGTCATTTTATTTAATACTTTCTTTTAATTTCTTAATTAGTAAACTACAACTACGATTGGTGTTTAAGTCTTTGCTAAACAAGTAACTCTACTCAAGCAAACTCAAAATCAACACTAAGGAAACTTTATTGATCTATTGTTGGTGACTCGGTGAATTGTCTGGCACACTCTATAGGGGGAGTAGAACGAAATAAGAAAGCAAGGAAGCTTGGGCACAGGGTTCGTCAGCTATTATTAGTGATCTGAATACGACAATATTTTAATTTTGGGTTAATTAAAAATATGCGAATACAACATCACCAATAGACGAACCCCGCGGCAAGGGTTAATCTAAGTGATTAGGGGGCTGCTTTCCCTCCAAGTGAAAGATCATCTAACTTAGGCCGCAACCAACAAAACATAATCGTACGGAACTAATTCGAAATGGAACAGAAGGTGACGAAACAAAAAGGAATGGAACAGTACAGCCATGTGTATATTCAATTTACTGAGCTTGTGTGTGTGTGTGCTAAATCTTGTGGTCTTGCTGTATATATATATTTATGCAGGTAATCCAAGCTTGCTTATCGGTGATCGTGTCTAGTTTGATCGTTATTTATCGTCTGGAAAGAGTGTCGGACAGACTAGGACAGATGCAAGTGTGGTAAATCATGGTGAACTGTGGTGAATTGTGGTGCGGTCCTGGCAAGGACTTAAAGGTGGTTGCACTTGAGGTGTGCAGAGTGCTTGGCATGCTGGAGATCGAGCTTAGGAGCTCTTGAAACCACAGTGTGACCATGATTTGGGCGAATAGTGTGACCATCTATGACGTGGACGTGGACGTGGACATCTTGTGTGACCATGTGTGCGTGCTGGCTAACACCGAAACTAAACCAAAATCACTGGTGGTTTGAGAAATAAGAACGAAACGATAAAGCGTCGACAACTGGGGCGCAAATGATAAACTGGTAATCAATAACAGTAATCAACAATTTATAATCGGCAATCGGTAATCGGCATTAAGGTATACAAAGTGTACGGCTCAGTTTCAATTCAATTCAATTCAATCAAGTTCAATTCAATTCAACAAACAAACCAACCAACCAATCAATCAACCAACAGTTCAAAAACGAAAATCTCAGTTGGGTTAGAGAGACAGAGAGAGAGAGACAGAGATAAAGATCATAACACAAAAGATATGGGTAAATAATATACATTATGGTATATATATTATTTGCGGTTTAAATTCAATATCAACTACAAATTTTTGGTTTTTGTTTTGTTTTGTTTTTTTTTTTAACTGTTAAATGCCATATCAGATTATTTTGTATACTTTTTTGGTTTTTACCTTTTTTTGGGCGGGTGAAAGTGAAATATTAAATCAGGTGTTATGAACGCAAAAGGGTCCAAGGTAAAACTCAAGAGCAACGCAAACTAAAATATATTTTCTATTTTTCTTTTATTTTGTTTTTTTTTCGTAAAAGGACATGGAGGTTCAGTGGGTGGATAAGGATGGGGGAAAGGAAAGAGGTTGGGGGTAGTGGATAGCAGGGCATTTAAAGAACAATAGTTGCTTATAAATTTAAGTTCAAATATAACAAGAAATTTGTTCATTGCAATACCTCGAAATCCTTTATCGTTTTTTCAGACATTTTCAGATCGTTTTATCATAGATTTTTGGTTACATTTTGATATCGTTTTTGGGGTTTCGTTTTCGGTTTTTGTTATCGTTTGAGAAGTAGACCAATCATTTGAATAATACAATTCAAGTCGGTTCGGTTCGGTATCGGTTTCGGATCGGTTCGGTTCGTTCCGGATATGGAACGTGATTTTTGGTTGGTCCACAAAGGAGGGAGAGCGAGCAACGGTGCAGCGTTCCGCGTTCGACAGAGAATATCAAACAAACAACAAAGAAAATTATAAAAAGGAAAGTTGAGAAAACTGTTTTTTAAACTGTTCATTCAAATGTTTTAGTTGCATTTTATTTTCTGTTCAATTTCTAATTTGCTGGCGAATTTTTATATTATTTTTGTATATTTCGATTTTTTTTTTTTATATTTTGGTAGGTACTAAATAGAAACGATATGAAATGTGGTTGTTGTTGCTGTTGTTGTTATGTTAGAGTCGGTAGCTTAAAGACGGTGGGACATTTTTGGGGATATTCTATTGCGGTTTTGGAATCGGTTTCGGTTTCGGTATCGGTTTTGGTTTTTCGGCTTTTCAACGGTAACTGTGGAGATATCATGGGGACATAGGACATGACTACTATAGCTTAAATTACATTTGTTGTTTGTACTTGTTGTTTTTGGTTATCATACTTAAGAAATTTGGCATGAAATTACTACCAAAAAGTAAAAAGGAAATAAGGAACGCAATCGAATTGAAATGGAACAATGGAACTGAAAATGGCGTAAGGCAGAAAATTCTGAGCTCACGAAAAAAACTTCTTTTATATCGCATATATAACACGGAAAAGAGAAAGAGTTAGATTTAGAAGAGAGACAGACAGAGACAGATATATATATATAAAGAGGAAGTTATTTATATATGTATATACGCATATATGTTTTGTAGAAATAGCGAAAAGAGAGACAGGAAACCAGGAAATCAATAAAAAAAACAAACGAAATTGAACTCAAAACGGAACAAACAAAGCACTTTAGAGGATTTTGCACAAGGACCATCTCAAAAGTTACCAGCTTAGAATACTTCTTCTTTATTTTGCACTGTATTTTCTTTTTTCATGTATTTTCCTTCGTTGCATTGCTTTTTCTTCGTCATATATATAAATATATATATGTATATATTGATTTTAAAATTTTCTTTGTCAAATATGAGCTCCGAAAGGTTAAAAGAAAAGAAATTAGCAAAACGATAAATAAAAATCAAACAAGATATCTTAGTCCTAACCCAGAACCCATTAAACCCTTGTGTCGCAGACGAGATTATCAATAGAGATTACCATATCAAAGGAAGAAGGAAACTCTATATATTTACAGGAAAACAAGTAGCTTTAACTCCCACAATTTTGTAAGGAACCTATCGAGTCAGGCGAGGGACAAGTTGGAGTGTAATTAGATACATATTTTAAGCATCACTTAATAATTGTTTTTCTTGAGGTAAATCGATTTTAATGAGGGTATGAGGAACACTCTAATCGTGGGTGCTTCGAGGGTACATACAAAGTTCGATTTGTTTCTCTATGAAGTACAGTAGTCTTACGAACGATACTAATCGGTAATCGTATATCGGTAATTTGTAGTCTGAGTAATCGATAATAAAGACAATCAAAATGAGATAAAGATGACAATATCAACATATCAAACGGTGAGCATAAGTAATCGTAATCAAACGTAAGGATCGTAAGAATGTCAATCGTAATCGTAATCGAAAAGAATGAAAAGGAGAATCGGGATTTCTTATTTTTCTTTTGCTATTGGTTTTGATGGCGTTATCATTGAATCGGTTAGGTAATAAATAAAATAGAGAGTATAATGAATACAGCATTCAGTACATTCACTAGCACAATATATGGGTATGATATAGATGGTTTTTTCTGCATATATATATTTATTTGTTCATATATACTTTCACTTGTTCGATTAGAAATTGGATAAGATAAAAGATTCGATTGATTTTTCAATTTTTTGTGGATTATATAATGACTTAGGAATAATATAAGTAGATATAAAAAAAGGCGAGTCAAAGTAAAATGCCAAAACCAAAGCCAAAGAACGAAAGAGTTAGAGCGAGACAGACAGATAAAGAGAGAGAGAGAGATAGAGAGAGATCGGTAAAATATAATACGTAGTTGGGTTTAGCTTGGGTAGTTGGATAGGTGGAGTCGGATTCCGGTTGTGGCTAACAAATGAAAAGACCCGAAAAGAAACGGTACAGGCGGCGATGAAACTCTATATCCAGGCCATTTCTGCCTGGAAAATGGAAACATGTTCTGACACTCAAGTTCAGATTCGATTATAGACACTGTTTTCTTCGGAGACAGACTTGCGCGGACCTACATAAGTCTCCCTAAAATCTGTCTCTGTGGTTCATTCACATTACTATTACATAGGTTAGACATTTCGGAAAAGCATGAACTGAAAACCAAACATAATTTATATATATATTTATACATATAGATGTATGTATATTGAGAGGGTCCTTGATCTTGATGCAGTCGATACACACACACAACAAGGAAATCATCGGAAATCGATCGAACTTAAATATGGTAAGGAAAGGAAACCAAAGAAAGCCAGACGGAAAACCAAAAGAGAGTAACCAAATGGAAACAAAACGTAACGACTGGAAACGAAACACTGAAACGAAGGCAGTGGGAGTATGTATCGATATCTGGACAGATAGACGCGAATATGTACGAGTATAGCCTTCGTGTTGGACTGATCCTGACATCGAAATCGAGTGGGTGACCCAGATCTTTATTGGTTCAGAACGGAAACCCATATTTTTTCGCTATTCTGTTGATCCCATTATTATTTTTGGATTCTGGTGTTCCATTGGTTGGGTGACCCAGATCAACACTCTGTTCGCTGTTTGTTTGGTGACCCAAACAACAAGGTAACACTTTCAAGGTCTTTCAAATATGTTTCGGAGTTGGGAGGATTATCATGAGATTACAGTGCATCTGTACTCAGTTAACAGTGGATCTGGTTGGGGAAATTCGTTTTGGGAAATATATGCTTTGCTTGATGAGGAGTGGTGTACCAAAAAAAAAAACAACGAATACTAGTAGTTTGAGGCATTCGGAGCGGAGATGAAGCTGGTTGGTTGTGTGTGTATGAGTTTCGGGTGTTTACGTTTACCATGGTGGTATGTGGTATGTTTTGTGTGTGTATGCGCCAAGTGTTGGTGGGGAATTGTCTAGTAGCGATAGAGATCATAAAGTCACTCACCTTGCTGTTGGAGAACAACAAACCGACACCCTCGAGGCACACCTGCAGCAGGCCGCCCTCCCCAGTGTTCATGTCCTGGACCGGAAACTCGCCGCCCAGTTCGGGCACATTGGTGGGCGTACCGCCGCGCTCCATGGCCTCCTTGATGCAGTTGTACAGCTCCTTGCACTGCATGGGAAAAGAATCCCATCAATCGTATCCCAGCATATCTCAGGCCCAGTGAAACCCACCTTTCGTGTGTAGTACTTGTGCAATTGCGTCTGACCTCCATTGCGGCGCCACAGGCAGAGCAGCTTGGTCTTGGGCGAATAGGTCATGTTGACCAGCCGCTCGTACCACCAGCGCTCCACAATGGTGCCATCCACCGATCGCAATACCAGTCCATCGTCCCGCACCTCCATGAATCGCAGAGGTCCGTTCACATCAGTGCCCTGGTGGACGGTGAAGCTCTGGCGATGTAGCAGTCGTGAGCCCAGGGGCTTCAGATCAATATCATTGCCATTCTGCAAACAAGTAGGTAATATATTATACACCTTGGATACAAGGACTTTCTCATCAGTCCGTTAACCTACCAAATTATTGATCTGATCGACCACATTGTGCACCTCCTGGGAGTACACCAAGCCAATGTGACTCTTGCCCAGAAGACGACGAATCTTGCGCCGGATCTCGTCCTTGGTCACATTCAGCATCACCAGGATGGCCGTCAGGTTGTAGAGCATGGTGGATAGCAAGCGATCCTCGTCGTGTTCGAGTCGCTTGCGCTCCGATTCGCTCAGCGATTTGTAGCGTTCCATCATCTCAATGGGACCCTGGGGATTAAAGAAAACTTAAATAGGAAAGCCCCAAGTGATCGCTATCATCTCAACCAATCTCACCTGATCCATGCCGATCATATCGCGTTCCTGACTAACAGCGTCCAGGAAGGCGTCCTCCCAGAACTGCATTTGGTTCCAGAGATTCAAGCGATCCTTGCCCAACAGCCCCTCGAAGAGATAGACGCGCGGACTGTCCGGCGAGGGCGACGATGAGGTGTTGATCAGGTGTCCTCCGGTATAACGAAATCCGGCACTAAGCGTCGACTTTCCGGACCACAGATTGCCAGAGCTCTTCTTCGAATCCTTCGAAGTGGTTGTCTGGAAGTATAGTCTGCGTTTAGATTGGATCTGGTATTTCTTTTTTGGACCTAAAGCAATCGAGGACAGGGACTCTCAAAATTAAGGAATCTATTCGGGGTCCAAAAGGGGAAATGTCATTTACATGAAAAGGTTATGTCCGATTTCAGGTTACATATTCAAAGTAGTGCAACTATTCCTTCAGTGTTTTTCAGTGTTTGTTTTCGAACCTCTGGGGTACTTACATTTTCGTACTCGGTGTCTGAGACCGTGGACCTGCAGCTGGAGGGCAAGCGGACGCCCAGACTGACAACGGAAAGCGCCCCCGTGGAGCCAGCAGCCTACGAATTACACACACGGAGTGTTAGATAGCTCTACAATCGGCTAGAAGGCGGTACGGGATGTGGGCGGGACTAAATAGTGGGTGGATCGGCAGACTACATCGATTGACACTCGTTTGATATATACTGAATATATGCTTATTGTTACTGATTTAGCTATTTACTGAGATGCTGATAAGCGATTCTACATACGATACGATATACGATATATACACTGGGCTACATGGGATATACGGGATTGGTTTGGCAAGCTGAGAACAATTGGCATTGATGTGGAATGTGGACGGATCTAAATGGCAGGGTGGCAACTACAAGGAACGGAATTGCACTACTTACATCCGAATCGAAGGAGGTGAGCATGTTCTTCAAGGCACTTCTCTTCTGCGACAGCATGTCCTTGAACATCTCGGTGGTTGACTGACCATCCTGGCTGTCCGCCGATGACAACCGTCGATTGATCGGAGCTCCCGAATGCGAGCCACCCGGACCACCACCGTGCGGCAATTGGGTGGAGCTCTTTCGCGACTCCTGCGGCGAGGCCCACTCGCTGCCCAAGGCCGAATGGGAACCGTTCGGGGAGCTGGGCGATCGCAGGTTCTCCCGACTGCCCATCGGACTGGCGGCGTGACTAGAGAGCAGGCTGGAGGACATGTCGCTGCCCTCGTTGATCTCCTTGCTCCAGTAGTGGGTGTGTGCCACCTCCATCAGTTGGAACACAGAGGCCATGCCGCCTAGGCCGAAGTTCGAGAAGGTCACATCCAGCCCGCCGGCTATGGCCTGGACGCACTTGAGCATGCCCTTCCAAACGGGTTTCGTCACGCACTGTAATGATAAGCATGGGGGTTAGTCACCTTAGGGTTTGTTACCATCCCCAGAGGATATCCCAGATCCCCAGAAGATCTCCCAGATTTCCAAAGATCTCCCAGATCCCCAGAAGATCTCCCAGATCCCTAGAAGATCTCTCAGATCCCCAGAAGATCTCCCAGATTCCCAGAAGATCTCCCAGATACCCAGAAGATCTCCCAGATTCCCAGAAGATCTCCCAGATTCCCAAAAGATCTCCCAGATTCCCAGATCTCCCAGATTCCCAGAAGATCTTCCAGATTCCCAGAAGATCTCCCAGATACCCAGAAGATATCCCAGATTCCCAGAAGATCTCCCAGATTCCCAGAAGATCTCCCAGATACCCAGAAGATATCCCAGATTCCCAGAAGATCTCCCAGATACCCAGAAGATATCCCAGATTCCCAGAAGATCTCCCAGATACCCAGAAAATTTCCCAGATTCCCAGAAGATCTCCCAGATTCCCAGAAGATCTCCCTGATTCCCAGAAGATCTCCCAGATCCCCAGAAGATATCCCAGATTCCCAGAAGATCTCCCAGATTTCCAGAAGATCTCCCAGATCCCTAAAAGATCTCTCAGATCCCCAGAAGATCCTCCAGATTCCCAGAAGATCTTCCAGATCCCCAGAAGATCTTCCAGATTCCCAGAAGATCTTCCAGATTCCCCGAAGATCTCCCAGATTCCCAGGAGATCTCCCAGATTCCCAGAATATCTCCCAGATTCCCATAAGATCTCTCGGTAAAAGTGAACCTACCACATCGTCAATGTGATCATCTGGGGCTATCTTCTTGTCCAGCGTCTTGTTCAGCTTGCTCAGGACTAGCGTGCGATAGGACTCGTCCTCCATGAGCTTCTTGAACCGATTGAGCTTCAGCCAACCGACTCCCTCGCCAGCGAGCACCTGGTTGGTCACGTCCTTGAGGAAGGTCTGGTTCTCGGCATTGCTATGCGAACGCTCCTGGTTTTGTTGACGAGTCAACTCCTCCTGCGTTTGTCTCGGTCCCGAGTGCTTGATCAACGGCGTTCGCTCCACAAGTCCTTTGCGTCCGGGAAAGGGATCGAAGTTAATGCCCGTCTTGCCCTTTCCCGCGGCTACGTTAGCCGGCTTGTGTGGCATGGGAACCTGCTTCTGTTGGTTCTCTGCAAATGGGATTAGGTCATTTCCCGAGTACCATTAGAAATTATTGGGCTATAACTTACTTTTACCAAACATGCCCGAAAACATGGTGGATGTGGAGGAGGCTAGACCATTGAAATCAGTGCCAATCGAGGAGAAGAAGTTGTTGCCACCGCCCGATCCGCCACTTTGCTGCACCTGCTTGTGGGTGGCCAGTTGGGAGCCGGGCGACTTGGGCGGCGGAGCATTCACCGCCGCCATCGAGTGCTCCTCGATCTTGATGATGCCCTTCTTGGTGGCCGCCTCCTTGGCCGTCTTGGTGAGATCGCCCAGCGTCGACTTGCCCACATAGGTGAGGTCCTCGAGCGTGTTCTTGCTCACCCCAGCCGCCTGCTTGGACACCTCCAGGGCCTGCTTCGAAGCCTCTCCGGCCGCCTTTTTTGCGTGCAGCGTGAACTATGGACCCCAAAATCGAATTGGTATTAGTTTTCAAGTTTTGGATCAGACGGATTTCAAGTCTACACAAAACCCCACGAAGTACCAGTTTGAGGTCTACTTTTAAGCAATCTACAATGGCACTACGGATCCCGTGAGAAGATCAGCGGAGAGGTGCGGTGAGGATGAGGATGGTGGGATGCTTTGGGGAAGGATTTTGAATCGGTAGTGAAACGAAATGAGGTGTCGGTGATAATAAAGGTTTAGTTCGATATATGTGTAAGCTAATTTGGGTTATGAGTAAGGGGAAATCCTTAGAAGGTATGTTCATACTAGAATCTAGAACTCTAGAACGTATCAAGTTGAATACAAAACTCACGTTGTTCAGTTAATGAAATGTTGTGTATGTAGAGTGCAGTGTGATGAATAGAGAAATGGCATTAGATTTGGGCGATGTATGACAGCGTGGGTGGATCGTTTCTGGATGGGATGGGAAAGTGCGGCGGGAGTACCAACCTTTTCGAAGGTATGACGCATTTTGTCGTCAAGATCTTCGTCCAGCGCATGCTACAGTACGGTACATTCATATCAGGTTCAATTAACCAACGCAACACCGCCAAGGCAAACAAATAAAAAGAAAACCAAACAAAAAACGAAGAAATAATCAAATGAATCACGTAGTCGACGGAAAGAAAGGAAAGGAAAGAAAAACAGATCAACGATCAGAGTACAACGACAGCACATCGAGTTGGAAAACCCAGTGGGAAGGTCCAGGAACCCCGGATGGTGCTCACCTTGTCCACGTGGGCCAGTAGACCCTCCTGGCTGCTCTGGCGCGTCGTCTCGCGCACCAACTCCTTGGCATGGGAGGCGAAGTTCTCGAAAAGGGAGCTCTGGGAGCTCTGGCGACCGGGACTGCTTGAACTGGAGCCGGAACTGCCGGTCCGGGCCAGAATATTGCTCACACCCGGCTGCTTCACCGGTGGCGTTAGCGGTGGCTGGAAATAGGGATTAATATTAGAAGGAGTAAGTATATAGAGTATAGATGATATATGCTTACCGGAACCTTCTTCTCGGGCCGCTCGGAATCACTGGGATGTCTTTGGAGCTTGGAACCGGTGGCTATGCTCTTGCCCGTGACCGTGGAACCCGTGTCCGATTCCTGTTCGATGCTGGCCATCTTGATGGTGGCCTCCAGCCGCATGGCCAGCGGCGTGGCCAACTCGAAACTGGGTGCAGTTGCTCCACCGCCACCAGCTGCCTGCGACGATCCCTTTGGCTGGAAATCGAACTCCGAGTCGCGATTGAAGCTGGGCGAACTCAGGTCGGAGCGACTGGAGGACGAGGAAACGGGGCTATCGGCTCGCTCCTCGTCCTCCTCCTCCTTGCTGGCCGTCGCATCGGCAATGCCCTCGGGATACTGCAGCTTGCTGGGCGGATGGTAGACCAAGGCGGGGTCCAAGTTCGAGGACAGGGTCTGGGGAACGACATGCGGTCGATTGTACGAGCCGAAGACATCGTGCAGGCTGGGCGAAAGATCCGAGGAGGCCATTTCCGAGACGAAATCACTGAGCGAACTGTACGACGAGCTGCTGCTGTCCGCTCCCTCCGAGTCCGAGCCACTCTCGTCCGTCGGCTGGCACTCGAGTTGTTTCAGCGATCGCAGAGCTCCGTTCAGCGAGCTGCCATCGTCCCAGACCGAAAATCGAATGGGTGTGAGCGAGTGGGCGAACCACTTGGGCTTATCGCCCACCTGCATGGGGTCCATGACCCCCGTTTGAACCCGCAGAAATGCCACATTCGTGGGCGTCAGTGACCACTCGGCCAGGAACTCCACCGCCTGAGTCCTGGCGAACTGATTCAGGAAATGCGAGGCCCTCGGCCGCGAGCGTAGGAAACTGTTTATCTGGAATGCGACCACGGGCCGTGGATAAAGGCGCAAGGTACGCGTGTGCTCCGCGAAATTAGCCAATGTATTTTGGGCATTGAAAAACCGGACCATCGCAACTCGCGTCGCCACGTCCACGGAATCCACATCCGTGCCGTAAACGAATGGATTGAGAGCGGGCGAGTTCATCGGACTGGGCTGACGGGAACTAATCGTTCCTTGGGCGGACATGGAGTTCCTTTGACTGGCCTGCGCCGAATGGGGTGGCGTCTGAAGCGGAAGTCGCACCTGGGAAACACTGTTGGGAAAACCAAAAAACAAAACAAATTAGAGAGAAAAATAAAATTTAAAAATCTACATCAACCTACCTTGATTTTCATTCACATGAAGAAAGGAATAACGGAAGAAAAATAACGGACAAGTTGTAACGGACAAAAAGTAACGAAAAAGAATAAACGGACAATGGATATCGGACATGGAACAACGGACAAAGAAAGAAGAATCTAATCCAAAAGGTTGATTTCACCATAACGGAAGAAAAATAACGGACAAGTAGTAACGGACAAGAAGTAACGAAAAATAATTAACGGACAAGCAGTAACGGACAAAGCATATCGGACATGGAATAACGGACAAAAGAAGTTGGAATCTAATCCAAGAGGTTGATTTCACCATAACCATTCAATTCCCTATAAACACTTACCCCAGCAATGGTGGTTCCTGGAGACTATCCCGTACCGATGGCAAAAGCTGCTGCGAGGACACCGCCGTGTTGGTGGCCGTCATCGAGGTGAGTGCCTGTGGAACAGTCCATTCAGAGCAATTAGCAGGGTTAACCTCAAAGGGAGCCAACTAAATTAGGACTTCAACTTGGCTAACTATAAGATTTGGAGGGGGGTTCAGAAGGCTTTTTGGGGGCGTAAGGCCACTTCAGTTAGTAAGTTAGATACTCAGATGGTTATTGAAGTTGGAAAACAGGGGGGAGAAAGATAGGCTGGCAGGGCATGCACACGAAACACATAACACTAAAGACAGCGACTGATAGGTAGAGAAAGTGATAGAAAATTCGGGAAAACCCCTTTTGGGGGCCAAGTAAACCTAGCTAATCGGAAACCCTTTACTGAAGATCAACATTTAGAATAGGCCTTTTACGTCTATGTAGAATGACTGTGCATGCGGTTATTTCTATGTTCTATGTCAAGTACATCTTCGGTTACGATTATTCACATATAGTTAGTATATCATTTATGGATTATGTTTAGTATGTACAAACGGTTTCAACTCAAATATAACGATAAACGATAAACCAAACGTAGGTAACACTTTTGCGAACGATATTTACACCAAGTCCAGCTTCATCCATCAATAGCATAGCCTGCCGAGGTTGTTGTTGTTATGCGATTTGTTGTTGTAGTAGTTGTTGTTGTTGTTGTTGTAGGTAAAGTTGTGATCGAGTATAACAAATTTCATATAACAGATAATGCATGAGTGTCAAAAGTATAGCATTAGAGTAGAGACAGAGATGGACACACATCGATAGGCAGAAAGAGAGGCAGTGAGTACACAAAAAAAAGAACAAGAACACAATGAAAGAAAGAGAGAGATAGAGAGTTGTACAAGTGTTCGAGGAGATTTGTCAATGGGTTAAAAAATGTAAATATTAAAATAAATTAAAAATATCGCTGAGGTGCTCTTTGGATATTTGAAATTTGCCCTGTGACAGACCACAGAAATCCGAAGATAGTTAGATTTATTATTCGAATTGAAAACAATCACACCAATGTTGAATGATAACGATTATATGACAGCGATAATGAAAGCTACGATAAGTAACCGCCGCATTTACATGTATCTGCTCTGGGTAATTCTTCCAAAGAGCAGACACATTTTTCGGGTAACATCGGTTAAATAGACATGGAAAAGCGCCTCTGGCCTTGAACCAGTTGTGTGACACGAGTATTTATAGCGTTTTGTGGAACGGAAAATGTGGGAACTGCTTAGCAAGCACACGTTTTTCATATTCTGGAAATTCACCTGTCTTTAAAGTAATATTCTTTTAATTCTAATCACTTTGTAATTTTAAAAAGTGGTACAACTGGAGTCCCTGCTCGGGCGCCATTGAACAAATTTTGCAAGTTAAAACTTTAGGATATCAGAAGGCCTTGAGTCTTTAATTAAATCGAAACTTGGCTTATCCCAGCCCGACTCCCATTCGAATATCTCTCACTCACTCGCCCGAGGTCGTCGTCGCATATATATTTTCTCCAGTCGCGTTTGGTCGCCTGCAGCCATGTACAGTCCCCACATCGCCCTTATGTCGGCCGTGCAGGCCAACGACAGTCGCCACGAGGCCAAGCTGCGATTCCAGCGCAGTCCCAAGGAGAACGTCTACACGGATCCGCGTCTGGAGCAACTGATCGTCCACCGTTCCCTGCTGGAGCACCTGATGCAGCAAAAGTCCCACTACGATCACGAGCGGGAGCTGGAAGTCCAGCGCCTCGAGCGCTTCCGCTGCGAGGGAGCCAACGAGCGGCGACTCCAGGTGCAGGAGCAGGTGGTGAAGAAGGCCCAGGGCATGCTGCCCGGCATCGTTTTCAAGATGCGCAACGAGGTGGACAAGCTGAAGCGCTTCCTCGACGGCGACAAGGAGCAGGAGATGCGCCAACTGGACACCGCACTCTACGACCACTGCAGCGATCTCCTCAAGAACTGCCAGGTTACCCTGGACAACCTACATTGAGCTGCCGAACCAAATTTTATCAAATTACATTGTGCCACACCAAAAAAAAAAGCCTAAACAAAATCATTCATCATTATACAAGAATAAAAGCATACCCTAGGAAAAATGTTAAAAGATCATATCATATCATTTCTTTTAAAGGTGAATTTCCAAAATTGAAAAGCATTAAGCTTTGAAGCAACCATTAGATTTCAGAGATCAGTTTATATACAGCGGCTCATGGCTGAGGTTCTGTGGCTTACTTGCTTGAGGTGGTTCTTCAGAATGGTGCCCTCGGGCTCAGGTAGCGGTGGTATTTCCTCGTAGCCACCAGTCGGTGGCGTCAGTTTGGTGGAGTCCAAGTCCACGACCCAAATGTCATCCGGTAGCCTGCAAGGCGAAAAAGAGACACTCAGTTTTCTATCACAAAATGCCCGAATAATATCCCACCGGAAATTCTTTTTGTAGACCAGGAACGAGGCGGGCACCCCGATGACGAAGGGCGTGGGCGCCAGTAGCAACTGCTCCGCACAACTCAGGCAGGTGGGCAGGAGCGGAATCACCGGGAACATGTACTCCAGCGGATACAGCATGGTGACGAACGCCATTACCGACATGGAGAGGGCGTTGTAGTCGCGCGACTGGAAGAGCACCTTGTTCTCCTGCATGATCAGGGTCCACACCTTCAGGCAGGTCTCCACGCCGAGCAGCTCCAGGGGAAGATGGAGCGGGAAGTCCACCAGCGAGAAGCGCGTGTGGTCGGGCAGGGCGAACAGCAGCGGCTCATGCACCGTCGGCGACAGCACCTCCACCTGGAAAATATCATTTTATTTAGGTTAATCGGGAATTTTTTGTTAAAATTGGTCTTTTTGGACCCATTTTAGCTAAAGAATTCGCGTAATTGTAAATTAAACTAAAGAATTCGCGTCTACATATTTATGCTTTTATGCTAAGCTCTGCAGAATTCGCGTATAAAATTTTTAGAAATGTAATAATGGTGTTTAATTTTGGTGGCATGATGCTGCCTAAAGTTTGCGCTAAAGAATTCGCGTAATTGTAATGTAGCCTGCTTGCTTCCAGTCATTTAATCTTTGAACTAAAGAATTCGCGTCTACATTTGTATTCTTTTATGCTAAGCTCTGCAGAATTCGCGTATTAAATATTTAGGAATCTAATAATGGTGTTTAATTTTGATGCTAAAGAATTCGCGTATAAAATATTTAGGAATCCAATAATGGTACTTGATTTTAAGCTGAAGAATTCGCGTTTAAAATATATTTTTATTAGCCACTCACCTCGACTCGTGTGGATCCCGGCACCGGGACCGGCGTGGAGAGCAGTCGCAGGATCCAGGTCTCGATTTCGCGCACATCGTGCAGGACGATCGAGGGCGTCGCCTCGCTGACATGGCCCGTCAGCACAGTCCACACATTGTCCCGGTTGACCTTCTGGGAGGCACCCACTCGCTTCGGAGACGACGACTCGTTGCAGGCATCGATCAGCTTCTTCAGGATGAACAGGCATTCGCGGAAGGTGGTGAAGAACGGATGGTGCGAGATGATGCACAGCGAGGTGAGCGACTGGTTGCGCAGCTTCGTCCTCTTCCGTGAGGCCCGCGGCGACGGCGAGTGGCTGCCGCCGGACTCCGAGTCCGCCGAGGGGGCCATGAGGCCCAGCTTGGGCACCGCCGGACCCGCCGACGGGTGCGACTGGTGGTGCTGCGAGTGGTGCTGAGAGTGGTGCGAATGCGAGTGCGAGTGGAGGCGCTGCTGGTCTGAGTCGCGACGCGAGGTCAGTTCACGGTCCGAATCGCTAGGCGCTACGTTACTTCTGTAGTCGCTAGAAGAAGTTAAGAGGCCGTAACTATTATGGAAATGGTTTGAGACGGGTTAGACGGGCTTTGACATTGTAGGTAGTGGTTTGCAGTATGACCCCGAACCCTCTTCGCTCCTTGGCACACAACACTTGCCTGCTAAATGCCGAATCCGAGCTGCGTTCCATGCTCTTGCGCCAGGATTCCCGCCTGAAGGCCGACGATCGTCGGCCTCCCCGTCCGCCGCCGCCGGCTCCACCGGCTCCCCCGCCGCCCGCATGACCGCCGGGTCCTCCGTTGCCCGGCCGATCCTGTCCAGCTCCCCCCGAGCCCGCCACCGAACTGGGCCGCTCGATGGGTCGGTAGAAGTTCACGCATATCCCATAGCGCGTCTTGCCCGAATCCTTGTCGGTCAGCGCGAAAACGAAGGAGGTCATGTCCCGAATGGCGGAGCCAGTGCGTCGCGGTCCCACGCTGGTGCAGCCCTCCGGCTGGCAAAAGTACACCATGTCCAGGGGCAGTGGGAAGTCGGCATGGTCGGAGGGCGGATAGCGACGCAGCAGATCGGGGACCTATTGGGGAAATTATGGGAAAATATATATCAAACGAAGAAATTGCCAATGATTGCCAATTTTAAATATTTTAAATATTTTAAACAATTATTTATTATATTCATGTTAAAGATTTAAATCAGGGGTGCTTTTAAGTCAGGTATGCGGTCACACGCCCATCTTGCATTGGGCACACGCCGATTCTTCTTTGTGTCGCTGTCCGTAATTCCAAACAACAACTATCATAGGTCAGTTTTGAGCACCCTGCTTTAAATATTTACTAATCATTTTAAAGCAGAATTTAAGGTGAGCCTTTTGTTAATAAATAGTTATGCTTTAATCCTTTAAAAACATTATTTTTATTGCAATAATTCAATTAAAAAGTTCCAAGTATTATTCAGGGCTTAAACTTATATTCCCTGCTCTTACATTTTAAATCTTTCTCCGCAGTGGGCGGTAAATCAAATAGGCGACATAATCAATGACCGACTTACCTGCACCGGCGGGGCCTTGAGGCCCTGCAGTCCTTTCGGCATCGGAGGCGTCGTGTGGGCACCCACTATGGCCATGTAGTCCACCAGGCGGGGACACAGGGAGGCTTTCTGCTGGTCCGACATCCTGGATGGTGTTTGCTGTCATTGAAAGGCAGGCGGGGGAAATGGGAAAACATGAGTTGCCATGGCGACGCAAGGATTATTTATCCAAGGACTGTTGCATGTTAAAGACTTTCAAGGCTAGCGTCATTAGAACTGCTAGAATGGCGAAGCTTATTAAAAAGTGAAATACCTCTTCAGGGACACATTTGCAGGACCTTGTTGCTAATAGGGATGCATCTCAATACTTAATGCTGCTTCAAGTAGATGACTTTCAAGTTAACGCCTCTCTCCTTATCGAATCGAATTAATCAAGTCATGGCAACTCCCTTCGGGATCCCTTCCACGGATTTCGGGTTAAAGTCAGTCAGTCAACCCGGTGGCCTGCTCTTTGTTGGCTCGTGACCTTGCCAGTGGCAAACTAATCGGGATAAAGGGCATGGAGACCCACTGAGCTTGGGGGTGGCAATGGCAAACAAAGCCAGGTCGAATAAATTGAATGTCAAAGCAGAAATACTTTAAACTGCCCAATCACAAATTGAAAATCCCCATTGACGTCATTGTGAGTGGGTGTGGGTAGAAGGAAAGGAATGCCAATTTAGCGCACTTGGCATGCGGATCCCTCGGTAATTCGCCACGTGGAATTTGCCCCAAGGACAAAACGGAAAACGAGGCGAAGTCAGAATCAACATTCAATTCAAGCCACATCATCAGCGCATCCCTCACAAATTAATTTCTCCTCATTCACATAAGTCAAGTATTTATACCCGTTACTCGTAGAGTAAAAGGGTGTATTGTATTCGGGCAAAAGTATGTAACAGGGAGAAGGAAGCGTTTCCGACCCTATAAAGTATATATATTCTTGATCAGAATCACTAGCCGAGTCGATCTAGCCATGTCCGTCTGTCCGTCCGTATGAACGCTGAGATCTCGGAAACTATAAAAGCTAGAAAGTTTAGATTACCAACACATATTCTTGGGCTTCCTACGCAGCGCAAGTTTATTTCAGCCGAGCGCCACGCCCCCTCTAACGCCCACAATCGCCCATTATCACCCACAAACGATACTTAAATGAGTCTGGCGCCCACATTTTTAAAGATTTCGGAGAAGTATAAATGCAATTTTGATGTGTTTAGTAATACCTATCGAAATGTAAAAGAAATTTTTTTAATCGGACCGTTCGTTAAAAAGTTATGCCCGCTCAAAGTTTTATATCTCCATCTCCCTCGCACTCCCTTTAGCTGAGTAACGGGTATCTGATAGTCGGGGCACCCGACTATAGCGTTCTCTCTTGTTATTAATGGAATAATCACAAGGTGGAAAGGCTTAACAAGGCTATAAATAGGACCTCTAAACGTTGGTTTCTCTTTTCAAAGTCATGTAATATATGCACATTTAAAAGTTGGGCAATTGTGAAACCCTATTTTCTCATTCGTAAGGGCTTGGAAAGTTTCCCGGTCAGCTAGTCCTGCAGTTCTGCACCTCCCACCACATGCCAGGGCGAATCATGTCAAGGCTGTAGATGGAAACCCAACCCCTTTTGTCACGCGGCCCGCGAAATAAACTCATTGAAGGGATGCCACTTGGCGGCTACCCATACCCCTACCATCCTCAGACCGCAGACTCCGTGAAATGACATCAGCCTGGACGTGACAGGCATTCCAATCCCAATCAGTATACCCATTCCTACTGCTCCACTGAGGTTAAAAATAGTCCAGAGTAACGGAAAGACAAGAGCGAAACTGTCATTAACCGAAAAATGTTCAACGTCGGTGACAGCGTGCGTATTATGAAATCATCCGCCATCGGAATCGGAATCGAAATCGGAGATGTGACGCGTGGCCAGCGTTCTGATTGCGTGGTTTCAAGTGCCCCAAGAACTTGGACCAGTCAGTCACTCGAGACTCGAAGCTCTAATGGCAGGAGCTTACTTTCTAAAAGGCCTATTAATTGGCGCCCAACCTATTTGCTGGCCAGTCACTTGAGACTCTGTGGTCAACTCAAAGTAGTAATGGTCTAATCAACATATATCAACCACAGAGTACATGCTTTGCAACATGAAAGATGCTTGGAGATTTGGTAAATTGAATATTTATAAATGTACGAGTAGAAGATGATTCAAACACCTTTTAGCTTCAGGATAATTTGTTTACTTTTCATTACCAATAAATATAATATAAGTTATCAAGAAAAAACCCATTCTCATAAAACGATTTCTTTCTTTTTGAAATGCGATACATTTACAAAGAGAAAAACCCAGACAGGAAATATACGTATTGCATACTTTACGACTCACAATGAGAGTCCATAACAATCGGACTTGGGATAAAGGAAATAAAGCGTTTCTCGACGTGTGGCTAGGGCCCAATTCCGCCCTATCGTCGTGCAAAGCGCCTTAGGATGAGGCGCACAACAGAATGCAATGGAATGTCTTCGCTGAATTAAGCGTGACGATGAAAAGGGAAAGGCCCAAGGAAGCTGAGGGGCGTTTGAAGAAGGGATTGTGGTGCATTTTTCCTCGTAAAAGCTCTCCTGTCACCACTCAAGCCACTTAAAGTGGGCGGGCAGCCTGTCTGTCAGCCAGTCGAGCTCTGCCTTTGCAATTTCCATCCAACACCCACAATCTCCTACTTCATTACTTTATGTTTCCCTGCCTTGTTTCCATCTGCATCTCACACTCCGTTGGTGTGAATGACTTGTTGTTGCCCCGCTTGTTTTGTTGTTCTGCACGTGCCACTGCAGGGGGATGGTGGATCCTTCTAGCCATGGTATCATAAAATCAATAAAGGGCTCGGCAATTGCATTCCCTGACAACAGGCCAAAGCCAAAGCCACATCATCAGCACAGTACGTACATAGATACAGACGTACATCAAGGCCAGGCCACAAATGCTGATGCCCAATGGTCTTATCATTTGGGTATCAACATTCCCCCGGGCGAAATACGATGGTGCTCAGAACCCTAGAACTGCAGAACCTTAGTCTCTGGAAACTGATTTAGTTCTAGCGATTGTATTTTTAATGTTTAAGATCTCAGATCTCAATCACCAAGTTTTTTTAATTTCCAAAAACTATTTTTAATTTTGTATCGCAATATATAATAACTCATAACACAGTATTTCGTATAAAAGGCTGATTTATGTCCCATTATAATAATATCTATTATATCTGACCAAGCTTAACCTCAATTGCATTGCAGAACCTTAGTTTTTGGAAACTAAGTTATTCTACTAATATCTGGATAACTTCATATTTTGGATTTATTTGAATTTTTAATTTAAATATAATATTTATGATATTTATTCCTAGTTTACAAACCCTTTTATTCCCATACTTTTGATAAGAACTCATTACACAGTACTTCGTATAAAAGTATCTATAATATCTGACCAAGCTTAACCTCAATTTGCTATCTGGCTTTCAATTAGTCATCTCTATAATTGTTCTTAATTGGAAGTGTCGTGGAACTACCCCTATATAATGGCTATAACGGTTGTACAATACAAGAGTACACACATAGATAAAGTTAGCCGAGGCAATTTGGGGGTACATGTTTTTTTCGGGGCTATTATCTTGACCGCAGCTGTGGCTGTGTATAAAGTACATGGAATGCAAAAACCCGGGAACAAGCAATATGCTAAGTGAAATGCCTTGGATGTCGGTTTTTCGTACCCGAAAACTCCCGCATAAATTCCGAGAACTCGGTGCTGAAAAGTATGCTACCGAATTTTTGGCCCCAAAATATATGCGCAGAAACAACACACAGATGTGTATGTGTGTGTATGCGGAATGTGTACAAAAAGGGGGAGGACAAGGCTAAGCAGCAATGACACACACACACACACATTTGTACGCTCTGGCGTACGCAACAAGGTCACTGGAAAAATCGTTAAGAACGAAAAAAAATACACACTCGACAGCGGAATAGAAACAACAATGATACCGTATACACACTGATACCTTATACCTTATACCCAATTGGGTTTTTCATTTTTGGGGAATTTCTTACGGGAGCACACTTACCTTAGTTCACTAGTTATTGTTTCTGTTTCCTCAGTTAATTAAAGTTAGTTTTTTTTGGTATCAGGGCGTTGCATTCTGTTGACATGGCGGAGCACCCACAATGTATTCACTGGACAATCACTGTTTTCATGTCGATTCTATTGTACAAACAGCAAAAAAAAAAACGATATAGGGGTCCGCTTTGCCCAAGCTCTCGTGGTCAGTTGCAGACGAAGGACCTCTGTGTCCTGTGCTCCTGCTTTCCTTTCTCTGTAGCTAACTGCGCGCTGGCCGTGGTGTGACTGAATTTTCTAGCCATCGAGCCAAGCAGCTAAACCAAAGGACGCCAGCCGAACCCACTCCCCTCTTACCTTTCACCAGTCCCTGTTCGGGCGCCACTGCAATGTGTGTGGTGGTGTTGAAATTCCTCTGCTCCGGGGGCTGGAAGTGTGCCGTTACGAATGGCACGACGCACAGACGAGGCGACACGAAGTGGGACGAACGCTATTTCCATGCCGCACTTGTTGGATTCTCGTCGAATGGAAAACACTGCGCATGTCCCGCACGTTAAAGTTGTCGCTATTTTTGTGATGGCAGTTTGGGTTTTTATCTTGAGTACTAGCCTTTTTTGTAGAGTCGCTTAATGGTTAAAAAGGTCTCTAAAATATCACAAAATTAATAAAGAGCTTTTCATCATCAACAGTTTTTAGTTTTTAGGACTTTACTTAACTAACTCAGAACTTATATAAGTTATTAATAACGATCTTATTATAAGGAACAACGATCTTCTGTTATTATCATAAGTTCCTAATTTTTTTTCTTTATTGAATTGAGAGTCTGTCCTTTGGACAATTACCAAATGGTATAGGGACACCTTAATAAAAATAAGATTGTAAATACAATTTGTTAAAAGTTCCTAATTGAAAGACATTGATAAAACCGAAAAAAACATACTACAAAAGATGCAATTTAGAATAGGACTCACACAGAGTGGATTCCAAAACAGGGTTATAAAATAATTTATATAAGTTATTATTAAGAACAACTATCTTCTGTTATTATCATAGGTTCCTAAGTGAGAGACATTGATAAGACCGAAAAAAACATACTACAAACAAACTTATAAAATTATTTACAATATTGTAACGTATAATGCATCCCGGGACATATTTTTTATTCATGGCTTTTTTTTTGGCTACACTTTTGACCAGTTAACACTGAGGTATCGCTGCCACATGGATAGTAAGGTGCTCGATGCGTGTGAGCTGGTCTTTCCGGTGGCCCTGGAACCAAATGGATGCTCAAATTAAATTAAACCTGCAAAACAAAGTTGAAAGGCGTGCATGTACACATACCCGCATGGCGAGTAATGCGAGTTTAACGGAAAAGCGTTCTCAAAAACATGCGTGAGTTATGGGTTCACTTTTGGGGAGTCTTTTACAATAGATAGATAATTTTTATAAATAATATAAAGAAAAATTCTAAATATTTAAAAAATTGTAAATATACCAAAATACCAGAGATTTTCAGAACATCAAATGAACTTCCCTAATTCCCGTTTCAAAGGGCACCAGCGGTAGGCCACAAAGACAAACTTGTAAGCCAATTACAAATATTTTACAACTCACTTAGGTCCCGGGAAAATTCATATGCAAAGGGATAGGCGCAGCTTTACATAAACCGTTTGGGGATATTTATTGGACAGCCATTAAAACAAAGCTTTAAAATAAATGCACACACTACAGTTGAACTGTACGCTAAAGCTGCTGCTTAACAAACTACGAAGAACTGATATATAAATGCGGGTTAACAAAAAAAAAGTGGCCAAGCGGAGGGCCAGCCATGTGCGCCAGGAGCTTAAAGTAATCGAGGAGCCGCTCAGAGCAGCTGGCCTCCTATAAATGCACATTTCGGGGATGGGCGGCGGCACATGGCACTTGCTCCGGAGCAAAACGGATTGTCGTACAATTTACACAATTAGATATGTCTAGATAAATGCATCGGGTAACAGGAGTTGGCTCTTAGTTGCTGGAGTTTCCGGCCGGCTAGTGGAGCAGGAAGAGTGCCGGCTGCTCAAGATACTGCTTCCAGACGTTCGAGAAGCTGGCCATGGTCACGCCATCGATGACGCGATGATCGGCGGACCAGCTGACGCTCATTATATACGCCTTGACCACCTCGTCCTTGTCGTTGAAGCGCGGCACCGCCTTGGTCCTGCCCATCGCTCCGATGGCCACCTGGGGCGCCATGATGCAGGGGTGCGTGTAGGTGCCGCCAATCTGAAAGGTTTGCCAGATCATCATTATCGTTTATGCCCCGCAATCGAGTGACTTGTACTCACCACTCCGATGTTGGAGAGCGAGAAAGTGCCATCGGCAAAATCGGATGGGGACAGGGAGCCAGTGCGTCCGCGCTCCACCAGAGCATTGAGTTCCTTGGCTATCTCGATGATGTTCTTCGCCTGGCAGTTCTTGATATTCGGCACCACCAGACCCTGTGGCGTATCGATGGCCACGCTGATGTTGTGGGCTCCCCTGAAGACCAGCGACTCGCTGGCCAAATCCAGCGAGCTGTTGACAATGGGATACTTGGACAGGGCCACACTGGCGGCCTTGATGCAGAACGGCATGAACGTCAGCTTGGGCACACCGTTCTCCTTGGCCACCGCCTGCAGTTGGCTGCGGAACTGCACCAACTGGGTCATGTCGATCTCGTCGCTGTACGCAAAGTGCGGAATTTTCTGCGGCAAAGAGGAGGATTATTTGACTGGTGGCCCCAGATTAAGCAACACTTACCAGGGATTCCGTCATCGACTTCAGCATGGCCTTGCGCACTCCCTTGAGCACCTCTACGCGATCGGCGGGCACAGCAATTGGAGCAGCCGCTGGCTTCTTGGCCACCAGCGTGGGATGTGGTACATTCGTGCCCGGCGGCACCTGTCCCAGAAACTCCAGGATATCACCCTTGAGCACACGACCATTCTTGCCCGTCGCCGGCACCTTGGCCAGGTCCAACTGGTGTTCCTTGGCCAGGCGGCGAACGGAGGGCGTGGCGGGTGTGATCACACGACCCCCAGTGGCCGCGGTGGCTGCTCCAGTGGCCTCCGTTTCGCTGGCAGAACTCTCGGAGGATGTCGACGAGGAGGATGAGGAGGAGGAGGAGGAGTCCTCTGCCTCATCGCCCTCCTCATCCAGCACATCGAAATCCACCAGAGGCTTGCCAACCAACGCAATCTCATCGATCTTGTGGTGAATCTTGGTTATCTTGCCATCGTAGCGACTGGTGATGGTCACCGATGCCTTGTCCGATTGCACCTCGCAGAGATTGTCGAACTGCTCCACGGTGTCGCCCACTTTCACGAACCACTCCTTGACGGTCACCTCGCGAATGCCCTCGCCAATGTCGCTGAGGTGGAAGGAGACCGACTTGTCCAGACTGGAGGTCACATGCAGGCAGCGTCTCAACTGCAAGGGGAAAGGGGAGATTTAATTTAATTTATATTCCACAAAGAATTTAGAACAATATTTAAAACAACTCATAGCAATTTTAAACCATATTAAGATTGTGTTGATAGTAACACAACATAGATTTTTTAAACATATTTTCAATCAATGGTTATAAATATTGTAATATAAATATTCCACAAAGAAGTCAGAACAATAGTTAAAACAACTCATAGCGATATACAATATTAAAATTTGATTTTGTATAACATATTTTCAATCAATAGTTATAAATACCTATTATAATATAAATATTCAACAATTTTTTATTATTATTAATAAATTGAACCTTTTTTTCGATTTTTAAATAACATTTTGAAGTTATTCTTTTAACTTGACTCTCAAGGATAAGAAGGGATTCAAACATTAATTTTTTTAACTTAAAATTATTTTTATAATAATTATTATCATATAACTGTCATATACAATATATTTTGGATTATTGTATATAAAGTAATATAATGTATACCTATATTTGTAGAAATCACATCTATCTAATTGTTCACCTGGAAAAGGAACTTTTACGATGTTATAATAAGTTGATATACTTTTTTGATTGAAACATAACAAAAATAATGTAATTAATTTTTAGAAAAAAAAAAACATATACATTTTTAATTTTTTAAGAAATTTCTATAACTGTTGATCTTTGATCTTATTTTTTTCGCGTGTAACGAAAACAAATTGCTCCGATTAGAAGAGATCAGAGATATATACTTTCTTCTCGCACGCACGCACGGTAGGATGTTTGTGCGATTACATAACGGTGTTGTTTTACTTTCAGCAATAGATTGGCGGGACTTTTCCGGAGTTACTTACTGTCGCCTGGCGGGAAATGCAGTTCCTGAGCAGCCAACAGGTAGCGCCATTGCGGAGCAGGTGTGTTGCCATTTAGCGGGACTTTGGGGCCTGGAAATGCACGGGATATAGCGCGGATCGGTTCGGATCGTGGGTTATAGCCTCATGCGATCGAGCAGGTGTGTGTGTGTGTTTTTGTAGTTGCAGAAACATATGATTCTGGCTGAAGATGGACCAGTACGGCAGCTATCGATATAATCAAGATCATTTGGGGAAAAAATTTGGCAAACTTACAAATGCACAAATTAAGCTAATTTTTTAGTGAACAAAATAATATTAATTTGGTGAATAGTAATTCAATTTTGTTAAAAAAAAATTTTAAGGTTAAATACTATGGGATAAATTAATTTTTAATCAAGTATAATTCTTTCTTAAGCTTTATTACAAAAACCACAATAAACAATTAAAATAAATGTAGATTTTGGCAGATAGAAAACACTGAGATTAAATATTCGGTAGTGCGAAACTATCGCTTAAACTATCGTTTAAATTGCCCACCACTACGGATCCAGCTGATCGTACATGTGCTCGCCGGCGTTTACCAACACTGACATCAAAACAACGTGAACATTTCAGCGGCGTAAAAATGGTATGTCTGTTATTTATACATTAAAATGATAGTTAAACCAAATTTGGACACCCCTGCACAAAACAGACGAATCTGCGCAAGGAACTGGAGAAATGCAAGCACCCGAACAGCCGGAAAACCAAGGCGCTGGGCAAAAAGGCTCGTCGCCAGAATAACAAGCACAAAGTTCGTTTGGGACATGCGATCAAAAGCAACCTCACGGGCGAGAAATTGAGCTGGTTCCTCGGCCAAATCGACGAGGGACGCACCGAGCCGCTGACTCCGCAGGAGCTGCAGGATCTGATCGAGCTGTACTTCACCCGGTTCGACGAGGAGCTGGAGCAGATCAACCTGAAGCAATCGATCGGCAAACATCGGGCCAATCAGCATGCCGCCCGCAAGGATGTGATCACCATGACGCTGGAGAAGGAGCGCAACGAATTCCGCACTGGCGGCCTGGAACTGATGAACCTCTGCGATCCGCTCAAGCTGAAAATGCTTCGCGATTGGGACGGCAGTGCGCTGAGTGTGCAGCACCTGAAGCTCGACCTCGTCTCGCACAACATGCTGCAGCGGCTCAAGGAGCAGTCCGCGACAAAGGAAACCACCAGCGATCAGATGGAAACATAAAATAAATAAAAATAGGAAAAAAAAACAACCAAAATCGTTTGTTGACATTCGTATTCGGCTGTTGTGCAACACTGCCTGTTATCGATTGGCCTCAGCTGTTCGTCAGGGCAGGGTTGTCGCCTTCGTAAAAGTGCACGTGATTCACGAACTATCGGCTATATTGGAAATTCACAGGCAAACAAATTATTAATTTAATTCAGAAAGTCTCTAGATATTGCTCACTTGGGTAATACTTTTGTAATATATATTTATACCCTTGTAGAGGGTATTATAATTTAGCCATTAGCCATTTCCGTCTGTCTCTCAACTAGTCTTTCAGTCAACTCAGTTAAATTTCCCAAAAGTCTTCTTTCTATTGCATGTAGTACATATGTCGGAACGAGCCGGATCGTACCACTAAATCTTATGGCTCCTAAAGGAATAATCAAAGAAATAAAGGAAAAACATTGTAACTTTGTAGGAAAAATTTTAAATATATCAGAAATCCCTGGTACTTATTTTATTCATTTTCATTTATCAGAGCCTATCAAAAGTGCAATGTAAATTGCAAAGACACCAACAACATAACAAACAAAGTAAACTACAAATTTTCAAACACCTTTCCATAATTTTTGGACAACCGATAGTTAGTTTTACCGATACTTCGCAGCACTCATTTCGATACTTGTCGCCCTTTGACAACCCTGTTCGGTGAACTTGAATTTAGTTATTTTCGTGTGCGCCGATAAACCGAATTGTGGTGAAATATCCGTCTCGAAACGTGAGTTTTATTATATAAACAAGCGTTAGGCGTTCAGTGACGCCCCTACATTGTTGATACCCCCGCAGTTGTTGACCACAAACCGATTGAAGAATGGGCAACAGCGCGTCCCAGGGAGTCGCAGCTCCCAGTGTTTCGGCCGCCCAGCCGGTGGCCACCGCCTCCTCCGCCGCCGCGGGAGCCGCGCCCGGCGAGAAGCCCAAGTGCAAGGCCTGTTGCGCCTGTCCGGAGACCAAGAGAGCACGTGACGCCTGGTGAGTGGGCCACATGCAAGTGACGCAACTTACATATGACTTACCCAAACCCAATCTCCTCCAGCATTGTGGAGAACGGCGAGGAGAACTGCTCGGCGCTCATCGAGGCGCACAAGAAGTGCATGCGCGATGCCGGCTTCAATATCTAGAATCTGGAATCTAGTTACTCTGGATCGGAGGGCCATGGTGTCCTACCTACTAGTCCTGCAGACCCCCAGTTCATCACCCGGACACCCAGCCCCTTCCACTGTTTGTTTTTGTTGCATCTCAAGCTAATTATAGAACTAAATTAATTGAAAGCCAAACGATTTTCGATTTTCTTGTTCAAGGATGGTTTTGAGTTCCTTTAAAAGTAGTTCTTTAAATTCTAACCTTTTTTAGAAAGACATCATCATCAGGGGTAAACAAAATTTAAAAAATCTAAAAGTTCCATATTTAAATGCCAATCGATAGGGAATTTAATTACGAGCTCAAAAAGGTATGACACTTAATATTCTGAGCGTTTTTTCTCATTTTACGGCAAAAATACTGATATTTTTGTGCAAAACAACACGATTAGGATTTTTGGCGTTTTTTATAAAGAGGTCACAATTTTTTACAAAAAATTTAAAAAACTTATAAGTTTTATATTTAAATGCCAATCGACAGGGAATTTAATTACGAGCTCAAAAGGGTATTACATTAAATATTCTGACCGTTTTTTCTCATGTAGTGGTTATCTAAATTCTAAATTTTTTTAGACAGATTTTATCATCATTAGACATCGGATAAATACGATTTTAATTCCATTTTAATTGCTTAAATATTTTTTACATAAAACCTAAATTAATTTGTATTTAATTAATATTTATGAACAAAAATTGTATACAATCAAGTGTGGCTTTAAAAAAAAAATCCGATGTCTAGTCATCATGTTAAGTATAGAGCTTATCTTGTTTATAAGGTAGTTCTTTCTTTTGATCGGCAATGACATTACAAAATATGTTTAAATGGTTCCTTAACAAATTCATTTTTAACTATATATTGTGGTTTGCTACCGTTTCTCAATTCTAAATGCTATATAACGACATACTCCGCCCCTTTTAACTTATAAGGCGAATTTCACTCTATTAAAACTCAAAGGTTCAAGGCCATGGGCACTACAGTTTATTTATATAAAGCTAAGGGTGCGCAGGGCCACCACGGCGGCCATGTAGAAGGTGATCAGGAGCATGGTGGCGAAGGCCAGGATCCTCGACGGCTGCGGCACCGGATAAACGGCGTAGACCAGGGTGTGAATGATCCTGGCCACGGAGGCCACGCGGAACAGATTGCAGGCCACATCGGCATTCGGATTGGTGCTGATGTAGATCAAGGACATGATAAAGTACGGCAGGATGTTCTCCATGTCATTGCGATGGGCTCTGGAAGGTGGAGAAAGGATTATTATTATATTACACATTTATTTTCAAGATGTTTTTGAATAAGATTCAAGTTATTATCATTATTATATAGTAATTTTTATAAATTACAAGTAATTTGATGGTAAGTCACGGAAGTAATTTGTATTTTTTGCATTTATATGAGTAATAATTTGAATCTTCATTAATCATTCCAGAGTTAAGGAATGTCGTATGTAAAAAACCCACCTTCTAACCCGCTCCACATTCGGATCATTGAATTGCACCTCGAGGTTCTTGAAAAACAGATCCTCCTGGTTGGGAAAGATCTGAAAAGGCGAGAAGCAGCAATTTTAAGAAGCCGGCCAAACAGGTTGGGCGAATTAATCTAAAGCTATCACGATGACTTGTGGCTTTAGCATACCTTGCGCCGCACGGCCAGCGGTACGAATGCCAGCAGCTGTGAATGGAATGGCGGAATGAGGGTGACCTTTGAGCAAGTGCAGCCACATAAAAGAGGAGTTGTGTATGGCCTACCTTGTACCGGAAACGCTGCAGGGCCGTCAGCAGCGACATGAGCAGCATCTTGGCCACCAGCACCGTGGCCCAGAAGAGGTAGCAGCAAAAGACGGGATTCGCCAGGGTGAACATATCGCCGGTGGTCGCGTTCATCGCCTGCTGGCTGCTGGCATTGCTATTTGTATTTACTGGGGCCGACATGGAGGATGCGGAATGTTGTGTATGTGCGTTCGCTTTGAGCCGACTTCGACAAATGATTAACTCGCAGCAGCACTCAGCAATCAGCACTCAATGCGGAGATCATAGACATGCGACCAAACTGGTTACGAATTGCGTCGAACCGAATATCTAAGGTGCTGTGCAGCAATATCTCTAGTTTACTAGTATTTTAAAGTAACCTCTCTATAGAGAAAAAACATTGAAGAGCCTATTTCTTAAATTAATATCTAATTCATAATTTTCAATGGTGTAGTTAAAAAAAAGTGTGTATCCTAAATCTCTTTGATTTAATCTAGAAAATATTGTATCTATCAAAAGGTTTTTTAAATTAGTTATAGTTCCTATATTTTAGATCTAAGTACTAAAAGAAATTATAGATGATATGATATCCAATTTTTTGTAATCTAAGATCCATACCTTGTTGTAAAACTAAGTAGCTAAATCTGTACCTAGACCTTTAAGCTGACATCACTAGTGGGGTTCATTATGCAAAAAAGGTGAAAAGGGTAAATTAATATCTAATTAACCATTTTCAATGGTGTAGTTGAAAAAAAGCGTGTATCCTAAATCTCTTTGATTTAATCTAGATAATATTGTATTTATCAAAAGGTTTTTTAAATTAGTTCTAGTTCCTAGACATTGGAATAAGATGTAAGATAATTTAGTTCCATATCCAATTTTTTTGTAATCCAAGATCCATACCTTGTTGTAAAACTAAGTACCTAAATCTGAACCTAGACCTTTAAGCTGACATCACTTGTGGGGTTCATTATGCGAAAAAGGTGAAAAGGGTAAATTATTATCTAATTAATAATTTTCAATGGTGTAGTTGAAAAAAAGCGTGTATCCTAAATCTCTTTGATTTAATCTAGATAATATTGAATTTACCAAAAGGTTTTTTAAATTAGTTCTAGTTCCTAGAATAAGATAGAAAATGATATGATATCAATTATTTTTTAATCTAAGATCCATACCTTCTTGTAAAACTATGTACCTAAATCTGTAGACCTTTAAGCTGACATCACTGGTGCGGTTCATTATGCGCAAAGGGTAAATGAATATTTAATTCATAATTTTTAATAGTGTAGTTAAAAAAAGTGTGTATCCTAAATCTCTTTTATTTAATCTAGATAATATTGTACTTATCAAAAGGTTTTTTAAATTAGTTCTAGTTCCTAGACATTGGAATAAGATATAAGATAAAGATTATATGATATACAATTTTTTTTTTAATCCAAGATCCATACCTTCTTGTAAAACTAGACCTTTAAGCTGACATCACTGGTGCGGTTCATTATGCGAAAAGGGTAAATGAATATCTAATTCATAATTTTCAATGGTGTAGGTAAAAAAAAGTGTGTATCCCAAATCTCTTTGATTTAATCTAGATAATATTGTATTTATGGTGTAGATAAAAAAGTGTGCATCCCAAATCTCTTTGATTTAATCTAGATAATATTGTATTTATCAAAAGGTTTTTTAAATTAGTTCTAGTTCCTAGAATAAGATAGAAAATGATATGATATCAATTTTTTTTAATCTAATACATACCTTTTACAACAGGTAAGTACCTAAATCTGTAGACCTTTAAGCTGACATCACTGGTGCGGTTCATTATGCGAAAAGTGTGACTAGTTAGCTGACTAAGTGGGTTTCACCAGTCTAGGGTCTAAATGTACTTGATACAGCGGATGAGTACGTAGCCCGCCTCGAAGCAGGTGATGGCGAAGGTGGTGAAGAAGGTCAGGGCTCTGGCGGGCTGCGGAACCGGGATTACAGCGTAGACCACCGTGTGGAGCAGCCGGGCACTGGCTCCGATGCGGATGAGCAAGCGGGCGGTCAGGGGATTCGGTCCGCTGGCCACATAGACCAGCGACATCAGAAGGAAGGGCAGAATGTTCTCCAAGTCGTTGCGATGGGCCCTGTAATAAGATATTTAAAATCTTGGAGACTATAACTACATAAATATGGAGCCCTAAAATAAAAAGTGCTTATTTATAAGTTAAATATTGAGAATTCTTTTTTGATTCTTTGAAAACCGCGAATTTTTTTACAAACGCGAATTCTCCAGGTTTTACTCGTTTAGCTAATATTTTTAAATGATAAAAAATATAAATATATATATAAATAATATACTTCAAAATTAAAATCCAAGAAAGCGCTTATTTTTAAGTTAAATAATGCGTTTGCTTTAACCTTGACAACCGCGAATTCTTCAGGATCTACTCATTTAGGTAATATTTTTGATTGTAAAAACTTCTAACTTTTTCCAGTCCTTATAAAACAATTATATCAAGTTTTATCACTTACCGTCGCACTCGCTCCACATTGGGATCTCCGAATCGCACCTCCGGACTCCGGCTGATGCGCAAATCCTCCGGATTGGCAAAGGTCTTGGTTTTCATCCGCTGGCGGGCCGTGAGCAGCGACATTAGGAGCATCTTCAGGACCAGCAGACTGGCCCAGAACATGTAGCAGCCCATCACGGGATTCGATTTGCTGAGCAGCACCAGCCGGAAGGCGGCGGCGGTGGGCGTGGCGTCAGTGGGTCCGCTGTCCATGGCGAAACTTGCGTTACCGTTACTGTCGACCGTTCGCAGGTGATTGCGTCGACCAGGTGACCAATTGGCGGAGGAGGCACAACAGGTGGAGCAGTTCCCTCAACTGACCCCATTTCCACGATATAATCTATAATTACTAAATAATTTAAGGGAAGTACTCCCTTTCAACCCCTATTTCCGTCTATTTCTGTCTGATTTTTAAAGAGCATTTCGCGAATTCATAATTCATAAGAAATAATAGACGTTATAAAGCCTCCTAAAAATCGATGTCTAATTTTTTGATTAACTAAAATGGAATATGTGAATAATTTTGCCCTTTCTTAAATGCCCTTTCTCAAATATTAGTCAACTAATTTAAATAAAAGTTGAGAAAAAGGAACTTGCAAGTTATACGAATATCAAACAAAAACACCTCTTAACGAGGTAAAAAAATAGTGACGACCGCACCTTCAACATACAAAAGATCTGATATCATATTTTGTGACGAAAAATAATTTTACATTCGAAAATATAAAAACACTTTCTAAAATTTACTCATTCGGCCCGCTTCAGACAAATTTATAAGATTTTACCCACACGAACATTTTCTATTGTAGCGTGCCGAAAAAGTAAATTTTAGAAAGTGTTTTTATATTTTCGAATGTAAAATTATTTTTCGTCACAAAATATGATATCAGATCTTTTGTATGTTGAAGGTGCGGTCGTCACTATTTTTTTACCTCGTTAAGAGGTGTTTTTGTTTGATATCAGAAGTTTTTAAAGGGACAATTTATACCCTGGGTTTAATTTACATATTAGTATACCTCATACCATGACCAAAAGTCATCCCCATATAACTTAGTTATTAATTTATTTATTTATTTTTTATTTATTAAAGTTAATAATTGTATAATGGAACGGTTTAAAACAATTTTACCGATTCCTTGACCCTAAAATACAGTTTGGATATGCACATACAAAATTTAATGCTTCTAAGCACGTTAGATAAATAATTGTAATTTCTTTAAAGATTTAAAAATTACTTTTTGTCATTCAATAATTGTTAAAACACTTAAAACTTAACTTTTAATCATTAAAAATTGTTAAAGGACTAGTAAACGATGAGAAAACATGAATTCCATAAGGATCCGAAAAGAGTGAGAGAGTAGCCCTACTTGCTGCAACGTGTTTTCATAAAAAAAAGCAGAGTCCATTTTAAAAAAAAACGATATTTTAAAAACTAAAAATGGCTCCAACTGTTTACAAAAATCGATTGTAACTAACAATATGGCGCATATATTGATTTATAAAAAAAAATTTAAATACAAAATTTTTTAGAATCTTAATTTGTTTTTATTTTTAAGAAAATAAAAACTTATTTTTTTTAACATTTTTTTTTTAAGAAGAGGTTTTAGAAGAATTAAATCAAAACACATGAAGTCACGCGGATTCATATAACCGGAGATAAAGATTTTCAATGAGAGGGTACTTTTTCAAATTTGTCAATTTTTGGAAAACTTTAAAAAATTCGAACTAAAAAAATAATTTTTTTTAGGACAAATCCTGATACACGTGATTGCTCATTTTCCGAATAGAACATGTAAAAAAAATTTTCAGGCAAATAAAAAATGTAAAAATTTTTTTGGCCCAAAACTGTTCGGCTCGTAAATGAACGGCCCTTAGGCAGCATTAATTGTTATGAGCTGGCAAAAGTGGCTATTTTCGTTTCTTAATAACTTTTAAACGTGATTTTTTACAGTAATGTGTTATATACCAAAATTTAAGGAATCTCAAGGGCTATACAGTTTAAGGTTGTAAGGAAAATCGTTAGAGCCGTTTTTGAGAAAATTAAAAAAAAGTTAAAAAAAAAGTTTAAAAAAATGTTATTTTGTTTATATCTTTTTAACTATTACATTTACACAAATTGCATATAGAAGGCGTTTATAGCATTTAAAAATACCTTTCAAACGAGATGCAGCACAAGTCTGTAGCTTTAGTAGTATAGAAGTTACGGCTTTCCGAATTTTAGCTATTTATAGCTGTTTTCCCGCTAAACTAGCGGGTTTTTCCAAAAGTGGTAGAACAAAAGTTTTTTATATCGATGTGATGAACGTCATATCAAATTTTCAGAACTTAAAAAACATATTTTGGACAAGTGGACAAACTGACAAACAGAATTAAAATTTCATTTTGGGAAGAAGAAGAAAATCTTATTTTGGCTATAACTTTTGAACGGAGCGTCGGATTTCGACAAATGACCCCTCATTCGACGGGTATTTTCAAAAGGAATACAACTAAAACATTGCGAGGGGGCATTTATCCCCACCGGCCCCAACAGCTCCAAATTTCGAAATTTTCACTTTTTCACTTTCACCGCTCTCTCTCCCAAGCCAATTGATTTTCTTAAAGTCTTGGTATGCAATCCTTTAAGTTTTTGCAATACCTTTCGATTGGTGTATTACTCATTACGATCGGACTATCACAGCAGATTTTCAATTTTGCGGCTATATAATAGTAGTCGCCTTCGCACACTCTCCTGGTGCGCTTCGTCACTACATGGACTGCCGTCCATAGTGATTATTTAATATTAATATTGTTTAATCGTATATTATGCAACCATATTTGTGCTGATCAGGGAATATATAAAAAATATTCTAGTTAAATATTAATAATATCTCTTTAGGGGATGTCCATATATTATGTAATCACATTTTCGGGGATTTTGGTCCTATTTTCCCCATTATGGTGTGACATTTAGCGAGGACATCCACCATATTTAGCGAAGTCAATCACCCAACGAGTATGTATATTAAAAAATAGAGGGCCTTTTTGTGTTATCTACCTTCAAAGGTAGATGGAGCCAACAGACTCAAAATAACTGACAAATTTTAAAAAAATTAAACAAAATAAACAGTGTTATTAAACTGTGTAAACTTAACTTTACCATATCTACATTTTTTTAATTTATTAATTATTGTAGAAACCCGAATATGTTCATACATTTTTGCTGAAAATCTCATTCAAATTATAAGTCTCATTGAAATTATAAGAACATTACATATATTAAATTCAACCAATTCAAGTAATGTTTACTTTTGCATTTATGTCATTAGGAATTAAATACCAATCTGATATTTTATAGAAATTATCAGCAATGCGAAGACAAGGAAGGAGAAACGGAAGCAGACAGATAGGGAAAGAAACAGAGAGAGAGCGAATATTTCACGCCTTCAATGCGTGGGGCCAACTATATTATCACTATCAGCTTGTGTACGAAACCACAGAAATCATTAAAATATATACACAATAGCCATGTGCGTGTGCTTGTGCGGTCTTCAGCTTGTCAGCGTCTTTCAGCCAGACGAAAATGAATTGAAACGAGGCAATTCGCGTCTGATTAGATGTCTGCCGCTTAATGGAGACCCACTCAAATTCGGAGCAGGGCGCTGATGGAGCTTCAAAAATGTATACCTTCAACATATATCCAATTTCACAGGGATAGCTGACTTAGGAGTCGAGTTACGTGAGATTGGTACCCAAGTAAATAGGGTTTAACTCCGGGAATTTTCGCAAATGTTATTGTAAACCCTTTATTTGTTTATATTATTGTTGTATACTACATTTCTTAAAGAATACAAAGCCAGCAGTCAAGTTACGTAAGATGAGACCCAAGTATCTTGGGTTCTAGTCGTTAAATTTTCTTTTAAAAAAGATGCTTTGCTGAAAAGCGAAAAAGCAAAAACATTTTTTCTCGTTTGGGGCCGTCAAAACAAGTTTGAACCTCTTTGGCACCCCATTGCACGAATATACTCATTTATCTACAAGCAATGACGTATTCGCCAGAATTGGTCTTTGGACGCGTCTAAATTTAGTCAAAGAGTTCTTTTTGATTCTGGTTTGCCTTCTTTATTTATTTCGTTTTTGTTGTTTTTTTCAGTTTTAATGAAACACACGCTCCATCGAATTTTCTCAGTCGAAGTCGGCGTCATCGGTCGACGACGACATCACGTAAACCGTCCAAAGTCCAAACCGCCAGACGACTTTTTGTGCTGCGGTCGTTCTTGTTCCTTCTAGTCTTATGTGGGTTTTTGCTCCATGACGAATTGGGTTTAATAACACGTAGTCGAACACAGCAGACATGTCCCAGTACCCCCGATTGGCCCCTCTTCTATGAGGAATTATATTTTCAACTCAATCGAGGTGATTGTTTACATGCGAGGAAGCTTCTATTTCAAGAACTTTTTATTTTTTTTCCCCCATATGGTTTTTAAAACTCATTTTTTTTAACCATTAGATCCTATACCAAATCTCATGAGGATTACCTGCTTAGAATCCAAGTTACATCAGAGTTGTAGTCTTAAAATTAGTCTCAAGTGGCTTCAGTTAGACGATTTCTACAAAAGAACCAAGAACCATTCTCAGTTTTATAAAATATAAAAATTAAGAACTTATCCATGGCCTATTTGAATGATTCTATGAAATTTAATCGCCTCTCGATTTGGACTCTCCGGTAATTTGAACCCGTGTGTCACTAGATTGCGATAAGCATGGCGAACTTTGTTTAATAAGTGGCTTAAAGGCTTATACCTCATAACGATAACCGGCGACAATTATAAAACAAAGGCATTAAATGAATGAAGCAGAGAGTAAAAAAGTATTCAAAACCCCCTTATCAGCCAAGTACAATCCATCTAGAAAGCAGCGCGAAAAAAAGGAAATAAAATCTTAATATAATCAGCAAGCGACTCATTCGCCTTTCACAAGTACATATTTATATATGTATGTAGGTATATAGAAGAACTCACTCATGCCGCTGATTCAAAGTCCGTCTATATTTCATCGTTACCTGAATGTTTCCTCCTTCTATATATAGATCACGCCCAGGCCTCTGAATCTAACAATCTGTCCAAAATCCAATGGAATTCTAGGCTCGACCATTCGGGAAAATACCCACAGACGGACACTCTTTGGGTCCCGATAACGGACGACAATATATATGTATGTATATACCCTATGTGCACTGGGGCCTTTGGAGTCTATAGTATATGTTCTGGGTAATCGGCTCTATATGCAGCTCTCAGGCGGATTATTCCGATTCTGTTCGATTTCTATTGGTGCAATATATATATGTATGTAAAATCTTATTCAAAAGCTGATGAAGTCGGAAGTTACTTACAAACGATCATATGATTCAGCTTATTTATATTTGTTAAAAGTGTGAAATGCAAATCTTCCGACTTCTTTCTTTCTCGATCCTTATAATTCTGTACTGTTTATTCAGAAAAGTTTCATTTTTACAATATATATTTCCAGAACTTTTAAAAATCCCTCTCTTAAGATTTTACCCATTATATTTCTTTTCAAAAAAATAGTACGGAATTGCTTCGTAACTTGTTCATAATAAAACCCTGCAATATTTACACGCTTTTCTAGTAATCTTTGTTATCTGCAGGAGAAATCAGTTTACCAAACGTGGTTGAAGTGATTTCCAACGTTTAATGTAATGACGAGATACCACGATTTCAAAGTCCACACACATGTAACTATAAACTATAGTTTCCTATGGGTGGAATCGGTTACATTGGTTTATTTACGGCCCATATCGCGATTGGCACCCCCGACTACGAGTAGACCAAGTGGTGATAAGCCCGGCACCTGATCTCGGTTACAACATAAACAAAGTGGTGACGAAAGCCCCGGACTTTGGATTACGGTTTACAGAGTGGTAAGGTAACCTTCCCATCTCGAGGGCCTGGTTAATGTGCGCATTTATGGTCGGGGCGATCGTCTGGCTGTTTAAGCCTTATCAGACAGACATAATTACCTTATATAGCGCATAATTTGAAGGGGGCATTAACCCGTTTTGGTAATCCACTGGATATTTTGAAGGGTTTTGGGGGATATTCTTGAATTAGAAATAAAATATTTATTTAAATTTAAAAATGTATTTTTAAAAACACTTTTAATGAATTAAAATAATCGTTTTTGGGTATAGATTCCAGATTTTAAGGGGATTTTGGAAAAAGGATATTTCTGGATATTTTTTAATATTTTAAACATATTATATAATTTCAAACTTTTCTTGACATTTGTAACCCATCCAAAAAAACCTAGTGCTACACACAAAAAAAAAATTGTCAAAAAGACCCCAACCACAAAAAATTGTCAATTTTGTCAAGGATACAGGTGTGTGTCTTTGCTAATTGTGTGTATTTGTTGTTGTGAAAGTAACTATATAGTTAGAAGAATTGACTATTTTTGGTGGTTGGGGACTGATTGACAATTATAACAGTTGATTTTACCAAGTTTTTTTTTGTGTGTAGAGTTTTAATCACTGTCCATCTGGGGCTTCTGATTTCCAAATAGGTTAACAGACGGACACGTTTCGCTTGTAGTTCTCGTAATTTGTTTTCGTTTTGTCACACACCGGACTTTGGAATCCAATCCGCGAATTACACAGCATTCGGTGAATATTACGTAGAATGTAGAATGTGGGCTGTGTGAATGTGCAGTGGCGTATTATCGATGCGGTGGCAGGGGGTTCAAAGGTCGCACGAAGCATTTGCGTGGTGGTGCCCATTGATAATAGCAGTGCCCCAGCCCCTACAAACAAAAATACACATATACTTATGTATACATTCAAGTATTGAAATGTACTTCAATCTAAACTTTGTTTGCGCCCGACACTGCGTATTAATTAATCTAGTTGTCAAGCATGGCGAACAAACACAGGCGTTCTCTCTTTTTCCCCAAATTTGTTTCTTTCTCTGGCATCCCCCTTAAAAGAATTCCACCCCAGCAGAGGATAAAAAATAAAATTAGAATACCCTATTCTAGAGAACTTAAAAATGCATTTCGAAATATCAAGGCGTTTTGAGTGATTTTTGAAGAAGAAATGCTTTTTAGATGCAAGGTCCACTAAGTTTTCTAACAAAAATAAATCTAACTTTTTTGTATATAAATTACAAAAAGTTCATACCACGACTTTAAAAGAATCATAAAATATTTAAGTTTTTAACATTTTATTTCTTATGCGTACTGGTCAAAATTCCATAGTACTAGTTACTCATTTATTTTATTAAAAATTATATGGGGCTCCAGAACCGTAATCTAAAATCTCTCGCTGCTTTGGTGCTTTGCAGCTGCGGCTATCTGGAAAGAGATACCAATAAAGCTATTTTTACTCCAGATTTTCGAAAAGAAAAACAAAAATTTCTGAATAAGTAGTATATAATAAGTATATTAATAAATTATGTTTAAATGGAAGGAGGTTCTTGATATCAATAAAGCTTGAGCACATTCTCTTAAATTAAACAAAGAAAAACATTCAGCGGAAAAATATAACAATGTTCTTTGGTATTGAAAATATGTACATATGTACATAGACGGTTTTATCAAATATTTTCAATTTAATTTTTATTATGCAGGGTTTTTTTGTGTCCAAGAAATTTAAAATCAACAAACTAAACTTGTATGATCTTATGTTATAATATTAACAATTTTTTCACAAGTACGCTTTCTAGCTATTTTCCCGCCATAAAGTTTAGCCAGCGGGGCATCTCTGTCGCTTCCAGCTTTCCGCTGCTCGACAACACTGGCGGCGGCACTCGCTCATATAATAAACCAGCCGCGCAGCTCGCAAATCAGTCAGAGTGTCCCAGCGAACAGACGTGTGCAGACGTGCCAAAAAGTGCTAAAAACTAAAGAGAAGTGCTCCAAGTACCCCCCACACACACACACACACACGCACGCACGTTAAGCTGTTTTTTTGTTCGTGAAAGAAAAGAAACGAGGAGAAAAGAAAAGTGCGGTGGCAAGCGAAAGAGCTTGATAGAGAGACCAAGAGAGAGGGGAGGGCAAAATAAAGAAAAAGTGAAAAGACAAGACCAAAAAAAAAGGAAAAGATCATGGCCAGTGCAGAGCAGAAACACGCCACCGCCGGGAATGGAACAGTGGGCAATGGAACGGCCAACGAGGTGGAGCAGCCCAAGGATGCCAAGGACCTGTTGCCGCATCTCGAGTCCCTCGAGAGGATCATCAAGTTGCCGGTGGTGAATGCGGCGTGGGACAAGTCGCAGGATGTCTACGGCAAAGTAAAAGGTGAGTGCACAAAACCGAACCGAGTGCATTGAACTCGCGCGGGTCCCGTTACTTTGCCCCGCCTAACGGCACATATAGAAAATAGAGAATGAAACAACAACAAATGCAGCGCGCATATGCAATCGAGACCGCAATCGAAACCGAAACCGTTGCTTTGACTTCGCTTCGCCATTTTAATTCGAGTTGCAATTCGAATTCGAAACCCACAGAGAGGGCAGCAACAACTCTGTGTCTTAGTTTTGTTTTTTTTTTGTTTTAATTGGTCAGGAATTAAGCTCAATTGATATTAATTGATTGCCGGTCGTTCAATAATCGAAATCACAGCGACAACAACAACCATGACCTAGCAACAAAAAAATAAAAAGCGCCGGCACTTTGCCCTCGTGACGCGCAGCGTTCAAAGTTCGTTCGAAATTTACATAATAATAAAAAAAACACCAACACTCTTGGCCAACAGCGAAGGAGAGTGCGAAGGAGAGGGGGCGACAAAAAGGCCACCGCACGTAGGCTGCAGTCGCAGAGGCGCCCGCCCGCAAAAGGGGGCTCGTTTCGCGGCCAGATGAAGCAAAGCAGACCCAACGGCCACGCCACTGGCACCAGTGCTGCCATCACTCAGCATAAAAAACAGGACAGATCAGCAAAAAAAAACCGGGAAAAAAAGGACAAAAAAAATTAAAAAAGGACAAAAAAAAAGGACAAAAGTTAATCATTACAAAATTTAATGTTTTATTATGTTAAAGTATTGAAATTATTAATTTATAGCACGGAAATTAGATTAGTTTAATGGCACAATCAATAATTTCGTCATCCTCGGTTGCCTCTTCGGAGTACGCAGCTTTGGTACCAATTATTTTAAGGTACTTATGAGGTATATTGTAATTGTAGCAGCATGATCCGTGTCGTCGTAGGCCACATCTTTTAACATAAAATAATTATATTAAATGTGGTTAAAGATAATTACAAATTTACCTTATTAACAGAATTGCGTTGAGAGTTTCCGTTTGCATTGAATTTCGCAACTTGGTCTTTACCAGAGATACCTGACTGAAAACTCTCTCCACCTCAGCATTAGACCACGGCAGTGTCAACAAATTAATAGCAAAGTTTGCCAACTCAAAAAATTGGTCGTTTCCTGCTGCATCCTTGTAATTCAATACCTCAGCCCAGAATTGAACGGTATTCTGAATATGCTCCCACTTTATGAAGTTGATATTATTATATTGTAATATAATTTTATCAATTTGACAGCTTTCAACTTGGAATACTTCAAGAATACTGGAAATGCAGGGCTTGTGCGCTTTTAATACGTTTTCCACAGAAAACAAATCTATATTTTGCAAAGTTTCAAAATTTTCCGGCAATCTAATGTGAAAAACAAAATGAGTGAAGCTAATTATGTAAAAATTCAATTTTACCTTTGAATGAGTTGATGTATAAGGCTTATTACAAAATCGATGCATTTGGTACGAATGCGATACTTCGAATCGTTAAGTTCTTGAACTTTTGATTCGAACTCGTAGCCTAAGTATAAGTTCCGGTTTACAAATCGGGGGAAATCATCTTTAAAAATATCGACATCGACATCTGGAGCTATAACTTTTTGTTTTAAGGTATTGATTCCAAAAACGAGATCCCTCAAAAGTTTTGTCGGGTTAGAGTCGCGGCTTTGAAAACTTTTATTTATCCTTTGCATGTCTTCCAAAATAGGCCTTAGGAACACCAGATATACTAAATTTTCGTCGTTGTTGTATAAATCTCGTAAAATTTCGGCCTTATGACATTTTTCATTTAAAGCAGCGTCGTTAAAATGCGTTTTTAACTCATCCCATTGTTGTAGAATTCTCTTAACTGCGCACTCAATTGATAGCCACCTAGTGTCACAGACTCTAGGGATTTTTAGTGGAGCCTTTATAAATTACAATATTTTCTTATTAATTATAAGTAAACAATATATTCAATTGACTACTGGGACAAACACACACTTCATATCCAAAGTTATTAATAAATATTAGTACTAACACGAAGACTTATTAGTTTTCTGAAAAAGATACACATTGGTATGTTAAAACATATTTAAAATGTACTACCCATATTATTTAAGGGTTTTACCTCATCGTTATTAAGACTTGCGTATAGATTTTTATAAGCAATTTGCCTACTTGAGCTCTTGCAAAACCATGCGTATGTCTCACTCACGAGAAACTCAAGGGTTTGAGGCAATGCCTGCTTGCAAGCAGCGTTTACAGCTAATTGCACAGAGTGACACACACACTTTATCAACATTAAAGTTGGGACCTCCTTTTTGAGCTCAGCGTAGACCCCTCCTTTCTTACCGATCATGACATTGGCGTTATCTGTCCCAATACCCATTAGGTTTTTTAATGGAAGTTTAAGGTGCATTAATTCTGCACGCAGACATTCGGTGATGCATGAAGCAGTTCCACTTTCAATTGAAATTAATGTCAAAAATGTTGACACAATTTGTTTGTGCTTAACGCTGTAATAAAGTATAGCAACACCTAAAAAGTTATACATATTAAAAAAAATTCTAATAAGCAATGGCTTTTGCCTTACCGAGAAGTTTTGTTATACTAATATCTGTAGATTCATCAATCAACAAACTATATTTTGAATGTCCAATGTCATCCCGCAAATCCTCCTGGAAATGAGGTGCTAATACGTTTTTTATTATATTCGAGCATTTTGTGCGACGCAATTGAATGTGAGCTGCTCCAAAATGATGTTGGCATATATCAGTTAAATGCCCAACTGGTTCAATTGAACTGTGTTGTGCTATATACATTGATAATGCCGCCTCCTGCACACAAACTTCGTCTTTCGGCTTGGGTTGAAAATTAATCTTATTAGATTGAGCAAAAGGTAAAGCGTTTTGCACATGTTTTTTGGTAAGCATGTGCGCACGAATTTGATCAATTTTGGAATTTAGGCTGCATTTGCAATAGTTGCAGTACGCCTTTGTGGAGTCTTTGGGATCTCGACACATCCAATTTTTGAACTCTGCTTGAGTTAGCCACGATTCTCGAAACTTTTGTTTATAGATTTCTTTAGGCATCTTGAAAGTCGACGAAAACAGTGACGCTACAAAAGTTGTGTGACCATACTACAACACCAAACAATCCACCGATAGCTTCACAGAACTATCGATACTCAAACGTCTATTTAATGCGGCCAAAAATAAAAAAGTTTTGCTTTTCAAAAAAAAAATATTTGTTTTAAGAAGAAAAAAAAAAGGCCAGATTTCCGGCTAGGGGATGTTTTGATTTTTTTCCGGCTAAGGCAGTTTAAAAAAGGACAAATCTGTCCTTAAAAAGGACAAAATGGCAGCACTGACTGGCACCGACAGTGCTGCCAGCTGTGACGCAAAATAACGCTAGAATTGCAGTATTAGCTAAGTTATTTTCAAAAAAGTTTTTATTCATAAAATAGGTAAATTAAAAAAAATACAATTTTAAAAATATTAGTTTTAAAATTAACTTTGTATTCTAATAGAACAAGTGGATATCAATTTAAAATAAAAAAAAGAAAAACAGAAAAATTTATTACAAAAAAAAAAACATCAGAAAGAAACATTTAAATTTTATAAATGTACAAATTATAATCAATCCTTTGCTTTTTTAGTTATACAAAATATTCATTTCCGCCTTAAAATAGCTAGATTTAGCTAGATAGCTAGAAACTAACTTCAGTTGGCAGCACTGCTGCTATGGGGCTCTCTGTGGCCCCAACAACAACGACTTTAGTTGGACTTTCGACTTGTTTGTGATATTTCGCAGTTGTTGTTGTTGCAGTCGCTGGGATTGAAATTGGAATTGGATGATGTGTTTGCCGAGTGACGAACTATCAAAGTCTAAACTCGCGGGCCCAGACAGATAGAAGAGGGGTCCGGGGTCCAAGGGGCCCCTGGGGATCGTGAACTGCGCAGTTGCTTATCAGTCAGAAATGCTATTTTATTATTATTATTATTATAACGGTTGCAACTGATAAGCAAACTCCTAGCGGGGAATTTACTATACAGTTCTAGAAACTCTAGAAATTTCAAATTAAAGATATCTTTATGTACATTATAACTGGAATTCAATTTCTTCAACGGGAAAATACTAAAATACACTGATTCCCAATCAATTTTATAATTATCACTATTATATCATGATATTTATTCTTTTTCAAGGCAAAAATCGTGTCTTTGAATGGGCTTTAACGGCGGCCGAGGACTGTGTGACGCGGGCGGTGACAACGGCGGCTCCCTTCGTCACCAAACTGGACCGACCCATCGCCTATGTGGACCAGACCCTGGTCAAGGGCATCGACAAGCTGGAGGTGAAGGCGCCGATCATCAAGGACACACCGCAGGAGATCTACAACCAGGCCAAGAGCAAGGTGATCGATGTGGTGCAGCCGCACCTGGAGCGCGTGGTCAAGTTCAAGGCCGCCGGCCAGCAGAAGGCCGCCTCGCTGAAGGATCTCGCCTGGCAGAAGGCCAACGAGGTGCTGGCCACCCAGTACGGCAGCCTGGCGGTCAACGGAGTGGACACCACGACGGCGCTGGCCGAGCGCCTCCTGGAATACTACTTCCCCAAGTGCGAGTCCGATGTGGAGGAGGATAATGGTGAGTGTTGCCTTAAGATCTATAGAAATAGTAGGCCACAAAAGGGGTTTTTTTTATTTTTAAGTTTTAAATATGAAAATCGAGATAAAGAATAGATAAATAATCAAAATATTATTTTAAAATTTCTCATAAAAAAGCAACTTAACTTTAAACCACCTTGTTTTCTAATTCCAATTCGTTATAATATGGATTTCATAAGACCATTTGTAAACATCACTAAAACTAATCAATGTAAATGTCTTTTTAAGCTCTTAAACCAAATTTTCATATTCGCTCTCTAAGTACTTGATAATTACTTGAAAGCTTCCAAAGGACTGACTTTAGTTTCAGTTTTATTTAAAAACCTTGGATCTCGAAGAACAATATTTATTGACTTCCTTTCATTTCCATCTGTTGGCCCAAAAGCTAAAAGTTTGCTTGTTTTACTTTTTTTTTGCGCGGTGTGTAAACAAAATGCTAAAAATAAATCGTAAATATTTTTAATTCTCAGATGATAAACAAAATTCCGTCGTGCAGAATGGCAAGAGTTCTGAAAATGACAGTAAGTTCCCGATCCCCGAATCCGATCTTTTGTTCGTTCGTTCGTTCGATCGTTTGTTTGTTTGTCCACCACTAACACAACGTCTAATAAGCATAAAAATAGCAAGTAAATAAATAAAAAAAGCATGAATACTAATCAAGCATGGAAATAATTTCACACACAAAAACAGAACAAAAAGGGGATATAATACTTGTACAGAAATATTTACGATTTCGATTCCGAGTTGAGGGATAAATGTTGATTAGCCTGCGAATCCCCCTTCCAAAAACCCGATCCTGATCCTGGTCCTGGCCCCTAACTTTAAAATAACCAATTCCCCATCCCAAAAAGTGTCACTAATTTTCTAAATTAATCTCTCTCTCTATCTCTCTTTCTCTATGCCATTTGTTAGTTATTGTTGTTGGGGAGAGCTACGACCAGGATCACGATCAAGAGATTGATGATAGATTCTTAGTGGCCGCCTCGACGGTATTTCTGTCCATGTCCCTGAAAATCATAACCGAAATTGTTGAGTACGTTAGAAGAAATCCAGAGATCATAGGCATTATCGATAGGGAACTCAACAAGTTTATGGTAAGCACACACAAGCCACACAGCCCTTCTTACTCTTACTCTTACTAACTAAAGACCTGTTTATAACGCATAACTAACTACTAGTGGTTATCCCTTGCTAATGGTGATTGTTTCTCTTGCTTGTAGTGCCAGTTCCCGCCAGCGAGGATCCAGTCCTACACACAGTACAGACGGTTGGACGGCTATCCAACAAGATCTCGCGTCGCGTCTATCGAAATGTCTCCCGACAGATCAAGCAGGTCCAGAAGGGCAACATCAACGACTATCTGAGCTCCCTGATAGCCGCCCTCAAGTTGCATCAGTACATCAACTTTATCAACTCGTCGATGGGCACGAATGTGGAGCAGTCGGGCAGCAGCAGCGACACCTGTTCGCCATTTGGACCCACCACATCCAGCAGCAACACCACCACCAGTTCCACCAGCAACAACGCGGCGGTTGTGGCCAAGCCCCAAGTGGCTAAAAGCAAACAGGCGGCGGCAGCGGCGGTTTCGTCTCAGTAGTGGAAGAACAGCAGCAGCAGCAGCAGCCCATCTTCAACTATATCTTTAGCTAGATATTATCCTATTTCACACACCAAGACCCTGCACCACCCACCCACGCCGCCCATTTTATAATGTATTTTATAATTTCGATTTTTTTTTTTTGGGTAATACAAGTAGTACTCCCCCATAATGGATCATCTAAAGTGGAGAAGGTTTTTCAAACGCCCACCAGCCCCCAAACCAACACCCCCCCTCCCTCCCCCATGCGCAACCTGCTTTGTAAATATTTATTTGAAGAATAGCCCTCACCACCAACCTAGTTGTAAGATGTAGTAGTCGCAGAGATCGGGAGTCAGAAGAAGAGAGCGTTTTTTTTTCGTCAATTTTAGCTGTGCTAAAGTGCCACGCATGCATTGAATAATACATAATATATATATACACACCTATATATGCCTAATATATACACACACATATATATAATATATTGATATACATCAAGAAACGTACGCACACGTTGGCATAGTGTGGTTTAGCTATACGTATACGTAATCTAATGCTATTTCTATATCTATTTAATTTCCATTGTACGCTCGCTGGGAGCCCAACCAGATGATGTCTAATTGCTAATGAAAATGAATTATGCCTAATATATATACACATATATATATATATACATAACACACACACAATTGTATGGAGAACCTAGCCATAATGTTTGCTCTAAACAACTAGATTGATAATATTAAATATTAATAAAAAGAACCAACGCAAAACTGGAACAAGAACAAGAAAATTGCCAACGAATTTCTTTCAATTATATTTCTGCCACTCGAGGAACGCGAACGATAAGCGCTCGGAACGAACGCCATAGGTTCTACCCCCCATCTGATTAGGCGCCTTATCGAGACAGCACTCCCCGGTCCGCTGATTTATATAGAGTTCAGTTCTAGTAATTACCGGAGCGCTGCAGCGAACGAATTTATAGAGCACTCGCTGTCCAGATAAGGCTCGTGTATATGTGTTTACGAACATGTGATATTAAAGTGCGTTTTGAAGCGGATTTTCGAGCTGAAACCAATCATTTCTTTGGTTTCTAATGTGTTTTTGTTGATAATATATGTATAATAGATATTATAATACATTAAATTATAGCTTGGACAATTTCTGTACTAAATCTATAAAAGATTATCATATAATTTAGAAAGATTTCTTATTTTATATTCAAAATCATTTAGGACTCCTAAAGCTCAAAGTTCCTAAGCCATAAATAAGGCGATTTTTGGACCTACTCAGCATATTTTCGGAGTTAGGATCCCACAATCTTGAACCGGACTGTCCCATTGGACTTGTGACTCTGTCCCTGTCGATAATGACGGCGTTAATGGCCGTGCAATTATCCGTCTGCAGATTGGGCAAAACGTCGTGGTCGGCCCCTCTCAATTTCCTTTTCATTTCAGCTGCCTCCGCCACTGCACCTCCTCACCTGAATCGCCTTCGAATATCCACCTCATTTGTATGCTCCCCGTCTGGCCGATCGCTTTAATTTGCGCTCCCGACCAAAAGGAACATGCCACCAGTCATAGTCTGTCCAACGTCTGGACAAAGTTCCAGTTTGTCCCCCTAGGGGAATCAATCTCAGACATCGGAGCCCAGCATACTTGGCATAATTTTGAGTTTTGCGAAATCCAATTGGGTTCCAAATATTCATGAGTTGGGTTTGCCTGAAAAGGGCTTCGCTGAGATCTTGGTATTTCTTGGGGAACCGATGGAACCGTGACTTGCTCGACGGGTTCCCGAAACCGCAGACGATGAATGTATTGTGCACGGGAAGAAAAAAGGTATTTGGTACTAAAAATGAAACATTTTTTAAAAGGTAGTTTAAAAATATAATTATAAAAACAACTAGATTTCACTTGATTTAAATTTTATGATACTGGGAAAATTATGATTATAAAAATTCAAAATTAATTTATTTAAAATTTTCCATTTAGGAATAACTACAAGTAATATCCAATTAATGAACAGTTCTTCTTTTAATGACAGGTAAAATTAACTCTTTAAAATTAAACATTTTTTAAAAGTTAGTTTAAAAATATAATTATAAATACAACTAGCGCCTAGATTTAAGTTTTATGATACTTGGAAAATTATGATTATAATAATAAAACATTAAAGTAAGAATACCAAATGGTAATCTTACAAATATTCCATTTAGAAATAACTTTAAGTAATAAAGTACCAATTGAAGAACAGTTCTTGTTTTAAAGACAGGTTATCTTGAAAAAACTTTCCAATTCAAGAACAGCCTTGATATCACACTGATATTGATTGAAGAACCATTCCTAAACCCATACTTTATTGTCTAGAAGACAAAAACCAACTTATAGAGGATTTCCCTTGTTGCCATAACAAACTTTTCCAACTTTCTTGATAGGAAAATCCCAGTCCTCCGCTTTTTATCCCCTGTGTAAGTGCATTGCACCGATCGTTTTTGCCGGCCCATCGAATGATCATGGAGGTAATGATCGTTATTGGGTAGCTTAATGTAATGGAAATGCCAACCGCAAGGTGTACCTCTACCTCCACAAGGGGGGCCCGCGTGTAAAGATGTTAATGGGCCCGGGACTTTGGACCTTGCCTCCCCGATCCGATCTCCCTCCAGATTCCGATTCTTCCCGAAGCGACGATGACGAGGTCTGGTCTTCCAGTCTTCAGTTGGCAACGACAATTCTTATCGCGGAGAAAGAGGGAAAGAGAGGGAAGGAGGAGGAGGAGGAGGAGGAGGAGGAAGAGGAAGAGGAGACCCATAAAGGCGTTCCAACTATAAACGTAATCAAGAGTATTATAAAAAAAAATTGAATGACTTTATAGAAACACAAGAAAGAGAGAGGGAAGAGTCGGGAGAGCAAAAAGAGAGAGAGGGGACGATAAAGCCTCAGGATGTGCCCCTGCAGGGGGCGTGGCATCCTTCAATCAGCACGAGTGCGAGCGAGATGGCCTGAGGTGCAAAGTGCAGAAAGTGGCGTGATTCTTATTATTCATTCTCTCGCTTTTGATTATTGAGTATGATATTTCACGGGTATTTGTATTAATACGCCGACTTCTCTGATCTCGGTGCACACATTTCTCTCTTGCGTTGCACTTTGCTGATTAGAATCTACATGCGTCAGAGAATCTGAATCGGATCTGGAGGTTATATCAGTTTATTCGGATAGAAGAAGCGAGTGCAATGCAGCGGGCAGTCATTATTCTAATTTTTGGTTTTAAATAGACAAATTATAAAAAATTCTCCAAAACGATTCCTTGTTTTTCGCCTGAAGAATCAACGTAAATCACATTAGTTCTTAAAATCATACGTCCTAGGGGTTTTTTTTTTTGGATAAACATTACAATCTGTATTTTAAACGGATATATTAAATAAAAAACAAGAAAAAACGCTATATTCGAGTACCTCGACTATCAGATACCCGTTACTCAGCTAAGGGAAGTGCGAGGGAGACGGAGATATGCATGCATCAAAGCGACTGCTTGAATATAATTATTTGTTTATAACTTTTTAGTGAATGGTTCGATTTAAAAAATTTCTTCTACATTTCGATACGTATTAATAAGCACTACAAACTTGCTTTTATACTTTTAAGAAATCTTTGAAGATGTGGGCGCCAGATCTCGAATATAAAATTCCTAATTTGTATGTTTCGTAGGCTTTATTTCAGACACAGCAGTTAATGAGAAAAAAACACTAGGTAAAAACATTTAACATAATATTCAAGAAAACAAAACACCGAATAGTTGGCTAATTAAATTGAAGCAATTGCGGCAACAGGTATAAAAATCAATTGGCCACTGATCGATCGACGATCGCTGATAAGGCTAATGGCGCCTAATGAACGCCGCTCTGTCCCTCGTCTTCAGCCACCTGATCTCCCGTTTCCACTTGGCTGGCCTCGCACACTCGCTTGGCCTTGACTTTGCCGTTATCGCTATCACCCAGTGGCGTCGATGGGGGGCACTGGCTGCTCAGAGAGGAGGGTGAGGATGAGGGTGCCTGCATCAGCGCGAGATCAAAGTGCGGCTGTTCGCAGAGCGTGAGACTCCGGCTGAGACGACGGGCGATCATTTGGACCATGTGCCTGGCCAGCGGCGGAGCGATCATCACGCGGCGGAGGAGTGACCAGGTGGAGCCTATGAGGGAACCGACGCAGTGGTGCTCCTCCTGAGCCGACAGACTGCGCCTTTTCTCTAGAAGATTCTCCTGCTTCGCAGTTGGATTCTTCTGATTACTGTTCTTCTCTTCATGACTCCTAACATGCCTTGTCTTCTCTAGCTGATTTCTTGCTGGACTCTGAAGATATTGCCTTTGAGGCTTCTGCTTCCGATTCCTGCGCTTCCTATCAAACTGCTCTTGAGACTTCTTCGTCTGAAGTTCCATTTTCTGACTTGTGTGGTTCTTCTCTAAAACCCCTGGGCTCTCAACTCGCACTCTCTCCCTCTCCTCCTGCTGATGAATCCAACTGATCATGATCTTTTCCTTGACCCTGAATCCCTCTTTGAGCAAGCTGTTCCTGCGCAGAAAGTGCAACGCATCGTCGTATCCCTGCTGGCAGAAATTGGCCATGAAGTCCGCCCTGCCCGGCAACAAGATTCGCACCATGCGCCTTAAGTTCCTCCTGGACAGCCGGATGCAAGTGTTCGCCCAATTGATATTCAGCTGCAGCAGATGGGGGCTCTGGTCCCGCGGGCAAATGTCGCTCTCCCCGCAAAAGGGACTCACGGTCACCGTGTGCTCGTCCAGCAAAGGAAGGTTATTGGAAAAGGCACCATCCATATAGCGAACTCCTTTGACCTGACAGGAAATAGATAAATAGATTCGGGTTTAGATTATGAATTTATAGAGAATTGTTTTAAGGTCTTAAGTTTAGGTACATATATTAAACCACATTTCTATATTTTGTATCGTATTTGTATGATATAATAATATTATTATACCCGTTATAATATTAATAATTACATTTATTTGTGAAAAATAGGGATCTGTGTTTTTGGTAAAAATATGACATTTTTCTTCTTGTTATTTTGCTGAAACTTGGCCAAAAATGATGCTTCACCAAAAATACATAATGTTTTGAATAGCTTACAACTTAATAATTAAATCCATGTTACTTTTAGTGTTATTTTAAAAAAATAAAATTGTCATTTTTTTTTTTTATAAGGAGGTACAACATTAATTTTTGCGAAAATTGGCCAAAAAATAAAATGTCCAGATTTGAATGTCAATCGGTTGGAAATTTAATAACGAGCTCAGAAAGGTATGACAATCCATATTTGGATCAATATTACCATTGCTTCGGTCAAAAAACGAGATATTATACCCGTTACAAGTAGAGTAAATAAATACGGAAAAAATAAATTAAGAACACCTTTGAAATATTAGGACTGGGATTAAAATATTTATATAATATTAGATAGAAAATATCCAAATTATTTCGAATTTGTATTACTTTTGTGAAGTTTAAAGGTAAATTCGTATTGAAATGCTTTATATTTGAAATAAATAATACAATATATTTTGAAAATTCGAATTCCAAAGTGATCTTGGCTATTTTCCGTATAGAGTTTAAGACCTCAAAGTAGTTTGATAACCTGGTAAGTAACCCACCTGCGGGGGCAGCAGCCCAGAGAGTCCGGGAATGAAGCAGGAGCACATGAGGGCCTGGAGGAGCTCCTGGCGGGAGCTGAACTCGGACATGACCACGTTGCAGCGATCGCTGACGCGGGTGAGGGAGATGTGGAGGCGTCCGCTGACCCGTCGATGGGCATCCGCCGGCAGGCGGCGGTGCATCCCCTCGAGGAGGCACTCCGGCAGATTGAACCACGGACTGAAGGCGCCCAGCGAGTGGCGTCGCGTCTCCTGCACCACCCGCAGGAAGTCCTCGGCCATGCACTCCAGCGGCAGATCGCAGATCAGGCAACAGGCGGCCAGGGCTCCGGCGGAGGCGCCGGCAATCCTCTCCAGCAGCAGTTGGGGCGCGTGCTGGCGCAGGCAGACGGCCACGCCGACGTGGTAGATTCCCAGGAAGCCGCAGCCGGCAAAGGAAAGGCTCCTCCTCGTTCGGATCTTCATCTCGGGGAATATGTGAATATACGCAAGTTATTCGTGGCATCAAGCCTCTCCACGTGATCGCCCAATCCCGTATAGCTGTCTCTTTTCCGATTTATTGTTGACGTTTTCCTTTATTTTTCCAAGTTTTCTTTCGAGCTTAATTCTCGGCCGGGAAAGTGTGACCTTGCGAGGCGGGGATCTATTAAATACCGATTAAAAAGGTTCTGAAATCATTTTCTCAAATTTTTCTTTGTTTTTCTTTTTAACTATACATTTTTTATTTAGTTTGGTATTTGATTGCTTATTATTTTAAGAGGGGTTTGGTTTGGTTTCCTTTTATTGACTGTTAAGAATAAATTATAAAAATTAAAATTAAACACGGTTTGGATTAAAGTTTTAGATGACTTCATTTTAAGTTCTTTTTTTTTTTATTATAAGCGTATTTAGACTCTCCTGAGCCCATTTTTTAAACCACTAGTTTCTTTATCAGTTCTTTTAATATTTAAATTTAACTTTATATGATTATTAAACAACAAATTTGATTCCAACGGTCCTGAAAAAATATGTTTATCTATATAAATAAATTAATAGATAGATAGTAATCTAAATAAATTAAAAATAAAAACGTTTTTTACGATTATTTTATTTCTTCTTTTAAATGTGCCGCCCTTTACAGAATCCGTTACATTATTATGCAGTGCTGCCAGATCCTGCTTTTAAAATAATACTAAAACTTTTAGCTACAAGTAGCGCCATTTTATGAAATCTAGCTTTAGTTTTAATCTAGTTGTTTTACATTTTAATTATCTAAAAACTATTAAAGTTGATATTAAAATAGTTTAAATGGTCGATTTTAAATGTTGGTGTTCAATTTATTTCTAGATAACAAACAGTAAATTCTTAGAGTATCTAGTTGAAATGGTATTTTGACCTATAACTTTCTAAAGTCTAAGGTCAATTTTGATTTTAATAAATAATAAACGTTCTTAAAATCAACCACGAAATAACCAAATTGGAATATTTTTTTATGTAAAAAGGCACCGAATCTGGCTACAAAATAGCTGTCTTGGCAGCACCACAGCGCTGGATTCCGCATTGTGCACGGCAAACGGTCACACTGCGTGCCGGAGCATCTTGTATTTTTTGATTTTAGGCCAAGCAGCTCACAATGCAAGCGGTAAGATAAACGCCGGCTAAATTTAGCCACCATTACTCATTACTCTCTGCGTCACTGCCTGCAGATGTGGCGGGGAATGCCTGCAGGCGCCGTCCTCTACGCAGGACTGCTCCTGCTGCTGCTCGGCGGCTGCCAGGATGCGGAGGCCTACGACAAGGAGATGACCGTCTATGTGGACGCCGGGAAGACGGAGTGCCTGTACCATTCGGTGCGCCAGGGCGAGACCATTGACTTCGAGTACCAGGTGATCGATGGCGGGCACGGCGACCTGGACATCAGCTTCACCCTGCTCGATCCCATTGGCCTGGTGATTGTGAGCGACTTCAAGAAGCCGGAGAACGTGCATCGCCACGAGGTGGCCAAGGAGGGCGACTATCGGTTCTGCTTCGACAACAGCTTCAGCATGTTCAACCGCAAGACTGTCTTCTTCGAGCTGATCGTGGAGCGGGAGGGCGAGGAGCTGCGCGGCGACGCCCAGTGGAACGAGGTGGACGAGCTGACGGGCCTGTCGCGCGACGAGTACTACGACATGAAGGTGCAGGACATCATGGACTTCATCGGGCGCATTCGGCTGCAGCTGAACAAGGCCCGCCAGCTGCAGGATGTCCTGCGCTCGCACGAGGCACGCGATCGCAATCTGGCCGAGTCCAACTTCCAGAAGGTCAACCACTGGTCCATGCTGCAGATCAGCGCCATGATCGGCGTCGGGCTCATCCAGGTCTTTATGCTGCGCAGCATCTTCGCCACCGGCGGACGGATGCACAATCTGTGGCGCAAGCTGGGCATTTGATGGGTAAATCGGAAGGGAGCGAAAACGAGGAGAAGCCTCTACCAAAGATGTGCGTGCCGGAGCCGCAAGGATGCATTTATCCCACCCGGCGACTGGATCCCCTAGTTAGAATGTAATTTAAACACACAAAAACTTGCCATCATCATATGTAGTTCGTTAGTTTCCATATACATATTACATATACATATATATATATATAAATTATCATGTATTATGTAGCCGAGAGTTAGAATTCCGCATATTTATAGATATGCGGGTGTGTGCTTGTGATATACCGGGTGTGTTGTGTGTGCTCCCGTGTTTGGGGCAGTGTTAAACGAAAGCAATTGTACCATTAAGCCAGGAGATGAGTTTGATATTAAATTTGAAGTTGCAGGAACCAGTGTAAAACACGGCTTTTCTTATCTAGGGGTTGGTTTACTACGATTATATACTATGTATTCAGTTTTAAGAAGAGTTTCTATATTGATTTTGAGGGTTCTAAGCTTTTTAAAAAACGATCCCTTATGAAAAACTCAAATATGGACCTTCCTTCCTTTTTTTTATTAATTAATTATTAAAAGCACCTTTAAAAATGTATTATTAATGAAGCAAAACGAAAAATATAATTATTTTGTAACCATTTTCCATGTTCCTCGCCATTAAATATATTAATGCTATCTCATTTTGTAAAATGTTCCTTGAGATTGCCAAGTGGTTAGATAAAACTACTAGTTTACCGCCATTTCGCTATTGTATTCCAATTATCTCTTTAAGGTGAACACGAAAATTGCATTAGGAAACTACACTGAAAAAACCCATATGTGCAATCGATTTAAAATTTTAGTTGTAAATGGTGATGAGTTCATTTTTTATATTATACTTGCCAATCGATCTTTATTAGTTAGGATTTTGGGCCTTTACTTGAATTTCTTCAATGAGAAATGCCAATTTTCGGTTTCTCTAATGGCGATTCCACATAAATATTGTCTTAATAAGGATTTTATAGACATTTATGGGATATGCACTTGTTATAACTTGGGTTTTTTTTTTAAGAATAGAATCTTCTTATGAAAAACCCAAGGTTTTAATAACATAAGGTCCTAGCTTTAAGTATTTGAACAGCTTATAAAACAGATTTATTTATTTAAATATCATCTTTATGAGTTTTTAAATGGATCCTTTTCCTTTAAGCTCCTCCAACTTTATTCATTTTAAACAGAACTCCTTTTTAAGGTCCAAATAAATGACTTTATTACTACCACGGAGTTGTTTACTGGCACTTCCTTTGGAAACAAGCGAATCTTCATAGGTTTCCTTCTTCCTACGACACCTTCTTGTTGGATTTACCTTTCCCACTAGGTTCCTTCACCTGGAATCCACTTAAAATCGATGCTCTCACCAAGATCCAATAGGCAATCGTCGGTTTTTCGAACAGTTTTTCAATCGTTTAATGGCTAATAAAAAAAAATGGTTAGCAGATCCGCATTATTACTAGCATGGAGTTGTTTATTGACATTTCCGCTGGAAACTAGCTTGCAACATGGGGCAGTGGCAGTGGATCCGCGCGGCCAGGGGCGTCTCCTGGTTGTGTGTAGACGGGATAGTAACGTTTTCAGGGGACTCTGGGGTGTATCTAGCTTAGCCTAGGCGGCCTTGTTGAGGCGCTTCTGGCGCTCCAGCAGCCGGCGCTCCCGCTCGAACTCCTTCATGCGGAGGACGTAGTCCTCGTACTCGCAGGTGAGGTACTCGTGCTTCTGGTGGGCGCACTTGTACACAAACGGGAAGGTGTCCGTGCGGCAGGCCTGGTAGGCGATGGCCAGGTGGGCGCAGTAGTCGCGGGCGTCCAGCGGCAGCTTGGCGGACTCCATCTCCTCCTGGGTGGCGATCATCACACGCTCCTTGCGCGACTCGAAGCCCAGCATTGGGTCAAAGGTGGTCACCACATCGGGGCCGGGCATCACGTCCGGCTTCAGGTAGTGCGTCAGCGCGTTGCCCATCCTGCGGGTGCGGGGAAAAGCGTGTTAGTATCCTTGCAAAAGCATCGAAAATTGCACAGTTAAATTACGTAAAATGTTTTTCTTCGATTTCGGTTGCGGCGCAGCTGTCAAAGTCTTCTTCTTCCTGCCCCCCTGTTGTTTTTGTTGCAAGTGACAGCTGCTGGCCAGGGTTGCCAGCTCGCGGCGCGCCGGCGTTTTACAGCACTGAACAAAAAACAGCTGGTGATTGCCAATTGTCGTTGGACGTGTACTATTTTGAAAATTTAACTTTTCTAATGGAACTTTAAAGAAAAAAGCCACTAAGTTTTTGTAAAGAAAACATTTTAATCAATTTTAAATTCATCAAATCCAAGAAATATATTAATGGTAATGCTGCAATAATAATTGTAAGTTCATTTGCAAGCTTTAAAGAAAAGTACTCAAAATTTGTTAACAAGGATATTTTAGACTTTTTAGTTATTTTAATAAATATAAAATCAAGTGGTAAATAAGAAAATCCTGGTTGACATTTTACAGATTCAAATAACAGGACCTTCGCTTTCCAACACTGCTTCCCGCCCAGCTGAGCGTCCTCTCTCGCAGGAAGCGGCAAGAAGAGAGAGAGCCGAAAGTTTCAGTTCTCTCGTTCCCATTGTACCGTTGCGTTGTCGTTCGGTGTGTGTTTTTTTTGCGTGAAAGTGACAAAAGCAAGCGACAAATGGCAAAAACAAAGCGCACTAAAAACGCCAGACGATGCTCGTCAAAATAGTTAATTCCTAGTTGTTAATTCATATTTCGTTTAATAACCGCTGTGCAATATAAATCATTAGCCAAAAAGGAGAGAGAACGAAGAAGAGAGAGAGAGCAATACGTTGTAACGTTAGACGGTAACGGTAACGGTAGCGGAGCACTAGAAATATATAGAAAATATCGATTGGAGCCCTGGATCTAACGGAAAATCGGGCCAAAATGGTGGGCCTGCTAAATCCGCTCAAGTATGGCGACCATTTCTACGAGCTGTACACGAACAGCACGCGCAGGTAATCCCCGCCAGCATCTGGATAACTATATGTCCCGGAGTCTCCTTTCCTTTCCGCTTCCCAACCCCTTGCATCCCCCCGAACATCCCATCCACCCGGGGTGGAAAAATCGATCGCTGCACTCGGCTTCGGGCTTCCAATCTGGGTCTTCAACCCCTACACATTCACACTCATTCGCTCTCTCCGATGTCGTTTTGCACCCCCCCGGTTTTTTGGGGGTTGAAACGGGCGGAAGTGGACAGTCCTGCGCCGAACAGCTGAGCGGTGCTCAGAATCAGCTGATTGCCGAGAGCGCCGCGACCTGCATTAACCCACTGACGGCCCACGGGGGTGGCGGTTGCAGTGTTAAGAATGTCACCCCTCGTACCGCCAAAAAACCTACTTTCAAGGAGAACCCATATCAAAGCGATTTATCACTATGAAAATATTTCTTTCTCCAAATTGAAATAAAATGCACTTTTAATTTTACCATAAAATTATCAGTTTTATGGGTTAAAGTTCAATTTAAAAGACTTAGTTGGTACTAATTTAAAGTCAAACCATACTTTTTAAAGTTCCTTTCAAGGACTACAAGATTGGTGAATCGAATGAATAGATGATAAATATCTGAAAAATAAACGAGATAAACAATTTAAAACAAAAACAAAATTAAATTGGGGCTTTCATATATACATACATAAAAAAAAATGTAATTAAAAAAAAAATGTATAAAAGGAAAAATAAATCAATTTTTAAAAATTGCAATTGGGCGTAAACCTCTAACCCAACTGAAACCTTGGGAAGAAGGTGACTTGACAGGCAGAAAACTTTTAATCAAACACCTGGACATCACTTAGTTGGCAAAATACCGACACGGTTCTAGAAAATCGATTTTGCAGAAAACGAGCTAAAAGTTTTTTAATTGTCTTAATAGTATTTGATTACTGTAAAATTGGTCTAGAAAATGTACACAAAAATTTGAAAAGCTTAAACTGAATATTATTACCAAAAACGGAAAGACATAACAATTATTACCATCATAATTTTGAAAATTCCGCAAAAGAAAATTCTTAAATTCTCTAAAATCAAATACAAATATTTTTAGAAATTTTTAAAAAATGTATTTGATTGAGTAATAAAACCCCAAACTAGTTTTGCCAAAATATTTGTTAATTGATCTATCTTATAATCAGGCTTAGTGGTAAACCTTAATTTTAATAAATGTAATGCAAGTTTACATTTGCATATTTTTACTAAAAATCTGACCCACAATTGAGGATTATTTATGCAAGGCAAGTAGGGCCTGAATAATTGATACCTCCACCCCCTCACTTTTGCATCAGTTTGCAAACTTTTAAGCCAGTAATTGGCGCTCTGCGGGAATTCGAAAGTGGCAAACAGTATTCGAAACCACCTGTCAGCTGCAGGATACAAAGTTCCGGATGCAAACTGGGTACACACATCTTAAAGCTTGCACCTTTGGGTAGTGCAATACCCCAACTGGCGTCCAAAAATAGCGGCCAGCATCCTGCACAAAAGCTTCCAAGTTGATAAGAGCCACTAAAGAGCAAAAAGCTTCCCCTGGCCAACAAAAACAAATGCAAATTCTTCCCAGGTCCTCGACACATTAAGCTTGTTTGCGTTCTCAGTTAGTTGGAATGCGTTTTTGATTTATGACCTGTAGTTCGAGTAGTGTCCCATTAATTGCTTTTTTTCCAAAATGTTTTTTCTGTAAGTCAAGTACAGTACTCTCTATAAGTAGGATTAAAGTGATCGGTGAAGTTTAAGATATATGTGTCGGGTTTTTAAAGATTCTTTAGTATGAAATGCTAATATTTTAATTCCCAAAAAATATTATTTAAAATTGTAAAATTTAGAATTACCTCGGTAATCCCTTTAAAACATAGTAAATCAACAAGTGTTTTACACAAAATCAAAACACCTGTTATTGTGTTGAACCCGCAATATATAAAGATACCAAAGGTCAAAGGTTAAGCTAAATACCCTTTTTTCAAGTCTTAGCGTTGGAGTTAATGGGTACACATTTTTTTTTAATTTTACAATAAAATCTTCTTTAAATATAATTTTAATATAATATTACAACAGCTGTAGTATAAGTAGTAAGATATCGCAATTTATATTTTAAAGGGTATTTCTTTTTAATTCGGAAAGCAATAGTGAAAAATTATGGGTTTCAGTAAACCTACTGGGTTTTAGTATACCTACTAAAATACTACACTTGAGAAAATTTTATTTGGTAAATTTGAAAAGTATTTAAGGAATATTTTTTAACAAGGTACAAGAAAAATTGGGTTCTAAATTGTAAGTTAGTGAACTGAAATAAAATAATTTTAAGCAATTAAGCAATAAAGATTAATTTTAAATTGAGACATTTTAAATATTTTACTATTATTTTTAAAAAAATAATTTTTTAACCCCTCATTTGCCCGCATTTTTAGAAAAATGCAACACGATTTATAAAAAAGGTAAACAAAATCGCGTTCTAAATTTTAAGTTAGTGAACTAAAATAAAATAATTTCAAACAATTAAGCATTAAAGATTAATTTTATAATGAGACATTTTAAATATTTTACTATTATTTTTTGAAAAACATTTTTTTTAACTCCTCATTTGCTCGCACTTTCAGAAAAATGCAACACGATTTATAAATTTATAGTTAGTGAACTGAAATAAAATATTTTCAAGCAATTAAGCATTAAAGATTAAAATTAAATTGAAACATTTTAAATATTTTACTATTATTAAAAAAAAAAATGTTAACCCCTCATTTGCCCGCACTTTCAGAAAAATGCAACACGATTTATAAATTTATAGTTAGTGAACTGAAATAAAATAATTTCAAGCAATTAAGCATTAAAGATTAATATTGAATTGAAACATTTTAAATATTTTACTATTATTAAAAAAAAAAAAATTTTTAACCCCTCATTTGCCCGCACTTTCAGAAAAATGCAACACGATCGCAAGGTGTTAACGAAGCGCAAAAGTCGGAAGGACAAATCGGCGGCAGCGATGGCCGCGGCAGCAGCGGCGGCGGTTCTGGAGGGGAATGCGGGCGCCGGCGGACTGGTGAACCCCCTGGATCCGCCCCTGGTGAAGGAGCAACTGATGATCCTGCCCTCGTTTCCGGTGGCGCACATCGAACTCGATCCGAATGCCTCCAAGTTTGCCGTCTTCTCGGCAATCAGGTCCACCGTTCTGGAGGCGGAGACGCGGTACTCGCTGTTCCAGGAGGGCGGCGGCGCAGCCGGAGGAGCTGGCGGCGCATCGGCCTCCGGATCGAGCGTGAAGAAGTGGAGCAACAGCCCGAACCCATCCTGCTGCATGATGTGCGCCCACAGCTGCATGGTTAGCAACATTCTCGACTGCCCCTGTCACGCCCACCTGGGCATGCACGGCGCCGTTGGACCGCTTGGCAACCCGCCGCACGGCGCTCCGGTCGGGGTGATCGTCGAGGGACGGGCCCAGGCACCGGTGCCCGTGGTGGTTGGCGGCGGGCCCGGCCTGCCGGCGGAGAAGCGACCGCGCCGGGATAGCGCCAACAGCGATGCCGACTCCGATACGGAGGAGCCCGCCGAACGGGAGCCCGTCTATGCCACCGTGCCCCTGATTGTGGGCGCCGGACTGCGCAGCCTCTTCGAGCTGATCGCCGATGCCCGGCACGTCCATCCGCTGCTGTGCACCAAGGCCCTGAAGGCCCTGCTCGATGTCATCCAGGGCCAGCAGCCGGAGAGCTTCAAGCTCGAGCCGGAGGAGCTGATCAATCCGCTGTACGATCTCCTGCTCGATCTGGCCACCATGCCGGCGGCCCTCAACTCGGCCACGGGCGCCGAGGCCAACTGGTCGGCCATGGCCTGCGCCGCCCTCCTGGGACTCTGCATTGCCCGCGGCGACACGGGCAAGATGCTCAAGGCCATTGCCGCCATGCTGATGACGCCGCGCCAGCTCTCCGCCCAGATTGTCCAGCTGCCGGTGGTCCTGGCCACGCTCCAGCACACGGTGGTCAGTGCCGCGCTGAATAAGCCCACCAGGCCGGACTTCCACAGCCACGGGGTGCCGCACAATTCGCTGATCGATGAGGTGAGTCTAAAAACATTTTTAAACAAAATTATCCTTATTCGAAATATTTAAATATATATGTATGATATAATATTTGAATTTAAATATTTTAAAAAACGACAAAGGTTTATTTTTTAAAAATATTTGAAATACCTATAGAATTTACATAGATTTGTTAGTTATTCCAAATATTTAAATATATACATATGTATGATATAGTATCTGAAAATTAATATTTTGATAAACGACAAAGGTTTATTTTTTAAAAATATTTGAAATACCTATACAATTTACATAGATTTGTTTCTTATTCGAAATATTGAAATATATATTGATGATATAATATTTAAATTTAAATATTTTGATAAACGACAAAGGTTTATTTTTTTAAAATATTTGAAATACCTATAGAATTTACATAGATTTGTTTCTTATTCGAAATATTTAAATATTTATGTATGATATAATATTTGAATTTACATATTTTGAAAAACGACAAAGGTTTATTATACCCTTGCAGAGGGTATTATGATTTCAGTCAGAAGTTTGCAACGCAGTGAAGGATACGTTTCCGACCCTATAAAGTATATATATTCTTGATCATCATCACTAGACGAGTCGATCTAGCCATGTCCGTCTGTCCGTCTGTCCGTCTGTCCGTCCGTCTGTCCGTCTGTTTCTACGCAAACTAGTCCCTCAGTTTTAAAGCTATCGGGCTAAAACTTTCCCAAAAGTCTTATATCTATTGCAGGTAGTATATAAGTCGGAACGAGCCGGATCGGACAACTATATCATATAGCTCCGATAGGAATAATCGGGGGAAAAAATGTAAAACAAAATTATCTTGGGTGTTTTTGAACCTAGAACCTCCTACTTTTGGAAATGCCATTTTTGATCTAATTCTGAATTTCGAATAAAATTTTTTTAAAATCGGACGACTATATCATATAGCTGCCATAGGAAAGATCGAAAAATTAATGGGAATATAATAGGAAATAAATTATTGCTTCGTTGACTTTTATTGTATTTTCTTCTTGTCTGGGATATGAGTCTTTATAAATGTTTTCGAATTTCGATTTTATTTTTATCAATATCGAACTACTATATCATATAGCTGCCATAGGAACGATCGGAAAATTAGTGATTAATAGGAATTATCTGCAAGGGTATATAAGCTTCGGCTGGCCGAAGCTAGCTTCCTTTCTTGTTTTTTAAAAATATTTGAAATATTTATAGATTTGTTTAAATGTTTTTTAATATTTAAATATATATGTATAATATAATATTTGAATTTAAATATATTGATAATCGACAAAGGTTTATTTTTTAAAAATATTTGAAATACTTATAGAATATAAATACATAGATTTGTTTAAATGGTATTTCCTAATTGAAATATTTAAATATATATGTATAATATGATAATTGAATTTAAATATTTTGTTAAATGACAAAGGTGTGTTTTTTTTTAAATATTTCAAATATTTTCTGGGATTCGAACACAGACCCAAATAGCTATGTAAGTGGAGATTTATCAATGTCGTGTTAACTTTTGACTGAGTTAAGGTACTGAATAGCATAATAGTGTATATGCGACTGAAAATACTTAACTAGAGGACAGGTTCCGGTTAAATTAATCGATGGACAAACCGAAACTAACAAAAAAAGTTTGTTTTTAAAAATTGTTAGACCGAATTTCGAATAGAATCTTGTTTGTAGGATTAACATCACATTGAGAAAACGAATTTGTTTAACATTCTCTGGCCAATAAAACTGCAATCCCATTTAAATTTAATCAACTGGTACTTAATCTTCAATCTAAAACCCCTTTCTTTCAGTTCCCCCTGAAGCTGCCGCCCCTGAGCACGGGTGCGCCCATCACCTCGCCGGCGATGGCCTGCGATGGAGTGTTTGTGTACCTACTCTATGGCGGAACCCTGCTGAAGATCGGCACTGGCTTCGGGGGATCCTACAAGGGACACGTCTACGCCCAGAACGAGGACTTCAGCCACGAGCGGAGTGCCTGGCTGGGCTACAGTGGCGGGCAGCTCTACTTCCGGCGCACCTGTCGCCGCAGTGCAGGCGACCAGCTGCAAATGGTGGGCCTGGACACGCTGGCCATCAAGGCGATGAGTCCGCTGAGCATGCTGCACATGCGCGAGGGACTCAACTACGTGCTCTTCACGGACGACGACTCTCTGCACGCCATCTGCAGCAACCGCGATGTGAGTGTATTTAAAGAAAAAGAATGGGATAGAAAAAAGTCCTTTCTAGGGAAAGAAATTTGTAAAAACACCCGGGAATTCTTCAGCATCTACACAATGAACAAGTTAAGCGCTTTCCAAAATGTCATAAAATTCTTAAGAAGCATTTCAATAATGAAATAAAGTAGAGGTTTTATTCTCAATATTAATGGGTTTGTTAAAACTCCCGCGAATTTTTGAGCATCTACACGATGAACAAGTTAAGCGCTTACCAAAATTTGATAAAATTCTTAAGAAACAGTTCAATAATGAAACAAAATAGAGGTTTTATTGTAAACATTCATGAGTTTGTAAAAACTTCCGCGAATTCTTGAGCATCTACACGATGAACAAGTTAAGAGCTTACCAAAATTTGATAAAATTCTTAAGAACCATTTCAATAATGAAATAAAGTAGAGGTTTATTCTCAATATTAATGGGTTTGTTAAAACTCCCGCGAATTCTTGAGCATCTACACGATGAACAAGTTAAGGGCTTACCAAAATTTGATCAAATTCTTAAGAAACAGTTCAATAATGAAGTAAAATAGAGGTTTTATTGTAAACATTCATGAGTTTGTAAAAACTCCCGCGAATTCTTGAGCATCTACACGATGAACAAGTTAAGAGCTTACCAAAATATGATAAAATTCTTAAGAACCATTTCAATAATGAAATAAAGTAGAGGTTTATTCTCAATATTAATGGGTTTGTTAAAACTCCCGCGAATTCTTGAGCATCTACACGATGAACAAGTTAAGGGCTTACCAAAATTTGATAAAATTCTTAAGAAACATTTCAATAATAAAATATAATCGGGATTTCAATCTAAATATTAATGAAAATAATAATATTAATATTTTAAATACTAAATATTTCTTTGAATATTTTATAGTGCAATTTTTTTTAATCTAAGCATTTATAATATTCATACTTTATATACACTTTCAAAGGTACAATAGGTGTTTATTTATTCTAAATATTAATTAAAATTAATTTTAATACTTAATATTTCTTTAAATTTTTCATAATGCAATTTTTTTTATTTAAGCATTTCTAATATTCATACTTTATGTACACTTTCAAAGGTACAAAGGGTGTTTAGAGGTCTTAAAGATTTTAAACCTGCAATAAAGCAAAATTAAGATTTTTAAATACAGATACTTAGCTATCATCTATAACACAGAAGACCTTTTGAAGTTCTCCCGCGGTTTCAATAGCACCATTGATTTTACCTATTTTTAACCTTGTTCACTAAGAGTATCATCTTTCCCTTCACGTAGGATACACTGGTGGTGAAGAAGCTGAATCTGTACCACAACAGCTACAACATTGACCCGCCGCCCTTCGAGCTGCCGCTCCAGTTGGCCCGCAAGAAGTTCCGAACGCTGGGCTACGCGGCCTTCGAGGACGAGCTGCTCAACCAGTACCAGATCCAGCGCATCCAGTCGGCCCACAACAGCTTCGAGCCGAAGCTGCCGTCTCCCTGCCGCGAGGCGGACGTGGATGTGATGGGCATGGCCTGCGGCAAGGAGTTCGGCCTGGTGCGGGCCAGCAATGGCAGGGTGTATTACTACGGCAAGTCCGCGGCGCTGGGACTCAAGTGCGTGGGTCGCACGCCCACGCTGAAGCTCACCGAGCTGGTCATCTCCAAGGCGGCCAACATAGTCCATGTGGCCGTGGGACACGACGGCATCCACGCCCTGCTGGTCAACGACGATGGCACCGTCTTCTTTGCGGGCACAGCGCGTCGCGGCGAGGATGGGGACAGCAGCAAGAACCGGCGGCAGCCGAAGGCGGTGAAGCCCAAGAAGATGACCAAGATCGATGGCCATGTGGTGGTGCATGCCGCCTGCAACAATGGCACCTCGGCCTTCGTCACCAAAACCGGGAAGCTGATCATGTACGGCAAGGACACGGCCCACTGCGATGCCATGGGCTTCGTCAGCGAGCTGCTGGACCAGCATGTGACCAAGGTGGCGCTGGGCAAGGCCCATTGCGTGGCCCTCAATGCCAAGGGGCAGCTCTTCTCGTTCGGGCTGAACAACAAGGGTCAGTGCGGCAGGATATTCAACAAGCTGCAGCCGGTGAAGGATGTGCCGCCCTTTGCCTCATCCTCCACGGCCGCCGCCTGTTTTGCATCCCTGCTGCCGCTGGACAAGCGCCTCAAGCTGGACTTCTCGGCGCTCTGCGACTACGACGACCACAATCTGGTGCAGGGACAGTGCCGGGTGTGCGTCATCTGTCGCGAGTGCACCGGCTACAATGTCAGCTGCGTGTCCGCCCTGAATGTCCCGCTGGATCAGCGACTGGCGGGCAGCATTTGTCCCTGTGGCCACGGCGATGCGGGCTGTGCCAAGTGCGGACTGTGCGCCGCCTGCATTGCCCTCCAGGATAGCGATGGTGAGGGGATAACTAGCCAAAGTCCATAAACATATGTAATTCAATTGCCATTTTCTCTCTGCAGAAGCCAAAACGGAGCTGAAACCCCCGCCAAGTGACGTCCAGCAGCGGCAGCAGCGCTCCAAGACGCTGATCATGCGGCGCAAGGAGCGCAAGGGTGAACTGGAGACAGGAGCCGCCGGCGGAGGAGCTGCCACGCCCACTGACCTGGACAAGGATCCGCCGCGGGTGGCTCCACTGGCCCCGCAGCTGCTGCAGCTGACCAGCTCCTCGCCTGTGGTCCAGGTGGCCTGTGGCCTGCACCACACCGTGGTGCTCACCCTGGCCGGCGAGGTCTACACCTTCGGGAGCAACCAGTACGGCCAATTGGGCAGCGGCGATCTGCAGCCGGTGAGCGGACCGGTGCGCGTCCAGGTGGCCGGCGCCATCAGCCAAGTGGCCGCCGGGAGCAATCACACCGTGCTGCTGACGTCCAAGGGAATGGTGTACACATTCGGCAACTACCAGAAGGGACAGCTGGGACGGCTGCCCAGTGATTATGGTATCAAGCCTCCGCCGCAGGAGGACGAATCGCCGGTGGGAGCAGGATCGGATGGGGGACCAGCAGGAGGAGGAGGAGGAGGGTCGCCCACAGTGGGGCCCGTGGGAATGCCCGGACCGGAGCGACCCCAATCCCCGATGGCCGCCGTTCAGCCAAGTGGCTCCAAAGAGATGCCTGCGCCGCTGATGCCGGTGCTCACGCAGCGCCAGAAGTTCCTGTGGAACTGCTCGCCCGGAGCCGTCTTGTAAGGATCATATAGGGGATAATATAGGGGATAATATAGAGGATAATATAGGGGATAATATAGGGGATAATATAGGGGATAATATAAGGGATGATTTGGGGGATAATATAGGGGATAATATAGGGAATATATAGAAGATAATATAAGGGATAATAAAGGAAATTATATAGAGGATAGTATAGGGGATAATATAGGGGATAATATAGAGGATAATAGGGGGTTAACTTATTAATGAATATCATTATTTATTTATTTTAATTTTTCATTCATAATATAGGGGATATTATAGGGCAATTGCTAACTTATCTATAAATATCTTTAATTATAATTATTATTTATTTTAATTTTTCATTATTTTATCGATTTGTTTTTTATTAAGTTTATATTTTTCATTAAATAATAGGTATAGTTTATTTCATTGAAAGAATTGTTATAACTTTTTTATTTAATTGAATAGATTTATTATTTAAATCTTTTGTTTTCATAATATCTTCTTTAGTAATTTTTATATAATATTATATAATTTTATATAATATTTTATATAATATTATAGAAAGGAATATTGTTAGTTTATATTTATGATAATTTTGTAACTTTTATTGATGTTGCATTTGGTTAAACCTTTTGTGAGATCTACTAGATTATACCAGAATGGCAAGGTTTCAAAAAGATCTGTTATTTGATTAATCACATATCATTTATTATAGTTTGGGATTTATGTAAGGTGAGATTTTAGACTTAGTTTGGCAGTTTCGTTGAGCTATATTCTATTATCATATTATAATATACTGCGTTGAATAGTTGTCCTAGTGATCACTAATCCATCTCTTGCTTTTTCCAGTGGCCTGGGTCCCTGCTATGGCAAAAAGGTCACCTGGATAGGAGCCAATGGCGACCAGACCTTTATCAAGATTGACGAGTCCCTGATTACGGCCCAAATGCTGCCCAAGATGCATGTGGTGGCCAACAAGAAGACGATATGTAAGTGTTCCTATGACTATGAACTATGAGGAGACGAATGCTAATCCCTAATTATCCTGGAACAGTGCTCATCCCCAGCATTCCGCTGTCCTTCCACACGCTGTCCATAAATCGGCGCGATGGCAGTTGTACTGCCCATTATCGGGGACAAACGAACTTTGTGAAGCTGATGCAGGCACAGCCGGAGCAACTGCAGCCGGAGATAAACTCCAATCTGGATGTGGCTGTCACTCCCGTGGCGGATTCACCGGCGCATGCCTCCTCGTCCTCGTCCTCGCTTCTGACCGCCTTGACGGGCACGGCCACCGCTGGAGTGCCCATCAACGAGCAGATGTCCCGGAGCATGCACGAGGCCCGGAATCAGATCTTCGAGGAGCAGCCGACTGCGCCGCCGCCGGAGGTGGGATCATCCGCTGCTGCAGCAGGAGGAGGAGGAGTAGCGGGAGCGGGAGGATCAGGAGGAGCAGCAGTAGCAGCTCCTGGAACGCCGGGATCGGGATCAGCGGTGGCAGCGGGTTCTGTTCCTCGACTGCGGCGCAGTGCTGGCAAGCAGGGAGCCAGCTCCCCGGAGCCCATTCCCTCGCCACCCCAACTGGCCTTCACCATGGACCCCACCTACAATGTCCTGTGGGTATTCGATGGGGCTGCTCGGAAGTTGCGCTGCCACAATGTCGTGGCCAGTGACATCAACGAAAGCGATGCGGTGGGTTAAATTATAATATACAATATTAATTTGTTAACTTATTAATTAGTTTCTATATACATTTATTTTATTTATTTTACCATTAATTTATTACTATGTTTATTCATTAGTTTTATTTTTATTTTTTAGAGCATTTATTTATTTAATTTGTTATAGAATATTAATTTGTTAGCTTATTAAGTAATTTCTATATTCATTTAGTTTATTTAATTATTCATTAATTTATTTTTTTTTCTATTTTATTCATTTTTTTCATTAGTATTATAGCACAAATGGCAAATAGAGAGGAAAGTTTTATAAAATACAATATGATTTTTTATTTTTTTTTATTTATTTTGTTATACAATATTAATTTGTTAACTTATTAATTAATTTCTATTTGAATTTATTTTATTTATTTATTGATTAATTTATTATTATTTTTATTCATTCGTTTTTTTATTTATTATAGCATTTATTTATTATAATTACACATTTGTATGATATTACAAATGGCAAATAAATTTTATTGTATTTTTCGTAGCCTATTAATTAATTTATTTATTTATTCTATCCTAATGCTACAATATAGTCATACAATATTGTTGTTGCAAAACAAAATTCAAAAGTTTTAACTGTTATATGATGTTCCTTATTAAGTTAAATTAATATTAATTAATGTTGAATTCGTATGTTTAAATTTTTAATATTTTTATATGTGTTATTAGAAAGTTTATTTATCTATTAATTTATTTTACATATTTATTTATTTATCAATTGATTTATGTATGCATTTCCTTATTCATTTATTTATTAATTTATTTTTAACGATACTTCTACCTTAACTTGATAGTTATACATTGCGTATAACGAATATGTATTATGTAAATCATACTTATAATCATGAACTTGATCTCTTCCAGAACTCGGCCACATATCGATCGTTGCTCTCGCCGGAACTTTCGCTGCCGGATCGCGTGGACTCGCGTGTGGCGCGCTCGCAGGCCTCCTTGAATCTGCTCGCCTGCCTGGACATCCTGACGTCGGCGCAGGACAACATACCCGGCTGCTTCGAGCAGCCGCTGCTCAAGCAGACCCAGCAGACGGCGGAGACGCAGGCCGGCGAGTTCCAGGTGGTCAGTCGGTTCGACAACTTCGGCGGCGGCTGGGGCTACTCCGGCCACAGCGTGGAGGCCATACGCTTCTCGGCGGACACGGACATCGTGATCTGCGGCTTCGGGATGTTCGGCGGCCGCGGGGAGTACAGCTGCAAGCTGAAGCTCTTCGACCTGGGCGGCGATGGCGGTGGCTACGAGAAGGAGGGCATCCTGATCAGCGAGACCAAGGAGGTGCCGTACGAGTGCGGCGCCCGGAGCAAGCACCACATCCTCCTGCCCAAGCCGGTTAGTGCGGTGGCCGGGAGATGGTACCTGGTGTGGGCTCGCATCGCTGGACCCTCCTCCGATTGCGGCTCCTGCGGCCAGGCCTCGGTGACCACCGAGGACCAGGTGGTCTTCTCCTTCAAGTCCAGCAAGAAGGCCAACAACGGCACCGATGTCAACTCCGGCCAGATACCGGCCATCCTGTACCGCCTGGTCACCCAGGACTGCAAGCAGACGCCGGCCCAAATGGACGCCGATCCCGTGCAGCGGATCTCGCGGGCCTTCGCCAACAGCGTGAGCCGCGAGTGCTTCGAGAGCCTGGTGGTGCTGCTCAGCTGGTCGTGGGACTGCTTCAAGCTGCAGCTGCGCGAGGAGCGGGATCGCTCCCGGCCACTCCAGCTGCAGCAGTCGCTGCAGTACCTCGGCTATGTGATCAAGTCCTGCCTGCGCCTGCTGCGCAAATACACCAACGAGATCTACCCCCAGCGGAGCTCCTCCTCGGGTGGCTCCAATGCCGCCCATGGCAGTGGCGTGGTCACCTCTGCCAAGATGATCCAGTCCAAGGCGAACAAGGACAAGAACGCACCGCGTGTGGTGGGCAACGGAGCCGTGATGGCCAAGTACTTCGGCGACCCCTCGCCATCGGTGGCCCCCGCAATGATCAGCAGCGGCGGCAGCGGCGGAGCCCCGTCCACATCCGCCTCGGCTGCGGTGGCAGCTGGCGGCAGCGGAACTCCCGCGACCCGGAAGACCAACATGGAGAACATCCAGCTGGCCGAGTGCATCGGCAATGTGAGGGCCCTGCTCATTGGCATCTTCTGTGATGACATCTTCAAGGACATCGCCACGGATGAGGGTGAGTGCGGGAAATCTGGAAGTATTTTCGTCCTTGCAGGGGGTATAGTGATTTCGTATATCCGTCTGTCCTTCCGTTTGTTTATACCTTACGATTTTTTGCGAAAAATGGTAAAAAAAAAAAAGTCCAGGTTTAAATGTTAATCGATTGCAAATTAAATAACGAGCTCAGAAAGGTATGACAATCCATATTTGGCTCAATATATCCATTGCTTCGGCCAAAAAACGAATTTTTTTTTGGGGAAAATTGGGATTTCGGTTTTTGACAAAAATATGAATTTTTCTTTTGTTTTTTTTTTGCTGTAAGTTGGCCAAAAATGGTCCTACACCAAAAATACATACTGTTTTGAACAGATAACAAAATAAATTTTAAATCCATGATACTTTCAACGCGATTTTGAAAAAATAAAATTGTTGCCTATTTTCATTTTTTTTTATAAGGGGTAACATCATAATTTTTTGCGAAAAATGGCAAAAAATAAAATGTCCAGGTTTAAATGCCAATCGATTAGGAATTTAATAACGAGTTCGGAGAGGTATGACAATCCATATTTGGACCAATATTTCCATTGTTTCGGTCAAAAAACGAATATTTTTGTGCGAAAAATGGGGATTTGGGTTTTTGGTAAAAATAGGAATTTTTCCTGTTTGTTTTTTTGCTGTAACTTGGCCAAAAATGGTCCTACACCAAAAATACATACTGTTATGAATAGATAACAAAATAAATTTTAAATCCATAATAATTTCAACGCGATTTTGAAAAAATAAAATTTTTGCAATTTTTTTTTTATAAGGGGTAACATCATGATTTTTTGCGAAAAATGGCCAAAAAAAAAAGTCCAGGTTTAAATGTTAATCGATTGCAAACTTAATAACGAGCTCAGAAAGGTATGACAATCCATATTTGGATCAATATTTCCATTGTTTCGGCCAAAAAAGGAATTATTTCTTGTGAAAATTGGGATTTTTGGTTTTTTTTGCAAAAGTATGACTTTTTTTTTTGACAATTTCTATTGTTTCAATTTGTAATCCTCTCGCTACCTTTGCAGGCTACGAACTCTCGCTGGAGATCCTGGACGAGTGCCACCTGAGCTTCGTGGCCTGCTTCGATGCCTTCTACCCGACCTCCTCGCTGAAGTGGAACTGCCTGTGCGACCTGCTGGCCCAGATGGACCGGGGGGCCCTGCACTCGCGTCTGCTCAGCGCCATCCTGGCGGGCCTCTGCTCGCCCTCGGTGAAGCTGCGGGCCACCTTCTCGCTGCTGAGTGCGGCCGGAAACGAGCGCCAGTCGATCATCAGTCCCAGCGACAACTCCGGCCTGCCCATGCTCTCCTCCACGGACGCCCATCCCTATCCGGTGCTGGTGGAGCAGATGATCTACCGCACGCAGCAGGAGAAGAGCGACTTTCTGAGCAACTCGTGGACCTTCAAGGATGTGCTGGTGCGTCTGCTGGACATCATAGCCAGCCCGATACGATCGCGCATCGAGGCGATCTACAGCCGAAGTCTGGGCAGCCTGGGCGGCGGCGGCGGAGGCGGCTATCCGGCGGCCAAGGAGTGCGTCAACCAGGGCCTCATCGACAACTGCTGTCACCTGCTGGCCCGCGTTCTGGCCGAGATTGTCTACCAGACGGCGATGGGCGAGTACGACAAGCTATTCATGCCGCCCAGGACGCTGCACTCGACGGGCGCTCGCTTCGCCCGCTGCGATGTGAGCCGGACCTGGAATACGGGCAACTTTGGGCCGGATGCCATTGCCTTTGCCGTGGATCGTCCCGGTGTGGCCATAGCTGGCGCAATGGTCTACTCGGGATCGGGTAGCTACGACTATCAGCTGGAGCTGCTGTACGATAATACGGCCGATCTGCAGCCGCAGCACAAATGGGAGACCCTGGAGTCGGTTTCGGGCAGCTACGACCAGGAGGCGGTGCACAACGACCTGGCCGAGATCAAGTTCGATCATCCGGTGCACATCAAGGAGAACGCCCGCTACGCCCTGAGGCTCTGCTCCCAGGGGGCACGCACCTGTTCCGGCGATGCAGGAATGCCGGCGGTTCGCGGCCCGTGCGGCGCCCAGTTTCATTTCTATGCCTGCGATCTGAGCTTCAATGGGACCACGCCGGCCAGGGGCCAGCTGCCCTGCATCCTGTACTACAGCACGCCCACGAAGCAGGAGGGACGCACGGGCGAGGGTCTGCCGCCCATGGAGGAGCGCCTGATGCTGCTGGGACCCCACGAGGTGTCCACGCGGGACACAGCCCTGCAGATAGCCGCCGATATAACCAAGAAATGCACTGAACTGCTGATCCTGGCCCGCAATGCCATGGCCGCCTCCTGCTCGCCCTCCGACAACAGCTCTAATCACACGCAGACCATCGATTCCGAGCACAATATCACGCCCATCGAGGAGCACATGGACATCAACTGGGCGAACAACTCGCGCACAGCCGCCCAGCTGCCGCCCAGTGCCATCGATCCGCAGCTATCGACGGCCAGGGATCTGGGCAAGCGCATCGAGTCCTTCTCCAAGGGCCTCATGGAGACCCTCAAGTTCGACAAGCGATCCACCAATCCCTTCGAGATGGAGATCGAGATCGGGGCCACCGAGGTGGAGGAGTCGGCGGACCTGAGGAATGGCCAAAGTCAAAGCCAGAGTCAAAGTCAAAGTCAAAGTCAAAGTCAGAGTGTTCCCATCAATGGCAATGAGCGAACCACGGACTTTGAGATCGCCGAGCAGCCGGCTCAACTGACGATGCCCCTGCAGGTGCACTCCGATTCGGAGGAGGCTCCGCTGGAGGTGGCTGGCCTGGCGGCAGGAGCATCTGGAGGCGAAGGAGGAGGAGAAGAAGGAGGCGTAGCCGTGGGCAGTCAAGTGGCGGGGGTGCAACTGCTGGAGGTCTTCAATCTGGCCGCCTCGAATATGTTCCACACTTTGCTCCCGCTGGTCTATGCGCACATCGCCAATCTGGCCTGCAGCGATCCGAAGAGCTCCGTTCAGATTCTCGGGCTGATCAAGGAGATCCTGCCGCACATTGCTGCCCTGAATCAGCTGCACGTGTCCAAGGATCAACGGCAGCCGGAGCCGGCCTCCAGTTCGGCGTCCAGCAGCTCGAGCAGCAGCACCACCAGCAATCACTACTGCCTGGTGGAGAGCGAGCATCCCTATCGCAGCGCCAGCATCAGCAGCTATCGCGTGGAGTTCCCGCCCTGCGTCCAGTGGCTGACCATCGAGTTCGATCCGCAGTGCGGCACCGCCCAGCTGGAGGACTACCTGCTGCTCTCGATACCCATGCGTCCGGCCTCGCAGGCGCCGCCAGTGCCGCATGTGGATGACTATCTGGAGCAGGCGGACAACAATGTGGCGGCGGGTGGGCAGGGCGGCGAGAGGCGACGCCACGAGGGAGCAGCACCCGTTTTGCACCAGCGCTCCGCCAGCGTCCAGCTGACCATGGCCAGCTGCTGTCGCAGTCCGGGCGGCGGGAATGCCCCCGGATCCGCTGCTGCGCCCAGTGCCACGCCGCTGCGCAGCCAGGATCCCAATGACAGGGAGTGGATTGTGGTCAAGAAGTTCAACACGTAGGTGGAATGCAACTGGGAGTCTAAATGGGATACTAAATCAACTGCTTTTTCGTTTAGCGCCTCCACCTGGCTGCACAACGTCCTCATCCTGCCGGGAAACTGTGTGGAGTTCTCGCTGGAAACAGCCTCGCTTTATGCCCAGGATCCGCACAACAATCGCTATGGCTTCAAGTGCCTGGTGGTGGGCTATGACAATCCCACATCGGTGAGTTAGCTTAGCTGGTTTCCTAGGTGTATCTCCCGTCCCTTTCTAATCCATGTCGTTCCCTCTCGCTCACACAGAAAAAAATCGATATGATATAGGGTCTTCTCTACCTTATTTCATATCAATTAAAAGCCGATGTGATTTATGTCAACTTTATGATTCAATCATATCATATTGATATTTTGACATATCTTATAAAATACTAAATTTAGTATTTTTTTTTACAAATAATGTAAAATAACTTATTTTAAATAAGATGATCATAATCTTTATTCATATCAAATTGATATGAATAAATTGATCTTCAAAAAATATAAAATTGACCGGCACATATCAATCTGATCGTTTTGTCCATTTTTTTCTATGCAGATCAATGCCAGCAACTCGTGTCTGATACGTTTGGAGCAGGAGTTGGCCTACTTGGGCGGCATGTGCAGTGCCAATCTGATGAAGAAGGAGCTCAATCTGCCGGGTGAGAAGATTTTGTTAAGCACATTCTAAGATTCCTATCTATCTATCTACACAGACAAATAAAACGATATGAAATAGGGTCAATTCTACCTTATTTCATATCAATAAAAAGCCGATATGATTTATGTCAAATTTATGATTCCAACATATCAGCATGATATTTTATCATATCAAATAAAATACCAAATGTAGTATTTTTTAAGTAGTAATAGTAGTATCTTTATTCTTATCAAAATGATATGAATTTCTTTTATTTAATTAATTTACTTATTTTTCTGTGTATCTATCTATCCCATTCACAACGCCAGATGACAAGGACGTGGAGGACATGAGCGGCATTGAGGAGACCATCAACGCCCATCACACCCTGCTCTCCAAGGGATTCGCCCTATCCGAACCCCAGTTGACCGTGCACCAGGCCCTGGAATCGTATCTACCCATCGGGTGAGTTTTTCAAATCATTTCTTAGATTATTATAATCACATAATCCTGTACTTTTGGTGAAATAAATTATCCAAAGTGTATTATTTGAGTAAACAATTAATAGAACAGTGGATTCCTATAATAACATAATAATTTCCCAGGAAAAAGTTTAGTTTTTTATTCTTTTGAAATGTAACTGCATTTGGGATTTCAAAACCTGAAAGTACTCTTCTATACTTAAACCCCATATGATATTATATCGATTTAAAAATTGCAATTAAAAATTGGCTATATCTCAAGAGTCGTTGGGCTTAAAAAAGTCAGGAAAAATACCAGATTATATTTATTGTATTTTAATACCAAATGCTATGTTTTATTTAACTTTTTGTGTCAACTTGTGTAATCAATTATTACCATAAAACAGAAGACCACATTTTGTTGGCTTTAGATGTATTTATTCCATATATGTACGTATTCGATGGGATATGGCGAACCCACCTGGATATTTCTGGGCAAGATCCCAGCCTACATGCGACTATTTACATGGGCCACTTATATGCATATAAGAAATTAAGAATAAGATATTTAACTAGGACTAACTGTAGGCTATGGTTTTGGTACAGCGAAAGGTCACGCATTGGTGGTTTCGTAATGGTAATGGTGGTAATGGTTACTCATCCTCCTAGCCCGCCTCCAACCACTCCACCACTCCGCTCCTCTAGCTTCATTCAGCTCTGTCTTTCCATGTCTTTCCTTCGGCGTCTACAAATCAGTCTTTAGCAGGCCAGCGTTCTCGATTTGGTATACGATCTGCGTCTCCTTGTAGGTGCGCGGCTCCGGCTGCACTACGTCCAGCTTGCGGCGCCTCCGCTTCTGCACCACTCGCCACCAGAGCAAGAGGATCAGCAGGAGCAGCAGGAGTCCGAGGAGCACGCTGCCCGAGATTATATAGGCCATATAGCTGCGTTCGCGACACTGATCGCTGATCAGCAACCGCAGCGGCACATACGGATGGACTCCTCGTTCCGCCCCGGAAAAGGGCGGATGGAACATCAGCTGATCGCTGTGGAGCCGAAAGAAGTCCGCGCGTGGCAGCGGTGGCTCCACATTCCTGTCCAGCTGCTCACAGCTCCAGGAGTTATCGTAGCGCAGGTCCCGAATGCTGAGGGCGAAACTCCCATCAAAACGCAGAGGCTGGGGTGCAATCAACGCTGCTCCATCTGCCCGGGGTGGATCCGCTCCAGGACGAGAGCTACGCAGGCTGTTGTTGTGGAAGCGCAGCTCCAGATGCTCGCTCAGCTGGTACGAACGATGAACGGTGAGGCTGCGGAAGGCGATCTCGCTGGTGGCCCCGAAATCGTTGCCTCGAATGGTCACCGCATCGCGGATCTGGGCCTCCAGCCACTCGCCATCCACGGACACAAAGTGATTGTCGCTCACGCTGAGCTTGGAGACAACTGTAAAGGGAGATCTTTTTAGTAAGCTCTTTGAAAATCTCTGTCGCCAAAACACCTACGCTTGAAGGAGAAGGCATGGGAGTGGACCTCCTGGAAGCGATTGCCCCGCAGGCTCAGCTCGTTGGTGACCTCGAGCTCGTAGAAGGCTCGTGTGGGCAGATCGCCCAGGAACTGGCAGTTGGCAATGATCATCTGCTCCACGGCGAACTTCTTGAAGGCCTGCCAAACGAAATGGAAATATTTACTATAACATAAGATTGATATGCTCATGTAAATTTCTGGTTATGCAATACGCATATCGTTTTGATATGAAATACTCATTTCAAGCATATCGAATTTACGGGGCAGCATATCAAGTTAAAATTGATATTACATAATGTAAAATATCGATTTTCTTGGGTATATAAAAGAAATTTTTAAAATACACACAAAAAAAACATGTCACCGTAAAATCGATATGCGCATGTAAACTTCTGGTTATGCAATACGCATATTGTTTTAACATGAAATACTTATTTCAAGCATACGGATCAAGTTAAAATTGATATTACATAATGTAAAATCGATCTACGTTTCATATCGATCATAGATCATGGAGATCACTCACCTGACTCTCGATGCGCTGGACGGTGACCCCGTCGAACCTGAGCAATATGGCACTATCCTTGGTGGTGGTGAACCCGAACGGCTTCATCAGCTCGATTCGACCGCCCACAAACGAGATCTCTGCGATGTTGCCATTGATGGCATGCGATTCGATCAGCTTGAGGTTCGTCTGATCGAACTCCACGATCAGAGCCTTGTTGCTGGCATAGCGCGGCACACTCAACGCGTACTCCCGGAGCACCAGCTGACCCACCTGGCGGAAGGTCACCTTCTGCAGGCCCATCGTGTCCGCCAGCCGATTGGCCTCCACCACAAGGTCGCGACAATTGCGGATCTCCACCATGTCGACGCCTCCGTGCAGCGTGGGCAAAGTCATGGGCTGCAAAATAGTAAATAATTACTATAACTTATTATGAAATGAAACAAATGAGGGAATGAGGCCCTAAGAAATTCCAAGAAAAAACGAAAAGTTAGCTTTTTCGCTTACTAATTAAGCAATTAAGCTTGCTGATAAAGAAACGGTGATAATGATATGATATAAACCTAATGTCAATGTTTCGCGAAGAATTTGTCATATCCTTTTGATCTTCTTATTTTTTTTAACTTCCTATTTTGATTTTTAAAGGTAGAAAAGTAAAGAAATTAAGATGAAAGTCCTTAGAACTACGTTTAAAGTCTCCTGAATTTAGCCTGAAAATATACATATATTGTGTATTAATATATTATTCATATACTTTTGATATTTTAGTACTTTGAGTTCATAGAAATGGTGCAGAATTTGATATATCTCCTTGATATTTTTATATTATTTTGACATTTTAAAGTAGACAATTTAAGATAATAGTTTTAAGAACTACGTTAAAAATCTCCCAAGTTTATCCTGAATTTTATATTAATATATTATTAATATACTTTTGATTACTCATAGATATTTTTCATATCCTTTTGATATTTTGAATATTTTCAATGCCTTTTTCGACATTTAAAAACAAAAAAAAAAGAACTAAAGATACTTATCAATGCCAAACGGTAATGATATCATTTTACATTTTTCAATTACAAAAACTTTGTTTATTTTTACCAATGAGGTGACTCACCTGGTCGGAGTTGTTGCAGTCGCAGGTGATGGTGGTTCCGTATTCCCCGCAGACCACCTTCGCCGGATCCGCCCGAATCGAATGGGGAAGGAGGACGAGGAGGGGCAGGAGGAACCGTGTCCATGCGGTGGGATCCTTGAGATTTCTGATATTCCGCATGATTTCTCGACTGATCCGCCTTTGGCTAATTATTCACTCATATTAACTTGTGCTTTCCGCTCTCTTTGCGCCCACTCTATTCTCCGGCCCACTCTTTGTTCATTTTCTAGTCGTGTTTACCATCCGCTCCGTTTTGCACTGCTCTCCGCCGTAAGCGCTCCGTGGAAATGCTGATAAAGTCCGATTCGTTCCAGCCTTATCTTTGAAGGTGTTTCTTATCTATGGAATAGGTACACATTCGCATACATATGAGTTACACTTGTGGGTTGCATTTGTGTTTCGTATTTCTGTGGACTTTGTGCGTGTGTGAGTGTGTTTTTGGGCCGTTACACTGAAATTGAGCTCCATTCTCCCCCTCTTTATAGCAGATAATACCGATAGTTGGCCCCTAACTTTTTTAGCTCAAAGTTCCTTTCGAGTTTACTATAATATAATAATTATTTCTTATTTTGAACCAATTCCAATAGAAAAATAATTATATAATCTCCTACAATTGGTAACTGAATAAGTGGCTAATTTATACCAGTTTTTCAAAGTTACATGTTTAATGCTAAAGAAAAATATTGGTCACGATGACTAATTACATGTATATTTTAAAAAATGAGCATTTGTTTTGAGCAAATTGTAGTTGCATTAGGCAAGAGGCAAAAGCATTTAAATGCTAAAAAAAATATTTTTAAGATAAAAGACACTCCAAAAATGATAAAAATCTCACAATTATTTCAGTTTAATTATTTATTTACAAAAATATAACTAGCTAGATACGTGATAAATTAAACGTACAAGAAAAGACAAAATAAACCGCTTCAAGCTAAATTTGAACTTGGAAAGCTCGAAATTTCGCATTATAGTTTTCAAATGATAAGATTAGACCTTGTAATTCCTAGGAAATATAGTTTGGCGGCAATTCCATGTTAGTAAATTTTCGGACGGTCTACACTATGGTTCCCTAGAGGGAACGACATCTCCATTAATTCGAATTTTTTTTTATCGGTATCCAACTTACGAAGATCCAAGGACCAGGATAGGCTATTACAATAATTCTAACTTCTTTTGTGTACCATGTAAGTTTTTATTTCTTGAAGATCTCTAACTTTGGCTTGGATTAAATTCCGGGGGTTTGTTTAGAACAATGTTGAAAAACATTTCTAAAAATTCCAGAAAATATTTGAAAAATTAAATTGGTACAACAGTTCTATCACACAAAGTTTCAGAAGTAAAATCCAAGTTCTGTAATACAAAAAAAATGTTGCAAAACCGAGGCGAAAATTTAAGCTGTCCCCAAAACTGAGTGATCGATTACCGATCTCGAGGTGAAGTTTCGAAAAACTACTTTGACCAGTTGAGAGTGTCGATCATAATCAGCTAACGCTATTGCCCAACGATCGCAAACACAGCACTCGGTCTTCAGGCCGGGGATTTGGACGAGGGTCTAATTGAATCACAACACCCTCTCCAATTGTGATCGCCTCGTCGGTTTTCTCCTGCCCTCCTCCAATCACCGCCTCTGCCGCCTGTTAATTGAATTCTGAGGTCGAATAGCAAACACTGCCAATGGAAATGGAAATCTCTCTGGCCCTGGGAAACGGAGCCTTCGCCTGGGTATTGAGTATTGGGTCTTCTGGTAGCCCGAACATGAGCAATTATGCTTTGTTATTTGTTTATGGCCATTTCATTTCATTTCCATTTCCATTTGTTTATAGAACTCAATTTGCGCGAGAGGAAATTTAGTCAGCGCCAGAGTCGGGTCTCCGTTTCCATCTCAAGTGGCGGCTGTTAAAATATTTGCGCACGAGTCGAGGAATTTCGAATAGCCAGCACGAACGGGCATTCCAGAGACTCCAAGTTGACCATCGCATACGTTTATGTCCAGTCTATCATGAAGATGTACTTGTACTCGAATTCAGCACAATCTCTCTTTTTACGAAATTAAGGTGAAGAAAAAGCAGTGAATGAGTGCCTAAAATATTAGGTGATGAAAAATGGTGATGAAATGCTGATGAAAGGGCGATGATTATGCGCCAATTTCGTGCAGTGATGAACCCCTAGGGTATTTTTTTTTTTATTTTCGACCTGTCATCGACCTTAAGTGCTAAGACTGTAAAAACTTTTCAATGATAAGGAATATAGCCTTTTATATTTGGTTAAGATAATGCAACTTATAGTTCACTATCTTATCATAATTCTTTATAACTCTTCCCTTATTTCATCATGAGTCCTTTTAATACCTACTCCTAGAGTTGATAAGGTTCTTTATACTCCATGGACCGGGGCCTTAGAATTCCGGATGTGACGCAGACAACCCTTTGGGGCAATTGCCATTAAATCAAGTGACGTCCATTGAGTGGACTTGCGCTTAGGAAATTGAATTAAAGCGCAATTGCATTTCCTGTCAAGTAAAGAGTCTCGCTCGCACGCACATTTCAATCCGTAGAATCAGAACCGCAGGCACAGACCTCTTATGAACCCCCTCGAACTACGCCCCTGAATTACTCCAATTACGCGTTGCACAATTAGGAGGAAATTATGATATAAATACTTGGACGGTGGTGGTAAAAATAATAAAGTTTAAATTCTAGATTTTCATTTGATAAATAAACTATCTGAAGTCGAAACATTGTATTTCACTAACTAGGAACTTGCTCTTTTATCTATAAGACTTAGGATTTCGAGGATCATATTAATAACTAATATTTAACCCAAAATTTAGTGATTAATATTCATGGGCTTCTTAACTGGGGTTAAAAAATATTTTCAGATTTTAGCAATCATAGATGTTTTTAACATTTTTGTTCACCTCACTGCTGTTATTTCGGCCACAATTATACATGTGTGCACATAACAACTAGCACATTTCATGGACTTGTAACCATTGACTTGAATTAATTCAAAAGCAAAGCACAACTGAGCGAATCGAAAGGCTGCATTGCAATAGCCCACCAGTTAGTGGGTTGAATACCGTTGCACTCTGCCGATTGCCCGATTTGAAACGGGTTAAAATCGCTATCTTATCGCCGTTTTTATCGATTGCGATAAGAGGGCCAATGAGTCAGAGAAGGGGGAGCTATTGCCACACCATTTGACTCAATTCTCGCAGGATGACACATGTGTGTATGGTTACCAAGGGTTTGCAAACGCATTACTCCATGCAGTTTACACGGCAGTGTGGAATTTATGGGTAATTTAATGACTAACTGGAGTATTTTTGACTGAGAAACAGTTGCAAATCAGTCATGGTGATAATTTGGTGGTTAAATGGGGGTTTATTTTCGTTTTCTCGACTGCATGTTAAAGTTAAAGTAGGCTTTAAACGTACTTTTTCAAGGTTGCAGCCTTACTTTAAATTTTACATGGGGAATTATAATAAATATTAATTAATAAATAATCGAAATTATCGATAAATGTGCTGTACAAAATCGGTTCAGTATCGATTCATTAAAAAAGATACTTTATGAGTTATAGATTTAATTATTAATATCTTTATGCCAAGTTATTTTTTAGAAAAATCAGTAGATTCAGTTCAAAAACAGAGAACAGAAAAAGTAAAATATTGACCTTGCTTTTTTCGACGGAATATTTTCTCTTTAAAGATGGGCAATTAAAAATGAACTACAAGCTTTCCAGCGATTTAGCAAATCTTATCTGCTGCAAAATTGTCAACGACTTTCTTCCGAAGTTTCGGAAGTTGTTCAAAAAAGCAATTCTACCGCAAAAGCTCGTTTAGCCAAAGGTCCAACCACTTTAAAAGCGAAAATGTAGTAGTAGAATGCTTAGGGCACTTGGCGGGGTTAATGTTTTTAGCCTGTTGTGCTGCTGCTCTTTGCTTTCTACTACTTGAAATTCGTGCAGTTGTTTTGGTTACCATACACTTGGCACAAATTTCGATCAACCTTTCACAACATTGACTTTGGCCCTGTTTGCAGCTGAACTTCCTCAGGTTAAATTTAAATTGTATAGTCTTGGAACTAAGAAATAGAGGATATATTCTTAAGTTTTTAACTTTAGAATTTAATGCCATACTACAAATGGTTAGGTTGTTAAAGATCTTGTTTCGAAATTCTAGTATCCGAAGTTTGAAATACTATTTTTTAAAAATATTTCAAAGATATTAAATTAAGAGTACAAAAACTCTTGGACTTCAATTATTCTGGCTTAAAATTTTAAGATCAGTTTTCAAGATTGCTTTTCTATAGGCTTTACTGTACGACGGAAACAAATAACTCTTTGTAACATTGACTTCTGGGGTTGGACTTTTTGCCGTTCCGAAAACGCTTTAATGCCAAAAGCAAACTAAAAACAGATTTTTATTTCACGTTTGCTTTTCTCCGTCGTCATTTAACCTTGAAATATCGAAATACGATGATGACGGGCAGCGCACATAATGGATATGGATATATGGTAAGGTGTCTGCCAATTTGTATTATATATATTTGATTTTATTTAGCAAGGGGGCGTCGTTGGTGCTCACAAATATATGGATGTACACTGCTAATTTATATTCCCGGGAGAATTGCAAAAAACAAAAAACAAGAAGAAGATATCGAAGAACAGAGAGATTTTGAATTCTTGTTTGGGGCTTTGATTTGTTTGTCTTCCATTTGTTTTGTTTGGATGCGTGGGCTGTTGATCATGATCACCAAGAATAATAAGGAGAAGAGAACTACGTGAGAGAGAGAAGAATTCTTCTCTGTTTGTTTGATTTCTTTTTTTTTAGCTTTTCACAGCATTTTTGCCATGCAAACGCAAACAATTTTTCCTTCTCTCCCTATTAGTGTTTTTTTTATTACTTTGAACTTTATGGCGGTTCCAGAAACGCACACACACACTCGCAGATTTCGGACACATATGGAAAATATAGAGACACTCCAAAAAAAAAGCAAACCTTGTCCGCAAATTGCCCAAGTAAATATTCGCATTTATTTATATTAGCAGTAAATATTGAAAACACGCGAGCGGTCAGGCGGTTCTAGTTCTGTAGCCTCGTTTTTGTTGGTCGCCCAACCGGCGTAAGCGCGTGCAAATGACAAACTGAGCGCCAAACCGCCGACCGCTGAACGCCAACCGCCTGCCGCGAATAACCAATCTCTGTCCACAAATCAGTGATGAACGATTGGCTTTTGTTTTATGGAATTTTATAACAATTTTTTAAAATTAAAATTAATATAAAACAACAGTATTTATTTGAATCTACACAGAAAACAAATTGACAGAAGATCAGATTGATATGTGCTGGTCAATTTTATATTTTTTAAAGATCAAGTTATTCATATCATTTTACTTTTTTTGGTTCAAAAAATACTAAATTTGGTATTTCATATGATATGATAAAATATCAAGTTGATATGTTTAAATCATAAATTTGACATAAATCATATCGGCTTATTATTGATATGAAATAAGGTAGAATTGATCCTATTTCATATCGAATTTTTTTTCTGTGTATTCTACGCTTTAAAATGATAGTTATATGGTGTAAAAGTAGTCAGTACCAATGCAGTGATTTATATTTTTGTCCTTTTTTTTAAATATTTTTTAAGTATTTTTATAGAGGATTTAAAATATAACTAAATCTCTTAATAACTTCCTTTAAAAAAAAAAAAAAATTTAAAAGTAATAATAAATAGAAAATTTAACTGCGATCCAATCACAAAATAACAATATATGCGTGTTCCAGTAAGTCAAGTATAGCTTGTGCAACTAGTCGTATGCGCAATTTATTAACAATGTTACGTATACGCAATTAAAAGTAGGATTTTTTAAACCTATGAGCCTAGAATTTCTAGCCTTTTTTGTGCTAGCTTATTTCCCGCCATTTCTTGCACTGACATCACTGTCGTGTAATCTCTCGTTTTGAGTTTTTGAAGTGGATTTTTCTCTCTGCTCTCTTCTCAAGCGGTTTTGAGCTGAACGAGCGCCACTTTGGCTGCGGCGATTTAGCGGCAGCGTCTCTCAAACGATCGCTAGCTCAAAAAACTGAAACTAAAAAAATTTAAAAAGAAGGTGAAGAATTTTTGCGTTTATTACCTGCACATGGAAAAATTAGCACTAAAATTATCACAAATTTAAAATAATTTTGAGAATGAATTTTATTATTCAACAATTTGATAATATTGTATTGAAATTGTTTTTAGAGTTTAGAAGTTTTAGAAAACTATTAAAAAAAATGTTTTTTTTTTAAATTTCAAGGGTATTAAGAAAATAAAAAATAAATAATAGTTTAATTTTTAATTCTAAGTCACCTCAAATAAACTTTTTTAAAAGCCTAATTAGTTACATATATTTAGGGTGTGTTTTTAGTAGTTATTACAAGTATTCGTAATTTCTTTCTGTGCACTTGCCCTTTAGTTTTGCTCGGTGTATGTCAAGTTGAAGTTGAACATGGATTTTTTAATTTAAATCTGTATCTGAATTTCTTGCGCGGCGCTTAATTGAACGATGCCACGCATCGCTTGACACTTGCCGCTTTGAGAAAGCCCCCGCAAAAAACTGGGTAGAAAGATGGGGCTAAAGAGGAGAGGCGAGGAATGGAGTGGAGAAAAGGGAGAGAAGGAGGAGGAGGTGGTGGACAGTTGATCAACACAAATCAAGTCGAATTTACTTCGGGGCAAACGCAAACATGGAGCACTTAGCGGTGGGCTTTCTAAGAGCCAAACTATGTAAATATGTAAAGACTTATGAGCAGGCCCTTCAGATCATTCGGTCTTCCAAGAGCCCCTGGGGACCTCTCCAGATCCCCAGTACAGTTGAGCTGCAGACCACCCAATATTTCCAAGGAACTCTGAATTTACCAGGTTAATCTCTCTAAAAATCGATAGTAAGCAGTTTCTGGAACCTTCTCAGAGCTGAACTCATTCTTATCGCTAAAAATAATAGACCGGCAAATTGAGCATTTCATATTTATGGCTTTTTGAGTGATTATATATTTAAAAGCGTCGATAAGCACGCCATTTACCTTGTAAAAACGGAGGGGCTGGAAGTACTTGGGTCATAAATATCCCTATTCCATTGAAATGATTTCTAGAGCTTTTTACAAACGCATTTCTTTTTAAGTGCACTGCAAGATATTATTTATTTAATCACTTTTAAGTCCCGAAACATACCCGTTGCTCAGCTAAAGGGAGTGCGAGGGAGATGGCAATATAAAACTTTGATCGGGCATAATTTCTTAAGGAATGGTCCGACTTAAAAATTTCTTCTACATTTTGATAGGTAAAACTAAACACAACAAAATTACATTCATACTTCTCCGAAATTTCTAAAAATGTGGGCGCCAGACACATTTTAGTATTGTTTGTGGGCGATTGTGGGCGTTACTTTTGCACGAATACAATAATTATCGGACCTCTGAACTTAAAACATAGTGTTGCATACTTTTAGACACCATTATTAGTGATTTTGGTAATGCAATAAATTCGGAAAATTCTTATAATTGTTTATGTTGCTATAATCCACCAATTAGTTTGGAATTCGTAACATTTTGTCGCAGTGTCCCAGTTTGTTTTGGCCCCTGCAGAGAGATGTGAGCCAAGCGATCTGGCTGATCAAACTGACTGAGCGCCCGCCTGACTTACTGACCATATATGCACATTAATAACTCGAAAAGGCTTTTAGAACGCATTTGCATGGCAGCCGCTGCAGCAACAACATTTAATTTGCAACAAAAACAGCCCGCCGAGCCGATCGCGCTTGCAAATCAAGTTAAACAACATTTCAAAATGCAATTTCAGCACACCCGCCTGGCATTTTGCTTTAGCTTTGTCTCAGCGATTCAATTTTATTTCGTTTTTCCCACTTTTGTTTATGGCCAGACATACAGTTGGAAAAAACAAAACAGCTGTGTAAGCCAATAGCGATTAATATTATGTCTCATACGCCAGCGTTTTGTTGAAGTAACCGAGAAATCGGCCATTTGATATGCCACCCTGTTGATAAGAATCGGAGAAATGGGATCTATGGTTTGTTTATATTTCTACTTGAGCTTTAGTCACTTCGAAGTGTTCCGGGAATTTTCAAATAAATAATCTGTTGCGCTTGAAGGTATGCAGTACATTTTTAAAAAACTATAATCTGTGTTTTAGATTTGTATTTTTCGGCTTTATAATCTAACCCAAGTAAAAAGTATAGACCTATAAGTCAGTTCTTCAGACAGATAACATGTTTAAATAGTAAATTTCAAAAAATAATATAACAAGATTTTTAGGAGTAATATATCCTTGTTTTTTAGGGATTTAACATATAAAATATAATAATAAAACCTCATGTAACTCATCTTTACAATCCCCTATAAAAAGTATTTCCCTATAACTCCGTTTTTCAGACAGATAACATGTTTAAATACACTCAAAAAAAAATTTTATAAAATCGCCTATGGATTTGCTTTACTGCCGATTTTTTTCTATATTTCTGGAAAATTTCTTAAATTTAATAAATTTTGATTAATTTGAAGAAAATGTTCTTTACCAGAAGAAAATTTTTTTATTTTAAAGAAAAAAATCGCCAGTGAAGCAAATCCATAGGCGATTTTCTAAAATTCAGGGCGATTAATTTTTTGAGAGTAGTAAATTAAAAAAAAATTTAACAAGATTTAATTAAAAAGGAATAATATATACTTATTTATAGGGATTTAAGGTATAAAATATAATAAGAAAACCTCGTGTAACTCATTTTCCGATGACTTGGATAAAATACTCAAAGTAAATCAATCAAATTATGTGAATTTCGAGCTTGCAACTTTCTGAACTATACCTTTTTAACCATTAGCTCTACTTGTATTCATAGGATCATTTGGTTATCCCCTTAGAGCCCCCGAAATAAATGGTATCTGCAGACGATGAGTCAGTCGAGCGGTCTGCTAGGACTCGTTTATTTAAATGTAAATTTATGTTCACTTAATCTAGCTTACGATATGATTCCTCTCGATCGGTTCGATCTCTAGCTATATCTACATATACGTAGCTCTGTCCCCAGCTCTTCGCATATCCAGAGAAACTGTATGAATATCACAAAGTGTTTTCGTTTTTTTTTTGTTGTTTTGGACTCTGCTGCTGGCAGGTGTTTTTTCTTGTGGTTGGTGGCTTGTGGGTGGCAGGTGTTGTGACAGTTGTGGCAGATATATATGGGTGGTATGTTCTGCATACTTTTAGGCATCCGCATAGTCGATCACATCGGCAATTTGGACGGTCACATCGCTGCCGCCGGAGTGATCCGATCCGGAGTCCATGTGCTCCATGGCCGCCAAACTGGCGGCTCCGTCGAGGCACTCGAAGCTGCGCCTGCGCTCCCGGTGACCAGGGTGACCTGGGTGACCTGGGTGACCTCCTCGGTGACCTCCTTGGTGACCCTGCGCCCGGTGGCTCTGGCTGTAGGCCGGCGGCGGTTGTACCGGCAGGTTCTGCAGGATTTGTCTTTGGTTGCGTGCCGAGGTCAGCTGATTGGGATGGAATTGTGGCGAGTTCTGGAGCGCCTGCCTCAGATCCTTGACAGCCCTCGGCGCTGTGGTCGCATTCTGTTGTCCCTGCGCCTGTGCCTGAGATGGCAGTGCCCCCGAGGGCGGCCGGCTGGTGGGCGTGGCACTCGGCGTCGATCGCCAAACGGGCGTCGCATAACTGGCCGTCGTCCCTGGTTGTTGGGAGGATTGTGAGGATTGTGGGGGCGTGAGGATGCGCATGGGCGTGGCATATTGATAGGCCGGCGGCATGTCGTTCGCATCTGTAAAGCATAAAGAATTCATTTAGAACTTGTTCAACCAAGGGTTTGACTTTTAGAATACAGGTTAGTTACATGGAAAGCAGGTAAAATATATATAGATACATATAAAGTTTAATCTTTAAACTAGAGCTTGAAAAAATATCGACAGTTTGCTATTTCTGGATATTTAATGTGAGTTTTTCTGCGAAAACATCGATATTATCGAATCAATATTGTGAAAATATCGAAAATAGCGATAATTCTCAAGCTCTGATATAAACCGCTTTAAAAGGGCTTATCGATACATCGGTATTATAGAATCAATATTGTGAAAATATCGAAAATATCGATAATTTTCAAGCTCTAATACAGACCGCTTTAAAAAGGCCCATCGATACATCGGTATTATCGAATCAATATTGTGAAAATATCGAAAATATCGATAGTTTTCAAGCTTTATTATAAACCCCTTAAAAAAGGTTTATAACTTTAGAATAAAAGTTAGTTAGAAAATATCGATAGTTTTCAAGCTCTATTATAAACCCCTTAAAAAAGGTTTATAACTTTAGAATAAAAGTTAGTTCCCTAGTAGACATATAGAGATAAAGCTAAAATAGATCTGGTTAGAGTTACAAACTACAAAAATACAGGGGTACATACACCAAAGATTTTATAGAATCCATCACCATGTTTTTAGGAAATATTTTTAACTACGTTTTGTTTTTAGTACCTTTGTGGATAAATGCGTTCCGCATTTTCGAATTGCCTTTTTGCCAATGTGTTTGTGAACCAAATCCTGCCAGCCACGTGTGTGTGTGTGTTTTTTTTTTGGGGGAGGGTATACAATAATTTTTGGGTGCTATATATCTACGTGCATGTGCGTAATTAAAGTGAAAAAACACTTGCAAAAAAAAAATATTTAAATATCGTGGGTTTTATATATATAGATAGTGCTTAATAAATAGTTTATAGAATATATTTCTTCCCCATATGGATGGCATATGGTCCCTTAGTTTTCGTGTTATTTTACAAGTTATATAGATATTTATATACATATAGTTGGTTTGGAATCTCTTGTTTTTCTTTGATAAAATCTAGATAAAATCTCTCCAGAGATTTCCTTGCTAATAATTCCGATATAATTCTCCATCGCAGTATGTCTCCAAAAAGTATGTCGCCGTAAAATCGATATGCGCATGTAAATTTCTGGTTATGCAATACGCATCTCGTTTTAACATGAATTACTCATTTCGAGCATATCGAATTTACGGGGTTGCAAGTTCAAATTGATATTAGATAATGTAAAATCGATCTACGTTTCATATCGATTTTTTTTTGGGTGTAGTAATTTTAATAAATACAAAAACCAGTCTACACACGCAGTTAAAGTAACAAATTAAGATCAGGGTGTTATATACAATTCACGGTAGCTTCGGTTAGCCCAACCAAACGGGGGGGGAAAAAAATGGGGAGGACTAACTAGGACATTCGGTTGGGATGCGGCAGTAGGGGCCGGATCGGGCTGGGAGCCATCGAACCATCCCGACGGCCATAGGAAATGCCGTACTTACTCGTCGCATTGAACGGCTCCGAGTAGGTGTCCTCGACGGGATGCAGCGGCGACGAGTAGTCGCCGCAGATGAGGAGGCGCTGCTGGTCGGGCTCCTGGTAGATGGGCTCGTCCTCGAAGCCGCCGCTCTCGCTGGGATTGGGACTGGGTGCGCTGGGCGGCGGCAGTGTGGCACTGGTGGCATAGGCCCCGTCCAACGATGGACTCACATCCAGGTGGCTCTGCGAGATGTGCTTTAGCAGCAGGCTCTCGATCAGCGACGAACTCTTGGGCATATTGTCGAGGAGGAAGAAGGTGCGCTTGTAGCACTCCTTCTTGCTCAGCCGCCCCTGGATGAGCTTCAGCACGCCCTTCCTGGTGGCATCGCCATCGGGCAGGTCCATGGCATTCTGACGCAGCTGTTCCCGGATATCCTCCTCCATCAGGCATTTATCGCTGGCACTGCCCTCGCCAGCGCCTCCGCCTCGTCCGGCGCCGCCACTGCGCCAGCACCTGGCCACCACGAGGACGACGAACGAAATGACCAGAAAGACCGACACTATCAGGCCCGCTATCCAGGTGATGTCCGTCTTGATCGACTCACTGGCCGCCTTCGTCACCCACTGGCCGGAGTGGCAGTACTTCGTCACGTTGCCACCGCACGCCTCGTTCACAAAGCGACGCACATCCGTGCTGGTGGCATTGATGCAGCCGTCCTGGGGCTCCGTCACCCGGCACATGACCTCCGATTCCAGATCGTGATCGGTGAGCTCCGACAGCCAGGCCCGGGAGCTGCAGGAGCACTCGTGGCCCACGCGCACCTGGTGGATGCGACAGGTGAAATTCAGGCTGCCCGGCTGCGGATTCCTCAGGATGTTGTTGCGGAAGCTGCAGTTGGAGGAGCCAATGTTCAGCTCACAGCGTCCGTAGTCGTCGAACTGATTGTTCTCGATCTCCACGTGATCGGCCTGGCTGACACTCAGCCAATTGGCCTCCACCTGGGTCATCAAATTGTTTCGGATGAACAGGCTAACGGCGGCTATTTGGATGGCATTCGAGCAGATTCTTTTGATTCTGTGGGGGTTTTAAGGGGATTTGTTGAATTAGTTGGTGTAACTGAGGTAGGGTTGTAAAAACATCTGTTTTGGCTATTATCGATTTTATCGATACTATTGTTATATCGAAAATTACAGAAAATAAACAAAAAATAACTAAAACCAGGAAAAACTCATAAGGAAATTTAATTTCAATTTAAAATTGAATAATAAATTTTATAAAAACAACAAATTTTAACATTTTAATAAAATTACAGTGAAACGGAATTTAGTGTTCTGTAAAATTTACCCACAATCACTTGTTTATTACTAGATAAATTAGGGAACATAATCAAATAATAACTGAAACCAGGAAAAAATAAAAGAAAATTTAATTTGAATTTAAAATTGAATAATACATTTTATAAAAACAATAAATTTTAACATTTTAGTAAAAAAAATGATTTTACTAAAATTACAGTGAAACGGAATTTGAAAAATTAGAGAAAATAAACAAAAATAACTGAAATCAGGAAAAACTTAAAAGAAAATTTAATTTGAATTTAAAATTGATTTAACAATTTTAACATTTTACTGAAATAAAGGTGAAACTGAATTTAGTACTCTGTAAAATTGACCCATAAATCCATGTTTATTATTTAATTTAATTATTTCGCTAAGCAATACTATCGATAATGGTACCAAACCATCGATGTTTAGCTAACTTTAAAACAATCGATATTATCGATAATCTTATCTATCGTATTACCAACCCTGAAGTAATACAATCGATAACTAAATCCAACTCACGTGTTGTTCGACATTATCATGGTGGTGATGCCGCTCTGGCTGATCGCCTGGCCCTCGATAGTGCCGATCACCGTGTCCAGAATGGCCACCTTGTCGCTGTGCAGCTTGTTGGTCAGCGCCTGCGACTCGATTGTCGCAATGCGACAGCCCTCGATGTTCAGCTCCTTGATGCTGGTCACATCGAAGGCGTTGCTCGCGATCGTGTCAATTGTGGAGTGCAGCAGACTGACCTTGCCCATGGACACGCCAAAGATGCCCAGCTGGTTGATGTGCGAGTTCTCCACGCGGAGCTGTGAAATATATCATCATTAATTAGATTAGTATCAGATAGTTATATTAATTCTTACTCACATTTATGCCATATGTGGGATTGCCGGGATTGAAGGCGTTCTTCATCAGATCCAGCTGTCCGATGTTCCTGAATGCGCAGTCCAGATTGGTCATCTGAAGAGCATTGGGGAATACGGTCAGCTGGTCGACATTCTCCACCAGCAGCTTGTACTCCGCACCTAGAGATGATATGATTAGTATCAGGTTAAATCTATAAATCTTAAATCTCCTACCTGTCAGGAACTTATCGCGCAGAAAAACCCGCGAAATATTCACAATTTCAATGCTGGGATAGCCACCTTTGTTGTGGCTGAACGCATTGCTGGTTATCTCCACCTGGTCATCCCTCCTCACTCCGATCAGCACGATGGAGTTCACCTGGTTGTCCCGGAAGAAGTTCTCGGACAACACGAACTGGGTGCCAGCAATCAGACGCACCTCAATGTACTTAATGTAAGGCGGCACCATGTATTTATCATTGAATTCATTTGAAAGCTGTGAAGGACACACAAACAGAACGATTGATTAGATATAGAGATATAGGTTATATTAATATGTATTTAAATGTAAGTGCTAGAAATAACACCAGGTGATCTTGGTATATAACAAGTAAATACACTGAAAAATATATGATTTTTAAAAGATCAGGTTATTCATATCATTTTAATATAGATAAAGGTTATATTTACCTTATCTTACGTTACTTGTTCAAAAAATACTGAAATTGGTATTTTAAACTAGTATATTTATAATTTTGATGTAATAACTGATATGATTAAATATCTTATTGATATGTTATGTTCTCATAATGATATGAAACAAGATTGATAGGGAAGAACTATCGCAAAAAATACTACATTAAGTATTTTAAACTAGTATATTTATAATTTTTATGAAATAACTGATATGAATCTCGTAATGATATTAAATAAGCTTGAATTTGCCCCTATCGCAAATCAAATTCAAAGAATCTTTAAGAATGTTTTGGGATCAAAACACATCATGTTTAAGGGCTAGTACTCAACCTAACAAAAACTGGCCCAAAAAAAAAATACTATTTTCAGTCAATTATTTCTTGAAGGTCCAGTGTTGATTAATTTGGTAATATCCGTGCGTTATTTTTCGGTTACACTGGCTCAAAAACATAAACAAACGTAAAATTCAAATTTTTAACTTGTATTTTGCAAGCGAAATCAACCGTATAATCCATTGTTACAGTACTCGATAGTCATTGTAATTAGTCTTCTGCCTTTGATAGTGTATTTAAGCGATTTTTGTTAAGGATTTAACTAGGTTGTTATCGGAATTGATCGATAGCTCAAGAAATGAATTATTTTTTGAGTAGTATTTCAGTATTTTTTTTTTGTGAGCATGAGTACTGCCGTCCAAAAACTTCGACCAAAAATGTGCCACCAAAAATTTTGTGACGTTTTTTTTATATGAAGTTTTTGGTTTTGGACGACTTTTTGTTGGGTTGAGTACTAGCCCTAAGGAGTAAAAACCATAGATATAGGAACATTTTTCTTCCAATCATTATTTTGAATTCTTGACGACATGAGAGGCCAGTTTAAAAGTAAGCATTTAGTGCAATTTACTGTGGCTTTCAAGAAATATACATAAATCAAGTTATTTAGCACTTCTTTTGGCACAAATGACTCAGAAATTCATAGGCTGTTGAGCACATATTTTTTTTGTTTGTTTGTTTGCAAGAGGAAAACTGGGAGTTGCCAGACACTTGCCGCAGTTGCAATTTCTTTTTATTTCTGATGCTTTTTTTTGTTGATGTTGCTGCTGCGGAGTTGCTGTTGCCGGGGGTCTGTGACGCTTGACTTACATTTCTTGCGGTCTGTATCCCTCACTCTTGTGTTATTTTTAAACGCAGTGTCTGCGACAGCAACAATAGCAGATGCAGCAACAGCAACAGCAACAGCAACTGCGACAGCAGCAACATCTGACGACGACGACAACAACGGCAACTTGACCGCAACGTTCATTGCTCCATTGAAGAACCCCAACTGGAACTCGAACTCAAACTCGAACCATCACCCGAGGGTGCAATTTTCTCATTAAATTAAGTGAAAATAGTTGGATGACGACGAGATGTCCACTCCACGCCGCTAATGACGCTGATGATCTTGTTGTTGATCACGTTGAAGTGCCCAAGATCTTCCTCATTGCGTTAATGAATCCGGATTACCGTGGTGGCCCTTAAAAATAATGGAAAGCCGAGCATTTCTCAAGATATCCCGGGGTTTCACAGATTTTTTGTTCAAATAAGAAAATATGGCAGATTTCTGATTCTGATCTGATAAAACTGAAATCTTTACTAATAAGATTGAACTTTAAAGCCATAATGGGTTTAGGGTTTATTATTATAGATTTTTTTATAGGGTATGAAAATAGTTTAAGAAAATGTATATAAATTCTATACAATACAATACTATAAATGTTATTCACAATATTCATGATTCGACCTTTTGTCGATCGCTTTCAAGCTGATTGTTTGCTTTTGGACGACGTATTATGTCTGACTGTTGTATTTCAATTTGGTTTGATTTGTGACTGACTCACCATTGATTCACACTGTCCAGTTTCGATTTTCTTATCGCCAGCGAGTTTGCAGATAATTTACAGACAAGCTGAGACTTTACATAAATATTGCTTATACTGCTGACAAAATGCAAGCCAGCAATAAAACAAAGACTATCGGAATTAATGTATCGTTTAAAGCATAAAATTATTATAAAGTATTTACTCCAATCCAAAAGAAAAATATAAAATATAAATAAACAAAAATATTATTCATAAAGTACAGTTAACAAATCTAAATTAAATCTGTATCAAAAATGTTCAGTAGATATTATAGGTAAAATCTTTGAATATCGTTCATTACTCTATGTAATTTTAGTAATGCTACTAACTGATATATCTGATTTGAAAAGTATGTACATTAAGCACTCGACATTGGTAATTCTTGTAAGTTCACGTTTCGGCATTCCATAAAGTTTTGCAATTTCAAGGGCATTCAATACACATATTTATACATACATAAGTGTGAAATGTAAGTTTTCTTTAGTTTCGGGTTTTTGTATGGTTAATCTCAAGTATCACCCTTTTGGGGGCGTAGGTGCCTACGTGCCTTTGATATAGAGACCATACCTCTACCTTTTTTGCCCCACTATGTATACTTTTGGTTTTATTTCACCACTTGCAGCTGACAGTCATAGAGTCAAAATTTTATCAATGAGTTTAGAATTTTTCTCTGGAATTAGTCAGACTTTAAATTCCTTATACAATTGGATGATTTTTTTCTATTGATATTTTTTTTGTAAAAATAATAAAGTTAGGGTCAACTAAATTTTTTTATGCATATGACAGTTTTAAAAATATTATTTTAGTTATAAGATGGTTTTTTTCTTTGTTCTTGAATGAAATGTGCAAGATATATATTTGTAATATATTTATCTATACATTTATGGATTTGCTTTACCGAAAAGTAGAGCTTAATAAAATATAGAGATATTTCATTTGAGTTTTCCCTTCAAAACTTCGATGTTATCGAATTGTAAAAATATCGAGAACATCGATTATTTTGCAAGCTCTACCAAAAGTGTATAAACACTTCGGCCTTTCGGTTTTCCCGTTGGCGTAAATCAAATTTGTCATTTCTGTCGTCTTCGCAGTTGCCATAATAATGGTATAATGGTAAAAAAAAAGGAGGGGATGGAATGGGAGGGCATTGTAATTATAATGCACGACTCGATCTGGAAAAGTCTGGCCACCTGCTCTTCCGTCTGGCCTCGTTGTCTTTGGTGCCTCGTGGGTTCAATGTCTTTGGATCTGAACCTGAATCTGGATCTTTAGCCCACAGCTGCAGTGGCTTTATCGCTGGCCTCTTCTTGCCGAGATTTGTGGCCTTCTTTGTTTTTATATTAGACCCCTTTTCCTTCCTGCAAACCCCCCCTGGTTTTTTTTCTCGGTCTGTTTGTTACACGCCTTTGGGCGCAATTTCTTTCAATTGCTCCAGTTTCTCGCTCTTTTCTCCTCTTAAAGAGGAAGTCTCAATTACGTGTGAGTTTTAATTTGCTTGTTTGTCTGACAGACAGTTTTTCCAGCCTCTTTCCTCCCCCTTTTTTTCCTACTATGTTTTTCCTTCTTCTCTTCCGACGGTTTCAAGTTTATGGGAACCATCAGTCGACAGGGAAAACAAACAAAATTGTGGCCAAAATGTCTGAAAAGTTTATGAAGTTCCATCTCGTCAGCAGATTTATATATATATTATATGTTTTCATACGCATATGACTTGAACAAAAATGAGTCAGAAATTCCATATGAAAATGCAAAATAAACTGATATGAAAATGGTGTTCTAAATAATTGAGGTACTCAGAAAATCCAAGTATAAATACACAATGTTTACCCAAAAAAACATACCTGAGATCATTCTAATTCCCAGGAAATTAGTCACTTGAGTTTTGTCTTTTTTGGTACAATTTCTTAATATTTTAATTTGAATTAAGAAAATGTTTTCATTTTTATATCTTAAGGATGCTTTTCTCTCTGTGTGGCTATAGGCTATATATTGAGATCTAGGCTCTATATATAGAACTTCTCATTTACTGACTGATCCAAACCGATCTTTCTCCAAAAGATTCCAATTCCGATTCCGCTCACGATTTTCACATTTTCCGGGCATTTTTCGTCGGCGACAACTTTAGGCATTATACATATATATATTTTTGGAACGGAATCATATAGTATGGAGGCTGGAGTCTGGAGATTGGAGGCTGAGGGCGTGGCAGACAAGCGGAAATAGCTGCCGTCGCCTGGGTGGAAGTGCCAAAAGCAACAACAGAACATAAATAACCAAACAAAGCCAATTAAAAATAAATTATGATCCACCTCTCGCTCTCTTTTGGTATCTGTATATCTGTAAATATACATATATCTCTTTTATATTTTATGAGCCAGGGAGATAGGAAAACTGAGAACCGAAATTTAAAGGGCATGCTGGTCACATGGGCGGCAAATCGGGAAACCGGGAAAATCTGAAAATCTGAACATCGGAAAAGGACTTTCCCAATCTATTTCCCACACACAAGAGGCCCTGTGGCGAATGGATCATCTGGAATCGCTGCATTATCGGCTTCTTCAAGATAGACACGTTCGGATGGGAAATGACTACGTGACTTTCTGCAGAGAATTCCTCATGTGGTTCTTTTCTTTATGTTCTTTTCCGATTCACAATTCTGACCAGATAAGCCATCCTGGGGGGCGTGGCAGGCAGAAAAATTAAAACTGCGATTACAAGAGTCTCGAACACAAAACATTTGTCGAGCGATAAGGAAAGCACTTTCCCAGTTTACTATCTTTGCCCCTTTCATAACATTAAGTAATGGTTAAGGCAAGGAAAAACAGAAGTTTGCAATAAACAAATGTACATATATATGAATATATATGGATATACGAATCGGCAGTCCTCTGAAGTGCGGAAAACTTGTAAAACTCTCCAATGAAAATGTACTGCGGAATTGTTTATTCGGTCTGTTGGCACTGAAATATCTTTCTGTATACAAAATCCAACGATTTATGTAGACGAAGAACAACATTTACCCACAAAACTAACAGCCAAATATTATTCCTTTTTCATTTTGTAAATGGAAAAATCAATTTCCTTTCGGCTTTTCCCGTAAACTAAATTTGTTTATGCAAAAGCGAGGGATTTACCATTAGTTTTTACAAATATTTTTAAAAAGTTATAAACTCGTTGGTCTTAAAAAACTTAAATATTTTTAGAATATTAATCATCATTTATTTATTTTTATAATTAAATCCGTTTTTATAACAAAGAATTTGTAATGATCCTAAAAATGTAATATAAACCATCCCAAATGTTTTTTGTTTGTATGGTTTATTGGATTCCCGGTTTATAGTTCACAGATTTGAGTCATGTGCAACCATATTATGTACACACATCGATTGCATATGCTGGGTTAAATTTTCTATTACCATTTCCATTTCCATATCAAAGTGGAAAACTGAGTTTTCATAGCTGTGCGTTATATACACAATCGAAAGTTGTTTACCGATTAGCGGAATTATTGGCAAAATAAAAACGAATGCAATGCACATTTTCCGACGGCGCCTCTCCACCTCACCAAATCCCTCTGTAAATACAGATATATCTTGATTTTCCAGCCACCTCCTGGGGCGCTGTCTTCGGATTTTCTTCCCTCACTTCTGTGGCCCACCTCACTGCATTCACATTCACATTCACACATTCACACTCGTCTTTCCTCTTTGTTTTTGTTTTATTGTTGCCTTTGTGGAACGAGCATTCAATTTGTGGCAATTGATGGATTTTTAGCAGCTCACAGCCATAACATTTGGTCCCAAGTAGTTTAAGTAGCCATTCGAAATGGGAATTTAAGTAGGCGCATTCCACTAAAACAGAAACACTCGAAACGCCACGATATCCTCCCCCACCCCTATTCCCTTTTTTTCCCCTGCAGAGGAAGAAATTTTCGATATTTTTTGGGAAGAGATAAAGTTAGAAAAAAAAGATAGAATAGGATTATAATTATAGTTATAAAAGTTTAAAATAAAATTCTTGAGTATTTTTTGGGAATTTTTCCTAAAGATTCTTAGTAAAAAAAGTTTTTATATTTACGATCAAAAAGTTAGAAAATTATAGGTTACGAATATTTCAGTTCTAAAAGAAGGGTAAGATCATAACCTTCTTTAAAATAAAAGATATCATTTAATATTTACTTTAAAGCCATTAATATCTCAATCTATTTAGGATTATAATTTTTTTTATATCCTTTTACGTTTAGTATCCCCTTCCGTTTTTTTCCGGTGTTTTCCAGCTGCCGACACTATATAAGAGATCTTTTTGGCTTATTACTGTCAATCTATAGATTCCAATGGGGGATGGGATGGGTAGGAAAAGTGGGTGGAATGCATTTCCACTTGGTTTTGTTCTCCATCCGTTTTCGGTTTTCATTTCGCTTTCCGTGTATTTCGGTTTCTCTTTCGGTTTTCGATAGTCTGAAAGTCCACTTTGCACATAGAAAACTGAACTGCAGGCCCACGCAGCAAATAAATAAAATTCTGTATCTACAAGATGACGACACATGCGGCGCACACACAGTCACTCAATCGCTCACAAAGAAAAGATAAGTGGCGGGGTGAAGGGGAAATGAGGAGGGGGAGTGGGGTGGAAAAGGGGGTGGGGGACAAAGTGTCACCCACATCCGCTGGAAAAAGCATCTAAGTTCACTCAATTACTGAGGAAGTGCAGAATTCAATGACTTCGAAAACGATAGAAGATATGTCTGCATCTAATATAGAATTCGGAGAGATATTTTTGGTCAAAGCGAAGAAAACAAATGTCTTATATCTTCTACATATGTATACATATCTTTCGAGAATATATACGTAAAGCATTTCGATTATTGATTACTGATTTATGAATAGAAACGGCTTTTAGTTCTTGGAACTGCAGTCTTATTTGCTTTATAAACATATGGGGATAATAAATAAGGCGCACAGTTTCAGTTTGTATGTAAAATGGTATTAACTCCCATACATATAGTTCAAATAATTGAAATGACCTTGATATTTCTGTTAATCAAAGTTCTTTAAAGCTGTTTTCAATTGAAATTGCCAAGTAGAACACTAAGTGCTTGCGACGGCTAATCTATGTGTGCATATTAATTAAAGCATTATTCATTTCAGTTTCTTATCTGGTTGGAAATTCAATTGTAATTATCAATCCCTTCCGTTTTTTATATGATCTGTAGTTAGGGAATGCTTTTTGTATTTCTGTTATCTCTAAATAATAAATGTATTTTTTCTTGAAAATGATAGTCCTTGTAGATAGTTAGATGGTCTTTCACTATTTATATATTATATTTCACTCCCAGAAGATTTATTATTAAATGTTCTTTCTTTTTTTTTTAGAATATTTTTCTAAAACTGTTATACGAAATATTTGGTAATAGATCATAATTATAGTAACTACCTGAATATATAATATATATTATTTTTTATTCCCAGAAGATTAAGTATCGAAAGTGGTACTTCATATATTTTGATTAACCTATTAGGCTAAAACCAATTTACGAAATATTTGGTGATAGATCATATTATATATTTCACTCCCAGAAGATTTATTATAAAAGGTTCTTTCTTTTTTTAGGATATTTTCTAAAACTGATATACGATATATAAAAAATACTATACATATATTATTATTATTATTTTTTATTCCCAAAAGATTTAGTATCGAATGTGGTACTTCATATATTTTGATTAACCTATAAGGCTAAAACAGATTTACGAAATATTTGGTGATAGATCATATTATATATTTCACTCCCAGAAGATTTATTATAAAAGATTCTTTCTTTTTCTTTAATATTTTTCTAAAACTGATATACGAAATATTTGGTAATAGATCATATTTATAGTTACTACCTGAATATATATTTTATTTTTCATTCCCAGAAGATTTAGTATCGAATGTTTTTCCTTTCTCAGCATATTTTGATTAACATAAAAGGCTAAAATAGTTATAAGAAAAATATTGGGTGATAGATCATATCATAGATATGAGCACACACACACACCCCAAAGTGATAAAGATTGATATCGAGTGCCTGATAAAATACGAAACTTATGTATTCTATAAGAATACGATTCTGGGAAATCGGCTTTAAACCCAGCCTGCAATCACTTGCACTTGCTCGCTCTTTTTAATTGTTTTTTTCGGATTTTCGGAGAGCCCCAGAGAGCAGCAACGAATACACACACGCACACCTGACTCATTAGCATAACCTGTCGAACGGGTTGGTGGCCAAAAGGGGGCAGCGGGGGTACGGTACCACCTTATAGAGGAGGCGGGCAGAGGAAGGGGGAGTGGCGACGGCGACGGCGCCGCCTTCTTTCATTTAATTCTTCATTCATTTTATTTTGCACGCATCTCTGGCCTTTGTTTACATTCCGATTCAGCTGTGCCATTAATCAAAAAGTGCTCGAAACGCATTTCAAAACAGCTAAATTTCCCTCAACACCGGAAAACGGAGGAAAACTATAATTTTAGCCAAATTCCAGGGTCGAAATAGTAAAAATAATTGCATTTACCCAGAGAATATCGTTAAATACACAAAATAATTTGTACATATCATTGATTTTGAAACTATCATTTGGCAGTATTTTTTTTAATTTTATTTGAAATATTCGCCTGTTTAATACGAATAGAAAAGAATAAGAATAAATTAACAACCGACTATCAGATACCCGTTACTCAGGTAAAGGGAGTGCGAGGGAGATGGAGATATAAAACTTTTATCACGCATAACTCTTGAACGAATAGTCCGATTTGAAATATTTTTTCTAAATTTCGATAGCTATTAATAAACACAATAAAACTGCATTTTTACTTTTCCGAAATATTTAAAAAAATAAACATTTTGATAAGAATCGCTGATAACTTGACTCGTAAACAATAAATTCAACAATGTTTTGGCTATTACGTTTACAAGATCATTTAAGATCTGTATGTGTAAGTAATACTTACGATTGAAAATAATTTTAGTAAAAAGCATTACAATCATAAGTAATTGCAGTGAATTTCACAACGAGCTGAAATAATATTAATATTCTCCATTTTCCATTTGAAAATCCATCAACTTAGTCAACAAATGCCAGAGGAAAAGAAAGGCAAAGTGACTTTTTGATTTGTGTGCGTTACTTATCGCCGCTACTGTCTGTTCTGCCTCCCCGTCTTTATCAGCTCCCCCTCCTCCTTATGGGTTTTCGCCTTTCTTTGTTCTATCCGCCTGTCTTGGTGCGTTTTATTTCAGTTTACTTTAGCAGTTAGCTGCCAAAAGCCTCCAGCCATGCGAAAAGTATACGACAGTCAATAATCGACGTCACCTACTGATTTTTGGAACTATAACTGCCACCCGATAGCAGTACATATGTATGTATAAATCAGACGATCCAATCAAGCAATCATGGCGCCAATTAATTACTGTACTAATTACTGATACTAATAGAACAAGTAAGACGTGTGGCCTACTTACTATCAATGGACTTTGAGGACTTCAACTTCTTAACTGATTTCGTTTAGGAAAACCGTCATTACTCAAGTGTACCTTAAAATCTCTGATTCATTGGGAATCGCTTTTCTAAAAAGCATATCATGTAGAACCGCATAAACCGCAATAAACTGATAAAATATATAAAAAAAATATAAACAATTTTTTTAAATTAGTCACTACAAATTTAGTACAATTTTTTAAAATGTAATAACAAATTTGTAAGCAATTAGTTGCTGCTGCTGAGTAAAAAGCGATAATATTTTTAACCGCAATTATTGCTTGGTCGAAATGCAAACATTTGCCAATATTTTCTTGCAACACAAGAAAAGAACACAACTTCTTATGAATACTAACTGATATGTTAATTCCATAAAATGTCACACACAATTTTTCGCTAATTAGAAAAGCAAGGTTAACGCTTTAAGGAGTGCCCACTGTAACAAGCTTACAGTTTTCAGTGGAATCTTTTGTGTTATTTCACTTTCAATGCAAGTGTTTTGATGCACAAAAAACAAATGTCTCGGAAAGCAAGATAAGTGCAGACATGTCCCAACCGACGATTTCATTGCAAACTTTGAGGGAAGTCTTGTTTTGTGGTCGAAAATCCCCTTATTTAATTGGAAATTTATATTCGGGGGTGTCACGGAAATCTCTTCCAACCAAATTTCCCCCCAAAAGCAAATCTCCTTGTCACAGAAACCATTTGAAAATCAAGTACACGGTTTTAAACCATTAAAGTAAATGTTCCGAAAATCAGAGCAAATTTACTCCGAAACTCCTAGAAAACTCTACAGATTCTGTGACACCAACGGTTTTGATGGGTTGGTTTCCAAACCAACCGTACCTGTGACACAGATTATAACAAGAAATCTGCTTTTTTGGTCAAAGATCCCTTTTTAAGAGAGGAAATCTTGTTTTTGTAATCAAAAACACCTCTTTTTAAAATACAATATTATATTAATATTAAAACTAGAGTGTCAAAACGTCGTGCTGCCATGGAAATATATCCATTCGATGAGCAATTAAGTAATATTAAAAACCGCTTTTGTCTGGCTGCGGTTATGAGTGGATGCCGAATCCGAATCCGAATCGGAATCCGAAACTGAACTCACCGTTTTGTTTAGCTTGAAGTCGCAGATGGCCTTGAGATTGGTGCAGTGACAGTGTTTGCCCAGATCCTCCCTGTTCTCGCGACCCTCCCGGTGGGCGGGTTCCTGCCCCCCACCGATCTGCGAGTGACCCCGGTGCTCCCAAGAGGGCAATCGATCGTAGCGCTCCGGATAAGCAAGTGCAGGGTGACCCGCTATCGAAAGTATCACGATAATGAGTGCTATCCGTTTGGAACTCATTGTGTTTTGGTGTTTAAATCCTGGGATCTCGATTTCCTTGGCTTTTTTTATTTTTCACTTTTCTTTGCTGATGTTTTTTTTTTTTTTTGTATAACAATTTCGTTTTCGTTTTGGCAATGGATTTTCTCACTAAAGGCCTCTTTCTTTTCGGCAATAAGAGATCCGAGATCTTAGGGGGCCGCACTAAACACGCATTTTAATGCGGCTCTTCGTCATCCACAGAAATATTTTAGAACATCAGTAGGAACGAAAAAAAATGAAGAAAAAATAGAGAAAAAAAGAACGCCGCGAGTCTCGATTGTAAAGAAATAATAAAAACAAATGCTGGCCCGCACGTCCAACTTGTTGCTCTCTCGTTGGCGGTTCGTACGTTAATAAAACGTTGGCTCTGCGGATCGCAGTGAGCACTACTCGTTGCCCGATCCACTTTTACAGTGGAACGTATGCCATGCTCTCCCTCCCTCTCTCTCACTGGGGTCTGTATACCATACACAGTGGACTCGGTTCGTCATCGCATGCGTACTACACTGCGGCGATCGGGGAGGAGGTTATGCGCTAGCAACGATATTGAAAAAGTTGTTCATACTTTTTATACCCGTTACTCGTAGAGTGAAAGGGTATATTGTATTCGTGGAAAAGTATGTAACAGGGAGAAGGAAGCGTTTCCGACCCTATAAAGTATATATATTCTTGATCAGGATCACTAGCCGAGTCAAACTAGCCATGTCTCTCCGTCTGTCTGTCCTTATGAACGCTGAGATCTCGGAAACTATAAAAGCTAGAATGTTGGGATTACCAACACATATTCTTGGGCTTCCTACGCAGCGCAAGTTTATTTCAGCCGAGCGCCACGCCCCCTCTAACGCCCACAATCACCCATAATCGCCCACAGACGATACTAAAATGTGTGGCGCCCCCATTTTTAAAGATTTCGGATAAGTATAAATTCAATTTTGTTGTGTTTAGTTATAGCTATTGAAATGTAGAAGAATTTTTTCAAATCGGACCATTCGTTAAAAAGTTATGCCCCATCAAATTTTTATTCTCCATCTCCCTCGCACTCCCTTTAGCTGAGTAACGGGTATCTGATAGTCGGGGCACCCGACTATAGCGTTCTCTCTTGTTAATATTCAAAAATATACAAAAGTTACGTTTTCATGGCTTAAAACCTACTTTAAATTTAGCAAGCGATCGATATTCTTTTGAGCTCTATCGCTTCTGTGTGCGCTATAATTCCCAACGGGTTCTAGCCGCGCAGAAAACAGTGCTGAGGATCAAGATTAACTATGTATGTATCACGTGAAATAATTGTACACTGAAGAGATATAAGCATTCCAGACGTTGGTATTGAAATAGTTTTTCCCAGTGTATGTCTCTCCTTCATTCTCTTTCTCATTTTCTCTCTCGGAGACCTCACAGCTGATCTCTGCCGCTTCTCGACGGGGCTTTCGATAAATTAAATCAGCTGAATTTTTTATTTCATTTCATGCTGGGTCTATATCTATACATATATGTATGTAAGAAGAAGAGCAGCCGGAGAAGATAAACCAGAGAAGGCGAAGAACAAGATGAAATCCACTTTAAGTCGCCCTTTATTGTGATCTTTTGTCCACCCTCTAAACATAAAAGCATCTTAACTTTGTCGAAGACTTTAAAAGTTTAACTAGTTTTATTCTACGTATGAAGTCACTCCAAGTTTATCATAACTCTTCTTGATAACCCATAGCTAGATTGATAGATAACCCCACAGATAAAGAAAATGATATTTATTACTTACTTACTTAGCAGGTTAGGAGTAAATATTTTTAAATGTGCTTGGCCCAATTGTGGTTCATGTAAATATTTAAACTTATATGTACCTATCAAAAATTTGCGAAGACTGATGAAGATGACGTATTACGAAAGTCTCTATGAGGTGGGGATGGGTTAGTAAATTTAATTGCAGGCATTAGGAAGCAATGCCCCTTAGCTTATTTTAAATGCATCCCTCGCCCATTGCAGCACATCAATTTGCGTTCAATTTGAAGGCAAAACGGAAAGCGGAAGTTGCAGCGCTCCAATCACTAGAGTAAAAGAGAGAGATGATCATTTTGGGTGGGACATCGGGTGAGATATACGGGTTCCCCCGATCCCGAACCATTCAATTAATACGTTGGGTCGGTGATTTCTGTCTGAGTTTCAGATCTCCTAATGATATTTTCCATTCCTAAACCTCCCCGATTTTCCATAAAATAATTGTACGAAATGGGCCTTAAAAATGTGGGGTGTGTCAGGGGAATCCCCGGAGATTTTTAAGTGATCGCAGGCACAACTTTTCGTTTTCCCTACTTTGGATCAATAAAATACCCATATCATTTAAGCGTAAATCGTCATTGGGTATATCAATATTTGATAGGGATTTTTAAGCTTGAAATTTAAATAAATACTAATAAATTAACAGTTATCAAGCCATTTTCTGATTTCCACATTCGTTTAATGGTTTTTCTAGAGTTTAACATTGGAAATGCGTATTTCTTTAGGAAATATATTTCCCCGATGTGTATTTAATATTTTGTAACTACATATATTTCAAGGTTTACATTATTAATTATTAATTATTTTATTTTACTTTCATATTTCATATTGTTTAATGATCTTATAATATTATATTATAGATTTTGAGTGGTTTCACTTTTCCGTAGAGTTGAGTGAGCGATAAAGAAATTGACGAATGTCATGTACTTTGTTTGCTTTTGTCTCCCTCTTGCTCACTGTCCATCTATCTATCCGTCCCCCTCTCCCTGTTTCCCTAGCCCCCTTATATTTTTGTTGTTTTGCCCCTTTGGACAAGACAACTCTTCCGCATTTTGTGGCACGATAAAAACTGAATTGAATGAATGAATGAACGATTACATTGCCGCAATAGGGAGCACACACAGACGTCTTCCCGTTGTTCCCCTCTCGCTCACTGCCCCCTAGCTCCTATAGTCCATCCCTTTCTACCAATGCAACTCCAGTTGGGAACCCGCAACTTGTTTCTCTGCGCTCCATTTCCATTTGTTTGCAATTGTACACTGGACGAAATGAGGTGGAAAAAGGCAAAGTGTTCTTTAAAAAAACATGACATGGAAATTCTAAGGAAAAGTTAGAGTTATTCTTAAAATAAAATGATATTTAAATGAAACTTATTTGAGGAGAAATGTAAGAGAATAGCAGAAAAACCAACGTAATTACCACTTGGAAATTATAAGCTCTTATAATTTTTAGTGTAGGCGAGAGTTCGAGAGGGGTGGGGGGCGTATTCAGGGGGGTAACGGGGTTAAATTGCAGTGGAAACGTGTTTCCCACAGGTAGCTCACGCACACTCACGCACACTTACACACACACACACATGTGGCCACAGTTGGCTGCTGCCCTTTGTTGTTATTGTTGCTCTTCCCCCCCATTATCGGTTTTGTTTTGTTTTTATATTCGCCGTGAAGTGCAGGGCCGCCTCCATGAGGTGGAGTACTGTGTTTAGTAGTGGGGGATCAACCCCCCACCCCCATTTTCGCTGGAAAACTAAAACTCCACTTTCCTCTTCCGCCATCCCCCCTTTTCTCATTCCCATTTTCCATTTCGTTTGCATTTATTTGTTCGGTATTGTTTTATTTGCTTTTTATGTAAATAAAACAAATGTGTGTACGCAGTTTTGTGTGTGTTTTTTCGGTTTGGTTTGCCCTGACTCCCCAAAATGTGACCGTTACACCCCCATTTCTCAAAAAGCCGGAACCATTGTCACGAGTCAGATCTATTTTTTCACCGTTCTATAAATTGGTCAGCGTTATCAGCCAGCTCAACTCATTTTAATACATGTTTGTGGGTTGGCAAAGTATAGAAAATTGTTCGTCTTAGACTTCCCCATCAGCCTGAAATATAAATGTATAAAATATAATAAGTTATTATTATTATTATTAATAATAAATGATCTTAACTTGGCTGATAGCGCTTAGCTAAACTTTATTTATCTTTCCCATTAGCTATTTATTTTACTTAGATACTTTTACAATTGTACCTCGCAGAACTGACTCATTCTAAGATATTTTGTAGCCTTCAGTAAACAAAGCAAACCAATCCCGCCTAAGATTGCAAATACATACATACATATATCACTTGTTTATCAAAGAACTCGTAATTTTTGTGATACTACCCAGCGGGAAAGTATCACTGGAAAGTATGTTATTTTCATTAGGTTTCTCCATACAAGCAGAAGGGACAAAACCTCATTCACCCCTTACATTTCTTCCGTCTCTGGTTTCAAAATACACAAGGGTTACACAAAAAGTAAGGGGTAAATGAGGTTTCTATGTGGTTTTCCAAAGGAATTTACATTTTCCCTACACCGTCGCCTGCTAAAAGATACGGGATTTCCAACATTTTCTGCTAAAAGGAACAGAATTTCCAACACACAAAGAACCACCTTCGCACTTTCCCGGTGGGTATGGGTATAGTACATATGTATGTATATGGTATATGGTAATACCATAGTTATCTGTATGATAGTATATGGGTGTTCGAAAACAGTTTCCCGACTATCTATTGTTTTCTCACACGTCTCTGCAGGCTCGCTCATGTCGATTTATCCCTGCGTGCGCGAGTCCGTCCATTCACACACACACGTGCACCGCCCGCTGTGTCCCCTACGTGCCCTTCGACCCTTTCCAGGCCTCTTCCACCCCCCCTCCACCCCAGTCGTTCGCCCTACGTGCCACTCGCCTTCCGCCTGCGAACCGCAGGTCAGCGGGGCGGTCCATCTTTGATGCTGTGCCTCTGATTGGATTGGATTCGATTGGAAAGGAAAGGAATGGATTTAAGTGCTCCGCGATTCTACCTGATCGGTGACTCGGTGACCTTAAGCATTGACCCCTGACCCGGGGAGAAATTTCAAAGGGAAATTATGACTGGTACATACAGATATTCTTACATCATTATGGTGTGAGAATAATTGCTTTCTCTCAAAGGATTTCTTAATTACTAAATGAATTTGTTTTGAATGGGATTAAAGTGGAAGATGTTTGGGTTTTACCTGGTATATTACATTAGTAGTCAGCCGATTTATAATAGTATGAATCCATAAGATTAATATATTCTGATTATTATGACAATATTACAAATTTGAAATAGGCCTAAAACAAATGAATTATTCATATCTACAGTAAACTATAAAAGAGACCCTATAAAAACGGTCAGTAGCACAATTTACCCAGAACGGATTGACATAAAAATCTAAAAAAAATCACATTAATTCGTACAATATTCACTAATAATTTTACGTATCTTAAATGATTTTTAAGTTGATTGTAATGGAATTATATGAAATACAGTGTAACGAAAATAAATATTATAAAATATAGGTATTGGAATGGAGTTTAATGATATTCTAGTGATGTAATTCCAAGACAAGTGCTAATCATCCAATTACTTTGGCTTATTTCTCTTCAGATCCCAATCGAATGAGCGGCAGTTCCTCAAGGACTTTATCAGCGGGGCGCCAGGATCGTCGGGCGCCCGTTTGGCTGCCTGGTTGCAGCCAGAGTCGCGCCTCGATCCCAATAAGTAAGTCCGATAATCCAGATCTAAACTTGGGAAATATATATTTACGAGTATTATAACCCCTCTCAACAGATGTGAGCTGAACACGATCACGGAGCCGCTGCGCTACGGCTGGCCCTCCCAGGTGACGGTCACCATTCGGGACCAGTACGGCGATGCGGTCCTGGTGCCGGAGCTCAAGGTGGAGATCAAGGCGATACCCACGGGCTCGGGTCCGAATGCAGCCGGCGGAAGCGGAGCGGCGGCAGCCGGAGTGACCGGTCCGAATCTGTGGATGCGACGTGCCTCCGGCGACACGTGGGGATGGGGCGGAATGGCGCCACCGCCACGCCTCAACTACGAGCCCACCTCCAAGGAGAAGATGGTCTTCAAGGCCATCACGTTCATGAAGCCGTTCACCAACTACTCGTTCGAGGAGCTGCGCTACGCGAGTCCCGTGCAAACGCGCATCACCGAGCTGCTGAACGCCAAGGACATGGAGGACGGCACCTTCAGTGTCCAGTGGACGCCCAGCTCGGTGGGCGCCTACTGCCTGGCGGTGACCATCGACGGCATTCAGCTGGAGGAGGTCTACCGCGTGGACGTCAAGGAGGGCATCCTGCCGCCGCCCACCCAGCGGAGCAGCGCCCAGCGAAGGCCGCAGGCGCCCAGCAAACTGCGTCGATTTCAGGTAATATATATCTAAGTTACTATATGGTTTATTACGATAAGAGTTTATCAAGTTAAGAGAAAGTGGAACTCATACCGCGCTACAGATATTGCTGCTTCACTTTGTTTAACCTCTTCCTCTTCTTCTGAAGAATTCGCGGATCATTTTCTAGTTGTGTAATATTTAATTCGATATGCGTCAGTTTTTGTTAACATCGCAAGTTGTTTTTAGTTTGCTTGGACTTTGAAAAGAACGTCATTTTCTGTTAGAAAATAAGTACAGACAGGGATTAGTAAGATTAGGTTGTATGGTGCCACATTTAGCAGGTGTTATTTTTGTTATGGGCTTTAAAGATGTTTAGCCGTTTCCACAGGAACACGTGCAAGTTAAAATAACAAAACCATATAATAAACTTATTGTCATGTCATTACGATTTGTTCACTGCGATAAGAAAAGCTCCCAGTGATAGGAAATGTGTACCTTATTCATTGAAGGAATGATCAATGAAAAGTTATTTAGTTAAAAGTTATTACACTTGTAAAAAAAAGGTAGTAAGCTCAATGATTTCATATTAAATTTGAATATTTTTCATGTTTTTCAGTGGGTGACTGCGGTTTCTAATTATTTCGAAAATGAAAATATTAAATTTAACAGTTATAATAAATTTTAAGTGTTTATAATTACTTTTTAATATGAAATTCTTATTTAAAGTAAAATATTTAAAGTAGTACATAGGTACATTTTACATATTAAATTATGTAATATTTTTAATAATTCATTTAATTAAATATTTAATAGGAATCTATGAATTTAGTATTCTGATAATTGGTTTTGCTATTCCATTTGTTTTCAGTGTATGATCAATGAATTATTTATATTTATATTCCATATAAATTAATATTTCTATTTATTTAAAAAATGAAAATATTAAATTTAACAATATAGACTCATCCCAGATTTTAAAATTACTTTTCAATATGAAATTCTTATTAAAAGTGATATATTTTTACATATTTATACATACATATTACATACAATGTTATGTAATATTTTAAATAATTTTTCTTTTGTTTTAATCTTTGAATTTAGTATGCCCATAATTGGTTTTATTATGCCATATTTTTTTCAGTGTACCGTATTCATCATAGGAATGATCAAGGAATTATTTATTGATCGCCTATCTTAAAAATTATTAAACTGTTAAAAAAAAGTATTTAATTTAAAATGATATTAAATCGAATTAAATAAAATATTTAAACTTATACATGGGTACATATTATATGTATAATACATAAGGTAATACGAGTATTTTTGATAATTCATATAATTAATTATTCAAAAGTCATCTTTGAATGTAGTATTCCATTTGTTTTCAGTGTATGATCAATGAATTATTTATTGATCATTTATCCCTAATAATAACTAGTACTAGAGAAAAAAAGCAAGAACGTTTTCCAATATTCTCAAACACTAATTTGCAACTCCACTTTCAGGCTCGCCACAGTTCAGGACTGCGGATCCGGTCGCATCCCACGCTGCAGTCGGAGCAGGTGGGCGTGGTGCGCGTGGGCGGCGTGATCTCGTTCATCGACGAGATCGAGAACGACGACGGCGTCTGGCTGCGCCTGTCCACGGAGTCCATCCGGCAGCACTGCACCATGGGCTGGTATCCGACGGAGGCGTGGTGCCTGCAGTTCAACCAGCACCTGGCCCGCATGCTCCTCCAGCCGGTCGCCGACAAGGAGGTCAATCCGAATGCGAATCCGAATCCGCGGCGCAAGGCGGCCGCCCAGGCGGAGGAAGAGGAGGAGGAGGAGGAGGAGCCGCCGCCGGCCAGTCCGTCGGGCAGCGGCGAGGCCAGTCCCGAACCCGATCGGGATCCCAGTCCGGTGCTCAGTCCGGTCAAGTCGAAGCCACCGCGCTTCCTGGCCGGCCATCAGTCGACCAATCCCTTCCTCTATCCCGCCAAGCATGCGGATCTCGCCGAGCGGGAGGCTCAGGCGCAGGAGAAGGAGGAGGAGGAGGAGCGCGAGCGAGCGCAGGCGGAGGAGGAGCCCGAGCAGGAGGCCCTGCCCGCCGTGGAGCTGCTGCCCGCCCACATCGGATCCGCCATAGCGGGCGTGGTGGGCGGCGGAGCCATCAAGCTGCAGGCCCTGCAGAAGTGGTTCAAGGGCGATGGAGCGGTGGAGGCGGGCCAGCCCCTGACCCCCTCCCACTCGCCGCCCCTGGCCGGCGTTTCGGTGAGGGAACTGGTCAGGGCCATGGGTGGCCAGGACACCTCGGTTCCGCCGCGCGGCAATGGCAATCGCAGCCAGCAGCAGCAGCAGCAGGATTTGCAGGAGCCGGAATTCAGCTTGGCCAGCATGAGGAGACCCAACTACTCGGCCAGTCAGACGGCGGCGCTGCTCTCCACGCCCAAGCACACGCCCAAGCGGAGTGCCATTGCCCCGACCACCAGCGAAACGAGTGGCCTGGAGGATGAGCTGAGTCTGCTGCAGATCACCACCACCACCACGACGCAGGGGGAGCAGCAGAGCGAGCTGCAGCTGGCCACCACGTCGGCGTCCGCGAAGAGGAGCGCCATGGGTCCCATCAAGCGGGCGATGCCGCCCTCCTTCGCCGAGAGCATTCGGGCTGTGTTCGCGGCACTCCTCTGGCACGAGGGCGTCGTCCACGATGCCATGGCCTGCGCCAGCTTCCTCAAGTTCCATCCCGGACTGCCCAAGGAGGGCGCCACCGTGGTCACGCGACGCGGCGACCCCGGCGATCCGCGAGTGCAGCTGTCGCGGGAGCAGAAGGCCCAGCAGCGGCACTCCGTGGAGGTGGCCAATGCGGGCAACTACCTGAACATCCGGCCGAGCACCCTGGAGACGCTGACCAAGAGCGGCAACTGTTCGCTGCACAATCGCAGCAAGTACCGCAAGAATCTGCTCAGCGGCGGGGCGGCTAATCCCGGCGAGGATCCGGCCCAGAAGCTGCAGGCCCTGCCCGAGATGGTCAGCGTTCTGCCGCCCGCCCTGCGGTGCCTCGTCTATCTGTGGGAGCAGATCTGCTCCGGCTGCGTGCAGATCGTCCAGTCGAATGCGCTGGAGCAGCGCGAGACGCGCCTGCTGTCGCCGGGCAGTAGAGACCTGAACGGGGAGGCGGAGGCCGAGGGCAAGGATGGCGGCAAGTGCTCGGACCAGGGAGCCGGCGGCGAGAAGGAGCTGGGCAGGAAGTGCAAGCGCAAGAAGAAGGACGACGGCAGCTGGTGCGAGATCTGCGAACTGTTCCTCCCCATGCCGGTCACCTACCACATGAGGATCGCCCATCCCGGCTGCGGCAAGTCGGCCAAGGGCAAGGGCTACAACTCCGTGGGCATCTTCTGCGAGGGATGGGCCGGCAACTGCGGCGAGGGCGGCAAGGGAGCCTCCTCGTGGTTCCTCATGTGCGACCCCTGCCGCGATCGGTATCTCGCCTCCTGTCGCAGCGCCAACAACATCAACAGCGCCGCCCGCCAACTGGAGTCCAGTGCCGCCGAAGGTGAGGTTGAATTCCTAAAACAAAGAGCATAGGAAAAAATTAAGATTAATATTCATTATATTTTATAATATTATAATGAATATTATATTGGAAAAAAATGTGATTATTAGATTTTATTTTATAATATTATAGGATTATATTATAAAATAAATTTATTATTTATGTTATTTTTTTCTAGGTTTTTTATTTGTTTTTATATCTTTTTTTAATTTTTCTTACACTTTTAAGTGAATGTTAAAAAGGTTAATGTTTTCTACTAATTTTTTTTTAAACAAAATAAACATACCTCGAATTCTTCAGAACAAAAGCAACCATTATAAACCATAACAATACATTTGTTAGTACTACCCATTTAAAACCAAACAGGATATCCCAATAAAATGAGACCGCGAATTCTAGAGAATAATTCTTAGTTCAACCATTTAAAACCAAACATGAATTTCCCAATAAAATGATACCGCGAATTCTACAGAAAATTCTTAGTACTAACCATTTAAAACCAAACATGAATTCTTCAACCAAATGAGACCGCGAATTCTTCAGAACATAAAAATTAATAAATATAACACTGACTGCTTTACCGGTTTTATTATAAAAAGTAATAGGTCGATTAATGAATAAAATGAGACCGCGAATTCTTCAGAAAATATTAAAAAAATATTAATTAATATTAACTGGATAAATATCCTTTCAATTTATTACCAAGTTTTTCCTATGTAATCCTAATCCCAATCCTTCTCCATCTTCCAGGCAACGAACTGAATTTGTTTGGCGTCAAGTCCACCACTTTGATAGCCAATGCCGAGGTGTACACCACGATGCGCGAGAACGCCACATTCCTGCTGGAGCTCTGCTCGAGTTCCAGTTCCGCGTCCGGAGCCGTCGCCAGCTTGGCGGCCAGCAGCTCCAATGCCAAGCGGTCGCCGCAGCAGATGTCGATGGTGGCCATGCCGGTGGTGATCGAGCACCAGCTGGGCAACTCCGACCTCAAGCCGAGCACCAGTCGCTGCAGCCGGATGGCCCGCCTGAGTGGCTCCAAGTTCTGTCCGGGAGTCGGGGCGACGGGAGCGTTCCGCAAGAGCTTCGTGGGCGGACCGCCGGCGGCGCCGGAGAACGTCTGGCTGGCGCCGGAGAGCTTTGCCTGCCTGGAGTGCCTGGGCACCGCCGGCCACGAGGATCTGCCCTACGAAATGTTCGGACTGGGACCCAACTCGAATGAGAATGGCTACGATAGGGTGGGTAGATCGTTGGAACTCCCTCTAATCGAACCGTAACTCTAACTGTGCAAACCTTATTTTCCAGCCCCTTTCGGAGATCTCCTTCGAGTCCTGCGAGCCGAACAACTACGAGCTAATCCCCGGATCCCTGGCGCCGGGCTCCGCGGCTCCTGGCTCGGTGGGCGGCGGCAATCTGTCCAAGTTCCATCGCAGCTACTCGATGGGTCAGGGCTGGGCGTCGCTGGCCCAGCACAACCACCCGCAGGCGCAGCTCCACCAGCAGCAGCAGCAGCAGCCGCACCACCATCACCACCCGCAGCAGCACCAGCAGCCGTTGCACCTGCAGCTCCAGCAGCACCAACAGCCGACGGCGGAGGGCCAGCCGAAGGTGGTCTACCGGCGGCGCAACAACTCCACCAGCGAGGGCGACGGTTCCCTGCTCATCTGCTATCCCTCGGAGCATCTGCGCCGCCTGGTGCCGCACAAGCTGCTGGCCAGTGTGTGCGTCATGCAGGCCGGCGAGGCCAAGGATCATTCGAGCGGGACGCTGGGACTGGATCAGTCGGCCGGCCAGAACGGCGGGGGCAACCTGCTGCTCGCCCGCCCGGCGATGGCGTTCATCACGCAGAAACACCAGCTGGACAGGCTGAGGGCGGCCATGCGAAGGAGTCTGCGGATCGCCGCGTGCAGGATTTATGCCCTGCAGGCGCTCAACTGGCTGCTGAGGAGCGTCACCCAGGGCGTGTGTCTGCACGATCTGATGTGGTGGTTCGTCAGCTCACTGACCGCCTCCACCGCCGGCGGCGGTGGTCATCCAAGCGAGGGACGGGGCGAGGAGGCCTCGGAGCCGGCACTCGAGCACCCGGTGGCCTACACACAGATCAGCGGAAGGTTCGCCCATCTCATCACCCAATCCCTGCACGTGCTCCTGCAATCGGTGGCCGATCTCACGCTCCACCTGCCGCTCGGTTCGCCATTGCAACGGGTGGCCATCCAGTGCTTCGGCATCCGCTTCCGCCAGGCGGACCACCAGTTCCTCCACAGCTCGCATGTGTTCGGGAACATCTCGAAGATACTGTCCAAGTCGGACGAGCAGAACGATGCCATGGCCGTGTCGATGATCCTCAAGCCCGACTGCGATGCCGAGCACAATCAGGTGCAGCCGGTGGCCTCGGGATCGGGATCGGGATCGGGAGGAGCTGGAGCCCGGCTCCTCTGCTACACAGATCTGGCGGGCATGTTCGAGGTCACCGTATCCTCGCGTCCGGCGATGGCCGAATCCCTTACGGACAACTCAACGGAGACGTTCTGGGAGAGCGACGAGGAGGATCGCAACAAGTGCAAGATCATCGAGTTGTCGCTGACCAAGCTCAACTACGCCTGTCGCTATCTCCTCGTCCACATCGACAATAGTCGGGACATTCAGGTGAGTCTGATATCTGATCTAAATGGTGTAATATGTGAGCCCACAGATCTCAATCTATACTTAATTTTCCTTTTTTTAATTATAGTATGTATTTTATACAATTTAATGATTTTTAAATGAAGTTCTCTTTAATTAAATTAAAACTGATTTCAGTAAATTTCATTAACATCGTAGCTGATAGATTAGTTAAAATATTTTTTAACCACAGATCTCAATTTATACTTACTTTAACTTTATTTAATTAGCATATTAAATTTTAACATTTTATTTAATTAAAAAAGTTTATATTAAATGTTCTCTTACAATAAATTAAAAATAATATTTTTAGTAAATATTGTTAGTTATATTATTATTTATATTATCGTAGCTGATATAATAATTAAAATATCTCATTCTATACTTACTTTTACTTCGTTTAAATATAGTATGGAAATATTAAATTCTAACATTTTAGTTAATTTAAGGATTTTTATGTGAAATTCTCTTTCATTAAATGTACAATTATTTTTTTTAGCGAATATGACTAATATCGTAGCTGATATATTATTTTAAATATTTTTGTACTTAATCATATATGTTTTTATTAAATATTATGTTTCTGTATTTTATTATAATATTAAATACAAACATTTTAATATACTTCTTTAAGATATAACTATGTTTGTTATTCCATTTTTTTTTATCAGTGAACTTATATTATTATGTGTAGTATACATTGTATACTTATATATATGATTACAGATTTTTTTCTATAGCTTTATTATTAAAAAATGAATTTAAGTTATATTTGTTTGTTGAATCTTTTGGAATTGTGTCATTTTATATCTTCAAATTAATTTGTAGAGCTCTTTAAAATAATTTTAAAGGCTTAGCATACTCTTAATTGAATAAGAACTTGTTGTGATTAATTTTAAAATTGTTTGATAGTTTTGAGGTGCTCTTAAGTTTGATATAAAACGGTTTCCCCTTTGTTTCTAAGGTTCCACCCAACTAATAATAATAATTTTTCATAAATACTTTTCCAGAACAAGGTGCTCAACGTGGTCTTCTATGCCGGACAGTCGCTGGGCGACACGAATGTAATAAAGTCGGCGGACGTGGATCCGAAGGCCTGCTCCTGGATCTCGGCGAAGATCTGCGACGACAGCTGCACGCACTTCCGCCTGGAGCTCCACGGACCGGAGAACACGCTGCGTGTGCGGCAGATCAAGTTGCTCGGCCTGCCGACAGGAGGAGGAGGTGGAGGAGGAGGATCGGTGGGCCTGGAGGAGCCGGCGGAGCACAAGCACCAGCCCCACCTGCGTCTCAGCCACGCCTCGCGCATCCAGCAGCAGATCTGCGAGGCGGAAACACTGAGGGTTTTCCGCCTGATCACCGGTCAGGTGTTCGGCAAGCTGATCAGCAACGTGGGCTCCGACCTGGTGCCCCCGGATTCGGCGGGCATCGGGCCACCGAGCAGCGGAGCCGCCAGCACCTCCCTGCTGGCCGACTCCCTCGATCTCCGCGAGCACATGGTGGGCATCCTCTTCTCGCGCAGCAAACTGTCGCACCTGCAGAAGCAGGTGATCGTGCACATTGTCCATGCGATCCGCAAGGAGGCGCAGCGGGCCAAGGAGGACTGGGAGCTGGCCAATCTGGCCCACGCCCTGAAGCAGCCGCCCCAGCCGCAGGCCGCGGCTGCCCCCGCCACCGCATCCGCCGGCGGCGAGAGCTCGCCGGAGAGGAGTCGAGCGCCGGACACCTATTGCTTCGAGATGCTCAGCATGGTGTTGGCCCTGTCGGGCAGCGTGGTGGGTCGCTCGTATCTCTCGCAGCAGCATGGACTGCTCCGCGATCTCCTCGGGCTGCTGCACACCGGCAGCGATCGAGTGCAGCGCCAGGTGACGGCCCTGCTGCGCCGCATCCTGCCGGAAATATCGCCGGAGAGCTTTGCCGAGCTGCTGGGCGTGCAGAGACTGCCGCCGGCGGACTATAGCATCGCCCACCAGTCGGCCAGCGACTTCGATATGAGTCGCCTGGGCCTGCTGGACATTTTCCTGGCCGTCATCGCCAAGTCCCTGCAGCTGCAGGTCAAGGTGAAGACCACGGCTGCCTCGGCCGGAGGAGGAACTGGATCTGGAGGTGCATCGGGAGGTGCATCATCGGCTGGAGGAGCTGCTCTCAAGCCAGGTCAGCAGGAGAAGACGCCGGCCTTTGTGCGGCTCTGCAGTTCGCTGGATCTCTCCGTGCAGCAGCTGAGATCGCGACCGCCCACTGGTGAACCGGCTGGGCCTGATCCCTTCCAGTTCGAGGCCCTGCCGCCGCGCAAGGAGTCGAAGCGGAATCTCAACCAGCGGTGGTTCCTCAACGGCGTCATCTCCACCAAGCAGGCGGAGAGCATTATCGGTCTCATAAGGGATTTGGCCAGCGTAAGTGGATCCTTGAAAGAAAAGGCTCTACACATACTTAATTACTTACATCTTTTGCAGGGCAAGCTCAGCGAGAAGTGGTCGCAGATCACCAAGGCGGCCATAGCCGAGTCCGTGCTGAATCTCACCAGGCTGGAGGAGATCTACCGCTCGCCGGAGCACTGCACCAAGACCTCGACCCTGTGGCTGGCATTGGCCAGCCTGTGTGTGCTGGAGCGCGACCACGTGGAGAAGCTATCCTCGGGCCAGTGGTCGAAGCTGTGCGACACCCGGCCGCTGTGCAGCAACCATGACGATGGCGAGACGGCGGCCATCATCCAGTGCGAGACCTGCGGCTCCCTCTGCGGCGACTGCGATCGGTTCCTGCATCTGAACCGCAAGACTCGCTCCCACAAGCGAACGGTGGGTTTTTTATCCATTATCCATAATCCATTATTCATTATCTATTATCTATTCAGTATCCATTATCTATTATCCATTATCTATTATCCATTATTTATTATCTTTTATTCATTATCTATTATCCATTATCTATTATCCATTATCTATTATTTCTTATCTATTATCCATTATCCAATATATATTATTCATTGTCTATTATCCATTATCAATTATTCATTGTCTATTATCCATTATCAATTATTCATTATCCATTATCCATTATCCATTATCCATTATCCATTATCCATTATCCATTATCCATTATCCATTATCCATTATCCATTATCCATTATCCATTATCCATTATCCATTATCCATTATCCATTATCCATTATCCATTATCCATTATCCATTATCCATTATCCATTATCCATTATCCATTATCCATTATCCATTATCCATTATCCATTATCCATTATCCATTATCCATTATCCATTATCCATTATCCATTATCCATAATCCATTATGTATTATCTATTATCTATTATCTATTATCTATTCATTATCCATTATCCATTATCCATTATCCATTATCTATTATCCATTATTTATTATCTTTTATTCATTATCTATTATCCATTATCTATTATTTCTTATCTATTATCTATTATCCATTATCCATTATCCATTATATATTATATATTATTCATTATCCATTATCCATTATCCATTATCCATTATCCATTATCCATTATCCATTATCTATTATCCATTATCCATTATCCATTATATATTATTCATTATCTATTATCCCTTATCAATTATTAATTATCTACTATCCATTATCCATATTCTAGGTTTGCAAGGAGGAGGAGGAGGCCATTCGTGTGGAGCTGCACGAGTCCTGCGGCCGCACCAAGCTCTTCTGGCTGCTGGCCCTGGCCGATTCGAAGACCCTGAAGGCCATGGTGGAGTTCCGCGACGGCAGCCACACAATCATCTCGGGTCCCCAGGAGGCGGTGGGCAGGTGCCGCTTCTGCGGCCTCACCGGCAACTCGGGCCTGCTGGAGATTGGGAACGTGTGTGCGGACGCCCAGTGCCAGGAGTATGCGGCCAACTCGTGCCTGAAGACCAAGCCGTGTGGCCATGCCTGCGGCGGAGTGACCGGCGAGCGGAAGTGCCTGCCCTGCCTGCAGCACGTGTGCCATGCGCGCGAGAACGAACTGGCCGAGGAGCTGAGGGACCCGAAGCTCACCCAGGACGCGGACGACATGTGCATGATTTGCTTCGTGGAGGCAGTCTCCTGTGCTCCCTCCATACATGTAAGCTAATGATAGTCGATCCCCATATGGAATCCCATCTGATTATGGTATGGTTTCTAATGTTACAGCTGGAGTGCGGCCATGTGTTCCACTACCACTGCTGCAAGGCGGTGCTGGAGAAGCGCTGGAGCGGACCACGCATCACCTTCGGCTTCTCGCTGTGTCCCATCTGCAAGGCGGACATCCAGCATCCCCTGCTGGCCGACATCCTGGAGCCGATCAATGGACTCAAGCAGGACGTCAAGCGCAAGGCTCTCATGCGGTAAGTTAAAGGGCCACTCCATTTAATCATCTCCACTAATACTAATCCTGAAATCCGCTTTACAGCATCAAGTACGAGGGCGTGGTCAAGGACACGGACAGCAAGGACGTCAATATGACCCAGCTGGCGATGGATCGGTATGCCTACTACGTGTGCTTCAAGTGCCAAAAGGCCTACTACGGCGGCGAGGCGCGCTGCGATGCGGAAATTGGCGAAAAGTTCGACCCGGAGGAGCTGGTCTGCGGCGGCTGCTCGGATGTGGCCAGGGCGCAGATGTGCCCCAAGCACGGGACCGATTTCCTCGAGTACAAGTGCCGCTACTGCTGCTCGGTGGCGGTGTTCTTCTGCTTCGGGACGACCCACTTCTGCGACACCTGCCACGACGACTTCCAGCGGCTGACCAACATACCCAAGGTCAAGCTGCCCCAGTGCCCGGCCGGACCGAAGGCCAAGCAGCTGCTGGGCGACGAGTGCCCGCTGCATGTGATGCATCCGCCCACCGGCGAGGAGTTCGCCCTGGGATGCGGCGTCTGTCGCAATGCCCAAACATTTTAGCCAGACACTTGGATTGGACCCGATGGCGAGTGGAGAACACCCCGGTCTCGGGTCCCGCATGATGATAACGACGACGACGACGGTGATGATGATGATGATGATGACGACGACGATGATGATGAGGAGTTGGCGCCGGACATGTGGGCGAACGTTTGGTCCCAGTCGGACGACTCGCGGACATATTTGTAGAGATTAAAACACCCAAAACCAGACCCAGAACACCCCATGGAAGGATCGAACTTTCATCCCTCTAGATATTAATTCACACATCGGATTGGAAATAACGAAACGGATAGATATTTTCTAGGATAGCTGATATTTGAACGATGGATATTGGATTACAGATTAGCAAATAGCATATAGCATACTTTATCCCAGGCAATATTATTTTGTAAAACTCGAAATCGAAATCGAATTGAAGCGAATCGAATCGAATCTCGAATCTCCCATTTAAAGATCAAAAACTCACTATTTATTTAATGTACAATTCGGAGTTGAGCGAGCGAGTGCGAGCGAGAGAGAGCTAGTGCGGCAGAGAGCGCGAGAAGTGTGTACATAATCCTCCAGCTCCCCGACCTCTGACCTCCATGACCTTCTCCCGCCACCACCTCGTCCTCGGAACCTCACCCTCCTCCGCCCCCTTTTCCTCCTCACCCTCACTCCAACAAAGGCACATTATGCTACATTTATATATATTGCAAATAACTAAATTATATATATTTATTATGAATGCGACGAGCGGATGGATGCAATAAAAATCAATTCTAAATGTACACTTTCAACTGCTGTTTTCTTAATATACTCAGATCAAATAAATGGATTTCAGTCACTTTCCAGCTGATTTATAAAAATTATTAATTTTTGCCAATTTTTTTACATTTTTATAAGGGTATGCAATCCATAAAAATGGTCCTACACCAAAAATACATACTGTTTTGGACAGATTGCAAATTAATAAATAAATCCATGACACTTTCCGTGTGATTTTGATAAAATAAAATTTTCCCCATATTTCACATTTTTGATAAGGGGTAACATCATGATTTTTTCCAAAAAGATGGCAAAAAAATAAATTGTGCAGTTTTAAACGCCAATCGATTGGAAATTTAATAACGAGTTCAGAAAGGTATGACAATCCACATTTGGATCAATATTTCCATTGTTTCGGCCAAAAAACAAATTATTTTTGGGTGGAAAATTCAGGATTTGGAAAATTCGGGATCTATTTGTTTTTTTGCTGTAACTTGGTCAAAAATAGTCCTACACCAAAAATACATACTGTTTTGAATAGATAACAAAATAATAAATAAATCCATGAAACTTTCCGTGTGATTTTGAAAAAATAAAATTTTCGGCAAATTTCGCATTTTTTATAAGGGGTTACATCATGATTTTTAGCGAAAATTGGCCAAAAAATAAAATGCCCAGATTTAAATGCCAATTTATTGGAAATTTAATAACGAGCTCAGAAAGGTTTGGATCAATACTTCCATTGTTTGGGCCGAAAAACTGTTTTTTTTTATTGGAAATTTGGGATTTTGGTTTTTTTATTTCTAAAATTTCCTAATACTTACCATCCATAATTTTAGTTCCTCCCCCCCACTAAGAAAATCAAAAGATTTCAATGATATTTTTTAAAAACATTTATGTATGTATTTCTCTTTTCTTTGTTTCTTTTCATTTATTGTGTCTTAGCTTCTGTTCTGCGCTTTCTGCGGTTCTGAAAACTTTTTTCTTAGCTTCGTCACGTTTTTGGGTTCCCCATTTTCGATCGATCCGTTCTAAACCCAGAAATATAGGCGTACAGCCCTTCTGATTCTCGAGTTCGTGTGTGTGAGTGTGGGTCGAATGCGGCAATAATCAAGTAACTATACACATTAACTGTAGGCATTAATCCAGCGATTCTCAAATAAATATTACGACTATTTCTGTTATCGATTTCGCGGCTCGTCTCCTGGCGTTTAATCAGTGGCCCAAGGACGAGTCCTAGCAAGCTTTTAAATGGTATAAACTACCTATGTATATATACATATATCGGTATATATGTTGGTGTATGTATATAACTGTAAATCTGCTCAGCAAAGCCGTGGCTTGATGTCTCTAAGTTTTCGGCGCCGTTGAGCCGAAACTCAGTTGATTTCAAACTATTTTTACATGCTCGTATTATTTTTGGTATTTTTTTCTTTACTTGGAATGTTGCAATTGCAATATGTAGTATTTTTGTGGTTTGTTAAATTTGTAGTTAATTGGTAATTCACTTTCTCTTCATTTCATTTCGTTTCATTTTGTTTCTTTGTTTGTAAATATATAAATAGGCAGCTTTTCGATTTTTTTTAAAAACAAAGGGCGCGTGTACGAAATAAGTTTCGGTTTTTTAGGTATTTTTTTGTTTGGTATTTTAGCAACTATGCTTCTCAAATTGGTGGAAAATGTTTAACATTGCTTAATCGCGTTTGTTCTTGTTTCATCTTGTTGTTGTAAAATTTTGGTTCTTTTTCGTCTAGAGTCTAGAGCATAATGCTAAATATTTTGGTTTGGTATTTTCAGTATCTTTAGTATGTTTGGTTTAGCCGTAGTATTTTTGTATTTTCTTTTCTTTTTTTTAGCATTGCTGTGGGACTTACGTAATAAATGGAAAAAACGAAAATGAGGCGCGTGTTTTCTTGGTTAAGGCTTTTTCTATCATTGTAATGTATGTATATTTAAATTAATTTAGCTTTCACTTGGGGCTTTGTAAACGGTATTCGTTAATTGAGTGTTGTGAGTTAATTTTGCTCTCTTCTCTGGCTTGCATTAATTGTGTATATTCTTGAGTGTTTCTTTAAGTTTGTTTAGTTTACTTTCGTTTTGGTTTTGGTTTTTGTTTTTTAGTTGTTTAGAAAAAAATTCTGGCGTATAAAAGCTTAATTTTGATAGGTTGTTCTCGTTATCAATCTAGGTGTAACTAGAGGTACACATATACGTACATACATGTACATATCTATAATAATAATATGGTTTAATCAGTTTCTTTGGCGCCTCTCAGCGAATGTCCCAGCAGACGGACCCGAACCGACCTTCAGCAGCCTACCATCTGGCGATCTCTATAAATATCAGACTGAATCGGGCGTTTTCTAGGCGAAATCGAAGGCCAGAACATCATGAGTATGAGGTTTTCTGTCTTATCCGGGTCTCGAGATTGGGGCTTTCTTCTTCTTCGGCTGTTTGTCATTGTTTGCCTGGGTGTATATACATGAGATTTGCAATTCCTCCTATGTATATTCGCATCCACACATCCTCCACATCCCCCCATAAATTGTTCAATATAAATTTCGACTAAATTGCTCGCTCAGCTTGATCTAAAAATTTTAATTGCACCACTTTTAGTTTCACGTTTTCGTTCACTTTTAATGCTAACGCTAGGTTTAGTATTAGGTCTGAGTTGCTAGTTTGCTGAACGCTGCTTGAGTTGGTTTAGTTACTTTAGGTTATATTTATAAGGCTCTGTGTAGTAGGGTCTAAAACACCCGTAAGGAATACTAAGGATGGGGGCGGAAGCGAGAGATAGATAGAGAAAGAGTGAGTGAGATAGAGATTGAGATTGAGAGAGAGATAGTGAGTGGGGAAAAGGTGGCGAGAGACAGGTCTAAATAATACGAGTACTAAGCTGCTATCGTATCAGTGCTATCGTATCTTCATATGAGGACTATCGGTAAATCTCCGTCTTATCGTTTCCCTTCCTCTCCGGCCTAGTGCGTCTTAGCTTTCCTTACTCAGTTGGTTGCTGCCTAGTTATTAACTATTAATTAGTTGTACATATATTTATATATATATATATTTTAGGTATATTTGATTTAATGTTATTTAAAAAAAACTATGTACAGTGAGCCCGCTACTTTCGTTAAACTTTCAACTAGAACTTAAGGCCTAAAGGTATGCAACAAATTGTTTTTCTTCGCTAACCATTAACTTTTGATTCTTTGTTGAGTATTGGAAATACGTATATGTATAGGGGGTGAGTGTGACTGACTGACTGAGTGAGTGAGTGAGTGTTGGTTACTCAAATTTTAATACCACTTGAATTGCTTTTTGTTGGTTTGGTTTCGACGGGGAATTCGGGAATGGGAATCGAAAAAATCTACAACTAGAACTAAGTAACTTTCGCGGACAGAACCGCGAAGTCCGCCTAAACCCCTCTAAAACCCCTCTAATACCCCTTTAAGACTCCTCCCAACTCCCCCAACTATACAGGGAAGACAGTTCGTATGTGTTTGTGTTCGGGCATCCGTTGCGGTTCTGCCGCCTCTCTACGCTAGGTATCTCGTAATTATCGAATATCAAGTAGCGGTTATCGAATAGCAACTAGGGAATCAAAACGGTAACCGAACGAGATTCAAGTGGACTCCAACCGATGTCTCTCTGGCGACTTAAACGTAATGAAACCTTGCCCATAAACTTCGTCTTCCTCTCCCTCTTAAACATACGGTATATCGCTATCCGAAGAGCTTTCCATCATAACCATATCATTCTGATCCTCATCCCGTATAAACTATATGCCAAGTGCAAGCCTATCAAATGCCAGCATAAACAAATATCTAGGTTAATTCTTTTTGTCTAAACTTTTCAAATTGGTTTTCCTTTAGCTAATTTCTCTTTTTATCACAAAACATGTGTGTAGGTGTGTGTTTGTGAGTGTGTTGGTGAGCCTGTGGTAACATATTTTGCTAAACTTTAATTCAAGTATTTACAATGCCCAAAGAAATCGTAGTTGATCCTTGCTTTTAACTAGAGATTCGCTATACTTTTTTTTACTTTTTGTATTTTTTGTTTTTTTGGTTTTTGGTTTCTTAGGTCTGTCGATTGTCGTTTCGTTTAGCGGCCACATTTCTGCTGATCTATATCTTTTCGGTTTTTGGTTTTACTTAAGCTTTACTGTTGCTGAGTTAACTATTGGTTGAGTTTTCATTTTCTTTATCTGCTTCAATAAGCCTAGATTCTAGGGAGCCAAGCGAGTGCGAGTGCCGGAGTGCTCAAGCCGAGTTTCGTTAAGTTAGTTAGTTAGGACGGGTTATATCCATATATGCATGAATGAATCTTGAACCTCAGTGAATCTGAATTTGCATCTGAATCTGAATCTGAATCTGTGTGTATGTACAATATCATTATCATTATCCTTATCATTTCGTTTTCGTTTTTTTCGGTATGTGAGTGTGTTTATGTGGCATGGCATCCCTGTTGGATCCTTTTCTAAGGTTAGGTTCTTAGGTATTTTTAGGCTATGTACAATTCACGGGCATTGTTTCGTTCTGTAAGCTTTCTCTTTTCTTCTGGGTTTTTGCCTCCTTTAGCAGTTATCACAAAATTATCCATATATACATACAGCTATATATATATAGAAATGTAAGTGTGTGTGTGTGTGTGAGAGTGTGAGTCCTTTACAACGTTTGTATCTGTGTATTATATATATATATACGTATATGCATACATATAAAGGTAAATAATTGCAGTAAATGTAGCAAATTCGTAAGCAATATGCTTGCCTTAATCGTAATCGTTATGGCTATCGTAATCATGTAACGGTTAAAGAGTATCGAATATCGAGTATCGAGCACTTCCATTCAGAGTGTGTGTGTGTGTGTGAAGTGGGAGTGGGATAGCATTAGGTAGAGATTCGTGTAGCGAAAAAGAAACATGGTTCTTCATCCAAAACTCCACTACAACATATCTTCCCAAATTATTTATAATCAAGGAATTTTCAGTAATATTTTCAGTATTATATAAGGAGGTAATTTGGAAGTTTTGTAGAATTTACAGAATTATATGAAATGGTGATTTTGACATTTTAAAGGCATCCATAATATTTTGGACTCCAAATTCTTGTATGATATAATAAGGAACTAATATTTTTAAAATTCTTTCAAGTGAGATCTTCAATGGCCTTATATAACCCAATTACTTTTTGAATAAATAAAATTCCATAATATTTTGGGTTTCCAATTCTTGTATGATATAATGGTAAGGAACTAATAGTTTCGGAATTCTTTCAAGAGAGATCTTATATGGCCTTACTTTTTGGATAAATACATTGTATTTTAAAGGCTTCCATAATATTTTGGATTCCAAATTCTTGTATGATATAATAAGGAACTAATATTTTTAAAATTCTTTCAAGTGAGATCTTCAATGGCCTTATATAACCCAATTACTTTTTGAATAAATAAAATTCCATAATATTTTGGGTTTCCAATTCTTGTATGATATAGTGGTAAGGAACTAATATTTTCGGAATTCTTTCAAGTGAGATCTTGAATTACAAAACCCTTTCATTACTTTTTGGATAAATACATTGTAGTGGATTTCCGCGAGTTTCGTGTTGATCTGAGGTTACAGCTGTATCTTAAGTATACTGACTAACTAAGCGTAGGCGTAGGCTTGCGAGTGCCCCGATTTTGTATTATTGCTCCTGGCTGGAAGCTGGCTCCTCCTCATCCTCGTCCTCGTCCACTGGGGGCTACAGGAACTCCATCTTGCCCCGCGTACCGCTGCCCGTGGGCGTGGTGGTGGGCGTCCCGCCTCCGCTGCCGCTGCCCATTCCCGCGGGCTGTGGTGGCGGTGTTGTGGGCGTGGCACCTGCGGATCCTCCTCCTCCTCCGCCTGCACCAGCCGATGATGAAGTGGATGGCATTTGGGCCGCCGTAAAGTCCTCCTCGAGCAGGCGAAGATGCAGCAGCTCGGCTCCTGGCGTCGTCGGCGATTGATCCTGCTGATCCGCTGACGCTGGCGCCGATGACGTCATGCCAGATCCGGCGACGCCCGCGGGAGCTGCGGTCGCGGCGAGTGTCTGCTTAGGAGGCGCCGGTGCTTTCCTGCTCTTCGATCGTCGCTTCTTGAGCATCAGCGGCCCCAGGCCGTTGCCTCCCGCGCTCGACACAGCAGCTGTGGCGCCCGGATTTAGCAGGCCAGCGCCACCAGCGCCAGCTGCCGATCCCGCTCCCGATCCTCCTGGCGATGAAATGGTTATCACAGTGTCCACGGGGCTGCTCACCACGGATGTGGGTGGCTGTGTAGTGGGCGTTCCACCTCCTCCACCTCCACCGCCGCCCGCGCCGCAACCTGCGCAGATCTCGTCGCCCGGCGTGGTCTGGCCACTGCTGTTGTCGGGAGCCGCTCCAGCTCCAGCTCCGCCCGGCGCCAGCCGCTTGACCAGCTCGCCCAGCAGATCCTCGATGCGGCCAATGCGCTGCTGCATGCGCTGCAGCTCCAGCCGCACGTCCACCTTCATGTCCAGCACGGTGGCGATGAGATCCCGCTGCGCCAGCGTGGGCGGCGTCTCGCGGAGCCCGGTGTCGTAGGTGTCCGAGGTGGTGGCCCGCGAGCTGGCCATCTCGATTTGGCGCTCCCGCTCCAGGGCCAGATTGCGATCCGCCTTGGTGGTGGCCACGATGGCCACAACGGTTCCAGATCCAGGGGCTCCTGAGGATCCAGCTGCTCCTGCTGCTCCCCCTGAAGATCCGGAGGCTCCTGCTCCTCCTCCAGCTGCTGCTGCGGATGATGATGCACTGGCCACCACTGGTGGGGAGGCACCTGCTCCTCCTCCCGCTGCCGCCGATCCCTCGATGACCACGCGGCTGTCGCGACTCGGCGGCGAGGAGTCCACCTCGCCGCCCTCGTCGATGGTGTCCTGGCGGGCCAGGGTCGCCTGGCTCGCCTGCAGCTTGGGCGCCTTGGGAAAAACCTGGAGGTGACGTTTAATGGAACAATGGGCGATGCGGAGATGCGGAGATGCGGATGCAAATGCGGGATAGACAGGCGGGGGGCAGGTGGTTGCATGGGAGAGAAGTGAGAAAAATTGTGTTTGAGTTGGTTTTCGGTTTGGGGTTTATCAGTTTTTTGGTGGATTGATTGTTGATCGATTTGGTTGGTTGATTGATTGGTTGTCGAGGCATTCATTTCGTTTGTTGTTGCAGTTGCAGGTTGCAGATTGGCAGAGTGCAGAGTGCATTGAGTTTATTCCAATTTTATTTGTTTAGGTTTTCGTTTTTTTTTAAAATTATTTTTCAAGTTGTAGTTTTTCCAATTCGATATCAATTTTGAGTTGTTGTAGCAAGGCAGGCAATGTTATTGGTTCAATTTGGAGTTTTAGTGGCGGGTAGAGAGAGAAAAGTCAACGGTAAACGGAAAAGATCGAAGAAATATATCAATTTGGTTCGGGATCATTGCAGTATATAAACGATCTAAAGGCAGTTTGCTGGGTGTTTTTTCTTGAAGGGCGGTGGACGTGGTGCAGGGGTTCAAGTTTCGGCCAAGGGCGGGCTGGATAATGGTTCATCTATAAGCTATAAGTCTTTTAAAATCTATTTAATAGCATAGTTAAAATTATCGATTAAATCGATACATTTACTACATTTACCTGCCCGCCCATTGGCCTATCGATTGTCAAACCGATAACAGTGTATCGTGTGCCAGAGTGGGACAGCCAACTAAAATAGCGGTTAAACAAACTAATTGTTCGTACACTTACTTTGCTTAATTGTAAATGCTATTCAATTCGATTGCACAATTTTCAAAATGGAGAATTACGATAAATGATAATTGAGAAAATGAACGCAAAATGATCGAGTAACCGCAATCGGAAGTGAGAAGAGCAAACGAAAGGCAAAAAAAAAGAGAGACAGAGTTATTCATAAGATGGAAACCCCAACAAACATGCATTTTTGCACTATTCAGGACATGTCTGTTTTGGTATAATTGTATCGTGAATGCTACTACGTTTATAGGCCATATTTAATCTATTATATAAAGGTATATGATATGTTTTAAACTATTCTGTGAATTTCAACTCTTAACCAATTTAATCTTGTGCTGAAACCCAAGCTTATAAACGTAGTATGTGTTATATATAAACAAAGCTTGGTTCTTCAGATTTACATTTCTTCATTAATGTGAGGTTATAAATTGTTTCCATTGAATATTCTTTTAAATATTCTTATAGCACCGAGGTTGATCAAAATTTCTAGGCAATCAGAGGCAGAACTGTTCATCTGAGGAAACAAGCTAAACAAGCTAACAAATCATAACAAATTAAGTTGAAATTTAGTTCAAAGAAACCTTGTTTCGAAAGTGTTTTCGTGTGATCCTGAGTGTTTGGTGTGCTGCTGAATGCCTGATCGCAGATCGCGTATCCCCGATCGCAGATCTCAAATCTAATATCTCAAACCCCTTATATCAGAGATCCCATATCCCACATCCCATATCCCACATCCCAGATCCCACATCCGATTTAAAGCGTATAATTACTTTGTTGCCTTGTCCACCATTGCTACTCGAAGTACTACTCTGCCGCGCTTGGGCGGTGCTCTCTCGGAGGCTTTCGCGGGCGCTCAAACTTCTCGAGACGGCTACCTTGGCGCTGGTGTCGCTAGCTGAATCGACGCTTGAACTGCCCAGGAGGCGTCCCCACTTGCTGGCCCGTGTACTGCGCGCAGATGGTGGACCCGATGAGGGCGATGGGGATGGCGAGGGCGATGGCGCCGCGGCGGTGCTGAGGATGCGAGCGTCCTCGGTCAGTGTCAGTTTGGCTGGTAGCTTCTTGTGTATGTTGTTGTTTTTGATGGTCGATTTTAGCATGGGGGCATTTTCGAGCATTTTCGAGCAGTTTACCGAGCAAGCATTATCATATCATATCATTTTTGGGGGGAGAGAGAAGAAAGAGAAAGTGTGGTGGGTGGGGAGGGGTTTTCAGAAGCGCAGGGGTTGCAGGAAAATGGGAAATAATACAGAATTTTCCGTTAGTAATTTTGTTTAATTCAATTTCGATTGTAGTTTAGCCAAATTCACGACATGAACATAAATCAAGGCAAGGCCAGAAAGGTATGTACAAAGCGAACAAAGGTACAGTTGTGTTGTGGTGGGTTTCGTGATGGTGGTTGAGCATGGGTGGTGGTTTTGGTGAGTTGGCGAGTCGGTGGTGGGTGAATAGTTATATGCATTATGCGTAAGCATGTTAAAGAAAGACAAAGACAAAGAAAGACGTACAACGAGCATAAGTCACTTTTGTATACAGTTTTTTATCGCTTCGAAAGTAAAGAACATTGGTTAAGCAATACAACGGTTATTAACTACGGTAAACGGTAAACGGTTAACAGTTAACGGTAAACCACCGGTCGTGTTTCAGTGCCCGGGTGTTTTTCAGTTCGCCTGGGGGCTTGGACTCGGGCTGGAGCTGTGATTGGTGGATTGTGAGGCTGAGGCTTCGAAAGAAACGTTAGTTCGGTTAACGGTGAGCAATGTGGCGGAAACGAAACGAATGGCAGCGGAACGGGTTCGCACCGTGGTGAATTTGAGCCAACGGAAAAGGAACACAGGATTTGAACGGCAACGGAAGATGATATACAAAAGATTCCCTCGGCGGTTGTGCGATCAAGGACCTCTTTAAAGTAATTTTTAAAAATGTTTTAAGCATTATATCTCTAGCAAGATTTCCACTCCTTATCGCACAACCCCAAGGAACGTAGATCAAACGCACACAGAACTACCCAATAAACACAACAACGAAACATGGTAATGGAACGATAAGTACAACAACGAAACACTGAAAACGGAACATATAACACGGAAAGCAGAATGCACAACAACAGAGAGAGAGAGAGAGACAGACAGAGGATACCATTCCGATCCCTAGGACTCACCTTAGTCCGCTCCACCTCGCCGTCTCCCTTCTCGACATCGCTTTGGCCCGATCCGCCGACGAGCTCCTTGCTGCCCGCCTGGACCTGCGGCGTCCGGCGGAACTTGGAGAAGATCTTCCGCACGAGATGGTCCTGATTCTGGGGCAATTGCGGCTCGTTCTTACGCCGTTCGGCCAATTCTTTTTCGCGCTTCACATCGGCCACCTTGCGAAAAATCAGTCGATGTCTGAGATTGTAGGTGAGCACCAGATTGCGGGCAAAGCTATTCGCAAATGCCGAATAAAAATCGAGGACTTCGAGCAATTTATCACGTTTGATGGCATGCAAATCACAATAGGTCAGGGCGCGCACATTGGCCGCGCTCTGGCCAACGGCCGAGTCCTTCCAGAATTGATCGCCGAAGACGTCGCCCTTGCCTGCAAAGGAAGTGTTCTCAGTGTGGAGTGTTCTCATCGAGAGTTGCTCGATGGGGAGCCGCAGAGCTAGTGCCGATATCGATTTTATACTGTACTTTCTTGGAACCGACAATCTATATAGTCATGTGTTTAGTACACTGATAAAAAAATGCAGTAGTAAAAATAAATATCTGTATAACATAAAGCATATTAGATTGTAGAATTTAATTTGAAAATAATTCAATTAAGGTCGAATATATTACATTCGTTGTTAATCATATTTACTTAAAATATTTTACGTCATTTAAGAAAAGAATTTCATATTTAAATCAAAGTTTTAAATATTTAAATTAACCATAAATGTTAAATGTAATATTTTCATATTTAAAATTAATATAAACCGCAATGGAAAAAGGAAAAGCATACCGAAAAATATTTAAATTGAATTAACAATCCTTGGACTTACTCCTCTTTTTAACAGTGTATCTACCAAAGTTTGTTAGTTATTTAGGTCCCCTTTTAAGGCTTAAGTGAATTGGAAATGTATCAAATACTTACGATTTTAAGCAAACAATATGGACAAAGATCACTTTGGTAATCAAACTGATGAACAGTGTACGCTTTTTGTATGAAGACTTTAATTAGTTATCGAAAAAATCGATCGTTTAACTCTCGTTACCACAAAAAGGAACAATGCTTCATAATGTTTTTTAAATGTTTTTTAAAAAGATGGCATACAGGGCGTTTGTGACAAGCTGAAGTTTTACCTGATGCTATCGATTGTGCTGGCGTACGTTATCGAAATAATCGAACCGGTTAGTTCTGCGACTGTCGCTGGGGGAAGCAGGGGAATCGAATCGGTTGTCCTAGTAACTCACCCAATATTGCCACAACCTCGTCGTCCTGTATCACCTCCAGGCTGCCGGTGACGATGAAGCAGAGGCTATCGATGCTCTCGCCGGTGTGGTAGAGCAGATCCCCCGGCGCCGAGTGCGACATCATGAAGTGCATCGCCAGTGCCCGGAGACAACCATCCGAGGCCAGACGAAATGCCGGATGCTCGTTAAATACTTTGCGATTTAGATGAACACATATGTCAGCCTTCATATCTTTCGGACAATAGTTTAGTACCTGCGAATTGTGAACGAGTTGCGAGTGGCGGTTCGATAGGCTTCGATTCGAGGCTAGTCGAATCGAAGCGATTGCAATCGAGATTGGGTGATTGGTTTATCGGCTGATCGGCTGATCGATAGGCCTCTTTCTCTATGGGAACTTGAAAATTGCGGACCACCACGGAGGTTTTCCACCCAGATCATTGGATCCTCTGGGCGGAATTCTTCAGCTCTAGTGGCTAACGGGACACGCACACACGCGCACACATACACTAATACTCATACAACATTGATCGAGTGTCAGTGTGTGTGTTGTCTGTTTTCCATTGATAGTGTGTGTGTGTGTTTCTGTGACTGTCTCTGTGTGTGTGTGTGTGGTTGTCTGGGTGTTTTTGAGTGCTATTTCCGATTTTAAGGGAAGTAACACCACAATTTTTGGAGTTTAGGGGACGGGGATGCAGGGACTCTTAATTGCGGCACAAACTACAGTCAACGAAATAGTTATAAAGGTCAGTTTAATCGGCTTGGACCGGTTGTAAACTCTGTTTCTGTCTGTGAACCAAACATGGGCGTATGGATATTTTCAAATTTATTAGGCGCAAACGACCCCGAGTTGGGTTATTCTGGGGATCGAGTCAAGAGGTGTCTGGGATTCTGGGGGGCGCTGCGCCGTTTGGTTCAGGTTCATCTAAAGGCATGAATTTGACGGACGCTTTTCGTTTTGGCACGGATCTCGCTCGCGGGCAGACACATGGAGAGAATGGAGAGATAGATCATCGATTAGCTGAGTTCTGTTAAAGATGGTTTCGTTAGATGTATAGAGCTGTTTAGGTGATTCCGCATTTTTTGTTCAGTTTTTTGGTTTCGGTTTCTCAGCCACCCACAGCTTACCTCGGACCCTTCGCCTGGACCTTGATCTGTGGGTGGGTTTTTTCGGGCGGGGGCTTTGATCTTAGGCTTAGGGGTATGCGAGTAGCAGCTTTAAAATAATAGGAAAACAAAGCGCAAGAGCAGCGACGAAAGTTTCATTGGCGGAGAGTTGAGGAGAGAGAGAGATAGTAGAGGTGTTGTGTGAGGTGGCGAGTGGCGAGTAACGAGTAGTTTGGTGTCTGTAGTAGAGGTACGAGTAAGTGTGGTTGGTTTGGTGTAACTGTGTGTGTCAAGCTGGACTACTAGTGAAAACCATTTATTAATGAATAGCGAGTAAATAAGTGTGAGATAAAATATACTTAAATGAGTAAACAAGGAGAAGTAATTATGGAAAACTTGTTAAGAGATGAAAGCAAAATATGTTTTGGTACAATGAAGTTAAAGACGAGGGAATGTGGAAAAATAACAGGAAAAAAGGAACAGAAATGTAGTAACGAGTAACGAGTAGCAGTTGTTAAATGTATGTGATGTACGTGTGCGTATGCCGAGTGCATTAGAGATAGTGATAGGCTGAAGTGGGCCAAGCTCTGTAGAAAAGCCAGCTATGTACAAACGGAACCCAGTTCCAGCGCATTAACTTTATAGACAAAAGCGTTACTAAATGAGACACATAGATGGTTAAATGCAACCCTATTCCCGTTGAAACAAAGCCACAGTGAATGATTCTGGAAGCTAGAAGCTGGTTTGGCAACGAAAAAGGCTCACGGCGATTCAGCCTCCCGGGAGATCCTTTTTGGGTATCGAAATCGGGAACGTCGCATCGAGAACTTACCTTCTCGGTGTCCAGACCCTTGGTCATGGCCCAGGTGGAGACGACATAGTCCATTACTCGCTCGCTGAGAGCCTTCGGCACCTCGTGCAGCTTCATGAACTCGCGCACGTTGTTCAGCATGTCGTGGTACTTGGCCGTGGCCGAGGTCATCTGCTGGATGATGGTGGTCACGTGGCCAAAGATCGTGGCATACAGCAGAGCTATATGGTTGAGGGATTTTATATAGACGGGGCGAGAGAGAGAGAGAAAGGTGATGAGACGGACAGATTAAGCGACGGTGGTGCACACAGAGTTGGCGTTCGTAGTTTTGGGGGTTCCATTCAAAGCAATCTTTACAGGATCAGCTAGATAACACTTGAGATGTGTGAGCGGGAACAGAGAAGAAATGACCATATCCATGATTTTAACTTGTCAATCTCACTGAACTAAATCGAATGAAATCCATTGTACAATAAACTAAATCAAGAATTTGCAAGACCAACAAGTTAAAATACTTCGAACTCTAGTCGCTATTTTTTCTCTGCGTGTACGTGAGGTGTGCGTGTGATGTAGACAGTTATTGGGTGTGTGTTATCGGTATTCGCTGATGCTACGCGCTGTGGAAGAAGAGACGCACAGGTGCGCGGCTAGAACAGTAATAAATGCCACAGATGGGACGAGCACACAGTTAGACGGAGACAGAGAGATGGTTTTTGGGAAAGCAGAGTGTGATGGTGGGTGATGTGAGCGATATCCTGCGCAGGATCAGCTCTTCCTGGGCATTTCACCCTCGCTTTTGGTGGAATGCTGATCATGCGCAGTTTAGGAGAAACGCTCTTTTCTGGATTTTTTGTCGGCATGAAGTACAGTACGCGAAACAGATAACGAGTAACGAGTTATCAAAGACTATTATTAACGAGTTATGAACAACAAGTTACTACCAATGAGTAACGAGTTTTGCACAACGAGTTACGGATCATGCGTTACGATAACCGATTTACGAATAACGAGTAACGAGTTACGAGTTACGAGTTACGTTTACGGACAACGAGTAGAGAGGAATACACAATGCAACTCACACATGGCCACGAATTGTGCAACTAGATGACGACGGAGCAGAAGAAGGGTCGAGAAAGACTTTTAAGACTTGGCTCTGGCTGCGATCAATCAGTGATTGACGTGGTGAGAATGCGAGTGAGTTGCTCTACTTGGACATGGACAAATGGACATGGGCTACGGATCGTGATGAGGCTCTACACCAAACAACTGGAGCGATTTATTAGTTCTAGCGGCGCAAGCGGATGGCCTAGCTTTCAAATGGTATCGGAATCGAGTTCGATAGATCGAGAGATCGGAACCGGAATTCAAAAGCGTGACGCGTGTGCGGGAATATCAAGAAACTTGGACGCGGCAACGGAACGTGTTAAGGACACAGCACCTGCAATGATCATCATGCAGATGGTGAACACCTTCTCGTTGTCTGTCTCCGCGGCGACATTGCCAAAGCCCACCTGTAGAATACATAATAGAACAGGGAATAGAATCAAGGTATTATTTAGTTTCGGGGCTTTCGTAGATCACAAGAGCTCGCAACCCACCGAGGTCATGCAGGTCATGGTGAAATACAGGGCCGTCACGTACATGCTTTTCCGTGACGGCCCATTAACCAATTCCGGACCGGTGTCATTGCTCCAAATGTACGAGTACGGCGACTGGGTGACGTTCGCCAGCTTCCACAGCCAGCTGTACTGGATCTGCAATGGGGATCGCAAGGGATTAGTACTTCTTACAGAGGTCCTCCCAGTCCAATCACACTCACCCCATTGTCCGCATCGCTGCGACCGATCGAGTACCAGATGCAGGCCAGCCAGTGGGCCACCAGCATGTAGAAGCAGAGCAGCAGGATCAGCATGGCCGCCCCGTACTCCAGGTAGCGGTCCAGCTTACGCACCACCCTCCCCAGCCGCAGCAGGCGGACGACCTTGAGGGCGCTGAACAGCGAACCGATGCCGTCCTCGTCCCGGTCGAACGCGTTGAACACGTCGTACGGCAGGCAGCTCAGCAGGTCGATGATGAACCACGACTTCAGGTAGTTCATCCGTATGACCTTCGGGTCGCTGACCACCTCGCCGCCAGGACCCACAAACGTTGTATGGAAGTTTAAAACTAGATGGGATATATGAATAAGGGCATGGTAGTGCTTATAGGTATATCACTGACTTACCAATATCTATAAAGAATATAACATCGACTATTGAATCGACCACGAGCAGGGAAACATCCTCTGAGGTTTTATTTTTAAACGCTACATTGTATGGCACCTAGAAAAAAGAATATATTAAAACCACTGGTTGAAAATATAAACGGTAATTGTTTGATTTTAATAGACAAGAAAAAGTTTTGGCCACAGGGCGTATAATTAATATACAAACCATAGAAAAAATGACATTACTCATACGACCCGTCAAACAAATTGAAAATAATTAAATCTGTATTGAAGAGCTGATAATTTTGCCAATATATTATATTTTCATGGAAATCAAAACAAGAAAATTGTGTAAAATGTAAATATTTAAAAAAGTTCCCAGGGAAATAGAAAATATGTGAAACGAATGATCTGTGAGTGCCTGAGTTACACCTGAGCAACAGTTGGTGCCTCCCCCAGTTTCGCCCGTTGTCTTAACTGTTGCCCCAAGTGGCAGTTACAAGCCTCTTAACGTGGCTCGTCTTGGCCTGGTCGGAGGTTGGATTACAAGCCACGAATGCCGCCGCTTATGTCCTGTCAAGCCCTGTCCCCCAGCCCTCCTACTTCTCCTCCTCCTTCTCAGCCTCCGCCGACTGAGCATATTAATTTAAGCACATAAAACATAAGCCGCCCTCTTTGAGGCGGCAGGAGGAGAATAAGGATGATGGTGATGAGGTGGAGGTGGAGGAGGAGGGATTCGCCGCCTGAGCAGCCACTTGGTCATGTAAATGTGTGCACTTGTCTGTCTTCCTGTCCCAGCAACTCGTCCTTTGTCTGGCTGGGAAGCAACATTAATGTCTGACAGAGGGTCGTTATCTGAACTCTTCACTTGAGCTCGAGCCCCTTCCGATCCGATTCGAGGGTATTTGCCCAATTAGAGGCCCAGCACACACAGCAAACACACCTGTGGCCCGAGTAAGTGAAACTATTGGAACTACCCATTAAATTGTAAATATATAATGAATAAATACAATTTATCAAAATATGTGCCTAAAAGTATGCAGTGATAAAGGATAGTCGTCTTTCTGTATGAATTCGGAACCCTTTTGGGCTAAAAATATATTTGTTGCATACTTTTAGGCACTTATTTTGACATTTAAAAGTTTTGAATTGTTTGAGAGCTTTTTTGAATTAATTAATGTTTAAGCACTTACAGTGATGGAAATTATGATCTCTGCTTAAACTTTAACCCGTCTTTCACCCTTCTATAGCTGAAAAACCCTTGGCCACCTGGCTAAAATATCACTTAACTTTTCGGCTTTCTGTTGTGTGCACTTTGTATCTGGCGCAGTCACAGACAAAGTTTTGATTTGTCGCTGGCCATACATTTATCTCAAAGTTGCGACGGCCACAATCCCGGGCAAACAACAACTAATACCGCAAAATGTCATTAAACAATAAGTAAACGAAGAGTGTGCAACATGGAAACCGAAACAAGAACGCAACAAGGAACTGCAACTTTCTTTCAAATACATAGTATTTTTCTTTTTGGATAAGGGTGGGGTTGATTCAGAGAGCCCAGAATCCACACGTGTGCGGATGCCAACTTGTGCTGGGCGCCATTTAAGCGAAAATGTTAACATCTTGTTGACGGAAATAGACACAATTCGAGCAGACAGACGACATCGGCTTATGAAAAGGCATCGCAAGCGGCTTTGTGGCAATCTGAATGTGGAGGCGGCAGGTGGTATCGCAGTCTCCCCTTGGTAATCCCATTCCTGGAAAACCCTACCCCATAAAACATGTCAGACAGGATGTTTTGCGGGTGAACTGGTGAGCATCTGGAGCAGTACGAATGGGCTTATCAATGGAAATACCTTAAAATGTTACTTTAATAACAGGAATATGAATATAAATGGGGAAGGAAAAACATCAGAATGATGAATAATAATGAGAGTATTTTTTCAAATTATTTAAACAGGTTGAAAGACTGATTGAGTGACTTTGAAGGATATCTAAAATTTAAGTGTGGCCAAAAAGCAGTGGGAAAAAGATCCCAAAAAATAGTATTGCATACTTTTAGACACTTTTATGGGTGATATTACTGCTCTCACTCACCATGATGGCTGTATAAAATGTTAAACACAATATCACCCAGTCCCAAATTGCTTTAAATGCACAATAATGCAGGAGTATGTGTGGCGGCGTTTTGGGGGCTTCCTGTCGGTACTGTGGCATAATATCCGCGCTCAGCGACATCATCTGATGGAAGGGTTATATATAATATATGTACATATCAAGATGAACGATAGTCCGGACTCACATGCGCCAGGTTGGACTGCTTCGTGGGATCCTTCAGCGTGGGCAGATGGGCGCTGAACTGGCGACTTCGGGTCACCGATCGTGCCAATTTGGCGAACTTCGAGAGACCTAAAACTGGCAAAAATAGATTAACCGCTACGAGGTGGGAACACGCACACGAACACCGATGAAACAGTGCATCGAAACGGTACAGTACAGCATACAGTGTGCACCGAGTATAAGGGACAGTAAACACACAAAGGAGTCACAGACATGAGTGGCATTTAGTATACATATTCAAAGTGTTGGCACATCGAATTGGGTTTGGTTTGTTTTGTTGGTTTTCAATTTGTTCAAGCGTATTTACAGGTGGGTGTGATTGTGGGTGCAAGTGTGATTGTGTGTGTAGACATGGAAAGAGAGAGCAGATAAGTAGAGTAGTGTAGTAGGGGGGAAAGAGACGGAGACATACGAGGGTGCATAGAGGGTGCATGGAACACACGGTTGCAACAACTTTCTTATAGAGCCTTTGATGGGTTTATTTTAAAATTCAACTATAATTTTCAAAAGGAGGCATAACTTATACATTTTTTTTCAATATTAATTTTTTAATCAATATTTATTTAAAATATTGAAAACTCATTTAATGATCATTTAATATGTTTATTTTATAAGTTGTATCTTACGAGAAAAATCTACATCTGGTATATGTGGAAATAAAATCATGAAATCGACAATAATTTTAAAAATAAGATATAATTTATTAATTTTTATTCAATATTAATTATTTACGAGAATTTTACGAGAAAAAAATCTACATCTGTTTTATGATGAAATAAAGCCATAAAATCAACTATCATTTAAAAAAAAATATATAATTTTTTTTTTTAACATTTAATTTTTAATCAATATTCTAAATTGTAAATACGTTTAGGCCTTAAACATTTCTATATTCCTTTGAAAACTTTTAAGATTTTGGAACAAAATATTAGAAAATTCTCAGTCGGCAACCGTGGTCATTGGGTAATTAGCAACAAAAATCAGGAGCTGGCAGGTCACTTACCTCCCTTGGTGTCCTCGCTGTCGATGGGCTGCTTGAGGGCCGTGATGTCCCGGAAGGTCAGCAGGAAGAGCACCACCAGGTCGCGTTCGTTGCGGATGGGGGCGACCTGTAGCAGCAGCCATAGCGGGGTTTCTGCGGGATGCGCGCCGGAATTAATAACAATTATAGGTAAGTGCGGCCTTAAAGAGCCAAGGTGAAAGGGGGGGCTATATGGATAGATAATCCCATTCCCATTCGGAGTCGCAAACCCATTCGCATTCGAGTCACGACCAGACAGAGGAGGAAACAGCGGGGCACAGACATTTCATTGGATTGCAATTATTGATATGGAACGCTGGATAATGGATGCCGGTCTCTCTGAATGCTCGATGCTCTATCTGCATCCAGACAATGGCCGGCATGTAAATACAGTGGGCCCCCGATGTGTGCAACAGCTGAAGCTGTTTACTCTTTGTCTGCCCGGATGAATAATTCAGTGAGCACACCGATTGTCAAAGCAATCGATGGGTTTTCCAATGCAAATTGACGCATTAAAGTCGCGCATTAAATGGGTAATAAAGTATTGATTCCCACACTCAGAAAAAAAATCGCCCTGAATTTTAGAAAATCGCCATACTTTTTAAGCCAAAGGCAGCTCGCCTTGACTTTTAGAAAAAATATTTCTAAAAATCAGAAAAAATATTTCTTAAATTTAGGGTTAGTTTTTGCAAAATTGAATAAAAAGAAGAAAAAAAAATCGGAGAATCGGGAGCTATGTCGACTCCACACCCCTCTGTCGGTGTGTGTGTGGTGTTGTTTTTGGGGTGTTCCCGTTTCTCAACTTATTTTTCTCTCTATTTAAATACATGGATGACGTCACGATGTTTGTAAACAAACACACTTTTAATCTTAAATTGTAACTGAAATAATAACTGAAATTATTATATTATTTATTAATGATAAACATAAAAATCGAATAACTTACTATCTTGAGAAAAACATTTTGGTCGCTCGTCGGGGAATTGAACCCCTTACCTCACAGTTTGCAGTCGAATACTCTACTAGCTGCGCCACGGAAGCATCACGAGAGGCCCTATACAAAGTACATTCACATTTTGTTCTCTTGGGTTCTAGGTTTTACTCTTATTTAGCCATTTATGTGTGTGTTAGTTTACCCAAATACTAATTTGTAATAAAACATATATGTTATTGAGTTAAAAAAAAAATAAAAAGAGGCAAAAAATGTCCGCCTCGACGTGGGATTGAACACACGCTTCCGAATATAAGCGTTTAAAACAAATAATCCGCTCGCATTAGACCCCTAGGCTACCGATTGGGCCGGTTTCCTAAAAAGTAAGGCGATTTTTTCTTAGTTTCAAGGAAAAAATTCTGAAAAACAGAAAATTTTTCTAAAAGTCGATAACGAGAGGAGTTGATCTAATCAGGGTAAATTTTTCTTATTTTTTAGAAAAATATTTCTGAAAAATAGAAATTTTTTCTGAATTTCTAAAATTTATGGCGATTTTTTTTCTGAGTGCAGAGAAAGTGTTCTATATTAAAATTCTAGGAATATTAAAACCCTGTCTTACTTTACTGGTCTTTTTTTTTTTGGTTTTTTGCTATAACTTGGTCAAAAATGGTCCTACACCAAAAATACATACTGTTTTGAACAGATTACAATGTAATAATTACATCCATCACACTTTCCGTGTGATTTTTAAAAAATAAAATTTTTAGCTAATTTTAATTTTTTTTACAAGGGGTACCATCGTGATTTTTTGCGAAAAATGTCAAAAAAACAAAATGTACAGGTTTAAATGCCAATCGATTGGAAATTTAATAACGAGTTCAGAAAGGTATGACAATCCATATTTGGATTAATATTTCCTTTGTTTCAGCGAAAAAACTGGTTTGTTTTTGGTGGAAATTCCGGATTTTGGTTTTTTGACAAAAATAGGAATTTTTTCTTTAGGTTTTTTTGCTATAACTTGGCCAAAAATGGTCCTTCACCAAAAATACATACTGTTTTGAACAGATAACAAAATAATAAATAAATCTATGACACCTTCCGTGTGATTCTGAAAAAATACAATTTTGCGCAAATTTTCATTTTTTTTATATATATATTTTCATGATTTTTTGCGAAAAATGTAAAAAAAATAAAATGTCCAGGTTTAAATGTCAATCGATTGGAAATTTAATAACGAGTTCAGAAATGTATGACAATCCATATTTGGATCAATATTTTCTTTGTTTCAGCGAAAAAACTAATGAAAAATTCGGGGTCAAGGTTTTTCGTAAAAATTAAACATTTTCCTTTTTGTTTTTTTGCTGTAACTTGGCCAAAAATGGTCTTACCCCAAAAGTATATACTGTTTTGAGCAGATAGCAATACCTGCCTACAAATATAAACCATATGATATTATGAAAACAGACCTAAAGCCAGTAAGCTAGTTTTAATTGTCTAGAACTCTTTTATTTTCCACACACGTACTCCTAACGACCGTAATTCCCGTAATTGCCGTTCAATTTTGCACGGGACAAGGACTTCTTCCCTCTTCCGTTCCGTTCCGATTGTGTATTCAAATATGCGATGGTATTTGCTTTTGATGGCATAATTATTCACTAATTGCGAGCACAATTTGCTACTTCCGCTTCCGGTGAATGTTTATGTGCGGTCGTTGTTTCAGCCTCTGCACCCATTTCAATCCCCATTTCCATTTGTATTTCTATGCCGGGATTGATGACGAGAACTGAGTGGATTAATTGGCTCTGGTTGGAGTATGTGGGCCTCCTTTGCTCCATTCGATGTATCCAATTGCCAGGGGACACCTGTCAGTGCTTCGAATTGGCCGCAGATTCAGCTATTGTTTCTTTCTCCTTGGCCTTAATCCCAATTCCAATCCCAATCCGTATCGATACGAATCGAACAAATATTTTGCCGGCCAATCGCAATTGCAATCTCATTTGTGCGCCAGATGTTGCACTTTCTCATATTGCAATTGATTTATGCCTATTTAATGCACCACCCCCTTCATCTCTTTGATTTCTGACCGCACATGCAACAGGATGTGGATGTGACTGTGGATGTGGATGTGGATGCGGGTATATTGCTGCGGGCAGCCTGCCAAGACATGAATTGAGCCCCGAATCGAAACCATGGCATTCCCGCTCGGGAAATTGCTTTGGCCGCGCGCAAAAAGGAAAAGGTTCGCCTTCAAAAATACCTTGGGTTTGTGCCTTGCCAAACTGCGATAGGGCGCAGCCACACTGCAAATCTGAAATTTAATACTCGGAGGCGTTAATTCATGAGCTCGACACCCGGAGATCTCTGGCAATACTCGCTGGGGAGCCGGGGAGCTGGGAAGCTGGGAAGCTAAAGCTGTGGGGCCTCTCGATTCCACTTGATTTGGCCGGGATTGGATGGATGTGGCATTACTACAGGTGTCTGCCTGGCCAGCTGGCAGCCTGATTGATGGGCCTCACTCAAAAGTGCCGGCGGGCTGCCATCGCAGCCCCAATTTGTTGGCTCTACGGGGTGGCAGGTGTTGGTTTTGAGGCAAAAAGGCAAAGGAAAATGGGGAGGGGGAAATGCAGAGTGGAAGGGGTGGTGTTGTGCACACTCGCAAATAGAATTCAAGGGGTTAAGGGGGCAGCAGCTTGGGAATGAATTATGAAAGGTTCTCGGCTTCGGTTTCGGAGTTAGGAATTCATGAAATGAACAGTTTACAATGGGCACAGCTCGAGCATAAAGCCAAATAGCCTACAGTGTCGGTTAAAGGATTTATTTGGCTTTTCGAATATTTAATAATTTCATTTAGTTTATTTTTAAAAGGTTTATCCCTAAAAGGATATAGATATAGCGTACAGACTTTTATTTCATTGTGAAATCACTTTAAAGGACTGATTTTTAGATTCAAAAAATCAAAAATAATGATTATTTTCGGTCCCTGCTTTAAATTATTAAAATAGGTGTCTAAAAGTATGCAACAATATATTTTCAATCCAAAAGTGATATGAATTCATACGGGAAGAAGATATTGAATTATTCACTGCATACTTTTAGGCAGATATTTTAAAGTGATTTTTTCTTGGATATATTTTTCAATAAATTAATTTAATGAATTTATATATTAAATCATATTTGGCTGGCCTAAGGTTTTTAAAATAAATTACTTTATTTTGTTGTATTTTTTTCTAGCAAATAATAAATGTGTAAAATATATACTTAATTTCTAAAAGTAGTTTTTAATGAATAATTGTTATTTATATATTTTTTTCAACACTGTAACGCCTACCACAATTGGGACTCTACGAGAGGGGACAAAGCAGCATGACTTTGATTTGGGTCTGGAATTTAGCTGGCCAGTAACCATTAGGCACAGGCGATTAGGCGCTCGGGGGGCGGGGGCGGTGGGGTTGAAGGTCATGCCAGTTAAAGGGGCATACTCACTGTTCTTCTTGTAGAGCAAAATCTCGAACTGATCCTGCTGCTGGTTCTCCAGCGTGTATTCCAGCCGTCCCACCGTCTCCTTGTCTGTCAGCTCGCCATACATGAAGCCGCATCTGCAGGGTTTCCAGGGATGCGGAGGTGAATGTGGATCCAGATGCAGATGCAGATGCAGATGCCGGGGAAGGCCAGAAAGATAGAAAGAGATGCGGAGAGCAGACGAGGTATTATTCTTGGTTAGCTTTACATCGGTTGCATGCCGCACACTCATATGAACAAACGTACACACACACAGGGACACATGGACGCCGAGGCAAACACATGCAGCGGAAAATGGGAAAACAGAAAGCGTTCCAATTCGAGGAAAGAGGAAAACATGCCGAACAAAACAAGATTGATGCACCTGGGGCCCGCCGGGTGCAAAAACGGCCAAGCTTCACTGCACACGGCAAAAAGTATTAAACAAATATCAATTTAATGCACCGCTGCTCAACCGAAGGGTCTCCACATTTCCCTCGGGGGCTCAGGTAAACATATCGCATGTTATATAATATAATGTGAGGTCAAGGAGTTCTAGAAGTATCTACAAAAAGAAGGCCTTAAGTAATATGGGAAATGTTACCATTATTTTAAATTTTAGTACGCAGAAAAAAAATTCTATATGAAATAGGATTAATTCTACTCTATTTCATATCAATAATAAGCCGATATGATTTATGTCAAATTTATGATTTAAACATATCAACTTGATATTTTATCATATCATATGAAATACCAAATTTAGTATTTTTTGAACAAATAATGTAAAATAAGGTAAACATAATCTTTATTCATATCAAAATGATATGAATAACTTGATCTTTAAAAAATATAAAATTGACCAGCACATATCAATCTGATATTTTGTCAATTTTTTTCTGTGTATAAGAAAAATCCTTACAAGAAAATAAACATTGATGCAGGGGCGTGGACAGTGGTTTCAATCCTATGCAAAATATGGTTTTCAAAAATATACTACACAGAATTTGTACTAAAAACCCCCCGTCAACTAAATCCTGGCTACGTCACTGCATCAGTATAGATTACCATATTTTAAGGTCGTTATATCATCACTTAAAATCGATCACATTTTCTCACAGTGTTGCCTGGATTATTGAAATCAAAAACTCAGCTCGGTAATTTGATATTCCCAACATGCGAGCGACTTTCCCTACGAAAAGTTGGAAAAACGCAGGAGCCTGGGGGGTTTTCCTTATGCATACAGTTTGGTTACTTTTGTTAAATGTATTGTTTTTCGTACATTTCCCATTGAAAACTAAATAATTAATGATCGAGTTTCTGGGTTAAAAAGGTGGCTAAACTTTTGGTGCCTCTGCGTATAATATATATATGTATTATATGTATTTACTTGGAGAAGTCACATGGAATCGGGACAAGGAAAAGGGGAAACCACTTGCAGTGCAGCACAAAAAGTGTTGCATACTTTTGGGCCAGGCTCGATGACGTCAGCAGCGAGACGAAGGGAAACGAGAACACAGCCGAAGGAAAAGTGGGTGAAGTGGCGGAGGAGGAGGAAAAGGAGGAGGAGGAGGAGGAGCAGTAGTTAATTTCTGTTGTTTTGCTTTATTCGTGCCCCGAACAAAAGTTCAACAAACTATGCTCCACCGAAACGGCGACGTCACGGGTCGCATTTGTGTGCGTGTGTTTTTGTGTTCACACACACATACACACACACACAGGGGCAAAAAACGAAATTGGGTTACAAAGCAAACAAAAAACAGGTCCTGGATTCGGGGATATGGCCATAGATATAGATATGGATGCACAAAGTGTTTATGTGCTCATGGGTGGAGCTCGGTAAAAGCCCTCGACGAGCACTCGAAATTCTATTATTTTCTAGGAGGAATTCCAAGGGAGAGCACTCAAAGAAAATCCCTAAATAAATTCAAAATGTATTGAATAAATACACCAAAGGGATTTCAGTGAACTTTTGAAGGGGATTTTAAATTCTATTGGAAATATTTACAAACATAAAAGTGGGTAAATGTTATTGAAGTGTGAACGTGTGCTTCGATAACTACTTCTTTTGGAAGCACCTTTTCAGCACTTCAGCTTTAACAGAAATGGAGATGGTTCACCTAGTCGTATACGTAATTTTCAGATCTTTCCTAAAATTAATAATAATTTTAAATTATACATGAAGAAATCTCATTACTAATCTAATTTGAAAGCAAAGAATCTTCGATCCTTGGCATATTTTGAAGGTATGGTTTTGTTAAGATCCTCTTTAAGGATTTTCTACTGTAAGGGGAACTGGGGAGATACGAAAGCGATTTGCGTTGCACCAAAAGAAATTGCATTGGAGCAAATGTCGAGTGAAAATCAAACGTTCCTTTGGCTTTTTTGCATTTCCTCCTTCATTTTCTTTTCCTTCTTTTCTTTCCTTTTTTAGCTGGTCAATGTTTTCTTGTTGCCTTTGGCCGTCATTCTTCTAGTTTCTTTTTTTGGTTCACACGCGACCAGAAAAACAGAAACAAACAAAGGAGAAGGACGGCAACAAAAGTGGGTCGCAGCAACAACAAAGCGGATGATTGAGCGGTGGAGAGAGAGGGACGGAAGGGGCCCACAGAGAGAGAGAGAGAGAGAGAGAGATGGCAGGCATGGAGGAGGGAAGAGGACGGTGTATCGCTAGCTAAACGGCAGATTGGCATTAAAAACTTGTACATTCTTCCACCTGGGGAATTGGGCCGCTGATGCTGCAGGTGAGTTGCCGAACCGTATCCCTATTCTTTTTAGGGCCGCTTTTTTGGCCTGCAAATTACAAGCAATTCTCGGGAGAATCATTGGATACGCTGGCCTCTGGGCCGCCGCTTGTTGATTTATGAGGCTGGGTTCGGGGCAGAGAGAGAAGAAGAGAGAGACGAGGATAGAGTAAGAGTGAGAGTGATGTGAGAGGGACAGGAACAGAGGGGGCGAGTCCAAAAGAATAAAAAAACAAGAGAGAACGCTATAGTCGGGTGCCCCGACTATCAGATACCCGTTACTCAGATAAAGGGAGTGCGAGGGAGATGGGTATATAAAACTTTGATCGGGCATAACTTTTTAACGAATGGTCCGATTTGAAAAATGTCTTCTACATTTCGATAGGTATAACTAAACACAACAAAATTGCATTTATATTTTTGTATTGTGGGCGACTATTTAGTATTGTGGGCGACTAGGGGCGATTGTGGGCGTTAGAGGGGGCGTGGCGCTCGGCTGAAGTAAACTTGCGCTGCGTAGGAAGGCCAAAAATATGTGTTGGTAATCCCAATATTCTAGCTTTTGTAGTTTCCGAGATCTCAGCGTTCATCCGGACAGAGTCCTGACCCTGATCAAGAATATATATACTTTATAGGGTCGGAAAAGCTTCCTTCTACCTGTTACATACTTTTGCACGAATACAATATACCCTTTTACTCTACGAGTAACGGGTATAAAATGAAAAGTGAGGGACCGAGTTCACGACCATCGAAGGTCCTAGCCGAATTAAGGCAAACAAATGCAGTTAACGCTTGTGCAGATGCTATCGCCCTCTCTCTCTCTTTCTGTTCTACCCATCCCTTTCACTCAGCCATCACATCAATTCACCAAAGGTTTGCATAGAAAATTTGTTTGGCCAGGACCACCGGCAGGCAATTCGCAACAGTGTAACGGGAAATGGAAACGCAAAACGGTTGGCACAAAAGAAAAACTGGTTAGGGGAAAAATAGGCCAATTTCCCGCGGAAAAATTTAACCAACTTCCCAAGGGACATTCATCTGCCTTAACCTTTTCGGGCAATTATCCTCGCGGTATGCTGATGATTCATTATGTACATTAGAGATGCCTTTTTATTAACTTTGATACTAGTTATGGAAAAATTATTAATGGAATGGTATAATGCTTAGCCCGTTTACTTTATAGTAGATGCTTGAGTTTCTCTATTTTTTCACCCCTTTTTATTTGTTTTTTTAGTATTGAAAATATTATTAATCACAATTATGCATGAGTTCAAAGCCAAAGTACAAAATAGAGTTTGTTTTTCTTTACCATCGCATCTCTAGCATATTTTCCCTTTATGCGCTGCATACTTTGTGGCATTTTCCTTTCATTACGCAAGATGAAAAAGCGGAAAAGCCTTCCTGTCCATTTGCATTAAGTTCGCTGAGCAGCAAAGTGCATTAAGTTCGACAATGGTTTTTAAATGGCCGGAAAAAAGGAAAAACTACGCAAATTAATTGAAAAAACTACAGGCGGAGCAAAAAAAAGCAAAAAAGCAAAAAAAAAAAAAAGCTGGAACAATAAATGAACTTCACTTTCAATGGCCGGTGTAAGCAGCTGCGGATAAGCCGTTAAGCAGATAAACACGGTGGAAAACCCAGTAGGGGGCGGGGGGGGTTTTTCCGGGGCTGGTCAGGTGCGTAAAACAAGCTGTTAATGGTTTGGAGCGACGGGAGGGGAGGGGAGGAGACTGGCCAGAAATCTCCTGCAATCTCGGGCAATCCTCTTAGCTGTCAAGGCTCCCAGAGGGAAATGTCCAAAGTCTCCGCCCTGTCTGTCTGCCCCCTCCCCCTCCTGTCGCCCCCCTCCACCTGCATTTCCACCTGTGCAGCTTACAGTTTGAGCAGCACTGCTCTAAAGCTAATATTTGCCTAAGAAATGAGCATGCAACTTTAACGTGGTTAAAAGTCAAACTAAAGAAAGTGCAAGTGATGATGGAAGACACAGAGATAAGTGCTAAGAAGGCCGGAAAGTGAAAACTTAAAAATAAATAATCAAAGTAAAACATGAAATAAATACGATATTACAATATACGATATAATAAAAGTAAAAATACATGTTGACCACAACATCGATGGTAATAAATCAACATCTGGCCGGCCTTATCGGCCAGTAAGGCCACGACATCAAGGACACCAATAAATATACATATATGCAATATAGTTGATAATCGCTGGGGATTAACAATTAAAGCGGCAATTATAACGCAGAGAACACCGACAGAACAACAGCGAGAAGAGAGCGAAAGTAGTTGGAGTGAGAATAAATCGGCAATACGTACACATACCTGCACGACTTCTGCATGACCTCGGCCCGGTTGTAGCCGCTGATCTTGCAGAAGGACTCATTGCAGTAGACGATCGGGAAATCGACGATTTGTGCGTTGGCCAAAAGAAACGAGCTGTCCGCTGGAAAATACGAAGGAAAGTTCCACAAGTTAATTTGGTAATATCCAACATGTGTTGTAAAATTGATTATATTATATTTATATTTATATTTACCCCTAAAAAACTATCCTAATATATTAATAATAAAAAGAATATATCGTACAATTTATTATATAAATTTTATAAACTATTATAATCCCTAGAAACCAATTCCAAGATAGCAAAGAATGTTTCCTAACGATTTATTATACTATATTCATAAGTTATATGAGATAAGATAAGATAGATAAGAAACCAATCTTTAGATAGCAAAGAAAGATTCCCAAGTTAATATATTAACATTATTTTTATAAACTATAATAACCCCTAGAAACCAATCTTTAGATAGCAAAGAAAGTGTCCCAAGTTAATATATTAATATCCAAAATATATTGTACAACTTATTATATTATATTCCTAAGCTATAATAACCCCTAGAAACCGCTCTTCACAAATTTATTTACCCCAAAAAGGACCCTTTCTCAGTTACCTTTCACATTTCACAAGTTCCCCGGAAAATAGCCAACGACAAATTTGTCGCTGTCAGTCAGCCGGTAAGTCAGTCTATTGGGCTTTTGGCGTGGAGGTTTATCAAAATATTTGAGCGTAATTGGAACATTTCAAATGTTGTCATTCATAATCAAAATCGTTTTATTGACTGCCAGCCAGCCACCCACTCACTTTGGGGGAATCAGTCTAGTCAGTTGTCAGAGGTGGAAGCGATGAGTACATATTTGCTTGTAGCTCAGTGTACCAACGTTGGTTATCCACTGGTTATGAGAAGAATTAAAATTCAAAAACTTTAGAATAAAGAGAAAACCCCTTTTACTTCAACGGGGAAACATTTTTTGAAAATTGTTCTCAAACAAATCTTTTAATAATTAAATTAAAATCGTAATGCTGATAAAAAAATAAATAAATAAAAATAAAAAAAATAATAATAAAGTTCGAGGTAAACTTTGGTAACTTTAGTATATGATTATAGCACCTAAATCAAGTACCTAGTGATATACCCAGATGATTACCATCACTTTCGGTCGGCAGGTCGACTAATGGCGGTTGTTATGGCTGAATTTGTTGCAGGCAGTGCGAGTACGAGTTCAAGTACCAGTTCGAATGCGAATACGAATTCGAGTCCTCAGGTATGTAAGCAGGTAACATGTGTAAACCACGCGCTGGCATCGCATGGCAGGGACATAGACACGGACATGGATACGCAGACATACGGACAGGGAGACATACGGACAACGATACGGACAGAGACACGGACACGGACATGGCATCGCATCGCATCGCATCGGGTAACGGGTAACTGGCATCGACCTGCAGGGGAATCCCCCACCGCCCTTTACTTTGCCATTACGTCTGACTGGCTGTTTTACTATTTATTTGCTGTTTGCTGTGCTGTTTGCCATTTGGCTTGTTTTCCCTTGTCTTTTTTCCACATACATTCGAATTACTTTCGGCTGATTTTATTAGTGGCGATTGAGGTGCTGCCTGCTGGGGGTTCCCCAAAAGACTAGATCCACGAACCAGTTCAAAGGTGAAATATAATACCTTGGGATTAATATAGAAATCCTAAAAATGTTAAGTTAAAAGTAAGGAATCTTAAATTAAAATAAATTATGCAGAGATCTAGGGATAATCTTAAAAATCTGGACATATTTTTAAAGTTTCATAAATAACTTAATTTATGATTTTCATGTAACAAATAAAATATTTGTAAATTATCTCAAGCTAATAAAGTGAATTATTTTATAAACCCAAGATAAAATACCTCTCATTTTAATTAATAAGTATGAAATATGTTTTCTGTATTTGGAAATATCCAGAAAAATTGATTAAATCCGAAAATAACTCGCAACAGATTCGGTTCACCTGGTCCAACCACCTGAAGGAAACGGAAAAGGGCGCGAGTGGAAATCAGTTGCTGTTACTTTTTATTGACATTATGGTGGAAAATCGAGGGGGGTGGTGGGTTATAGGGGAAATGGTAATGGTAATACCGGTGGGGTGGCGCCTCTCAGCTGGCAAATGCAAATGTGGCAGGCACGCCATTCCTGGCTGAAGTTGCATGTCGCAGGTGCCAGACGACGGGGGAAATCCAAGGGGAAAATCGGTTGGAAAAGCGGGAGAAAGGTGAAAGGAGAAGAGCACACTAACCCACATTGACATGGACATGGCCAAGCCAATGAATATGTATAAAAATATTCGCATGCGATGGCTCGATGGCTGCTGTTGGAAAATGGGAAATGCATATTTATGTGATACACACACACTCACACATGGAGCACTTTTTACGACTGCAACAAGGACATCATCAACAAGAACAACAACAACGTTTGCTACTTTGTAGTGTCAACAGTTGCCGTGACTGAAGCAAAAACAAAAACAAAGTGGAAAAAGCAAGAAAATAGAGGAGGAGGTGGGCGGTTCCATATAGGTGGGGGGCGTGGTCGCAACGGCTATCTCGTTACGCTCTGCATTTGACTGTTGGTAGTTGGGAAATGGGGAAATGGAAAATGGAAAAATGGTGGCACAGGACCAACCTCAACGTTTAAGAGCTTGCATTTGGCCGGACCCGTTGGACTCTCGAAACTGAAATTGGCCAAAACTCCCCAAGTTAATTACCCCAAAAATGCTTAAATTGTGCCTGGGAGTAAAGACCACAATTTATAACTTTTCGTTTCGCTTCCAAAAAAAAAAGGCTCGAAGGCATATACACACAAATATTTATTATGATTAAAAACAACAAATTATAACTTTTAGGGGCGGTAAGAATATTATTACCCATACGACACGTTATCCAGGTCAATGTGAAAGCCAGCAGTCTCCAGCTTAAATATTGCTATTGGGCTCTCTATTTTTGGAGCAATCAACTAAAATGGCTTAAATGCATGGAAAATTCATTTTTACTATCTTGTAATCATAATTTTTAGCTAAAATATTTCTTTTAAAGCTTTAACAGAGCAACATACTTTTTATGAGCTTTAAAATCACTTTTGGAGACTTTTTTGTTTCGATTTTTAAAGCTCTTTCAGATAAATTTGATTTAATCTATAGATTTCTGAAAACTAGGGTTGGTAAAAAAATCGATAGCACTATCGATACTATCGATGGTTTAAACTTTTAACAAACATCGATGGTTTGGGCCCACAATCGATACTATCGCTTAGAAAAATAGTTCCATTTTACATGTAATTTTTGGTATATTTTAAGAAAAAAAAGTATTTTAAAATATATTTTTTAAGACAAGACGGTATTTTCATCGTTAGGGCTCAACTTTGAATTTTGTTTCATTTTCTTCGCAGTAAAATTAAGATCGTAGTTTTTCTCATAAGTTTTATGATACAAGGATAAATTTTCAAATATTTTTTTTCATTATTTTCCTTTATTTTTGTCATTTGTTTTTTATTTTCTTTAATTTCTGATACTATCGATAGTGACCACCATCGATAGCCAAACACATCGATAGTGCCCACCGTCGATGTTTTAACAACCCTACTGAAAACCTATATCAAAAGTGGTTCCCAAATTAAAACAGAATAGAAATTTCTATGCCTACTAAGGTCCACCCTACTGGACATATGGTCTATATGGTCTGGGTCCTCCGCGGCTGGGCTTAATCCTAGCTGGCGAGCAGTCCTTCTCCTTGCGAGGCATAAACCTCGCGGTTGCCTTTGTGTGCGTGCCTGATTTTGCCATTATGTCAGCGTCACAACATTTTTTACCCGGCTGGTTGGGTTGGGTGTTTAGGGTGGTGCTTTAGGGTGGTGCCATGTGTGGGCTGCCTGGCTGTTGCGGCTGCGACACTTAATGGCATTCAAAGCTGGCGGACAAAGTTTTGCAATTTGCCTTGGCCATTTCTGTCCGGCAGCGATTCCATTTTAAGCCGCGGATTGCTGCCATCTCGGCCCGGTTTTGCATCGCATCCCTTAACCCGATTCGGGATTGCGAGAATGCGAGAATGCGAGATTGCGGGAGCCGGAGAAAAGCCGATTGGGAGCAAGGTTTTCCCGGAACAATTTCCCCGCAATGAGATCACAATGAATGTGTAAGCCGTGTCCTTCTAGGATGCGATGCTGCGATGTCAGCTCAACAGATGTCACTGAATAAATCGGCATTTGGAGCCTTTTAAACTTTGAATTGAAAAATTTTTTCATTTTTAAATAACTGATAAAAAGAGATTAGTAAAAAGAAATATTTGCATATTGAATGCAAAGATTCCTATTAAATATTTTAATTAAATAAAAAAACGTAATATTTAATTAAAATATTAATATAACGTATGGAAATATTTCAATCAAAATAATATTTTAATTCAATAAAAAAATATTTTCTTGTCAAAGTTCAAAGTTTTAAAATTAACAATAATTGTTAAATGTAATAGTTTCATATTTAAATTTTTTAAAAACCGCTATAGATGAAAATCAAAGCGAAAAATATTTGGATTGAATATGAAATCTTTCGATTTACTACGTTTTTCTTTTATCAGTGAACTTATCTTAAAAGACCTTAGATTAATACACCCTACTTATTAAAAATCCCACTATTTCTGTAAATTTTTTTTCAGAAACTTCAATATATTTGAAAAACTACTATGTAGACTGAAAAACTAACACCATTACATGAAAGATGTTAGATTAATACACCCTACTTATTCAAAATCCCACTAATTCTGTAAAATATTTTTCAGAAACTTTGATATATTTGAAAAACTACTATGCAGACTGCAAAACTAACACCATTACCGAATGCCAAAACTAATAAAGCACTCAAGACGTCAAATCAAATAATAATATCGCAGGGAAATGAATATTTCATTGCCCAATTATTTATGAGCTCGATCAAGGATGATGTATTATAAATGTCAACATCAACCGCCAACGGTTGTCCAAAAAAGGAGGGAAAAAAGCGAAAAAAACGAAGAGCCGGCTGACTTACGATTTAATTAATGATTTTTTGATTTTTATTTGAAAGCCAAACAAAGGAGAACGGCAGGCGAAAATGGCGCAAACAAAAGGCCGATAAATGTATCGAAAAGTTGGAGTTGGGGTTACCAGATATCGTGTATTGAGAGCTCCGGGTGTTCGAGTGTTCCAATGTTACAATATTCGGGATTGGGATTAGCTCTTGGGGGCTGACAACTCAACCTGAAATGTCAACAAGCCGGGGCGGAGAAACAAAGGAATTGGGATTGGGTTCCATTCCCCGGCAGGCGGTCCGTGTTCCCCGATGATTGATGAGGCGGCCACCCACTTTTCACTCTCACTTTTCACAGCCCCCCGCTCCTGAACCAATTAGCCGTGCAGCATTTACAGTTGTAAGTTGGCCCAAAACGAGAGGAGAATAAAAATAGCAGAACGCGTGGGGGGGGGGGGGGGAGCCTTGTCGTTGATTGATTTGGATTTGTGCGGTCGACCGCAGTCCGAAAAAGAGTCCTCCTAAGTGGATTTGCTAGTGGAGAGGCCTTGAACGGTGGAGGGGGGATGGTGGATGGGGGACCTCCAAGGGATATAACAAAACTAGTCCATTAACTAAATACACCCCGAACAAACACACTCACTCACACACTCGCACACATGCAAATGCGGTTGCAATTTCGCAAAACTTTCATTTCCGCTTGGCCACCGCACAGTGGGGCAAAAGTGGACTTTTAAGGTTTAATTCGAAAGGATTTCATAATAATAGGAAAAATATTTCGCTTAAATTTGTGCGACTTTGTAAAGAATATATATCTACAATATAGTTTCAAATGAAGGAATATAAACTAACTTCAAAAAATACCAAAATATACCAAAAAATACTTTTTGTCGAAATTAACATGTATGGTCCTTAAAAACTATCCAAGGAAATGCAAATTGTCAAGTTTAGTGGGGGATCTACCTATTTATAAACAAATATTTGGGCAAAATCATATAGAAATATGTTTAAAACAAGTTCCAAGCCTTTTTATTTTAAGAATTTTCGTATGTAATTTAAAGAAATCATTTTTCGATTTCCATATTTTTTTCCTGCACTCTCTTTTTTTTAACTATAGTTTCACCCACTCGTTCCACTGTGCGGGCCACTTTCTCCTCGGTGGCTGTTGGTTTTCCCTGCCCTTCCTGCGTCCATATTACCCCATATATACCCCTTAATTTCCCTACCCCGATCTCCGTGTCTCTGGCCAGTTTTGTCATTATTTTTTTGTGGTTTCGGCATTTGCCAACCTCCTTGTGGCTGTCGGTGTTTTTCTGCTTCTGCTTCTGTTGTTGCTTTTGCTTTTGCTTTCTCTGCTTTCTATTGTTTGGAACTTGTCACCGACACATAGACCATATAGCACACATATTCGCACACTAACGAAATCATTTGTTTGGTCGGTTTTTATGACATTAGTGTGAATGGTGAACGTTATACGGTCCTTGCAATTATCCTCTATGCACACGTCGGCCCCCTTTTAAGAGGACCCCCTTTAGACCCCCTTTATCCCGCATTTACCACCCCCTTTGGAGATGCGATTAGGCCACAGATTGCCAGCTGGCCAGGCCATTGTGTCCTCCATTTTGCAGATCCTTTAACTCCTTTGGCACTTTCTCTTCTTTCTCCTCGCCTTTCCGCCCCTTTCACCAGTAGTCGAGTGCATAAATTTTATTGTCCGAAAAGTAAAAAAGGCTCGGCCTCCGTTGGAATTGCGATTTAATTACATTAGCGACAGCTGGAGAGTGCACAAAAGTGAGAGTGAAAGGGAGAGTGAGAGTTTGGGGTGGAACACGACAAAACCACGTTGATTAGGCCAGCCTGTTACCGCTACGACTCCTTGGGGCATGCTTGAAAGGAATTGCAACCGAGTTCCCTAAACCCTTCTCCTTTTCTCCCTTTTTTTCGTCGCATAATGGCATTTATAATAAACCCCACGCCCTCCGTCTCTCTCGCACCCTCTCGCTCTGTCTCTTTCTCTGTCTTCACGCGCGCCATTTGGCGTTTGTTATTAAATTTGCATAATTAAGTGAGAAGCTGCGATCCGGCCGAAGAAGCCACACCGAGGCAACTAGAGATGTGAAATGCCAGAAGTCAGCTTCTGCCGAGTCCAAAATTAATTGAATTTGGTAAGAAACTACAAAAAAATGGGTGGAAATGAAATGGAGAGAAAAATTATCATTTAAATGAGGGTTAAAAAAAAATACAAAGAAAATCTTGCCCAAGTTTTGGCTTAGTGAAGCTGCAAAGTTAGAGCTGAAAACTTAGATAAGCCGAATATTTGATTATAAATATAAAGTTAACATTTCAATCGAAGCTGCAAACTTAAAATAAAAAAACCTGATTTAAAGCAGTAAGAAATTCAAATATACTAAGAATGAATTTTACCATATGCTCGACTCCAGTTTCATTTTTTCATTTTCATTTCCATTTCCCAGCCCGCAACTTTGTTTGATTACTTTTCATGTTCTGTGACTGCTTGGTGGACATTTGACTTCAAGGTCAACAGAGTGTTCGTGCACAACCATACCATCTAGCCCCCCCCCCCTTTCCTCCTCCTTTCCGCTAGATATTCCAGCAAACTGACTGTTCATTTAATTTTGCCCGCGGGGCCTGTGGTTCTGCGATTCTCCGCAGTCCTTCCAATATTTTCTAGTTTAAATGCTCTCCAGCATTTCGGAGACTTTCGCCAACAAACAAAACGTACGTGCCCACACTGAACAAAAATAAAACTCTCCACTCCTTCCTGATAACATTTTAAATTTATTATTTAATATTTAAAGTAAATTATAAAAGAAAATATTTTATTTCAATCTCTTCTCAAACTTTCCATTGATGAATACAAATTATTAAGATAATATAGATTGATTTATAAGTTACTATTAATAATATCAATCTTGAATTTAAAGGCGAATTTATCTTAAAACTTATTTATAGATTATATATTATTGAAATAATTTATATTTATGAGGTATGTAGATTGCTGAATAATATGACGTATAAATCGAAATATTCGTAATAATATTTATATCCCTGTTATATATTGCTGCATAATATGATTTATAATTTAAAATATTATTAATAATATCAATCTTGAATTTAAAGGCGAATTTATCCATCTGCATATTTTTTATTATCCCTATTAACGCCGTGTTTTATCGGTAACTATAAATAATGGTTTAAATATTGATGTCTTGCCAGCTTTCTCGCAATCAAAGTTTATTTTGATATTGAATTAACTACCGATTGCTTGCCAAAATGCTGGGGACTTTCTTTCTGGTGCGAGTGTGTGTTTGTAAGTGTTAGTGGGTTGACCAACTCTCGCACACTAGCAAAGAGCAAACACACACACTCAAACTCACACACACAGACAGCCGCAGAGCTGTTGGCGCCATCGGTTTGCCACGCTTCGCTTCGCCTCGCATTTGCTGATGCCACATTAAAGTTTTTGGCCCCGTCAACGTCGTCGCCACCGTCATTTCCTCCTCTCTCTCTCTCTCTGTCTCTCTCTCTCTCTCTGTGCGAGTGTGTGTGTGTGTGTGGGGGGATGCCTTGGCTGATAAATAAAAAAGGCAAAAAAAAAAGAGAGTGGCGAAAAAGTTGATTGCGTAAACTTTCAACTCGGTCCAAAGCAGCAACAAAGTGGCCGGGAAAAGCAGCCAACTTTTCCCCACTTTTCGAAGTGCAAGAGCGAGTTTTAGTTTCACACACTTACAACTACATACGGTATTCCCAGGACACGTGTGTGTGTGTGTTTGTCGGCCACCAGAATTTGCCATCCTTTGCCTCCATTTTGCATTTTGGCCGCAACTTTTGCGCTGCGTTGCGTGTTGCGAGTGGCCCCAAAAAGCATGCTACACTTTTTGTGCCAAGCAAATTAGCCACGCACTCACACACCCTCACACTGACGCACACACACACGCAGGATGGCCAGAGAGAGAGAGAGAGAGCGATATGTTTGCGGAAAGGAAGAGAAAAGGCCACTTGGCACGCGATTTTTAGTGAACTTTCAGTGGCCACCTCAAGCACCCAATGCTGAAGCATCGCCTTATCTGCATTTAGATTAATATCCCTGGATCAAAGTTAGTAATAGTTCTTCATGGCATATTGTTGTAGTAACTTGTAGTTTTTGCATAAAAATAGCTTTAAAAGGAACCTTGAATGTGGCATGTCCTTAATAATTATTTTATACAAAAGTAAGTCACCCTTTGTTCTTAATAAAAAGTGGTAAAAGGAAAAATCCTTTCTCCTCTTTGTTTATAAATATAAATATTAATATAAATCGCATTGGGTGGCCTTTCTCTTTTGTAGGTTTTAAAAAACACAATTAGTTTCCCCACTGGATGGCATCATGTCAATATTAATATTTTCACACAAAGCTGAAGCAGTGCAATATAAAACACAGCAGTCCTTAAAAAAAAATAAAGGAAGAAATGGAAAAATGCTGTTGGAGAAGGAAAACTCCCTTTGAATGGTATACATTTCACTCTATATTTTTTTGTATTTTGGCAGAATGGAATCCCTTGCAAATACAAAACTCACAACGGGGTTCATTTTGAGCTGGATGGTTGAATTTTCAGCACAAAACGAAAAGAGATTTAAATCAACCGAAAATCTATGAAAATCTTGAATAAGTAATCTTAATGAATAAAACAAATTCGACATTATATTTACAGAAACAAGGAAAATCGCTTATGAATCCACAGGAAATGTCCCCCCATTTTAGCCGTTCTGTCAGGGATTAGGCTGTGTTTTAGTTTTGATATGGTATATTGTATATGGCATATGGGGCCTCCGTTGCAGGCCCAATGGCCCACCTGCCAGGCACTTCGCACTGACAGCGGATGGGGGGCAACAACTTAATCCAATTTGACTGGCCGGAGGTGAAACTTGGAAACTTGGACCTGCCCAGTGGCCCCCATCCATCCAACCATCCGCTGTGGTCATTCTTAAATGGCCTTTTACTTAATGCTAAGTGTCGTTTGACTGCTGTGCCCCCATCACCATTCCCATCCCCATCCTCTCCACTCGTGACCCAAAACTCACGCGCTGTTGTCTAATTAAAGCGATTTGGCTTTGGTCACATGTCGATAATAATGGCTGAGTAACTGTGCGGCATATCCCGCTGAATAATGATGGATTCGTGGCAGAAACAGGGGTGGGATTACAAACGCAGGCCTCATAAATTACGCAAAAGTCGTAGTCGCCGCAATCAAAGGGCAAAAAGGCGTGGGAGCAAGGAATAATGGGCCGGGGGGCTGAAAACGTCTGGGGCGGTGCTCAATCAATTGTCGCCACCTGGCCAGTGGATTGTGGATTGCGGCCCTGATGGTCAGCTCTTGGCCATGGCATTGGGGGCCCAGACCGGAGGAGCCCACCATTGATTTCCATGGAATTTCTGGCAAAGGTCAAAGCGGCGCGAAGCTCTCAGGCGAATGAAAATGTTAACTAACCGAAGGAAGTTGGGGGAGCAACTCGAAGGGAATAAATGATTACTAAAATATTCGTTTTTATTCCCAAATAATAATATTTGAAATAAAATAGCACAAGATAAATACTAGAAAAATACTAGAAAATAGTTAATAAATAATGTAAGCTATTGCTATCATTCTAATTGTAAAGATTCCATTCGTTCAGTGATAAATGTGGTTCTAGTTCTTAACTTATAATATTTTAAATAAATTAGCACAATATAAATACTGAAAAATACTAGAAAATACTGAATAAATCATTTAAGCTACTTCTGGGAAAGAAAATGTAAACTCCTTCATTCTCTTTGTGAAAATTCCATAGTTCTAGTTCTTAAATTATAATATTTTAAATAAATTAGCACTAGATAAATACTGAAAAATACTAGAAAATACTAAATAAATAATTTAAGCTACTTCTTGGAAAGAAAATGTAAAATCCTTCTCTTTGTGAAAATTCCATTCGGTCAGTGATAAATCTAGAACTAGTTCTTAAATAATAATGTTTTAAATAAATTAGCACTAAATAAATACTGGAAAAATACTAAATAAATAATTTAAGCTACTTCTTGGAATAAAAGTGTAAAAAAGGCTGTAAACATAAATAAATGTAATAAATGTAGTTCTAGTTTCTAGTTTGGCATGGCAATCCCCCAACCCTCCTTGACACTCAGTTGGCTCAATTGTTATGATTACACCTTGGCGTAGCGCCGCGACAACGTGGCGTATGATTAATGTGCTGCAAATATTTCACCCGTGGCACTGAATCCATGCTTTGTTTGATTCGCCACAACGGCACAATGGCCAAGTGACACGAAATCTTTGCACTCGACTCACTTGCCAGCCAAAGAAAAAGTGTTTATTTAAATTTCCCGTCTCTCTCTTTGATTTACTGTTGCGTGCAAAAGTCCGAGTTCGAGTCCGAGTCCGAAATCCGTGGAGCAGAAGCAACCTTTTGGCCAGGTCAGTGCAGATTATTATTGCTATTGCCGTTTGGTTTTCGGTTTTTGCCCCATCAACGGCTCTTCAGCGCTTCCTTTGCATTTTTTTCGTGAATGCTTTGACCTTCTCGGGCAGCAGGGCAAGAAGTGGGGGGCCTTAAAGCCGGGTAATGGGGTGCAGTCGCGCATTTCCGGCCGCCCAAAGGGAAAAAGACCGAAAAACGGGTCAAAGACGCAGCCCCAGCAACAGCAATGAAAATGAAAATAACAACGGCAATAACAACAAACGAGAAACAACGCGAAAAGTTAAGTGTCGCAAAGTGAAAACGCAAGCAAAGCAGGGCAAACGAAGGCAGGGCAAGGCAAAGAAAAGGTAACAAATGGGTAGAGAGAGTTTGCCCCGAATGAAAATCAATAAATGTAATGACCGCCCCCTTTTACACCGCCTCCCATGGCGGCAAAAACGTTAATTTACACGAACCAGCGACAATAACAAAAGCCGAGGCGAAACCCAGAAACACAGACGGCAAAAAAAAACGAAAAACGAAATACGAAACACAAAAAAGAAAACAAACAAACAAACAGCGAAAGCGAACGACGAAATGAAAAATGAAAATCAATAACAAACAAACACACTGACATCGGAGAAGGAAGTGCAGATGGCGCCCGAACAGGGACGCAGGGTTGCAGCGACGGGCGACAGCAGACAATGATTGTACATAATTGCAATTGTTCACCGATTGGCCTGCGTGAGGGCGTTTCCCAATGCGGCTTGTTGCATGCCACACAGCGAGGCAACTCCGCTTGCACACAAATTAGTAAACGTGTTTGTCCCTTCCATCTCTTTCCCGCACTATCTCCCTCTCTCTTTCACTCTCTCTGTGTCGTTATGTCACTGTGTGCGTAGGTGCGATTATGCTGATTTTGTATGACAGTTGCCCTGGGCATCCTTTTGCGTCACTGGCTCTGAATTTTCGCACAAAAACGGGCTTATCTCAATTATCACCAGAGCATTATTAATCTGTTACATTTGCTGACATTTTCGGTGAGGTTTGGCGGATTTCGGGGACTTTTGTCAGGGTTTTTTTTTAGGGGAATTTCTCTTAAATACCATATATTACCTATTCGAGTTCTGTATTTTCTACACCCAAAAAAATATCCAAAAGTTTACATTTAATGAGCGTTGTTTTAAAAGTATACTACAGCTAGTGTTAAACTGACAGTATTAACTCAACACTAAATAATGTAAGGAGAAGACTCAATAGTGTTAAGTTAAGACTAAATAGTGTTAAATTTATGCCCTGAGTTTAATTTTTATACCGCAAACTCGATTTTCGTTTCTGGTGTGAAGCCAGGATGCTCTGGTGTGGAACCTGGACATTTCGAATAGAAAAAGTGTTACCACTTTCTAATGTTATTCGACGCGTTAGTATATTAAGGGTTTGACATTAGTGTATTTTGTAAGCGAAGCTGCGGTCTGTTTAAGGTAATTTTCTTAGAAAATTTTTATATTTGCGTTATTTTGGGCTTATTTGAAAAGTAAGTATATTTAAATTGTGTCTTAGTGCTTAACTAATGAGTAAATTGTTCCCTTCTACCAACACCAACATGAAATCCGCTCCAGATGCCGGGAAACTAAGGATCTTGCAATTGGCTTGCATTTTTTCTGACCGTGGCCAGCGCAAAGTTTACCAAGCTTGGGCCAAGCTTCCGTTTTCATCTGGACGGCGCCACCCTGGAGATGATCAGCGACATAAGCGGTAAAACGGCTGCATTTGCCCAAATATGCATACATACGTACTTATTGTGTACATGTATTGTAATTTATAAAAATGTAAAAAATATTTTTAATTATATATAAAAAGTAAAAAAATGATGGATATCGCCTGGCACGTGTTTTCTTTTGTGGGCCACAAGGCGTATGCGTAATCAATTGTCAACAGGCAAAACACGGTAAAAAATGGGAATATCAGTTTTGTAATCAGTTTTATTTTAAATTTCCTGCTGGAAATTTATCACTTTTAGTTTTTTCTCGACTAAAACATGTTTGATCATGTTCGGAAAAAATAAATGTGACCAGATTTCTTAGTTTTTTCTTGGCGTGTACGATGACTCTTGGCCACTTTTTGCTGCTGTTGTTGTTGCTAATGTTGTTTGGCTTGCTGACGAAGATCAAACAGCCGCGCCAAGTGTCGAGCTGCGACCTCCTGGGGGGCAAAGGCCATGCCGAATGGAGGGGGCCGAATTCAGGGACAGTCGTAGGGGAATGGGAATGGGAGAGCAATGTGCACTCGAGATAAACGTGCGAGGCAAACCGCAAAAGTGACAAACCCAAAAAAGGCAAACAGAGAAAAAAGGAAAGGAAAAGCAAAGCAAAAAAGAAAAAGAAAAACAAGGGCAAAGTTGTTTGTCTCTTTTTGCACACCTCCATCCACATCCACTTTTTCATCCCGCAGATAAACCACTGAAAAATGCTTGCCATCGGACTAGTCGGGATTTTTGTGGATTTTGGTTTTGCCCCCCTCGAATGTGTGTGCCTTTTCTTTTTCCAGGGGGCAGGGGCTGGCTTTGCGTTCAATTTTAATGAGTTTGTTGCCAAACAAGGACAAACACACGACTTTTTGCCTATTTGCAACTTGTGGACAAATCGAACAGGCCGCCAAAAGGGGTTGAAACAGAGGGGGCATGGGGATGGAGCCCGGAAGCGTGAGGCATAAAGTCAACTAATTAAAAAATCTGCCTAAGCCAGTTGCTCTTTTTGGCAGTGTCTTTGGTCAGTTTATCGCCGACGTGGCTGGAAATTCGCAGCCCAAACAAACAGCACGAAATGGTGGGCCATCATCTCTCCCTTTAGCATTTATCCTCCTTAAATTTTCCAACCCATTTCCCCGGCTTGATGGATTTCTTTTCGGGGGAAGGGGCTTGCTTGCTGTGAAATATTCTAATGAGGAGGCTTTTTAGCGGCAACGAATATATTACAAGGAATTTCTTTAAAATTAAACTGGTATTCCTCTAATTTTACTTGTTATACTTTAAAATATCGCAATTAATTTGGTACATTATTTCACCTTCAATTTCCTAACTTGCTTACCATTTCAATTACAATTTCAACCATTTTTTGTGATTTGTTTTCCTTTGGCGAAGGAAGTGGCGCCCGAGCAGGGTCGCCGATTGGGACAGATGGCGCCCGAACAGGGACCACATAATTTGTATACTTATAGTATTTTGTTCTCTGTTAAAAGTATATAATTTCGTGGACTGAAAATTGGGGAACCAATAACTTGTAGGCTAAGTTATTTAGGATCATAATTGGGACAGAGTCAAGGACCGCGAAAGAAGGTTAAGTGTTTCAGACAGACGAATCGTGCAGACATTCAAATCAAGCCACGCAATTTCTGGGTCTTGCACTGAACTTTCCCAGCCCCTTTTCCTTCGGTTATATGTACGCCTAACCCCCTTTACTTCAACTTCAATCTGAGCCCCCTTTTTTATTTGTGTTTGGCATGAAAATCACATTAGAATCTATTGCTTCACCTGCCGACCCATTTCCCTCAGCCATTTGGATTCCCGTCTTAATATGCCGCACTTACGAAGACCCCCTTTTTCACCCGCCCCTGTGTGCATTTCCTTTATGGCATTTCCAGTCTACGTATCTGTATCTGTTTCTGTTTCTGTCCGTTTCAGGTCAGAATTCTCCTCTTCCTTCTCGGCGACCCAAAAGCTGTTTTACTTTGCTCCTCACTTTTCCTGCCAACGAAACGAAATCCTTTTGCAAAAGGCTTTGCGTCTTCTCAGTAATCCGCTTTCGACATTTACCGGGTATGGAAAACTATGCCTAGGGGGGGTTGGAAGGCGGAAAAAGCTGAAGGAGCGAAGCGAACTGACAAGTCCCCGTTGGGGTGCCTAAATCTATTGATGGCTCCTTTACCGGGACTGGAATCGAAGCTGAAGTGGGAAGTATCCGTCGCCTCTCGTCAAATTGAAATCGAAAGAAGCCCCAATAATGTTTAAGCTTATTTTTCCTAATTGGGTCGATAGTCGAGCTTAAAATATGGCCATTATGTGGCCACAAAATTAAGTTGAGTTTAATTTGATTCAACAGAGCGCAATAGGGTAGCTTACTGTAGAGTTAGTAAAGTAAAAAAACCAACTCCTTAAGGGTTTGAAGCAGAGTAAAGTTAGAAAACATGCCTGTGGTCACGCGCCTATCTTGCATTGGGCACATGGCGATTCTGCTTTGTGTCCCTATCCGCACCATTTTTGTCCCTTTCATGAGTGTTTGTAAATGCAATCCATAAACTCACTCCGAAAGACTTTCTGTACAAATCGATGACATATCTCTTATTTTATTCGCACTGTCTCGATTGGCCAATGTGCTGCCATTTTGGCCCCTTCATTCCGTCAGTGGAGCCACTTTGCAGGACTTCCTCTGGCGATGATTAACCACAGTTGTCCGGAATACTTTTCGGCCATTTCGAAATGCAGCCTGTGGTGCGTCAGTCACAGGGTCGCATTTACATGGCACTCGCAGTGGAGTGCATCAATTGTGCGTCCATTTATGTCGCTCTGCCCCCCGGAAACCATTCCCTAATGAGCTCGGCAGGCGGAGAGGGTTGGGGGCAGGGGTTCTGTTAATTATCTCATGTTGCTTATGGCTGCATGTGTTGCCTTTGATGGCTGTTGTTGCTACAACTGCTACTGCTACTTTGTTATTTGCCAAATGGCAAATGGAAGCTCAAGTTGCTGGGACAACTGTTTGTTTGGGGGGCCATTTTGGGATTTATGCTGTTGCTGCTGATGCTGAGGTGCATCAGCTGGTTGATCCGATTTGGAGCTGGAGCTACCAGTGGCCTGCATTTCCATATTCCCTGCCCCAGCCAACCTCAATTGGCCCGCCTTAATTGAAAGTGTTGCCATTGACCGCAGGCCAAAAAGGGATTTCAATGCCGGGTCTCGAATTGCCAAGCACCTTCCGGACTTTCCCCCCTCCCCCCTGGAAATCTCCCTGTCCGCTTTTCACAGTTGCCACAGTGAAACAATTCAATTTCACTGAATCGGACATTTCTCGGTCACACGTGCGTGTGTGCCATTGCTCTCGAGTGCGAGTGCGAGTGCGAGTGCGAGTACGAGTGCTCTATTTATAGCTCATTTCCCCTGCCCCGTTTCCCTTTTCCCATTTTCCATTTTCCACCGCACACACACTCACTCCCAGCATCCTGTTCACGTTGACAACTTAACGGAAAATTCATTTCACACTCTCGCACTTTTGCAGACCCAAAGGTTGCCCCTTTGCCCACTGCCAACCGATAATTGTGTGGCATGCGTGAAATGCCGATTGCAGCCGGAGAATCGAATATGCGACGCATCGAAATGTGGCGACTTCTGTTAAGGGTCCTGCTGAGAATATCTCGGTTTCGGACGGAGGGAGAGTTAAGCAAGTGGATCTGGCATCAATAATGATTCTTAAAAAACCCATTTAAAAATTTTAATATTTTAAAAAAATCATTTTATTTATTTTGTCCAGGGTTTGAACGCAAATATATGAGAATTTTGACTGAAACAATGCAAAAAATAGCCAAAATATGAAACGTCATACCTCGTTGAGCTCGTAATTAAATTACTAATCGATTGGCATTCAAACCTGGAGCTTTTATTTTCTTGCCATTTTTTGCAAAAAATCAAAAATGTTAAAATTGGTTCCAAAATTAAATTTTTTTAGATCAGCCGGAAAGTGAACCGATATTATTAATTGGGTTGTAAGCTGCTCAAAATAGGACGCCTTTTTGATTTCTGACCATTTTTATTGAAGTTACAGCGAAAAATCCGATGTTTTTCAAAAACTCAGATTCTGATTTTCCACCCAAAAACTAGGTTTTTTGGCCGAAACAAAAGAAATAACTATGGAGTGCCACACCTTGTTGAACTCCTTAAAAAATTCCTAATCGATTGGCATTCAAATATGGAAGTTTTAACTGTTTTAATTTTTTTGTAAAAAATTTTGACCCAACCCCTTATAAAAAACGTCAAAAATCATAATCGTGTTTTTTTGCACAAAAATATCAGTATTTTTGGCGTAAAATGAGAAAAAACGATCAGAATATTAAGTGTCATACCATTTTGAGCTCGTAACTAAATTCCCTATCGATTGGCATTCAAATATGAAAATTTAAACAGTTTTAAAATTTTTGTAAAAAATTGTGACCCTACCCCTTAAAAAAACGTCAAAAAATCATAATCGTGTTTTTTGCACAAAAATATCAGTATTTTTGGCGTAACATGAGAAAAAACGGTCAGAATATTAAGTGTCATACCATTTTGAGCTCGTAATTAAATTCCCTATCGATTGGCATTCAAATATGGACATTTAAACAGTTTTAAATTTTTTGTAAAAAATTGTGACCTTACCCCTTATAAAAAACCCAAAAAATCATAATCGTGTTTTTTGCACAAAAATATCAATATTTTTGGCGTAACATGAGAAAAAACGGTCAGAATATTAAGTGTCATACCATTTTGAGCTCGTAATTAAATTCCCTATCGATTGGCATTCAAATATGGACATTTAAACAGTTTTAAATTTTTTGTAAAAAATTATGACCTTACCCCTTATAAAAAACCCAAAAAATCATAATCGTGTTTTTTGCACAAAAATATCAGTATTTTTGGCGTAACATGAGAAAAAACGGTCAGAATATTAAGTGTCATACCATTTTGAGCTCGTAATTAAATTCCCTATCGATTGGCATTCAAATATGGACATTTAAACAGTTTTAAATTTTTTGTAAAAAATTGTGACCTTACCCCTTATAAAAAATGCAAAAAATCAAAATCGTGTTTTTTTGCACAAAAATATCAGTATTTTTGGCGTAACATGAGAAAAAACCAGGGATCGTAACTGTTATGAGTTTTATTTTAAAAATCGCTTTTTAATCATTATGTCATGAGTTTTAAGTAAAACTCAAAGAATAATCGTTACTCTGTGAGTTTTATATAAAACTTGACAAATAAAACTTATTCTCTGAGTTTTATTTTCCGCTTGGAAAATAACAGTTATTCCTTGAGTTTTATATAAAAATCAAAAAATAAAACTTATTCTCTGAGTTTTATTTTTTCGATCAAAAATAAAACTCAAAATCGTTTAGTGGCGGCTGTGTAGGTGATAAAAATGTTTTAAAAAATAAGGTATGGTATTGGGCCTATTGGGTTTATTTAAAGATTTTTGCCAACTGAAATTAACCACCATAAGTATGAAAATTAATTAATTTACGTCGCGCAAAGGAGAAATCCAAGTTTTAATTCAATATGCGCGGATCCACGGAATGTGATATGGGTGATAGAACACCCCCCCTCGAGTGAAAAATAAAAGGAAAATTGTTTTGATATCACACCCCACAACAAAATCCTAGATCCGCCACTGCACTACATATCCGAACCACTGTACATAAGTGAGTACATTTGGTAAGAAAATCCGTTGTATATACTGGCTCAGTGATAAGTATCAGCTCCACAGCAACAGAGGTTAACTTCCAGCTGAGGGTAAAACCTTTTTACAGATTATAAAGCTTTGTCTATATTTTGCAGCATTTTTCAAGAGAAATTATAACATAAGACTGCAAACAGTAATTCTACTTAAGTAAACATGGATCGTAACTATTATGAGTTTTATCCTAAAAATCGCATATATATACAATGTTTAAAAATGCCAGTGGTGTAAGGTTTAAGCTGGAATTTATTTAAACTTTTTATTTAGCTTTACAAATAAAAGTTGTTTTATGGATTCTGATGATAGCTTGCATCTAAGGTCCGTTAGAATTAACTTGAGAGCAGAAAAGGACCTCTCAACGCTCACTTGGGTAGCTGGCACGGCATGGACCACTTTAGCCATTTGGTAGAGGTATGGATATACGAATTTTTTCTCCTCCCAATAACTCATAATATCCGTATTTACATCGATCGGCTTGGGGAAAAAATTGTCGATTTCGCTGTAGGCTTTTTTAATGTCCTCATCATAAGCGTCGGAGTTCTCTACACTCTGAATATCTTCAAAAGAGTTAAGAAACTCTTTGAGGAGAGAACTCGATTGATTAGAACATGATGTTGGTTCATCTTCAGGTATATTTTGACGAGAATCGCTCTAAAAATCAAATTAAAACATAAATTAAATCATACCAAATTATAAATTAATGTATAAGCCGAAGTTTTTTACTTACTTTGTTATACACAGCATGTATCTGTAAATACAATTGCTTCAGCTGACTTCTTGCTCTGATTATGTCTTGAGGGTTTTTATTCAAAACTCGACGAATACGAGGATCCAAATAGACTGCACAAATAACGATATGATTTTCCAAAAGGGTATCTTCTCTTTTTGAAGGCAATCCACCAATACCTTATTACTGGTACCCATCGCTTTTACAGCTAGCTTTAATTCGAGCCATATCTTATAAAAGTCTCCCAAAAACATTTGCTCCGATTGAAATTTTTTGGTAGCGACGAATAATGGCTCTAAAGTATTGCACATAGTTCTGATCATACTCCAATCAGTAGCCGTCAACTTTGATAGATCATCATATTCATTTTTACAAAACGCTTCATAATCCAACAGTCTTTGAAACATCAAGTATGTTGAGCCCCAACGAGTTGGGACATCTATGACGGGTAGAGGTAATCCCTGGGCGCAAGACTTATACCTTAAACATTTATAAAACTTAAGGATATGCCATCTAATAATATAATATTATTAATACAAACCTGCATGACGGAGTCCGTAACATTTTGACTACTGCACGCGCTTTTTCTATGATTTTGATACACTCCGGGTTGTTTAGAAAATCCTTTACACTTAACTGCAGGGTATGGGCAGCACATTTAACAGATGTGATAGAAAATAATTCTAGGTTTTTAATTAGATCGTCGTCATCGTCATTAAATTCATTATCATCCATGTTAAATGCAGGGTCCTCGTTTAAAAGAGACACAGCTTTAATCATATTCCGGCCATTATCGGTGGTTATGCTGTATATCTGATTCTTTGAAATATTAAACTCATTTAAAATATCTTCGATTTCCGAGCATAGATTGCTACCTGAATGTCTTTGGTGCAGTTCGACAAGTCCGAGAGTTTTTACGCAAATCCGGTTATTATGATACATCTGGGCGTTGATTCCTAAAATTCCACGGTTACATCTTGTTGCTGTATCCATTTTAATACATATAATTTGGTTTTTAAATAACAACTTTATAGAGTCTTTTATCTCATTATACTTTCTGGCAATTAACGTCATTATGTTTCTTGATGAAACAGGGCTCATATTGAGACCATCGAAGATTTGCCCGGTCAAAGTGGTAAAAGCTTCTGAATCCAACACCGAAAACGGCATTTTTTCGGATGTTACCAGGTCTATACAAGCCTCCGTGACTTCACTTTTAGTCATGCTGACAGAAAACTTGATTTTCGAGTCTTTTTCTATAATGGTTTTTCTATCGTGCAACTCTTTATCGAAAACGTTTTTGTGCTGTTCCGAAAGATGACGCTTTAAATTCGATAAGTAGGAACCTGCAAAACTCTTTTTGCATATTTTACAAATTGATTCATTTTTTATTGCATCAAAATCGAAATAGTTTCGCGGTAAGTTATAGGCTTTACGTCCCATATTAATATTCAAAATTATTTTTTTGGGAGCAGATGCTTATACTAGACTCACTATGAATATAAACGAACACATTATACAAATTTTGACGTCTAAGCGGAGACATACAAGACGAATTTTCTTTTATGAATAAATTATAAAAAATTGTAAAAGGAGTTGAACTACTATTATTATACATATATTATGTGGAGCTTACACTTACCCACTGAGCCAGTATATACAATGGATTTTCTTGACCAAATGTATTACCCATATCATATTCCGTGGATCCGCGCATATTGAATTAAAACTTGGATTTCTCCTTTGCGCGACGTAAATTAATTAATTTTCATACTTATGGTGGTTAATTTCAGTTGGCAAAAATCTTTAAATAAACCCAATAGGCCCAATACCATACCTTATTTTTTAAAACATTTTTATCACCTACACAGCCGCCACTAAACGATTTTGAGTTTTATTTTTGATCGAAAAAATAAAACTCAGAGAATAAGTTTTATTTTTTGATTTTTATATAAAACTCAAGGAATAACTGTTATTTTCCAAGCGGAAAATAAAACTCAGAGAATAAGTGTTATTTGTCAATTTTTATATAAAACTCACAGAATAACGATTATTTTTTGAGTTTTAAATAAAAATTGCAAAAATAAAAATCATTGCGAATATGAAAAATACAATGTTTTATAATGACAGTGGTATAGTTGTTATTTTTTTATGAGTCTTCCTTGTCGTTGATTTTTTTGTTTAAAAAAACAAAAATAACAGTTATTTTCGTTCCCTGGAAAAAACGGTCAGAATATTAAGTGTCATACCATTTTGAGCTCGTAATTAAATTCCCTATCGATTGGCATTCAAATATGGACATTTAAACAGTTTTAAATTTTTTGTAAAAAATTATGACCTTACCCCTTATAAAAAACCCAAAAAATCATAATCGTGTTTTTTGCACAAAAATATCAGTATTTTTGGCGTAACATGAGAAAAAACGGTCAGAATATTAAGTGTCATACCATTTTGAGCTCGTAATTAAATTCCCTATCGATTGGCATTCAAATATGGACATTTAAACAGTTTTAAATTTTTTGTAAAAAATTGTGACCCTACCCCTTAAAAAAACGTCAAAAAATCATAATCGTGTTTTTTGCACAAAAATATCAGTATTTTTGGCGTAACATGAGAAAAAACGGTCAGAATATTAAGTGTCATACCATTTTGAGCTCGTAATTAAATTCCCTATCGATTGGCATTCAAATATGGACATTTAAACAGTTTTAAATTTTTTGTAAAAAATTATGACCTTACCCCTTATAAAAAACCCAAAAAATCATAATCGTGTTTTTTGCACAAAAATATCAGTATTTTTGGCGTAACATGAGAAAAAACGGTCAGAATATTAAGTGTCATACCATTTTGAGCTCGTAATTAAATTCCCTATCGATTGGCATTCAAATATGGACATTTAAACAGTTTTAAATTTTTTGTAAAAAATTGTGACCTTACCCCTTATAAAAAATGCAAAAAATCAAAATCGTGTTTTTTTGCACAAAAATATCAGTATTTTTGGCGTAACATGAGAAAAAACGGTCAGAATATTAAGTGTCATACCATTTTGAGCTCGTAATTAAATTCCCTATCGATTGGCATTCAAATATGGACATTTAAACAGTTTTAAATTTTTTGTAAAAAATTGTGACCTTACTCCTTATAAAAAATGCAAAAAATCAAAATCGTGTTTTTTTGCACAAAAATATCAGTATTTTTGGCGTAACATGAGAAAAAACGGTCAGAATATTAAGTGTCATACCATTTCGAGCTCGTAATTAAATTCCCTATCGATTGGCATTCAAATATGAAAATTTAAACAGTTTTAAAATTTTTGTAAAAAATTGTGACTTTACCCCTTATAAAAAATGCAAAAAATCAAAATCGTGTTTTTTTGTACAAAAATATCAGTATTTTTGGCGTAACATGAGAAAAAACGGTCAGAATATTAAGTGTCATACCATTTTGAGCTCGTAATTAAATTCCCTATTGATTGGCATTCAAATATGGACATTTAAACAGTTTTAAATTTTTTGTAAAAAATTGTGACCTTACCCCTTATAAAAAACCCAAAAAATCATAATCGTGTTTTTTGCACAAAAATATCAGTATTTTTGGCGTAACATGAGAAAAAACGGTCAGAATATTAAGTGTCATACCATTTTAAGCTCGTAATTAAATTCCCTATCGATTGGCATTCAAATATGAAAATTTAAACAGTTTTAAAATTTTTGTAAAAAATTGTGACCTTACCCCTTATAAAAAATGCAAAAAATCAAAATCGTGTTTTTTGCACAAAAATATCAGTATTTTTGGCGTAACATGAGAAAAAACGGTCAGAATATTAAGTGTTGTACCTTTTTGAGCTCGTAATTAAATTCCCTATCCATTGGCATTCAAATATGAAAGTTTTAAGTTTTTTAAATTTTTTTTGAAAAATTGTGACCCAACCGCTTATAAAAAAGTATGCAATATTAAATGTAGAAACGGGAAGTCCTTTGGACTCACTCCGAAAATATTATTCTTTTCAATTCCTACATACTTTTGATCACCTTCATAGGTGCTTTTCAAAGGAATCAAGTGTATCCGAGCATTTCGTTCAGGTTTCCAATGTTTGAACCTTGACTCCTTTACTTTGAAAATGGATCACCCCGGAATTTGTGCTGACTGAGATGTCTGGAATACTCACGCTGCGAATTGGAGCGCCGGATGATGTTCTCGAGGAATGTGTTCTGCGGCGCAACCAGTCCACGTCGTCCGCCAGGCATTTTGCCGCCTAAACGCTACGCGCCGCGCTGCCCAATCCTCGCCTGCTCCTGCTCCTGCTGCTCTCCCGTTTTGCTAGCCCCGATGTCCTTCCACTCCCAGTTTCAGTTGCAGTTTCACTTTCACTTCCGCTTTCCGCTGACAGCTGGCCACCTGGACGCAGGGTTGCTCTGACAACTGACAGGTGCTGACGGCTGACAGTTGTCAGCTGATGGATAGATGGATAGTCTGGATTCTGACTCCTGATTCTGGATTCCTGGCTGCTATATCCTGGCTCCTATATCCTGGCTTCCACGGAATGTTTTCGATTGGGGATCGATCTCAAATGGTCTTGGATCTGGCTCATTCGAAATCCGCAGCGGGAAATCCGCTTTCCCGAGCGTCCGTCATTCTGCTGCTGTCTCACTCTCTCTCTCTCTCTCACTCTCTCACATACACACACGCTCGCCACTCACTCACACACACACATGCGGGGGGAGAGAGAGAATCGCTTCGATGCTGATGACCACTTGACCATTCACACAGTCTTATCGGTTGCATATGGCACTGTGGGGAATAGAAGAAGGGATAAAAGGTCATTAAGGTCATTGGTACTTGAATATTAATCTTTAAATTAAATCTAAGGTTTATAAGTAGACTCCACAAAGGGTTTATCTATGTATGAAATGTTTTTTAATCTCCAATAAATGGTTTTAAAATGCTAAAGGTTGTTAAATACATTCTATTTGAAACCATAAATTACACACACAACACAATGACTTTCATTGAAAACGCTTGCCAGATATAAAATATCAAAAGAGATACACATTCTTGAACTAAATAACATTTTCGGGGGGGAATCAACTCGTTTAATCCCAGCACTTTGACGCTGCAACTCGAAACTGAGAAAGTGCCACAATATTTATTGCATTTATTTAGCAGGCAATTTCACAGCTCCACATTCGATACTTTAACTAATTGAAAGCCAATCAAAAGGGTGTAAAAAGCACTAAGAGCCAATTAAACAGACACAGAAGCAGAAAAAGATTAGAATTATTATTGGGTTTCGAAAATGGTTCGATGACAAATCAACGACAGCTCTCCATTTTCGATGCGGGGAATTAATTGAGGCGTGTAAAGCATTTGCAAATTAAAGCTAAATCAATTAGGCCGAACAATTTGGATTCAAGGCCTTTTTCTTGTAGCCCACACACATGCCACATGCTAAATGCTAAATGCCGCATGCAAATTTGCTGTCAAGTGGCATTAATAATGCAGTTTATGCAATTTAAATTTGGTAACATTAAGTATACGCATACTCAAACTACCCCTCGAACATTGATTTGTGCAGTTGTGCCGAAGTTGTGCTAAATTTGCACAAGTTTCGCAATTAATTATGATATTTCGAACGAACAGCCGTACGGGGCGTATACGTAATATGGGCATTGTTTCGGCTTATCTCCGTTTATATTATTGTACCATACAACAGATGCCGTTTGAAATCTTGTTACCCGATAAGTGCCATAACTCGCACATAACTCTCAGCTCAGCTTTGGCCAGAATCCCCATTAATGCCATCAATTGGCCGCCTCAATTACGCAACTCGATTAGCCAATTATCAGGGCCAGCGAACTAGGGCCGCAATAAAATCCAAGGAAATCCAAGGAAATCCAAGGAGGAGAGTGCAGCAACAAATTGACTAATTAAAGAAGACAGCCGAACAAAGTTGGCTGTCGAGCAAAGTTGATTCACTTGTCCAACACGCACTAATTACAAAGTGCAGGAAGTTCACAGGAGGAGGAGGAGGTGGGTTCCCAGGATTCAGGCAGAGGCACAGGAACCGACTCATTAGGATCGGATTGAGAGCCGAGTTAAATTGGCAGCCGGAAGGAGCAGCTGAAATATGAGGAATATGAATAGCTGGAATCAGACGAAGGATGCAGGGATGTAATCATTAGACAACGCAACAAGATGTTTGCATGCAAAGGTTATGTCTGAAACAGCAAGCTAAATCTTAGCCAGTTGAAACTGATGGGAAAAGAATTTTCCTAGAAATCCTATAAACTAGAGTTTAAAAATTATCGATATTTTCGATAGTTTGACAATATCGATGTTTTGCAGGGAAAACACAAATTAAATATCGAGAAATAGTTAAATGTAAACCCATATATAAACAAACTGAAGGGGCAAGAAATTTTCCCGAAATCCTATAAACTAGAGTTTGAAAATTATCGATATTTTAGATAGTTTGACAATATCGATGTTTTGCAGGGAAAACATAAATTAAATAGCAAGAAATAGCTAAATATAAACCCATTGATAATCAAACTGAAGGGGAAAGAAAATTTCTCAGAAAACCTATAAACTAGAGTTGGAAAATGATCGATATTTTCGATAGTTTGAAAATTATCGATGTTTTGCAGGGAAAACACAAATTAAATAACGAGAAATAGCTAAATATAATCCCATTTATAATCAAACTGGAGTAGTGTTGGGTAAAAGCTGCTCATTTGGGTGAACATGTTCACTTGCTCTTTTTTTCCAAATGAGTCAACTCACTCAGTTTGCTCACTTGTTCTGTCCTTAATTTCTCACTGGCTTTGAGAAAACAGCTGATTGACTGTAAAACCGTATGCAAAATGCATCCAAAGAGTAATAAAAAACTTTTTAAGCCAAAAACAGCAAGTAAGAGAGCAAAACTGAACAAGTGAACAAAAAGGAGCAAGTGAGCAAAAATGAACAAGTGAACAATAAAGAACAAGTTCGGAGGAACATGTTCACTCACTCAGTTTAGTGAGCAACTCTTTTTTGTTCACTCACTCATGAGCAACCCAACACTAAACTGGAGGGAAAGAAATTTACCAGAAATCCCATAAACTAGAGTTTGAAAATTATCGATATTTTCGATAGTTTGACAATATCGATGTTTTGCAGGCGAATCGAGAAATAGCAATCTATAAACCCATTTCTAATCCAACTTGCTCTATAATTTACCATAATTTTCTTAGCAAAATTACCTTTAAACACTTGTAAATATTTTAGAGACCTGAAAACTAATCCCACATTGCTTTCCCGAAACCCTCTGGATGAGAAAATTCCATCTGCAATACAAGTTTTCCGCAATTTACTGTAATTCGCTTCTTGAAATTACCTCTAAATGCCCGGCACTGCAATTATTAAGGGGGGTTCTTGGGGTCGTGAAAGCATTTCATATTCAATTTTTCACCAAGTTAAGTTTTACCTCCCCTCCCTCCCTCCAAAAAAAGTTATTTACTCAAAAGCGAACGCCACAACTGTTGCACAGTGGAAATAGACTGGCATTGGGGATTTTTAGTGACTCCACGTTCGTAGCTACAAAAACCCCCCTTTGACACTAAGCCCCTGTGTTTCTGCTCCTGCTGGAACAGAACTGCTAGCTAGCTGAGCTCAGTAATCTTTAATTTCATTAAAATTCAAGCAACGGCAACGACAGCTTCCCTTTGTCCTGGTCGCCGTGTCGGGTCCTTGTTGTTGTTGGTTTCCATGGACCATGGACCACGTTGCCTCTGCTGAGCCGCCGTAAGTGCTTATTAGAGGGCCAGAGGAGCGCTCTCAGGCATTTATGAATTTTCTGGCTTTAATGCGTGGCCCAGGAGCAAAGGGGAGCCAAAAAAGGAGCAGGAGGAGCTGGCCCACTTGGAGCAGCAGGAGCAGCAGGAGGGTCAGCTGATGGAAACTGGTAGCTGCATAGCATAAACTTTGCCAACAATGCCATCGCCCTTCTTCCTGCTCGTTTTACACCCTTCATTGGCTGGCTCATCCTGTCCTGGCAGCTCCTCTGCCGCTCCTCTGCCGCTCCCGCATCCTTGCAACGCATATAATTAACTGCAACTTGCAACTGGCTGCTCCGTGTTTGCCGCAGGGATAATGGACGCCAATTCATGGCTGATCCGGCGTTGTTGCAGCTTCTTTTGAAGAGCTAATGAAGCGAAGATTATGATGCAAGTACGCCGGCAATCAATAGTTAAGCTGGCAATTCAAGTTGCAACTTCCGGGAGGGTTTGAGGTATTTAAATGGATGGGAATTCGATTAATTAGGAGGAGTTTAGAGTGCAAAATATGGGGAAATAATCAAATTAGAATTATTAAATATATTAGTAGGATTTATAAGTGAAACTCCCTTCTCTTTAAGGATTACTTAAAAAAATGTTAAAAATTTTAGTTACTAAAATGGAATCGATATATTTATAAATCTAGACAGTGCTCTTTCCTCTTGCACAACTGATTGATCCCCGACATACACTGGTGAAACGCACTGTCAATTGGAGGGCCAATCGCAATCGCAAATCGCCCACTGACGTCACAGGCCAAAAAGCAGGTAAAATAGAAACGGAAAGTCAAGCCTCTCAGCACTCGCCTATTTATAATAAATGGAATGTCGCCACGCCCCTTAATATGCCTCATGTCCCCCTACCCCTTGCCGCCTCCCCAGCTGACACACTTGCCACATGCCATGGCCCCTATTTTCCACCATTTTCCACAATTTTCCCCTTGCCATCCCAGCACTTGTGCACCTTGCAACACATGAAAAACGAGAGGAGTTTCGCTGGCTGTGTGTGTGAGTGTGTGTGTGTGTGTGTGGCAAGGACCAACTACAACTATTTTGGACGTATATGTGGCAGATACACTGAAAGAAAATGTTTTTGAAAAGTATGTAACTAATTAACAATTTAAACACACTTAAATGCTAATTTTTAGTTATAAATACTTAAAAATTAAAAAATAAAAATAACGAAAAATACTAGAAGTGAAAAAATACTAGAAATGGTATTTTTAGTGAGCCCAGAGACAAAAAGTATTTGAACAGTCATTGAGTTTGCTCTTTTCTTGCAGCCTGCTGACGTTTTCGTTGGTGGTGGCGACTGAGTTACTGAGTGACCACGAGGAAGGAGCAGGACAAACGATGCCACTGGATGACGCTCACCTTGCCCCACAAAGCGCAGCATCAACGGGTGGAAAGGCGGAAGGGCGGAGGCGACTATACATTTTAATTTGTTGCAGCTCTAAGAGTTCATCCCCTTTGGGCCGAATTCCCCTGAAGCCGCCCTCTCATTTTATGGCTCACTTCAAGTACGTCATAAAAATTAACATGAGAGGGGGGGAGGGGGGGTCGAGGGGGTCAGCGGGGGTGGGGTGGGAAAAAGGATGAGGAACAAGGAGCCAAGCCAAGATGGCAGTTAGGGATAACTATCAGTATTTTGTAAGTATTAAATCCAGTATCTATTTCTGGTATTTTCTGGTATATTTCAAGACTGTGCATATATTCCATTTTTAAAGACTAGAAACGTCGGGGATCTAATATTCCTGGTCCCTGGGCAGCTTTAAGGACGACGATTCCAGCTGGTTTATATCCTTCTTCCACTCACTCACACTCCTCCATGCATATAGAAATATTTACATGCTCACCCCCCCTTTCATTCGGATTTAATTTCCGGTGTGCTGCGTTCGGCTTTCAAATATTAATAGAGCCCCGGCATTATTAATGAGATGGTGTCATCAAGAAAATGAAGCTGCCCCTGCGATGTGTAGCATCATCCCCCCTTTATGTGCCGCATCCATTTTGGCTCACCTTTGGATACTTTACTTTACTCAGCCATTGTGGACTATTCAAAAATTTATAAACTTTTTGCCATTCGCTTTCAGTTCAGTTTCTGTTTCAGTTTCAGTCTAAGCCAGAAACATAGAGCGAAAGAGACAGCGAGAGAGAGACAGAGAAAGGGAATTTCTGAGCAGGTGAATCCCGGGAACCATTGGCTAATTACCTAGTGGATCCGAAGCCGAGTGTTCCTGACGTTTCGTTAAATGCGTTTGTGCTCGGCCATTGCACATGCACATCCCAATTTCTCATTTTCCATTTCCCATTTTCCCTTCCCAAGGCATCCACATTCACATTTTTCCAATATTCGCTTTGACAACAAATTTTACGCTCTGTGGATAAATCATTGTTATTCCCCGCAAAAAAAGCAAAAAAAAAGCAGAAACCATCATACGATATAATACGTTTTGTTCCGCCCCCCGGCACATGTGTAAGTATATATCCCATTCGGAAAGCACAATTGTTGCAACAATTACACAAACACAAATGCAGGGGAAACCAAAACAAAGCCGCAAAACCCAGAAGGTGGGGGAAAAACGGCAAACAGAAAACAAAGCTCATGGGGACAATAGGCTCGACTGGGTGCCTAGCAAGGGGATGATGGGGGGAATGGGGGGTTGAGGGGCTGAAAGACCCCCTACCAGACAAAAAAAAGCAGACGAAGAACAGACCAAGGATGCGATGGCCGCAGGACAATGGACCGCCTGCCTCCGTCGTTTGCCAGAAGAAAGGCTACTTGGGCTTCGATTGAATTGGTTGGCAAATGAAAATGCTTGGATGCTCTGATATATCCTTTCTGGACCCAAAAGGTTCCACAGAGAAATGTTTACTTGGGATCTGCGGAATGGTATAAATTATTGCATACCATTGGGCTGATTTTTAAGTGATTTCAAATCAAAGCTTCGATTTCCCTTCTTTTTTCTTGGAATAACTCAAGCTCAGGCATCGTAAATTGCAGAAGTGACCTGATATTGACTTGTAATTTGACCACATAAATAAATGGCATACCAAACTATCGACAGGCTATAAATAGCAAAGATTAAAAGTGTATTGAACGCCTGAAAGTCTGCTAGAAATTTATGGTTTCTTTCGGAACATAATTATTTATAAATGATAAATAAGTTTAAGCTCAATAACTAATTCAACTTAATGGCGGCTTATCAAATCATTTATAGATTTGCCTGTCAATATTTCTGGGAAATTAATTAAGTTTATCTTTGAAAAGTTAAGCTGCCAAATTTAAAGGGTTTACGTTAATTGAACTGTCAGTCATTTTGCAGCTAAAGTGGAATACAATGTTTAATTTTCAGGAAGATTAAAAAATCCAAATTCCCAGTACTTAGGCTGTCAATTGCTCTTAGTGTCCTTATAAAATTTAAAATGCATTGCCTTTAAGCTCTAACTGGAGCAAACGAAGTAGTAAATAGCAAAAAGTAAGAGACCAAAAAAATCTAGCTGAAAAACGACTGCGATTTGTGCTGCAGAAGGTAAATCAAGTCGAGCAATCAGAGGCCATCCCTATAAATTAAAGTCAAACAGGTTACAGGGGAAAGGTCACGAGTTCCCACAAGGCGGCTGCAATCGGCAGTGGTCAAAGACCCACAAAGTCCCCATATAAGGATTGGGGTCCCTATATCCACATCCCAAGGAGGGCCAACCGCCGACGCATTTGGCGCCTAGGGCTGGGCTAATTGATTGACATTTCCTGTCGCAGCCCAGGCCTTTGCTTTTCCTTCTCCTTTTCTCTGGCTTTTCCCTTGTTTTCCCGCTCCCTGGGAAATATATGTGCACAAGTCACTGCTACTTGGGTATGCGCATAAATACATATACTTAACCTTGATTTTGCCAAGTCGTCAGCTTTTGCCCGTTGCCTGGGGCCTCCGACTGGAACTGCTAACTGAAACTGCGACTACGACTGAAACTGCACGTTGAGAAATATATTCTTATATGTAATCTCATATTGGGGGAGGAGCTATGAAATAGCTGGGTTTTTGAAATCTCAAAATAGGTGTCTAAAAGTAGGCAACAATATATTTTTAACCCAAAAGTGATATTTATTTATTCACTGCATACTTTTAGACACCTGTTTTAATTTTGAATTCAGATCTAGTCCGTTTAAAATATTGTAAATACTTCATTAGTTTAATTATATACTTTTTTAAAAAGAGAAAATATTTTTTAGAATATTTTAAAGATTTCCTCATAAATTTGTTTACTCATTTTTGGACACAAAAAATGCCGCAATAAAATATAAAAGAGTATTCATATTTTTCGCCAAGTACAACTGAAACTGGGCCCGACTTTTGCGTGCCAAGTTGGGGCGCCTTGGCCGGGCTGGCAAAGTAGGGCAGCCATTTCATTAACCCAAGACAACAACAACGAAACAAGCGCAAAAGAAAGTCTATTTTGGGATTCCCCATTCCCAAGATAAATATTTCAGTTGAAGGAGATTGCATTGAGGACCGGGGACGGGGGCTGGCTGGCCAATTCCCTCCCAAATCCGACTGCAGCGAGCGGAATCGATCTTCTTTGGTACCTCGGAGCGCGGAAAACACATCCTCGTTCCCAAAAACAAAAACTGGGAGAACATTATCTCCGACTAATGCCGCGGATGCCTCGGATAAAGCGCCCTATTTGTCTCTGAGTCCTCTGAGTGAGTCATTTTTATTCATATTTTGTAGTTAATTAGGCGGCGCCAGTGCCAAAAGCATTTCGGCATATGAAAATTAAATGGAGATGAGTATTCATTAAATTAATGTAGTGGGTGGGGTATTTTTCTTCATGCTTTTTCCGGGAAAAGCTTCGTCCCTTTGTGTTTTATCTTTACTATTTAAAATTTTATTAAGACTTCAGGGGAAAAGTAAGTAAAGAAATTAAATTGAAATGTAAAATATACCGGTTGTTTTAAGTTATAAATAAATAAAATACCACAATATAGAAAGAGTTCTTTAAAATGCATTTAAATATTTAAATTGATTAAATCCCTTTAAGTTTGCTTTTGAGTTGCGCTGAGCAGGCGCCCTTTTTGCAGATTATGTCCCCAACCCAATAACCGATACCCTCTACCCGTTTGCCCGTTACCCGCTACCCGCTACCCGTTTGCTGACCGTTTGAGCCCGTTAACGTGGCGCGGGCCAGATGTGATTTGATTTTATTGTTGCGGCGGCTTATCAGCTTTTGGCCTTAGCTCACGGCTCACTTGACTGCCTTTGGGCCTCTTTTGCCCCTTCTTAGCCCTCTTGCTTCCATCCTCTTTAGCATTTCTTCTTACTTCGCTTCCCTTTCGCTTCTTTCCTCAGTGGCAAATTCAATTTGATCTTTTTATCGATTAATTTGGCCTAGGCTCTCTCTCTCTCTCTCTCTCTCTGTCTATCTTTTTGTCTCTGTCTCCCTATCCAATTAGACTTTGGTGCCCGAAACGAGCAGTGCAATAAAACCCACCGACAGACACATTTAAAGATAGTGTTGCACCTGGGCAAGTCGTTGCCTCCTCCTTGGATTTTCCCCCTTTCTTGCCCTCCCCCTCCTCCTCCCCCATTTTCCGCCGCACGCAAGGTCAGTGCGGCGCACGTAAGTATGCAACACATAATTTTTGGCCCGCGTTGCATGGCTTTTCTTGCATGCAACTTCGTTTTCGCCAGCGTATCCTTGTGCCGATTGGCCCGAAAAAGAAGAAGAAGAGAAAAGAAACGCCCACCGAATATTCTAAATATAGCATTTCCCCGCTTTGAAGTTTCCCAAGTAACTTCTTGGCCCGGCTACTTTACACCGCGAATTAAATTGCTGCGTTTGTTTTGGGAACTGAAAAATGGCTAAAAAATAGGATTTTTTATGGATATAGAAGAGGCTTTTTTGAAGCCAGAATATCAAGTGATTTTCCCCAGTTGGAAGATGCTAAATCGAATCTTTCTCAGTGTACCAGAAATGACTCAGTTGCTCCCCTTTTTTTCCGATGGCGAAATCGAAAATCGAAAGTGTGCCAAGAAAGACGAGAGAGGCGAAAGGCAAATGGCAACAAAGGGAAATTGTGTCATAAAAACTTTTTCGATTGCGCCACGCGCAACCAAAGCAACACTAACACTAATACTAGCAACAACAACAACAACAACAACTTGAGAACTTCTGGCCAGGGGCTTTTGTCTGCTTTTCTTCTGCGCTGGAAAAGTGGGCAAGTGGGAAATGGGAAATGCGAATTGGGGGAGGAGGCTGGCAAAAACTCGAGACTGGCCAATTTATTCAGCTTCTGCTGCTTCTGTGATGGCATATTTACTTGTCATGGCTAAAAGCAAAGCTTACGCCAAAAAATATTGACACAGTAAGAAAACGCTCACACACACACACACTAACACACACACCCATACCCATACCCATGCACATGATAAGCAAACAATAGGCCAAAGCAAGGCAAACACAAAAAAAGCGAAAAAAAATACGAGAAGAGAACAAAAAGAGCAGAAAATCGAAGAAGAGGCAACATCCCTTTCTCTCACTTTTCGGGGGAACCCCCACACACACACACACACACTCGCACGCACGCACAGCGACAATAAGTGTAATAGTTTTACAGCGCCCGCCGAAAAGTATGCTGCGACATTTGGGCGGTCGACAAACTGGCGTCTACAGTTTGACAGCCACTTGGGAGGGAAAATAACTTTAGAAGTCCTCCATTTCCGACTTCCATAAACAAATTATGCAGCCTTTCAGAGTAAATAAATACGTAATGGATACACAACTTGTTGTAAATATCTGTGGCTGGCGAAATTAAAATGCTCGACAGTTACCTTTCATTCGTGTAATAAAGTTATGCGGTTTTTGCAACCCAAACACCCGGCGGTGTCATTTCAAATTGTTACACATATTTGCGGCTTGCGACAAAACTAATAATTGCAAAACTTTGACTCCTGCACAGTTCGTATTTCGACTGAAACCGGTAGTTTGTCATTCAGTTACTTTAAATTATTAAACGCTTTTGAGTACAATCATAAATTATGCCGGTTTCTGTAAGCAATAAGCTTATGCAGAGCTTAAAATAAATGTTGTCAGCAATCAAAAATCAAATATTGATTTAATACTCATAAAAAAGTCGAATACTAGCATTGCAAATCAAAATGTGTATCTCTCACTGTAACCACTTTCATCTGATTGTTAATTACGGGCATTTTATGAATATTTGTGGCCCATGAAAATGTTTAATTTCGAGGCTGTGAAAAAATATTGATAAGGCTACTTTAAATGAGATATTCTGACTATTAATGAACTTTCATTTATCATATTATTTATTTATCATTTCACAATTAAATCATTCTTTAATTTGTATATTTATTCACACATATGTATATTTGCCTACAAACTTTTCAATAATAATATTGATTAATAAATAATGATTTGATTTAATTTTTGTTTACAATCCCTGCAATAATTTGTAAATTTTAATACAATAATCTCAACCAGTTTAAACTGTTAAAAATCACCAGACTCTATTGCAGTAAATTATTTAACAAATTTAAACTGCTGTCAGTATAAATGACTTGTATGTAATAAATAAATTGCAATAAATTGCTTCTAAGGTAATGATTTTTTTATAGTTAACAATTTCACTGAAAGACAAATGGCTTTAAGGGCAGAAAACTCTGTTTAGCATGAATAAAAGGGGGGAAATGAACTATTTTGTTTGCTAGATATATATACTTAAAATATGTTAAAGAAATATTATAAATAAATTATAAAGAAACGCGATTTGTTTTTCGCAGCTACAGGTAATAATTTATTTAATCTTCTGGCGGAGAGATTTGTCGTAAGTCTTCGGCCTTTTTGTAGACTGCCCTTATGTTCTTTTTTTTAATTATTTCTGCGGCTTGTTGGCTCTCCGGCTAAAAGCTTTCCGGGTGGGCGGAAAGGCCACGCCCGCTTCTGGCCGCCTTTGGCCGCTTCGGCCGGGTACAACACGAAATTCATAAATTAATGCATGGCGTGTTGTTGGCTATTAAAAGCAATGAGCAAGCACATGAGAGGGAAGATCTTGGCACACAGACACACACACACACAGCTTAGGGACTAACCCGCACACACACTCACATTCGGCCGGGCACATTAACATAAAAACAACATCAAGCCAAAGGGCCAAGAAGAGCAGAAACCAAAAAGCCAAAAACTGGGCAAAACTGGGGAAAAACAGACGAAAAGAGCAGCCAGAACGGAGAAATAAATAAATTTACATATTGCGCACGTGCTTCGGTGAGTTCCTTTCGCTCTTCCAGCTTCTTCGGATTCGAACTCAGGTAGGTTTGTCCAAAAAATATATCAAATAATCCAAATGGATTTCCTAAAAGGTTGAAAATGCAGACGATAAGTGGGGTTTGGAAAATTGTGCGATTTTTGTGATTAAATATATCGTTGCCTACTTTCAGTCACCCTTTGAAGAGATTTCAAATCTCTAGATATAATATTAATATTATTTTTAAAATATAAGACACCCGGAACCCTATAACAGGGATTTTTGTGATTAAATATATTGTTGCCTACTTTCAGACACCCTTTGAAGAGATTTCAAATCGCTATATATAATATTTATATTATTATACCCGTTACTCGTAGAGTAAAAGGGTATATTGTATTCGTGCAAAAGTATGTAACAGCTAGAAGGAAGCATTTCCGACCCTATAAAGTATATATATTCTTGATCAGGATCACTAGCCGAGTCGATCTAGCCATGTCTGTCTGTCCGTCTGTCCGTCTGTCTGTCCGTCTGTATGAACGCTGAGATCTCGGAAACTATAAAAGCTAGAGGATTGGCATTTTGCATGAAGATTTTTGGAGTTCCTACGCAGCGCAAGTTTATTTCAAAAAGGTGCCACGCCCCCTCTAACGCCCACAATAGCTAATATACGATTTTAAAAATTTAAATATTTCGGAAAACTAAAAATGCAGTTTTGTTGTGCTTAAAAATACCTATCGAAATGTAGAAGAAATTTTTTAAATCGGACCATTCGTTAAAAAGTTATTGCTGATCAAAGTTTATATCTCCATCTCCCTTGCAATCCCTTTAGCCGAGTGACGGGTATTAGATAGTCGGGACACCAACCCGACTATAGCGTTCTCTCTTGTTTTTAAAATACAAGACTTCTAGAACTCAATAAAAGGTCGCCAGGCCTGGCTTCCAGCTTCAGCATTTCCGGGGAAATACTTACGACTTGTGAAATTTTTGAGATTAAATATATCGTTGCCTACTTTTAGGCACCCTTTAAAGAGATTTCAAATCGCTAGATATTATATTCTTATTATTTTTAAAATACAAGACTTCTAGAACCCAATAAAAGGTCGCCAGCCATGGCTTCCAGCTTCTTGGGGCTCAGCTTTTCCGGGGAAAAACTTGCTCCCATTTTATGGCGACAGGACGGCGTGCCCGTTCGCCCCAATGGCTGCCAAACTGTGGCCACATTTTACATATGTAATTGCCCACCCCCACGACTCCCCCTCTCGGGGGCACCTGCCAACAAAGCACCGCTTTGATAGCCAGTGGAATGTTAATAAACTTGTTTTGATACGACAGCCAGATCTCGGGCACAAGGTCAACGAGGACAAGGACGCCAGGAGCGAGTCTCCAGTCTCGAGTCCTCGCTGCTGTCAGGCCAAGAAGCCTCAGCCGCAGCCGAAAGCCAAGCCAAACAGTCTGACAATCTGACAGGAAGTCAGCAGGTGGTCCAATGCAAGGCGATAGGTGCCGCCGCCTGCACAAGGAAAAATCAGGGAAAATTCAGAAAAGGTTGCATACTTTTAGACACCTTGCTTAAGTAGCTCAATCACTTGGAATTAAAACAGGCGGGAAATTCGGAATTACTTTGAAAAAAAAGAGTAAATCAATGAAAATGACCGCTTTTCCGCCCAGTGTAGATAGGCAAAACGATAATGCCGTTAGGAAGGGGGAAAAGGGGAAAAGGGGAGCCGGCGAATGCAGCGCCATCCGGAAACGGAAGCCACGGCAAGGCAACACGGATGCCAGCGGATGTCAAACATAAAACATTTGCGCAGGGGTTCAGGGAAAAAAAGGACAAGCGCCGGTTGGCAGCTAAACATTTCACATATTTTATGGAAATCCGACAGCGAATATTTTTTAAGTCCCCTCGAAGTACGTAAAGTAAAGTTTGATTTTGATTTACCCAACGAATATAAATTATTTTGCAAATCTGTTTACGGGGTTTATTGATGCCGCTTGATTGATTAGCCAGGCTATTCCCTACTCATTCCGCCCAGCTTACACTTCATTAACTTTGAGCAATAAAAGTAGAAAAAAAGGCACTGTTACAAAAAAGGGATACTCAGTAACATTGGTTTTGGAAATCACTTTTAAATTTTTAGAATAAGTGTCTAAAAGTATGCAGTGAATTAGGGATAGTATGAATTTACATCACTTTTGGGTACAAAATATATTGCTGCATACTTTTAGACACCTTTTTTGACTATAACTACACCCAAAAAGAAAATCAAAAGTGTCTAAGCATTGTATTAAAAATATATATTATATTATAAATATTAATATTATAAACATAATATTTTGAAGTTTAATTTCTATACCAAAAATTTCAATTTAATACTTTTGAAAGTATTAATTTAATACTCATCTTATTGATGCAAATTTTACACTCAATAAAGTAGAATTCATCTAACAATAGGTTTTTTTTTTGGTAAATAATTGAACTATCTATTTGCGTTCAGTGTAGAAATAGGGCTGTATGTGTGGCGAATCTCATTTACGATTTGTCTTATTTAATATGCGCAGAGTAAAATTGAAAATTTCGAATGGGAACGGGAACAGTGAGAGCCAAAAGTCAACTGCCAAAAGCGTAGCAAATACATCTAGATATATTTACACATATACTATGCATGTACGATATACATGTGTATCTTTAGATGTGTTTTTGCTTCTTTTTATTTATTTTATGTTAACAGCAAATTGCGGCGCCCGTCAGCTTGGACTTTCTTTGTGTTATTCCCGTTATTCTTGATATTCTTGTTATTTTTGTTATTGTTGTTGTTGCTGCTGTGGTTGCTGGTACATTTTTAATGTTTTGGCTCTTTTCATTTGGCCCACACACACACACACACGCAACACACACACACTTCAAGCCACACATGCGTGACAAAATTGCTGGGCTCTTCTTGTGAATTCGGTTGTTCTTTTATTTTTCTGTGGGTTTTCTCGCGTTTTCTTGGGCGGTCGGAAAACTTGCTAAAGATTTACTCGACAGTTGTGTTTGTGTTGGTGCCATTTGGCATTGTTTGCATACTTTCAGGCGCAAAAGTGGGCGGAACCATTCAATTTCACGTCCTCCCTGTCGCTTCCCTCCCCCTTTTACCACCCCATCCCTTTTGGCATCAAATGCTTTAAATATTTAAGTAGTTTTACGTTTTACCCGTTTCCTGTTGCTGTGACTCACTGTACGTGTCTGTGTGTGTGTGTCTGTGTCTGTGTGGGTGTAAAGAGCATCAATATCAATCTTGTGTGGATGTCAACTAACACAGGCCGCCCACTTTTACCCCGTTTCACCTGTACAGTGGAACTTTTCGTGCTCGAACTTTCACAAGTCCAATCTTTCTGAACTTTAGCCAACTCAAACTTTCAGCTTTCCGTACTTGAATATTAATAAATTACACAAAAGAAAAAACTTAACTTTAAAACAAATCAATTTCTTACTTCTACAATATTATTTTTATCTCAATGTCCTGGAAAATATTTAAGGGCTTCCAAATGCAAGCTGCAATAATTATTGCCTAGTTTCAGGCGCAGCAAGAAGTCTGCAATCAATTTTGTAGCATACTTTTTTGGGTCTCACCTTAAGGACCCTCAGTGGCTGTCAAACTGCACGCGTGTGTTGCGGTTGACACTTATGCAACCGCAAAGTGCGGGTGTGTGTGTGTGCTTCTGTGTGTGTGTTAGCTGCACTTGAAAAGCAACCAATTGTTGTAGTTGCCAGGACTTATTTCGCTTTATTTAGTTGCTGACATAATTGCGCACTTCCATTTTTTTTTGTGGTTGGAAAAACAAACAGGGGAAAAAAACTAAGAAAACAACAAAGAGCGAAGAAAAAGCGTATAAATAAATAAGAAAAAACCATGAATCAACGAAAAACCAAGAGCACGCAAATTTAAGTTATTATGTTCATTTTTTCCACTACTCCCACTCCTGCGGCTGCTCCTTGCTCATTTCCTCTTTCTTGGCTTTCGCCTGGCTTTTCCTTTTGGGGAAAACTTGGCTGCCGCGCCTGCCGTCTCTTTCGCGCAGCCAGGAAAAACTTTTAGTGGCGGCAGCGACGCCGGCAGAGCGACAGTAGACAACAATTACAATTAGAAGTGTGTTTATGCCGCTTTCTCTCCCTCTCCAACTCTCTTTCTCTCTCGCACTTTCCTTGCGTACCCACATTCGCTCTGGGTCGACTTTTCTTTTTGGCCAAAAGAAATTCAACTTCATTACACAATATTTCGTTCTTTTTGTGATTACCTTTTGTTGCTTTTTGTTGTTTGTTTGGTTGCTTTTTTGATTGCTTTTTAATGGTGGTTACAAATATATTTAGTGTTATTCCGATTCTGATTCTGATTCTTCTTCCGATTCTTCCTTTCGATTCGTTTCGATTCTTCACTGGGTTTCGCTTGATTCTTCAATTCTCTTAATTTCGCTGCATTTGCGATGTGATTACTCTGCGACGCGTTTTTCGCATTTCACTTTGCACTGCAGTTGTGTGCGGAGGTGGCAATGGGGGGTGGAGGAGAAGAAGAAGAAACCATTAACGGGACACGAAGAAGCACACAACAAACAAGAAAGAACAAGAGACAAGAAACGCGGAGGAGCAGCGTGCAACAATTGCCGACTGCGACGCCGACTGCGAAGTCGACACGTGCGCGCCCCCTGCCCCCTCCTCCTCCGCCCCCCTCGCGATTTCCACCCCCTCTCGACACCACCACAACCCCACTGTAATATCGCAAAAAATCGCAGAAAAAAATAGAAAAAAAACTTCTTTCGAATGGCGCACAGAAATGTTGGATTTATTTGCTGAACTGGATTTTTTGAACTGGAGGACGACCGGAGGATTCTGAGGACCGCTCGACGCGAGAGCTGCGTCTTCATAGTTTTTCGCGACTACGCACCTAAAAGTCGACTACGAGTGAGTTGCGCGCGACTAGAGCTGGAAAAACATCGATGGCCCCACCGATTACACAGGTCCTTTTCCCTCTTTTAAACATCGATTGCTTGTAGCAGGCCTGTTTAAATTTAGTCACACGCCAGGGGGCGCCACTCACGATAGTATCGATATATCGCGTACATATGCAAGGGTGGACTTAACGGTACAGGCGCGTTGTTGCTATCGATTTCAAAATATTCATTAGAGTGTTTTAAAAGTATAAATAAGATAAAATGCCTTAGGTTGGGCTATAAAAAATTAGGAATTTCAGTCCTCGATTACTTCCGATTTTGAGGGATAAGTAAGACATATGTATATCACAGGTACATACAGTTTTTAGATCTTGAGATTTACTGTGATCAAAAATGTATTTGAACTACTACCTCATGTGCTTGTACATTTTTAAGGGATAATAATCAAGTTCGCTAGTTGGAAATGAGGTAAATAACAATCTCATCTAAAATAAATTGATTTCGAAAATTTCTTATACAATACAATAAACCATTTTGCAATATACAAAAATTTAAAAAAACCGGGTACTATCGATACCATTGTACAGGCAAAAACTAAAAACCTTTTCAAATGTCGATGACTTTAAAGCGACATCTGGTGGTATTACTATTAAGTTACTAGCTATTACTAGTTGCTTATATGTACATACATACACAAAATATAATAATCTACATTCTACATTTTGGCTTTCATTATTTTTTACACCTTTCACGTCTTAAGCTTTCCTGATCACAGCTTACCCCTTTTTCGGAACCTTACTAAGTTCGCCAAGGCTTTTGATGCACGCATTAAATATTATAATATTTTATTAATTAATAAGGATTTAAACACAAATCAAAATGACTTTTTCATTATAAAATTAAAAGTAAAACATATATCACTGTGTTACAAAATGTAATATTTATTTATTTACCTCGATGGATGCCTTCAAATCTTATTCGCTAATCACCATTTTGTGAAGGGCAACAAATTCCCCGACGCAAGGATTCTGCGAAAAAGGACCTCAAAATTGGAAAAATACAGGCGAACGGATTCTTGGTTTGTTAGGCAGTCGATGTGTTTGAAAAGTGACACTCCTTATCTGTCGAATCCCATACTCAAAATAATTTTAAAATTTTTTTTTAAAGGAAATATAAACGAAAGAAAACATAGCCATAGAAAAAAGGTGATAAATGTGCCAAAATGCCAGCACTGAGGGGCAATGCCACCCTCGCAAATGGGTTCTCTTGCATCTCACTCTTGTGAGGAGAGAGCGAAAGCAACCACTGTGGGGCAGAACCGCCATTCAGCCCCCTTTCATCACCCTCACTTTTTGGGCAGAGCATCAAGTTGGTGGCAGTTCTCCAACGAACGCTGAGCACAGCAGATTACCAAATTAGACTGCAGGTGTGTGAGTGAGTGACACTGAGCGACGGAGACTGAAACTAAAAACCGAAACCTGTGGCAAATCCCCCCAATAAAAACTGATAAAGCATCCGAAAAAGTTGAACCCTACACCCGAGAAATCTAAATCCCCCCCATAATACAGCTCGAAAATAACAACCATAAACAAGTTGGGGCTGCAGCAAATACAAAAAATACAAAAATGGGAATAAAAAACCAAAAACTCAGATGCAACAACGTTAATGAAGTCGAGAAAAACTGGTTTGCTTGGATAAACACTTTGGAGTTTGTTTTGGTCCCGCTTTTTGGAAGGCAGAAGGTGGGGAGGGGGATTCGAACTCGAACCACTTTGAGCCAGGGTACAAAGTTCAACACGAAACAGCGCCAAGAAAGTGCGACGACTTGTTTTCGCACAAAACGCACAAATTTGGCATGCTTCGCACAGGCGTCTTCGCACATTTAGCATACATCGTAAAGTTTATCCTTATGTGGCCTTAAGACCTGTTGATTATTCTGTATTTTAAGTGAGACTGAGAAAGAGAGAGTTTTCTCCTTAAAATCCCCTGACGAAATGGAGTCTTTCGGTTTTAAAATAATAGAAAGACGTGCATATCTAAAAAAAAAGTTTTTTCTTTACTTTATACTATTTATTTAATACGAAAAATATAGTTATTTAACTTGTGGCTCTTGTGGTGCTATTATTTTGAACTCAACTGTGGACGTGGGAGAGGCAGAGCGAGAGCGACACTATGTGTGTGGTGCATTTTAAATGTTGTTTGATTTGTTATGCGAATAAAACAAGCACATTATATGTGAGTTTACTCAAGATAAGTTTGAAATGCATTCAACTGTTGAATAACACGTATACGATATCCGTAATCCCCAACTATATGATATACTATGTACATAAAACTGGATATCGGGCCCACTGTAACTCTCGCTGCGTTTTTCTTTTCTCTCAATGCAAATGCAATAACGCGATCGATGTAAGAGAGCGGGAGAGAGGAGGAGAGAGGTGGAGAGAGGAGCATGCAAATTTAGACGTAGAGTGAAAGAGTCAGAGCTATCAGAATGTGCGAGTGGGAGAGGGAGGGGAAAGGTGGAGGGCCTTTTTATGGCCTTGAGCCCTGCTTACGTTGCTCTCTAATTGTTGTTGCTGTTTCCCACTGTTTCTCGGTGATTTGTTTGTTGCTCGTGTTACATAGATTGTGAGGATTTTGTTGCTTTCTTACACGGTGTCCATTTCAAACGCAGAATTTCCCCCAGCTGGTGAAACCTGCGGCCAAGAGTGTTGAGTTTCCCATTCAAACACTTGACAAAGGTGAATGCACTCGTCACTAGAAGTGCAAGCTAAAAGATCTAAAAAGGATGTTATGTCTAAACCAGCTATGACACTTTCACCAAACTCCACATGATGGTCTACTATAGTAAAATACAACATCCTGCAAAGTTTCACATTAATACCTTTAAAAAGAACCAAATTCTACTGAGGTTGATATATCGTATAAAAGATATCCTGCTTATCGGTCAGGTACTTTTCTACTGAAAGTATGTTTAAGGTTTTATTCGAAGCAATATGACGAATATTTCTGAATCATACATATACCATTTGTAATCGCTTATAACAAAGTTAATAAAATGAACAACACTATTATCAAAAAACTGGTCATAAATAATATAAATAATATATTGAATAGTTCCGCATTATGAACTTAGGAATCATGTTAAATGAGTCAAAACGGCTTTGTTCCTTATGGATCACTTCGAAACTTTTAAAAGTGTTTGCGGGAATGTAGTTAGATTATTTTCACTCCGACCCGCTACAAGTGTTTTCAACGGGATTAGCAAGTCTTGAGTCAGTGATCAAGGTTCACAATATTATTACCATCGGCTGTTAGCCATACCATACTCAATAATTGGGGTGATAAGCAGCGCGGGAAAGGCCTGCAAGTCATGCGTAGACATCAAGAAGCCATTGCATCGCGATAACGATAAGGGAAGGGGGGTTTCCAGGGGGGTGGGGGTGCTAAGTACGTGGGAATGCAGGTCTAGCACTTCGCAGCCACTGTGTACGGGAGTTACTCAAAGTGGTGCACTGGAAACAAGCCGAGTTGCCTCGAGAGGCCACCTCCTCCACTCGAAATATTCAAGTGTCAATAATAACAACTAGAGGTGTAATTATATGGTCGTACCTCTGGTTTCTCGAAGGGACAACAACGTGACAACTTAAAGGGCCTGTTTTCCTATATATCAAGTGACTAACACGCTGTTTACCTATTATTTTTGTTTCGTTTTTTTTCCCCCAGCAATTTTTGGATCAGTTTTAAGTAGCATTGCATTATTGACAGATCGTTTCCCTTTACAATTTACAGTTGCTGGCCACTGTCTTCGGAGAGGGAGAGCGGCAGGTTGAGAGAGTGCATTCCGAAGAAGGACAACAACAGCAACGGCACTGCAGCATATACACTGAACAAAAACTCTGGTATGCTTTCATATCGAAATGGTAAAATGGTTCTATATAACATTGTTTTTATTTTTATAACTAAGTTAAAAAAAAAACAAAACAAGTAAATACTATTTTTAAATTTGAAATTTTTTTTTTAACAATTAATGTAAAATATTTTATTTCTTGAATGGTTCACGATATTTCTTTATTTTATAATTATTAAAATTTAATTATATTTTTATTTATATTTATATTTTCATTCCAGTGTACCGAAGAGCGGGACAGCAACACGGCGCACCGCCAACGCGATCGTGCGTCGTTGTTTTTGTTGGTGTTGGTGGGTTGGTGAGCAGCGCGGCGGCATTACTTTTTCTCAGCGCCGCACGGCGTCGCCAGTCGTGTCTCAGCACCCGACAGCAGCAGACGTGTGGCAGCAGCAGCAGAGCAGTAAATTCCAAACATCTAAGTCCCAGCCCCCAAAATCTTTTTTTTACACTGAACCGAAAAGCAAGTGAAAGACCATGAATCCAGCCGCTCAGTTGCTGCGCCTGCGCAGCGCCACCGCTTTGAGCAGCGCGGCCACGCGCTCCATTTCGACCAACCGGCGCGAGCGGACCACCAGCACCGCCAGTGCGCAGCGGGAGCGGACCCAGGGCGTCAGCGAGACGGACAAGTTCCTGCACTACAGCGCCGAGGACGGCTACTACAAGACCTCGCCCTTTGACCCCGTCACCGTGCCCAACGTGCCGCTGCACGAGTACGTGTGGCGCGACTTCAAGAAGTGGGAGCGACGCACCGCCGCGGTAAGTGCCACAGAAGAAGTGATCAGTGATCGGTTATCGGTTATCGGTGTTTAAGAACCTTCCCTCAAGTGGTTCCTCGTCCTTTCAGCAAATAAGCTGCTAAGTGTACAAATCAGAACCGTCCTTTATCTTTGAAATGTCAGGGTGAAGCTGAAGTTCTTATAATTTCAAGGGCTTCATTCACTGAAGAAGGGGCTATCCTTAAGTGCTAGAGTGTTCTGGATGCTAGATACCATTAAAATAACACCAGCTATGTAGGAAAGTGATTCTATCCTAATAATACTATAAAAAATTAAATCCTTAAAAAACCTATCAATTAATTTCTATAAAATAATACAAATTCTTCTAAAATCCAAATATTTAAAAAGTAGTGTAAATTCTTTTTAAATAGAACCGAGGTTCCAGGTTCCCAGCCAATCTTCCTACCCCAACTATCTAAAAACTAATAACAATCCCAAAACCCATTGAAATATCTCATCTCGAATCGGCAATTAAAATCGAATTTACTATTTGAATGAGCCCAACATAAACGCAAACGTAAACGTAAAGCCCCGTAAATCGTAAACCGTAAACCGTACACCCAATCACATCATAAATTCACGCAATCGAAATCGTTGCAATCGTTGTCGTAGGCGCCGCTCAGAAATTCTTTGTTTGTTTATGGCGGTTTATTGAACCTGAACCTACGTCTATATATAAAGCGATATTTGTACGGCCGTCTGATTTGCGTCTGCTTCGAACATTTTTGCAACGGTGATGTGTGTAGAGCTCTGTGCTCCCATATATTCCGTATCTTGGTATCCTCCATCGCACGAATCCCCCCCGCGGTCCAATAGTATTTCCAGTTCCATGGTCCCCTTATCATCGCAGCCACAGCCAACGGCTATCAGTGCGATAGAGAGGGTCTGGGTATGGTCTATGGCAAATATGGTATTTGGGTCATTAAGGCCCCCTGTCCGGGTCCTCCGTCCGCTTATCGGACATCGCTAATGACGGGTTGTGCTGATAAGGTCTGTTCTGTGATAAGAGCGAAAGTGAAATGTAGTAAACAGCGGGCCCCTCCAGGGGTTATAACGCATAGTACACCACTACTACCACTTCGATTCCGGTCTGGAATTCACAATTCCGATTTCTGTTCCGATTCCGATTGCGATTCCCGTTCCGGTTCTTCATCCATGGCTCACTGGAAGCCAGTCAAGTGGTCGAGGCAAATTGCCGGGGATTTGAGATAAGCAAATCTCACGATTAAATGAATCGCGTCGACTTATTGTCACAGGGGAATAAAGAATAACCGATGTAATACTATCCCCCCACTTGCATAACGCCCCTATATCATATATGTCACATACATATATCATCCCCCAGCGACCTTCGCCAATTGTTTACACTTTTCACTTTTCGTCTAGCTGGCAGCTGTATATATGCAAGTACTGTGTGTTTGTATAAAGTGCCTGTGCAAATCAAAGTGCAAACCGTTTTCATTGAAATTTATTGCCATCATTGGTGCAATGTAGGCGGGGTTGATATAGAGGTCTGATATAACCGAGTAGTAATCGGCGTAACCGCAGAACCAAGGCAATTGTTGAATTAAATGCAATTAAAAGTACAAAGTTCGCCTATTGTTTCCACTCGCTGACACGCCCTCTAATATTCCCAGACCGCCCCCTTTTGAGAGAGGGTCTCTTTCCTAAAGGTCTTGTAAATATTTGTGCAGCAGGAGTAGCTTTCGCCAAGGGTTTCCAGCAGATAAGATAGGGATTCCGACGTGTCATCATTATATTTCACATTCTTCGCAAATCTGATCTTCCTTTGTTTCTATTTTGGTGGGGTAAACAAATTGCATTATTGTTATTATTTGACTCATGATTGCAGAGTTATCTACGTGCTTTTTGCTCAAAATCAGAGCTCATTAGTAATTGTTTACAATCCAAATATTATCGGGATTTCTTGGAAATAGTTTACTATTCTTAGATTGTAAACATTTCAACTTAAACCTGACTGTTTGTGCAGAAATGCACTTATACGGATGACTCATGGGTGCAATCGGTCAATTTTAATCAATTTCCATTTTATATGAGGCTCGCTTGAGTGTTTGTCGCACCCAAATGAACCCCCGAATTCCTTGATAAGCCCGTATAATGCGCTTTTAATTGCCTCGAACTTATTTATATTTTCTTTTTCTTTGGGTTGATAATTTTGATGGTTTTGTTTTGATTTTTGTTGCTGGTTTTGGGGGCCGACGTCAGCAGTTGATCGAGGTCCAGCCTCCTCCGGCATTTTGGCACGATCTATTCTCTCGCCGCTCTTAATTGCCCAACTGTGGTGATCAGCTGGCTTTTTAATGGTCAAGCAGGGTGGGTTTTTAACAGATTTATAGATACAGATAAATATATTTTCTGAAATACTTATGATACATTTATTATAATCTTTATTTAGTAATTTTTTTGTTACAAATTCTTTTTTATACATTTTTTAAGAAAATCTTTTTAAAAACCTATTTAACTGGGGGTTTGTTTTTGGCTCTTTTAGATCTTAATAGATCGTCTTTAAAAGTACTTAACTCTCCCAAATGTCTCCCCAAAATGTGAGATATTTTCAGCTATTTATTTAGCTACTTTTTGTTCGAAATCAACAAGACTTGCCTCCGTTCTTCGCGGCTGAAAAGTCAACAAACGCAGCGCAGAGTAGGTGACAAGAGAGAGATAGAGCGGCACAGACAGAAAGAGAGGGGAAGAGGGGACTTTGAGGGGTCTGAGGGGGGTTGCTTTGGGGCCCGACTCGTTTAGACTTTGCAGACTTTGTACTTTGCCCCACTGAACTTTGGACCGGCCAACCGACTGAAGCCAAGCGAAGCGGTTTTCGATGGACCCCAAGGGGCCGTCGGGGGTTCGGGGATTCGGGGGAATATACGGCGAATGCACGAAATGATTCTCTTATTTTTTACTCGCTTATTTATTCATTATGATGTGCGGCTGTGTGTTCGGCTCGTTTGTGGGTTGTTTTCTTCAATTTGAGCAACTTGTTGGCGGCTATTTATAATGCTTATTTTTAACCGAATGCGATTTCCGACTGCGCAAATTTAGGCGAACAATCCCCCAATCAGCCACCAACCACCTCCCCCTTTTCGTTGCTCGTAATCCGAATAAGTTCGTTTCTGACGACCTTCACCTCAGCCCTGGAGACCGGTTATGAGGTCAGAGTAACGAGAAGTCAAGGCCAGCGAAAGGGTCTGTAGAGGGAAAACAAATAAGATCTGTTGGGGAACTTATGGTATACCATTTTTACAGTACTTTAATACAAGTAAGATCAGTTGGAAACTCATATTATACCATTTTTACAGTCTTTTAATGCAAGTAAGATCAGTTAGGAACTCATATTATACCATTTTTACAGTACTTTAATACAAGTATGTAAGATCAGTTGGAAACTCATATATTATAACATTTGTACAAAACTTGAATACAAGTAAGATCAGTTAGGAACTCATATTATACCATTTTCATAATATTTTTATTACTATCAGATTTTCCAACGAACTGACCTTGGCTAAATCTTTGGATTTAGACCTGACTTTCAATCTGCTAAATCCCAACACTAAAACAGATAAATAAAACAGGCGATTTTGCTTTCGCTGATTAAGCTGCCATTGTCATTTGAATTAGGCAGCTGCGGATTATCTTATCGCCTCTGGGAATTTTTATGGGGCTCTTGGGAAGGTCTTTAATTGGGTGGTAAGCGATTTAGCCCCATATCAGTGGGGGGCATTACTTTCATAATTGCTCTGGTTAATTTCACCATACCACCCATAACACCTGTTCTCTATTGTAGTTTTGGGATCTCTCTAACCATAAATATTCCACTCGCACATATGATTCCACTCGAAACGTTCTTCAGATAAGATTCGTGTGGCACCATTTGGGTTTTCCCAGGTTTTGATTTTGATTTGTCGTTATCTGCAGATTTGGCTGATTTTCATGAGATTTTATTGCAGCTGGGGTTGTTTTGAGCCTCTAAGATCGTGGCTTATTGAAATATCTATATTAATATTCTGAAATTCCCTGTTTCAGGTCTGTGTGATCACCGATCGCCAGTACACCTTCGCCCAGATGCGAGATGCCAGTGCCGCCTTCGCCGTCCGTCTGCAGACCAAATTCCAGCTGCACAAGCCCGATGTTCTGGCCATCTGTCTGCCGAACATCCCCGAGTATCCCATCGCCACCCTGGGCGCCATCGAGGCGGGCCTCACGGTGACCACAGTGAATCCCGTCTACACGCCGGGTAAGAAAGAAGGGTCTTGATTTTTGGTTAGGCAAAAAGCCGGTGATAAGATATCTACTCACTGTACAGCACTTTGTTTTTTTATTATATAGCAGACAATGGGCTGAAATGCTTTGAAAACAAAAAAATATTTCAAAAGAATAGGAACAAAAGATTTAAGATAACAGCTTTAACAATTCATTGTGATGTAATTGTAAGGGGAGATACAATAGTTTTGTACTTAGAAATATAAAAATAGGTTAGATTAGGATTTAATTTTAACCTTGGGTAGTATCTACTAAAAGCTATCTAGTTATTTGTGCAAATACACCTTTAAAAGGTTTTAATAACCCAAGCCATAACGAATCATATATGCACATATATCACGATTACCCCCCGTAAACCCTTCATAAAAGTTTGGGGCAAATAAAAGTTAAACGGCTAATTAGGCAAACAACTAGCTATTTGCGTGACCACCGCTGTGCCAGTGTGTTTATTGGGGGCTCTTGAGTGCGTCAAAGGCTCCTTATCGGGGGTCTTTGGGCGGTGACATCTGTATTTAGGGGTTCCAAAGTCGAAAGATCGTCACTAATAGTCACATTTCGATTGCAGACGAGATCGCCAGGCAGCTGACCTTCAGCGGGGCCAAGTTCCTGGTGGGCACGGTGTCCGGATTCGCGACCCTGAGCCAGGCCAGCAAGCTGGTGGGCCGGCAGATACCCATCGCCGTGGTGCGGACCAGTGCGGAGGAGGCCCTGCCCGAGGGGGCCATCGACTTCAGCGAGCTGACGAGCGCCCAGAACGTGCGCTACGAGGACCTGGTGGCGCCCCAGGAGGCCTCCGCCGACGACATGGTCTTCCTGCCCTTCTCCTCCGGCACCACCGGGCTGCCCAAGGGCGTGATGCTCTCGCACAACAACATCACCAGCAACTGCGAGCAGGTGCAGGCCTCGCTGCCCCTGGACCTCCTGGGCCCCCAGGAGACGCTGCCCGGCGTCCTGCCCTTCTTCCACATCTACGGCCTCACCGTCGTGATGCTCTCCAAGCTCGGCCAGGGCTGTCGGCTGGCCACCATGCCCGCCTTCAAGCCGGACGACTTCATGCGGTCGCTGGACCAGTACAAGGGTAGCATCCTCAACCTGGTGCCTCCCATTGGTGAGTTAAGCTAAAATAATATTGTGGGTTAGGGGAAAAAGTTCCTTGGCCAAGTTATAGCAAAAAAACCAAAAGAAAAAATGCACTTTTTTGTCCCGAATTCCGAATTCCCGAATTTCCCGAATTTCCAAAAAAAAACACCGTTTTTTGGCCGGAACAATGGAAATATTTATTCAAATATGGATTGTAATACCTTTCTGAACTCGTTATTAAATTTCCAGTCGATTCACATTTAAATCTGGGCATTTTATTTTTTGGCCAATTTTCGCAAAAAATCATGATGTTACCCCTTATAAAAAATGCGAAAATTGGCGAACATTTTATTTTTTAAAAATCAAACGTAAAGTATCATGGATTTATTTATTATTTTGTTATCTGTTCAAAACAGTATGTATTTTTGGCGTAGGTCTATTTTTGTCCAAGTTACAGCAAAAAAAGCAAACAGAAACAATTCATATTTTACCAAAAACCCAGATCCCAGTTTTCCAAGCAAAAATAATTAGTTTTTTGGCCGAAACAATGGAAATATTTATCCAAATATGGATTGTCATACCTTTCTGAACTCGTTATTAAATTTCCAGTCGATTCACATTTAAATCTGGGCATTTTATTTTTTGGCCAATTTTCGCAAAAAATCATGATGTTACCCCTTATCAGAAATGTGAAAATTGGTGAAAATTTTATTTTCTTAAAATCACACGGAAAGTAACATGGATTTAATTACTAAATTGTAATCTGTTCAAAACAGTATGTATTTTTGGTGTAAGGCCATTTTTGACCAAGTTATAGCAAAACAACCAAAAGAAAAAATTCACAAGCCAAAATCCCGAATACCGATTATATTCCATATATATTTAACAAGTGTTAAATAAATGTTTTTCATAAATTTATTTGTGAATTATTTTACAACAGACAGTCTACTTTTCGATTTGCATAGCTGCTTAAAATAATTATCACTGTATGTTATCAGATCGACAAATTGGAAGTGTAGGTAAGCTAAAAAGTATAGAACAGGTTTTAATCAACAAGGCAAAGTTGTTAAAAGTACACCTATACAAACTGGATTACCGGGCTTGATATACTATTTACGGAAGGCAAGAGTCATACTGGTTTTAGGTGCTCTTTACTAGCATTTTTACAATTTTAAGTATATTGAGAAGTTCTTCTTATCTGATAATGATTAATGAAACCCAGTATTTAAATCTATTAATTTGCATATTCGTTTCCCCAGCCCTGTTCATGATCAACCACCCCAAGATGACGCAGGAGACGGCGCCCCATCTGAAGGTGGTGATGAGCGGAGCAGCTCCCATTGGCCAGCACGACGTTGAGCGCTTCCTGCACAAGTGAGTTGGCGATGGAACATCTCACGATGACCTCAGCTAATAATATGTCACTTCTGCAGATTCCCGAAGGCCACCTTCAAGCAGGGCTACGGCATGACCGAGGCCTCGCCCGTGGCCCTCCTGACGCCGGAGGGCAACAAGGTCTACGCCTCCACCGGAGTGCTGCCGGCCAGCACGGAGGCCAAGATCGTGCCCCTGGACGGCGTGGACGCCAAGGGCGTGGGCCCGCGCACCACCGGCGAACTGTGCGTCCGTGGGCCGCAGGTGATGGCCGGCTACCTGAACAACGAGGAGGCCAACAAGGTCACCTTCTATCCGGGCAACTGGCTGCGCAGCGGCGACGTGGCCTTCTACGACGAGGACGGGCTCTTCTACATCACGGACCGCATGAAGGAGCTGATCAAGGTGAAGGGCTTCCAGGTGCCGCCGGCCGAGCTGGAGGCAGTGCTGCGCGACCACCCCAAGATCCTGGAGGCGGCCGTCTTCGGTATTCCCCACGAGCTCAACGGCGAGGCTCCGCGCGCCATTGTGGTCCTGCGCCAGGGCGAGAAGGCCAGCGCCGAGGAGATCTCCGCCTACGTGGCCGAGCGGGTGGCCCACTACAAGAAGCTCGAGGGCGGCGTGATCTTCGTGGACGAGGTGCCCAAGAATCCCACCGGCAAGATCCTGCGCCGCGAGCTCAAGGAGAAGTTCTCCGACTAGACGACGTCCAGCGGAGGGATCTTCATAGGCTAAGGCTATATTTTTTGTGATTTTTTTTTGTTCGTCTCAATCGGGGATGATGGCCCATAGATCCATGGGGTTCTTCAAGAGCCTCATTGGTTTCGATGGCGCCGAGCCCCGCAGAACATGTACGTATATGATGAACATCAATGTTGGCCCCGGGATCCCCGATCCGTGGGCTCTGGTTTAGACATTGCATTTACCACTTCGAAAATACTTAGTTCTTAGGCTTAGGCATAGGTCTCGATTAGTCGCTCGATTGGTCCATAGTTAGTAAGCGTAGATTAGGCAGACGTTAGGCCCTATCCATAAACAAGTACGTAACTGTAAAGTGTAATCTGTATGCTTGTACTCTAACCTTTGATTATACTTAATGACGAACACGATATTTTACTATGATATTCCCCTATATAACTACATATAAATATCTTTTTTTTGCCTAGTACCATAAGATAATTGATTGTTAATTGTATTGAAAGACGGCGGCATGCCAAATACATTACTATATATGCCATGTATGCCATGATGTTTGAAAATAAAGACGAAATGAACTAGTTGAAATGGACGAGTTTTTTATTTAAGGGAAAATAGTTCTGTAAAAAATTGTGACCCTACCCCTTATAAAAAACGCAAAAAATCATAATCGTGTTTTTTTCACAAAAATATCAGTATTTTTGGCGCAACATGAGAAAAAACGGTCTGAATATTAAGTGTCATACCTTTTTGAGCTCGTAATTAAATTCCCTATCGATTGGCATTCTAGTATTAAACTTTTAACTGTTTTAAATTTTGTGTAAAAAATTGTGACCTTACCCCTTATAAAAAACGCAAAAAATTATTTTATTTTAGGCGTAACATGAGAAAAAACGGCCAGAATATTAAGTGTCATACAAGTACGTAACTGTAAAGTGTAATCTGTATGCTTGTACTCTAACCTTTGATTATACTTAATGACGAACACGATATTTTACTATGATATTCCCTTATATAACTACATATAAATATCTTTTTTTAGACTTGTACCATAAGATAATTGATTGTTAATTGTATTAAAAGACGGCGACATATAAATATCTTTTTTTTGCCTTGTACCATAAGATAATTGATTGTTAATCGTTTTAAAAGACGGTGGCATGCCAAATACATTACTATATATGCCATGATGTTTGAAAATAAAGACGAAATGAACTAGTTGAAATGGACGAGTTTTTTTATTTAAGGGAAAATAATTCTGAGTGAAACGGTTGGTTTTTTCGTGGCTCAAAATTGGATGTAAAATTTATGTTTAAACTTAAAACCGCGTAGCCCTTTTGATTCTTCCACTTTTCGTATAAACCACATTGTTTTACAAAGTCACGTTTGAAGTATATTAAGCAACAATTCACTCTCAAAAAACACACAATTTTACAGGTATTTTTCAATTTATTTATTTACGACAAAATACACAAAATTTTACATTTGATTTATTTAGGTTTAGCTTTTAGTTTAGTTCTTCGGTTGGTTGTTGTTCTTGTTCTTTTTCTCTTTCACACTGCATTACAATTAAAATTACTTGCACTTAATATACAATAGAAAAAAAAATATATATGTGGGTGTGTGTGTGTCTAATGGGTGTGTGTGTGATTCGGAAAAGTGCTTACAAAAATTAGGGTTAATTACTCTAACAAAACGAAAGGGCTGGATAAATTGTTTAACTATGTAAATTCCAGTTAGATGTTAGTAAATAACAAAATTAGTTCCCTTTTTTTAATATATTTTATTTATATTTTCTTGCCTTTTGCTATAAACTAAACAGTGTAAGAATAAAGTACAAAAATTGTAAATGCATATTCGTAGTTAAATATGTGTTATAATATATATCAAAAAAACATGAAAAAATATATTAATCGACATAGACATAGTTTCATGAAAGTTTTGTATAACAAGAAATAAATATTGATTTCTCTTTGTGCACTAAAGTGTTGGTAAGTGTGTGTGTGTGGGTTTTGGAAGAGCGCCAACTACAGAGAAACCAGTGTTGTAAAGCTGCATATGACTTATTAACAAATGACATCAGTCGATCGAGTAAAATATGATAAATTTGGCCTTTTGTATTTCTAGCAACTATCAGACATTGTGAAAGGAAAACAAAATTAAATATGATTTACTGAAAACGAAAAATGAGCCCGTTATGGCACGTCCAAATAAAAGTAAACAATTAACAAAATACAGGAGAAACATGTAAGAGTTTAAGATTATATTTAAACTATAAACTATAAACTATAATTGGGGAGTCTGAAAGAATGCCAGTTGTTATACAAACTCTACATTTGGATGAGTTTGGCCGTTGACTTTTATGAATGGGAACTCGATCGGTCGTCTTTTATAGTCGCACCCTCTCTCTTTCTCTTTTCATTTGGCTCACTAGCTTATAGATTTGGCTTTAGTCGATAGGCAGTAGTTGTAGTTTTGGACAGATGTTATGTATTCCGTTAGCAGATCGAAATTGTGTGAGAAAGGGAGAGGGAACGTATCTGCAGCTTTACAACACTGTAAATTGTTTTATACCTTTACAACACTGTCTGGCATATGAAATTTTTGATGCGGTTACTTAGAAGAGCTCTTTGTTTATAGCATGTCTGCATGTATATAGTATATATAGTATAGTAAATAAATAGCTAACACTCTGCTTAAATGGTTTTCGCTTTAAAGTTATACAAATTTCACGTTGATGTTTTGTTATCGTTATCGTTATCGGGTTATCGTTTTCGTTTTCGAGAGAAAAGGCCACAAAATGTTGCGTACGAAATGCATAACTTTAGCTGAGATTAACGTTGGTTTTTCTTTTCTTTTGTTTTTTTGATTGTTACCCGGGCAAACATCACACACACACACACTGGCACACCACACAGACCAGACGAGTGTATGTGTGTATGGCATGTGTGCATATACATATACAAAGATATATATATATATATATATAAATATAATATCGGAGTACATTTTGCTACGTTCGATTGCAATTCGAAACTCAAATTTGAAGTTTCAAGTTCGCTTCGCTGTTGTCTCTCTCTAACAAATGCACACTAGCTCCGTCCTCTTCTTTCGCTCTCCTGCCATCTCCTTCTTGTCCCTAGCCGTTTTCAAATCGGTTACAATTCCTTTGCGTTGCGTTACGTTGTCATTGCCATTTCCTGGATATCCCATTCCATTAGGTTTCACGCCTTGGCCCCGGGAATCTTGGACAGAACCTTGGACAGATCCACTCCGGTGAGGGCGTTGATCGAGGGCGGCAGCTGGGCCACCAAGCGGGTCACGTCGTTGGTAATATTATCGTTGCCGCCAATCAGGACAATCTCCTCCGTCTTGGCCAGCGGTGCAGCCACCTCGGCGGCAATCTGTGTGGGGATTGTAAAACCATTTTAGTTCCGATATTAATATGGTATAAATCCAAAAATCACTAACCTTCGGCAGCGATTCGAGCACAATGTTCATGATGGCCGCGTCGCCATACTGCTTGTACACATGGGCCTTCATCCGCATGCGTTCCGCCTCCGCCTTGCCCACCAACTCGATGGCATGGGCCTCCGCCGATCCGATCTTCCGGATGCGCTCCGCCTCGGCACGGGCACCCTCAATGGTCTGGCATCTGTGGAAGGGCGGGAAAAAAGGTTTTGAGCATGGGTTTCGAGTAAAGGGTACATATAGAGTCTATAACTATATTTTAGATATTTATTGAATTAAATTGTTTAGCTTAATTCCTTTATAAATGACACGAACTCACTCCAACATCAAATTACTGGCCTTATGGCTAGAGATATATTTTGCGTGCTGACTGCAATTATTCGTGCTGAAATTGAGTTTATCTACAGGTTATTAATAACCACCTACAATTTGCACAATATGTAAGATAATTCCATATTATATAATTACTTCTAAATCGAAATAATGAAAATCAAAAAGAGGAGACCATAGTGGCATCTCAAAGTGCTTGGATCTAAAGAATTCACGTAGTTACATATGCAGAAGTACTTAAAATGCTTGCATCTTAATAATTCGAGTACATAAAAATACATAAAATGCTTGGATCTGAAGAATTCGCGTAGGTGCCCTATACTTTTTAGATTAGACTATTTCACATCTCAAAAATGCTTGGGTCTCAAGAATTCGTATAGTTCTCTGATACTTAAAATGCTTGGATCTAAAGAACTCGAGTAGTTTTCTGATACTTAAAATGCTGGGATCTAAAGAATTCGCGTGGTTTCCCAATACTTTTCAGATTAGACTATAGTCACATACATAATGCTTGGGTCTCAAGAACTCGCGTATTTCTCCAATACTTACTGCTTGGCCTGGGCGAGGGTCTGGAGGCGGAAGGCCTCCGCCTCGGCCGGCAGCTTGACGGTGCCGGTGAGCTCGCGATCCTTGCGCTGCACCTCCTGCGACTCGATCTCGATCTGCTTGCGCCGCTCCACCACCTCGATCTGGATCTCCTCGTTACGGATGCGCTGGCGGATCTTGGCCGCCTGCAGTTCGTAGGCCAGCTGCGACTCGGCCTTGGCCGTGTTGATCTCCTGATCGAAGTTGGCCTTCTGCAGCTTGTACATCCTGGTGTTGTCCTCGATCTTCGTGTCCGTCGAGTACTTCACGTCCATGGCGCTCTTCTCGCACTCGGCCTCGCGGATGCCGGCATCTCGGTTGGCCTCCGCCACGCCGGCGTCGGCGTCCCGCTTCACGACGGCCGTCTGGGCCTTGCCCAGCGAGGCCAGGTACTGCACATCATCGTAGACGTCCTTGATGGTGAAGGAGAGGATCTCGATGCCCATGCGGCCCACGTCCGGGGCGGCCACCTCGCGGACCAAGGCCGCGAACTGGTCGCGGTCCTTGTAGACCTCTTCGACTGTAAGCGTTCCTGCAAGGTCACAAGCGAAGTAATCGAACATTAGATGGGTGTCGTTTAGGGGGAGGTAAAAATGTGGGAATTTAATACCGAGGCTAATGTAAACACAAAAAAAAATTGTCAAAAAGTCCCCAACCACAAAAAATTGTCAATTTTGTCAAGGATATGGGTGTGTGTCTTTGCTAATTGTATGTATTTGTTGCTGTGAAAGTAACTATTTACTTTGTAGAATTGACAATTGTTTGTGGTTGGGGATTGTTTGACAATTATAACAGTTGATTTTACCAAGTTTTTTTTGTTGTGTGTACTGGATTATTTAAAAGCCCCTAGAAATTGTTTAGGAACCATGTCATTTATAATCTATATCTATATCTAAGATGATTTTAAATAGTATTAGCATATACTCAGTATGCTTCTTAACGGCTTCAAATAATCTAATACAACAAAATTAATTTAAAAAAATATTATTTAATATAAAAAATATATTTTGATTTTATTTGTTTAGATCAGTGTAAACCCAGTCTAACGGGTCTGTATAAAATACCTAAATACTTCATTATGACATGCAATTATGCAATTTAGTTTGCAATATACACAAATCACGTTTTCAGATCGGAATTAAATTGTCGGGAACCTTGGAATGCAAATATCGGCACACGTACTTAAATGGAAGGACAAATTGCTAGTTTTTAGGAAATAAATTCGCTTGATAAACAAATAAGTACGAATATGTTTAGGAGATAAGAGTCTTGTTAGTTGGTTAGATAGCAAAGCGACTATAAATTGGGGTGAAATATTATTGTTCTACTATAAATGGGGCTTCGTGGGGTGGCTCCTCCCTCTCTTTCTCCCACTCTTTCCACCCATTAATCGATGACCTTACCGCCTGACCACCAGCGAGGTGACGCCCACTATCAGGGCCACCTTGAAGACGCCCATCCACACGGCGGACATGTCGGCGAACAACTGTTCCAGTGGCCACCGAAGGGGCTCTACTTATTGGATTGCTATCTCTGCGCTGCTTTGCTGACACTATCTAGCCATCTATCTTGCTGGCTTTTAATTAAATCATGCCCTGTTCTCCTCCAACTCTGACGTCATTTGTCGCAGTCTTATCGCTTATCAGTATCAGTTGATAGGAGTGACGTCACTTGGGACTTGAGAAAAAGGGGTTCGAGCGGGATTTAATCGGATCGCAGTGGTAGCACTGAGATCACAGCTGTTTTCGAAGGCCAGGTCTCCATGGCACCCGCAATTATTATTATATTAACTTTTGGCCTCCGACTATTCACACGCGATTGAATAAAAAAAAAAAGGAAAAGAAACCCCAACAACCAGAGCGTCTCGCGATGCGCTTACAACTGACTGACTGACAGCTCAAATTGTCCGTAGACTCGGATTCGGTTTCGGAATGGGTATATAGGTATGGGTAAGGGAATCGGCACTGGAATCGGGTACCGGCTCGCAAACTGAAATTGTAATCGCGCCGCCAATTGGAAACCGCCTTGAGGTCTCGAGCTTCTCGTAAACACACTATAGACTAAACTATTGTAAACTATGTTCATATAACGACTCGGGTTCGATGGGCTCATAAACCCTCGACTCGAGTTATGTTTAATTAAAAGCTGTAGATTGGCCATCAAGGTCGTGGGCAGGTCTGGGCAAATAGAACTGCGAAGAGTTGCGAATGCGAACTTGGCATTCTACTATTACTATAGTAAGATGTATAAAAAATAATTACAATGTATAACATAATATTTCAAAGCAAGTAATAGTCGAAATATGAAATTGGCGATTCGATAGAGAGGAAATATAATACATATCATATCTTTAAAAATTAATAACATTTATATTTATAATAGTCGGAAAATCTATATTAAACAGGAAAATTATATTATCCATTTAAGTTTATAATTAGAATGTGAACGTTTAGCATGGAAAACGGGTTTCTTAGGGGGCTAGTCATTCAATCGCAGGTTAATCAATCATATAGGCACTCCAGGTAAAGCTTAATAATAATATATTCAATGCACATATCATATTTCGCACTTTTTATTTTGTATTATAGGCATAAACGGTTATTACATTTATAATGAGAGGTATTTCGGCAAGGAAAACGTTAGGGCGAAGTAGGCGCTGTCCCTAACCTCGTTACACATTTCATTTTCCCCACCTCAAATAGTTCAGTATCATTTTCCACTCCCAACGTAACGTACACCCAAAAATAAATCGTCTCACTCTCGCTACGGATCCAGTTACAGTATTCTTTCGTTTTTTTCAAGTAAAAAAAAAACACAAAAATATAGTTTCAAACCGAGTTACAAAGATCAGTTGATATTCTATCAAAACACAAAGGCTATGATGTCCTCGCTGCGGCGTTCTCATGGCGGCGGTCGTGATTTCTTGCAGGAGAACAAGCAGAATGTCTCGCGAATGGAGACCAACGGCAGATGCCTAGCGGCAGCCAATGCCCGCCGGGTGCCCCTGTGGCGTCCGGTGGTGCTCCACTACTCGGAGAAGCTGCGTCCCCATGGCCGGCTGCGTCCTCGCCAGCCGCAGTCCCACGAGGCTCCCGATCTGCGCAGGCAGCCAGCGAATCCGTACGATTTGGCCAAACGCCAGGAGGTCCGAAGGGAGCAGGAGCGCCTGCAGGGCGGCTGGGAGGACCAGCAGAAGCAGAGGGCGACGAGGAAGTGCTGCAACGGTTGCCACTGTCATCACGGTCAGGGTCACCAGGCTGAGATAGGATCTCCCCTTCAGGGTCACCAGGCTGGGATGGGATCTCCCCATCAGGGTCACCAGGCTGAGATGGGAACTCCGCATCAGGGTCACCAGGCTGAGATAGGAACTCCGCATCAGGGTCACCAAGCAGAAGCGTCTGCCCCCCATCAGGGTCACCAAACTGGGGAAACGGACGTGATGATGTCCAAACAGGGCGAAGGTGATCAGGTTTCTTTATCTTCCCGACTATCCCGTTCATCTCGTCGCTCCCAGAGGATCGCCACTCAGAATCCCCAGGAGAACACCGCTGGCGAGGCACCTTTGAGCGCCCGCAGCAGTGCCTCCGCCAGGACCCTCAAGTCCAAGCGATCCGTTTCCCAGGAAAGTGTGCGCTCGAATGCCACCATCAAGTCCAACATCACGGTGGCCTCCAGAAGCACCACGGCCTCGAAGAGATCGCAGGTTAGTCGCAGGTCGCAGATGATGGAGGTAATGCCGCCTCCGGCGCATCTGCAGGATCAAAAGCCCGCGGAGCAGGTGGTTCAGTCACCGCCAGCTGCCTACGAGGGCTACACACCATTGACCACCGACGAACGCAACGCTGCCCTCCAGGATGCCCACTTCAAGTACGGCAAGCTGGTCGAGGAATATAACCACCTGCCCGTTTCGGAGCCAACTTTGCGCGTGCGCAATCGCAAGATCGCCATCGAACGACAGCTGGACGAACTGGACTATGCCATCAACATGTTCGACCAGCCCCACCTGGATATGTACTACAAGAAGTGATGATCGCACCCCGCTTGTTATTGCTTTCAAAGCATGTTGCCCGTTTCCAAATTGAGTTGTTTGCCATAAAAACTTTGAAACTTGAACTTCACATAAAAACAGATCCGAATTCGAACTACCAGGGCAAAAATACGAAAGCCCGAAGTCGTAAAGATCAAAACTCACAAATTAAAGAAAAGTAACTCATAATTCACTAAAACATGGAACTATAACAATATCGAACGTAAAATTTAAAAAGAAGCATTATGATAAAAAAAAAAAAATTATGAAGACCAAAACAAATTCAATGAAAATTCGAACTGCATGAATATAAAATCGAATACAACAATATATTTCAAAGCGACCAGATTCTTAAAGCTTAATTCATTTGTTTTGTTGTTTTAATTTCTCTAAGCGAAAGCTCTTTTTCGCCCCCAAAAGTAGGCATCGATCTATCTAACGGGAGGCATTATAAATAACTAAAATATAATAGTAGTAGTTCGATATTCGTGAGGTGACCCATAATATTAAGAATTAAAAAACCGAAATGGTACACTGATAAAAAAAAACGTAGTAAGTCCAAGAATTTTATATTTATTTTAAAGATTTTCCGGTATTATTTTCATCCATTGCAATTTTTATTAATTTTTAATATGAAAATATTGCATTTAACATTTATAGTTGATATAAATATTTTGAACTTAGATTTGAATATAAAATCATTTATTCGAACCTAATATTTTCAACCTAAATTCAATTATTTTCAAATTAAATTATGCATTATAATATGTTTTATAGTTTTATAGTAAATATTATGATTTTGTATTTAATTCAAATACGTACTACAAATCTTTACATTAACTATGCAGATATTTAGTTTTACTATTGGATTTTTTTATCAGTGTAGGTACAAATACATATGTATGTATCTTTAAAAGTTTGTTTGTAAATTTCTTGTATAATTATAATAATGTGGAAGGCATAACATTCTATAATCTGACTATAGGGTTTTCGAATAGGGTTTGGTGACCCCGATTTATTTTTTTTCTTAATTTTGTAAGAATTTTAAAAAGATTACTCATTAAAAGTGGTAGTTCTTTTAAAGAGTAATCTTTTTAAAATTCATACTTATGTAAATTATGTAAAATCTATGAAAATATAACAAAAGGTTCTTGAAAGAAATGGGTTTCCTACCAATGTTTTTGGGCACTTAAAATCCCCTTCAATCCCACTATCACCTAGTACTTACCCAATATGGCCCTCAGGTGTCCTTCGAGGGTCTGCAGGATCGTCTGCTTGATCTCCTTGACGCTCTTGCCCAGAAATTGCTCGCTGGCAGTGCCTAGAAGCTCGTCGGCCTGATGGTGGAAATAATAAACATTCATCATCTGTACGTGTGTGTGTGTGTTTGTGTGGGTGTGTGTGTGGGTTGGGCATGTGTGGGTGTGTCACCATGTCGGTGTGCGTGTGTGTAAGAAGGGCATTTTGTAGGTTCGATTGATTGATTTGTTAAATATATAATATTTTTAATTTTGATCACGGGTTTGTTTTAGTTTATTTATGATGTTGTTGTTTTGTCGGTTTCATTTAAATTATAGTTCCCCCACACACACGCACATGCACACATAGACAGAGCGACAGAGAGATATATTCATATATATATATGTATTTATAAGGTATTCATAGAGATATATATGTATATAGAGCGATACATGGAGTATAACGGTAACAGCAGCAACCAGAGCAGTAACGGTAGCAGTAACGGTAGTGGAGCAGTAGAACAATTTAGATTTAAATGATTTTTGTTGGTTGAATGCATGTGTGTTTTGTTTTTTTTGTTGTTTTTTTGGTTAATTATAGTTGATTTCGTTTACAGTTACAGTTAGTTGCGGATTAGTTTTATATATATTTTTTTTTTTGATGAGTTGAACGTTGAACGATCGGTCAGCAGGGTTTTTGGTCGATTTTTTGGTGGTGGTGAAAAGAAAGTAGAGAAAAAAGAGAGTAGAACACAGAGATCAACATGGTTTCGATTTTCGATATTTTCATTGTATTATTTTGCAGACTGTACTTTTCTTTCTCCTTCTTCTTCCTCCTCAGCTTCTGATGATGATGATTGAATGACTTCGATAAACGCAAAATGCATACGAAAAACGAATATATTTGAAAGCACATGCATTTAATATTAAATAATGGATCATGATCCCTTTTCGCTAAGTGTGTGAGTGGATGCGTGGGCGTGTGTGTGTGTGTGTGTGCGTGTGTGGGTGGGTGGTTAGGGTGCTTGATAATAAAAATGAAAGTACAAATATTAATTTAATTTTAATAAACTCTTAAATGGACTTAAAAGGACACAAAACCAACGAGAATCGAACCCAGGATAGCAAATCAAATAAATGCAATAATAAACATACCTCGTCGTTATTATAATCGTTATGCTTATACGAAGATGACTGCAAAATCGAATGGAAATAATTAAGTAATAGAACATAATTTTGAGGCAGGCAAATCTTAGTATATAAATCGATCATAATGGCGACTAATCTGAAAGGTGAAGTGCATTTTTGTTTTTATTATTTGGTGCAGCATTCACTGATATTTGTGATCAGACAAGTGGAGTGTTTTGATGTGATATAGGGTTAGGTCACATTTTTAAAAATTTCGGAGCTGGTAAAAATTTAATATAAATTAAAAAATTTACGGACTTCATTTTTTAGGACAAAAACAAGTTAATATTAAAGATTCTTAATATTCAAACATCTAAAATCTGAAAATCTAGATAGTTGAGTTGAAGATCAACAGATCCCGAAAACCAGTGATGGGATGGCTAAACCTTTGAAAGTGAGTTAAGATTAAAACGGTAAAAGGGAAACATTAAATAATTTTTGGTAAACAATGAAGGAAACTTTGAGAAAAATAGAATGAACAATACTACGACGAAACAGAATCAAGAGATGTGAGTGATTAATCAGGAAATCGAATTATAAATAATACATGATACTGTCCGGTTCACGGATATGTCTGAAAAGTCAAGTAAATTCACGATATTCCGGTCACACAGTCACTGTCCAACACAGCCAATAAACTGAAGATCAACCTAAATAAAATAAAATACAAGGGGAAGGGAGCAAAACGGTCGTAAATCCACAGTTTTTACCTTTTCACTCAACAAAGCTAGTGGGAATTTTGTAACAAATAATAATTTGATAATAAGTACCGAAGAAAAGGGTGTTCTATTGAATAACTGAGATACGGCAAAACAAGGACATACAGGATACACGGGGTGTTCGATGAGTTCTACGTGTTGTTCTAGGGCTGCATCTAGTATCTAAGTCTACGTGGGAGAGATCGTGAGATCGCAGGGCTGGATGATCGCAACTTACTTGGCGGTGGTCGGATTGAGAGCACTTGCTAGGCTAAATATGCATTCGATGGGGATGGAGGTTGGATTACTTGGGGGAATCGGGCGGGAAATGTACAAAACAAAGAGCCAAACATTTGATTAAAGTAAGTTCGATACGGATCGGTTATAGAGAAGATATGTACTATGTATATAAACGGGTGCAGGCAGGCTACCGAATCGCTACATTCGGCACTCTAGTCGGCTAAGAATATCGGGTACAACAAACCAACAAATCTTGCATACGAAACTCAGGAAGTCAGGAACTGAAAAACTCAAACTCGGGCAAGCTTCAATCACTTTCGCTCAGATTGGGGGGTGCAGAAGAGAAAAGGGTGGCCCGCGTACCCACAAACGAGCGGAGATCGGGTGGGCAGAGCCATAATAGGGTGTATCTACGGATTCAGCGGGGGATCGTACCTTCATGATCTTGCACTGGGCCACTCCAGTCACCGTCAGCGGAACGCCCTGGGAGGTCTCCACGTTCTCGCACATCGGATTGAGGGTCATCACATTGAGGGAGAGTCGCTGCACATCGGTCACCAGCCACCACGCCCACGCCCAGCCGCCCACAATCGTACGCTTCTTGGTCGATCCACAGCAGCCACCTGAAAGAAATGGCAAAAAAATTGAGATGTTGGTTATTTAATTGAAATAAATCAAGATACGCTTACTAGGAATATAGATTAAATTTATGATAATGATAAAACAACATCTAACAACATAATCAGACAATTCTCAGCTCTTTCCAAGAAAAATAATTTTTTGACCAATTTTTGTTTTTGGCAAAAAATGGTCAAAAATGGCCAATCGATTGGGAATTTTATTATGAGTTAATCGAGGTGTGAGATTCTTTAGTTTGACCTTATTTGGGACCATTTTGATTTAAAAGACTGATTTTTAGATCAGTTAAATTTGTAGTAAAAAGTTTAGAATATATTTTTTATATCATATTCCATCTGCCCTTCCTCAACATTTTCTCGATAGCATAATTTAAATAATAAAGTAATGTAATTAATTTGAGATATAATCAAATTTAAGGACAAAGAGTCTTCATAAATTGTAAAGAATAAAAATGATATGAATAAAAAGGTAAATAGAGAGGTAAGTTGTGAGTTCTTATTTTTCTTGGTATCTTTTCTTTTCCATTGTAACCCTGACTTAGCATTTACTCTTGGTTGAAAAAAGGTTCGTAGGTCTTTGAAAATCTTTTTCAGTTAACCAAAAGTGTGTGTTCTCAACTTTTTCATAGTCTACCTCCCCTTTTGAACCCCCTTTCGATGGGGGGCAAGTGACGTCACATGAACAGTGACCCACAAAAAGGTGTTGTCAGCGAGCTCGTCACCTGGGAAGAGCGTGGAGCTTTTGGCTCAGGTGGTCAGTTGACCAAATAGTAAGAGTGAAAGCATTTCGCCGAACTGTGCGATTGGTGGTACAAGTGATGGCTACGTGCCGACAAACACGTCACAAGGTCCAAAAGCCGAAAAGTCCATATGGTATCGTATTGGATCCAGCCACACAGGAAGTGATTGTCATTGTCCCATTGTCCATTGTCCATTTACAGTGGACAAAACTAACGGTCGGACTGGCCTAAAGGGCACAATTCTGCGCTCCCCGATGAGCCGAAAAGAGAAGAGTTGAAGAAAGAGAGTGGGATAGAGAGGCGCTACCATCTTTAGCGGTATCTTCGGCCTTTCTTTCTTCAGTTGCCAAGCGAACCTCAAAGCGTGAGGTCGTTTTTCGAAGCCGCGCCTAGGGAATTCAACGAAAAGCGCTTGAAAAGCGCGCACGCATGCGCAGAGCGAACGACAGAAGAAAGAAGAAGGAGAAATAAAAGAAAAGAAAGAAAGTGCGCACAAAAATAAAAACAAACAAATCGCGCTACGGAATTCGAGAATTCTTATTTCGTTTCTCAAGTGAGTAAAGCGAGAAGAGAGCGAAACAACAACAAAAAGTGTGCCAAGCGCGAAAATCGTAAAAGAAATAAAAAAAAGGAAAAGAAATCAAAGTCAAACAAGAAGAATCGGGGCTCCAAAAAAGAGTGCGCCCAGCAATTCTCCAACGCCTACGCAGAAGCTTTCTCAACGAAAGTGATTCATGTGTTATGCATTTCTCTTTGCCAACTGTTTGCCGAAACGTTTAGCAGACTATTTTCCCGCTGCATTTGAAGTTTTTTTGTCGGTGTAGATGTTATTTTTTTTTTGTTTTTTAATACCTTGAACTTGATCTGTGGGCACATTCAACTCTTACAACCAGTTTGCAACAACAACAACAGCCGAACAGCAGGAACAACAACAAGTTTTGTAATTGCCATTGACTGAAACAAAAAAGAAAGAAAGAAGAAAAAAAAACCACATCTGTAACAGCCTCTAATGGTTACTAGACTTTTTATTATGCAAAAGATTGGCAAGAGGAAATGTTTTTCTCTCTCTCTCTTAGCTTCTGCTCACTTTTAAGATCAATCGAAAGAGTTACAGTCACTCTTTTCTTAAGAAAAGCAAATTTTTTTTTAGTTTAACTTATGATACTCCAAGTTGAAAGGGAAGAATAGGTTTTAAACACTTAGGACCGTTTTAACCCTACTTTAAATTTAACAAACGGACGACAAAGCTGCCCTAAGTCCTTTAGTCTTTTTTGTTTTGAAACTAGAACTTTTTTTGAGAATAGAAGAAAATCAAATTTAAGGCAATATTTCCATGTTCCAATTAAAGTTCCAATAAGAAACTAATAGTTACTTTTATTTTTATCAGTCAAAAAAACTTGATATCAATTAAATTAATTTGAAAAAATTATTAAAATAAATTATTAATATTATTTGAAAAAAAATTTTTTTTGTTCATGCTAACGATGTTGCACTGTAGCCAGGCAAACTGGTTGCAAGTGAGAGGAGTGAGTAAGGGAATATGTGAGTGTGCATCGCAATTGTTGCATGCCGACGGACCGGGAGTGAAAAGTTGCTAGCTGCGGCTTTTTCAGTATTATTTCTTTTTCGCTGGCTGCCCAGTAAAGTTTTATAATAGACTGGGAGATTTCACTTTTATGTGGGAGGCCCCTCAACCAAAGATCACACTTCTCCCCACCAAAACCGAAACCATCCATTTGAAATACCCATTTTACATTCCAAAACACTGGGTGCAGCACGTGATGCGAAAGATTTATGAAAAGCAGATGAAAGATGATTAAAAAAAACAGTTTAAAACGGGTTCGACAGCCAAAATAAATGTAATTTAGGGGGTACTGCAATTTTAGACGAATGGTTAGCTATTAAAAAATAATAACTTATTAACATATTTGATATTGTATAATTTCTCCAAACCGAAGAGTTAAAAGAACATTTTATGGCCCCGAGAAATGGGGATTGTATTAACAAACAAGCTACTAGATTTGTGAATCACGATTATCTTGGGTCGTAATACTTCACAGAGTTGAGGGAATTCGATGTGGAGACGCAGCCAAATGTATGCATAACAAATGCAAGTTACGAAATCGCCGCGATCGATGCGATGCGATACGATACGATACGATCGTGATCAAAATATTGAGTATGAAAATCGCACCCTATAACCCGATTACATACGAAATTCGTGCCTGTGCCCTTCCTTATTCCCTGAAACCCACTTCTTTTCCCCAAAAAATAAAAACCTTTGACTTTGCATTGCAGCCACGTCCCATCTAAAATCGGTCGAGCGATCGGCGACCTATTTTCTAATCACATATACACTATATCCCGGCCCAGAGAATGAGCTCGGCGATCGTTGGAGCCGCCTCGGCCATCGGGGGAGCGGTGACGGCGGCCACCAGCAACAGCTGGTTCATCCCGATGCTGATGGCGGCGGTGGCCTATTTCCAGTACGAGGAGATCATCGATCCGGAGTCCAAGCCCAGCGATGTCGGGGGCGAGGACATCCTCGATCACTACGACTTCATAGTGATAGGCGCCGGTTCGGCGGGGGCGGTGGTGGCGAATCGACTGACGGAGGTGGAGAACTGGAACGTCCTCCTGCTGGAGGCCGGCGGCGATGAGACGGAGCTCACGGACGTGCCCCTCATGGCTGGCTATCTGCAGCTCTCCAAGATCGACTGGCAGTACAAGACGGAACCGTCGGGCACTTCGTGTTTGGGTGAGTCTCTACACACAACAAAATCGATTGGTAAAAATAACCAATATAATTGTCAATTCTACCAATCAAATAGTTACTCTTACGCAATACGTAAACGTTAGGTTACAATAAAAAATAGTTATGAAACTGTTAAAAAGGGTAGAATGTGCTCAAGCCATAGATTGTAGTTAACTTACTATTTTTATAGTAAATATACAATTTATTAGTATTTCACTGCAGCAAAGTAATTTATAAGTAATATTAAAGGTGCGGGTTGTACTTGACTTCCAGCTAGTGTGAAAATACACTGATAAAAATTATAATAGTAAAAATAAATATTTGCATATTGAATCCAAAGATTCCTATTAAATATTTAAATTAAATAAAAAAACGTAATATTTAATTAAATGATTAATTTAACGAATGGAAATATTTCAATCATAGAGCAAATATTTTTTTACTCCATAAAAAAAAAATATTTTCTAATTTAAATCAAAGTTAAACGTTTTTAAAATTAACTGTAATTGTTAAATGTAATATTTTCATACTGTCATATTTACATACTTTAGGGTAACTATGGTTCATAGTTAAACAACTATATAAAATAGTTTCAAGGTACAACAGCAAAATACACACATCCCGTAAGCGTAACTATTTTAATAGTAGTTTGACCATTTATTGTTAAAGTACTATTTTTATAGTTACTGTTAATTTTACCAACCAAATTTTGTTGTATGTATGTATGATCTCTAAAGTGAAACTGTATTATTTACACTATTTTTCCAGCCATGCAAGGAGGTCGCTGCAATTGGCCCCGGGGCAAAGTGCTCGGCGGATCGTCGGTTCTGAACTACATGCTCTATTTGCGGGGCTCGAAGCACGACTACGACAACTGGGAGGCTTTGGGCAATCCCAGTTGGTCCTACCGCGACGCCCTGTACTACTTCAAGAAGTCGGAGGACAACACCAACCAGTACCTGGCCAACACACCCTACCATGCCACCGGCGGCTATTTGACGGTGGGCGAGGCACCCTACCACACTCCCCTGGCGGCCAGCTTCGTGGAGGCGGGCGTCGAGATGGGCTACGAGAATCGGGATCTGAATGGCGAGAAGATGACCGGCTTCATGATAGCCCAGGGAACGACGAGGCGCGGATCGAGGTGCTCCACCTCGAAGGCCTTCCTGCGACCCGCTCGCCTGCGTTCCAACCTGCACATCTCGATGAACTCGCATGTCACACGCATTATGATCGATCCGGTCACGAAGCTAGCCTTTGGCGTGGAGTTCGTCAAGGATCAGAAGCTCTACCATGTGAGGGCCACCAAGGAGGTCGTGCTGTCGGGCGGTTCGGTCAACAGTCCCCAGCTGCTGATGCTGAGTGGCGTGGGTCCGCGCAAGGAGCTGGCCAAGCATCGGATTCCGCTGATCAAGGAGCTGAGCGTGGGCGAGAATCTGCAGGATCACATCGGACTGGGCGGCCTGACCTTCCTGGTCAACCAGCCCGTGTCCATAGTCGAGAATCGCTTCCACACCATGTCGACGGTCCTGCAGTACGCCGTCTTCGGCCAGGGACCCCTGACCATCCTGGGCGGCGTGGAGGGACTGGCCTATGTGAACACCAAGTATGCGAACAGCTCGCTGGACTGGCCGGACATTGAGTTCCACTTCGTCTCCGGCTCGACCAACTCCGACGGGGGATCGCAGCTGCGCAAGGCCCACGGCCTCACGGATGCCTTCTACAGGGCCGTCTTCGAGCCGATCAACAATCGCGACGCCTGGAGCATTATACCCATGCTCCTGAGGCCGCGCAGCGTGGGCAGCATTCGCCTGCGCAGCGGCAATCCCTTCGACTATCCCTACATCTTCCCCAACTACCTGACCGACGACTTCGACCTGAAGACCCTGATCGAGGGCGTCAAGATAGCGGTGGCCCTGTCGCGCACGAAGGCCATGCAGCGTTTCGGGTCACGGATCTCGAGCATCCGCTGGCCGGGCTGCGAACAGGTGCCCCTCTTCACCGACGCCTTCTGGGAGTGCATGGTGCGGCGGTACACGTCCACCATCTACCATCCGGTGGGCACCTGCAAGATGGGTCCCTACTGGGACAAGGACGCCGTGGTGGACGCCAAGCTGAGGGTCTACGGCATCCGGGGGCTGCGCGTGATCGATGCCAGTATTATGCCCAAGCTGGTCTCCGCCAACACGAATGCGCCGGTCATCATGATCGCCGAGAAGGGCAGCGATATGATCAAGGAGTTCTGGATCAAGAACACCATCGTCTGATTCGGAGAAGGAGGTTTCCACTGGTTTCCACGAGCTGATTTCTTTACAAAATAATAGAGTTTTGCATTAAAGAAATCAGTTCTTAGAAACCTTGTTTTATCCCTTGAATGCCTGTTGAGTGAGTGTTTAAATGTCTGGACTGAGTGTGTGAATGCCTGTGAGTGTGTGTCTTAGGAATAGAGCTGATTGACCCATCAAAAATTAATTATACCGAACTCTACTTCGTCCCACTTTTATTTTTTTTTTAAAAGTATTTTATAAGCACACCCATGTATTTATTTTAATATTTATGTGAACGCAATAAACAATTGAAAAACATCATTTCGTTGGTTTATTGTAGGGTTGGTAAAAAAATCGATAGCACTATCGATACTATCGATGGCCTAAAAATTTAGGAAACATCGATTGTTTGGGCCCATAATCGATACTATCGCTCAGAAAAATTGTTCCATTTTACATGTAATTTTTGGTATATTTTAAGAAAATAAAAATATTTTAAAGTATATTTTTTAAGACAAGACGGTATTTTTATTGTTAGGGCTCAACATTGAATTTTGTTTCATTTTCTTCGCAGTAAAATTAAGATCGTAGTTTTTCTCATAAGTTTCATGATACAAGGATAAATTTTCAAATATTTTTTTTTCATTATTTTCCTTAATTTTTGTAATTTGTTTTTTATTTTCTTTAATTTCTGATACTATCGATGGTATCGATAGTGACCACCATCGATAGCCAAAAACATCGATAGTGGCCACCATCGATGTTTTAACAACCCTAGTTTATTGGTCTTTCACTAATCAATATTTTTATGGCACACCCAACTCAAAAGGTGAAACATTCTAGATAAGTTGCTGATATCGTTTGGGATCATAAATTTGTAAGCTGTTACCACTTCAATGGGATTTTAAAAATTATGCTTGATTTAATCTTTATAAAGACCTGAGAATAGAACCTTTGTATTTTGAAATCAATTAAACAGCTGTGCAGCTAAATTCCAACTCATTGCTAGTCAAGTTTCTTGACAGCGCCACCTGTTGGCCGGGGCCTCAGGCACAGAGCTATAAATATATATTAAATGTTTGCTTTCGGGTTTTTATGGCTGGCAAACAGAAAGCAGTCCGAAATATTAAGTAAAAGCGGGTATATTTTCTCGTTGATATGGTTATCGTGCGCGACATTCTTTTAATTGTGGCTAAAAAGTTGAATTCATTGGGCTGACTTCATTAGTGTTGAACGTAAATCAGTGGAAGATGGTCGTCGCTCAGCGGGCACACGAACCGCGTTTAGCGGAGGTGCGAACCGCACTCCTCATCCTCTGTGTTTTTGGCGCCCTATTCGATCAGTCGGCGTCTCAGTTGTTCTCGGTGGACAGCAGTGGCCTGGGCATTTCCCTGATGCAATCGGTGGCCATGGCCCTCAATGCCTCCAGCCTCTCCCTGGCCAACAACACCGCCTGGCCGGAGCAGCACGAACCACTGGGGATGGAGATTGAGAGCTATGACTACATCGTTGTGGGAGCCGGAAGTGCTGGCTCCATAGTGGCCAGTCGTCTGAGTGAACTGTGCCAGCTGAAGGTCCTCTTGCTGGAGGAGGGACAGCTGCCGCCGCTGGAGTCGGAGATCTTCAGCCTCAGCGCTGCCCTGCATCACGATGCGAGGTACATGTTCCTGGAGGAGGCGGTTCCCAATCCCCAATGCTGCCAGGCGATGGCCGCCACCCATGGATGCGTCTGGTGGCATGGACGCATGATGGGCGGCGGTGGAGCCATAAATGGCAATATCTACATACCCGGCAGTCGGGAGAACTTTAGGGAATGGAACACCACAGGCTGGGATTGGCCAGAGGTCCAGAAGATCTACTCCCGCCTCCAGGGAAGGCTGAATCTATCCTACCTCCAGCCGAACAGTCTCAACCAGAAGTTGGCCAACCTGATCTACTCGGGTGCCTCTGAAATGGGTGTTCCCCGGATGAAGCAACCCCTGATGGCGGGCTCCACTTTCGGCTACACCCATCGTGTTCCAGTGACCGTGAATCAGGGAAGAAGGGCCAGTAGTGGTCGCCTGTATTTGGCCAACGATCGAGTGAATAGAAGAGCAAATCTCAAGGTGATACGAGGAGCCCAGGCTCAGAGGGTGCTACTCAACGCACAGGGAAACCAGGCCACTGGAGTGATATATACCCTTAATGGTAAGGAATACACGGCTAAGGTCTCCGAGGAAGTGATCCTGAGTGCGGGAACCCTGAATTCCGCCAAGCTGCTGCTGCTCTCGGGCATCGGTCCTCGGGAGGAGCTCCAGAATTGGAATATAACCAGCCATCAGGATCTGCCGGTGGGTCGGAATCTGCAAGATCACGGAATGCTGCCCCTGTTCCTGCTCTTCGGCTCCCAGTGTGCCGTCAACAGTACGCGGGATCCCACAGAAGATCCCTATGCCCCCGTCTCCGTAAGCAAATATCTGCTGGAAAATCAGCGGGGTCCCTTGGCCAGTGGTTTCTACATGATGGGCTACATCAACTCCAGTTCACCCGCTTCCAGTCACGGCCAACCCGATGTCCATGTGGTGGCCCACACTCTGTTGCCCAAGGGCAGCGCCGGTAGCTTTGGCTACCTGGGCTTTCGACCCGAGTTGATCCAGGCTCAGGCGGATGTCCTGCAAAAATGGGATGTGCTGCAGATAATGGGCTCCCTGCTGAGTCCCCTGTCACGCGGCAGAGTGAGTCTGCTGAGCAGGAATGCCTCGGATCAGGCTCGAATCGAAAATCACTATGGCGAGGCTCTGGAGGATCAGCGCACCCTGCTGCGCTATGTGAGATACGTTCAAGGATTGGCCCAGACCCGCGCCTTCCGTCGCTGCGGCCTGCGTCTTTGGCTGCCGCCCCTCGAGGATTGCGATAAGCTTACTCCCGATTCCGATGATTACTGGCTGTGCTATGTGCGTTACTTCTATGTGGGCGCCTGGCATTCCGTGGGCACCTGTCGCATGGCTCCCAGGAGGGATGACGAGGTTGGAGGCGTGGTGGACGAGAGGCTGAGGGTCCACGGTGTCCGGGGTCTTCGCGTGGTGGATGCCAGCATTATGCCGGAGCTACCGGCGGGCAATACCAATGGACCCGCCATGATGATCGGCGAGAAGGGGGCGCAGATGATCCTCGAGGATCGCCAGCTGGACAATGAGGTGGTCCAGGAATGCTGAGCGATGTCTGATTTATATATACATTTATAGATGACTTGGAAAACTAATAACTTTGTAATAAACTAGATTGTACTAAAAATATTCTAGATTAAATATAAAAAAGTGGTATTGACCTAATACTAAATAATGCAAATTCCATACCCAGTAGAATTAATTTCATATGATATATTATAAACTTAATATTTTGTAGTTTCCGAATTCCGATTTATAGATATACAATTCTCAAGAACCTGACTTGGAAAACTAGTAGCTTTGTAATAAACTATATTGTGCACTCAAAAAAAATCAAAAAATCTCTTATATTAAATATAAAAAAGTAGTATTGACCTAATATCAAATAATACAAGTTCTAAACCCAGTAGCATTAATTTTATATGAAATATTATAAACTTAATATTTTGTACTTTTCGAAAGTTTCAATTTAAGACTTTTGATAGTATTCATTTAATACTTATCTTTTTATTTCTATTAAAACTTTAAAATATTATTATTGTTTAATAAGAAATGTAAAGTTTGAAGAAATTCCCAGTTTCTTGTTATAATTTTTTGATTTTTTTCTGTTTTACTCAGTTTATTTTTTTTATGATTCTATTTGGACCATAGCTTCAAGCATACTTAATTTATATGACCAGATATCGGGTACTCGGTACTCGGGTGATCATAAGGCTTTATCTAATCGGCCACTTCAAAGATCGATGATTAGACATTTTTAGGTTTTTTTTTTGCTTTTTAAAAGGCCTTGTTTTCATTTTTAAGTGGCTGTCATATAAAAAAGATACATTTAAGTTTATGATCTTTTCTTTTGTAGCCAAGTGTTAACCTTTAGTAGCTGGGATTGCAGAAGCCAATGTTTGGCCCATTGGTCAATGCACTTGTAGAAACCGTGGCTTTTGTGGGTCAGCGAATTTCGACTTTAGCTGGATCAGCTGGATTTTATGTACGGTAATATAGTAATCCCATCGCAGTTGTATCCAAATTCAGTCCCAGTCAGTTGTATTTTCACAATGACGGCGATCAACACGTTCGTGGCGATGTGGCGGTTCCTGCTGACCCTCGGCCCCTCGGCCATGGTCATCCTGCTGCTGAACAAGGGAATCCTCGACCGGAGGCCGGATATTGTGGACGAAGTGCATCGCGTGCGCTCGATACAAATCGAGAATCTTCGCAGTTCCTATGACTTCATTGTGATTGGCGGTGGATCGGCGGGCTGTGTGCTGGCCGCCCGGCTCTCGGAGAATCCCGAGTGGAGTGTCCTGCTCCTGGAGGCTGGCGGGGATGAGCCACTGCTGATCGACCTGCCGCAAATGTATCCGGTTTTCCAGCGAAGCCCCTGGGACTGGAAGTACTCGACGGAGCCCTCGGATCGCTACTGCCTGGCCATGGAGGATCAGCGTTGCTTTTGGCCCCGGGGAAAGGTCCTCGGGGGCTGCAGCTCCATCAATGCCATGATGTATATTCGCGGCAATCGGCGGGACTACGATCACTGGTCGGAACTGGGCAACCCAGGCTGGGACTATGCCAACGTACTGCACTATTTCCGCAAGGCGGAGGACATGCGGGTTCCGGGATACGAACAGAATCCCTACCATGGACACGGCGGTCCCATTTCCGTGGAGCGATACAGGTGATGAATAAAACATTAATACTGATAAGAAAAACGTAGTAAATCCCTTAATTTCATTTGCAATCTAACTATTTTCGCTTTAATTTTCATTCATTGCGATTATACTATTTTCAAATGTGAAAATGATTTATTTTAGGATTTTAAAGTTTAATTTTAATTTTAAATTGAAATTATCTTTTAATTAATTAAAAATTACCCGATCAATTAATTTCATATTTAATTGAAATATTTTAGCTTTGATTTGATTTTCATTCATTGCAATTCATATTAGTTTTAAATGTGGAATTTATAAAATTATACATTTATAAAATAATATTTTAGGAATTAATGTGATTTTTTTTAGATTTTTATATCAATCCGTTCTGGGTGATTTTTGCTACTGACGGTTTTTATAGGAAGCCTTTTATGTTGGTTAAGATTTTATGATTTTGAACTTGAATTTTAATATGAAGTTCTATATTATATTTTCTACCTGGATTCTAATATTTTAAAATTAAACTAAGAAATTTAAAATGTTTTGTATTTTTTCTATTTAATTATTAAGTACCAATAGTTAAATATTTGTTTTTAGTAGTAGATAATTTTAAGATAATTTTGAATTTGGATAACAATTTCTCTTTAATCAATGATTGCTGGGAATCGAATATTTCTTCTAATTTTTCAAAACCCCTTCTTCCAGATTTCCCTCTCCCCTTCTGGACATCTTCATGCGGGCCGCCCACCAGCTGGGCATGGTCCACCACGACGGGGACTTCAATGGTCGCTCGCAGACGGGATTCGCCCCGCCCCACGGAACGCTGAGGGATGGACTGCGTTGCAGTGCCAACAAGGGCTACCTGCGACGCAGTTGGCAGCGTCCCAACTTGGATATCGTGCTCAAGGCCTTTGTGGAGCGCATCCTGATCGATCCGCAGTCCCAGCGAGCCGTCGGCGTGCGCTTCGAGTTCGGTCTCCTCAAGCATTCGGTGGGCGCCTCCAAGGAGGTGATTCTCTCCGCCGGCGCCTTGGCCAGTCCCCAACTGCTGATGGTCAGCGGCGTGGGTCCCAGGGAGCAGCTGGAACCGCTGGGCATTCCGGTGCTGCAGCATCTGCCCGGCGTGGGTGGCAATCTGCAGGACCACATCTCCACCTCGGGCGCCATCTACACCTTCGAGGGCGGCCAGCAGCGACACTTGTCCTTCATCGTGCCCGAAATGATGAACGAGCAGGCGGTGGAGGAGTTCCTGGAGCGGCGCGAGAGCTTCTTCTACGCCATGCCCGTCAGCGAGGTGATGGGCTTCTACAGCACTCGCTACCAGGATCCCCGCCTGGACTGGCCGGACGTCCAGCTGTTCATGGGCAGCTATGGCTACGGGGCCGATGGCGGGATGGTGGGTCGCCGGGGCGCGGCCATCACGCTGGAGAACTACGCGGAGACCTTCGAGCCGGTGATCTACCAGGATTCCTTTGTGATTGCCCCCCTGGTGATGCGTCCACGCTCGCGGGGATTCCTTCAGTTGCGCTCGGCCGACCCGAAGATCCATCCGCTGATCCATGCCAACTACTACGACGATCCGCACGACATGGCCGTCATGGTGGAGGGTTTGAAGCTGGCCCATCGCCTCAGCCAAACGCCGGTGATGCAGGCCCTGAATGCCACCATGAACATCTACGAGTGGCGCAACTGCCCCGAGGTGGAGTACCTCAGCGACGCCTTCTGGGAGTGCCTGGCCAGGTTCTACTCGCAGACGATCTACCATCCGGTGGGCACCTGCAAGATGGCTCCCGCCTCGGATCCCACCGGAGTCGTGGATCCCCGTTTGAGGGTCCGGGGAGTGCGGGGACTGCGGGTCATCGATGCCAGCATCATGCCCACCATTCCCACGGGCAACACCAATGCCCCCACCTTGATGCTCGCGGAGAGGGGAGCGGATATGGTCAAGGAGGATTGGCGGCACTACCGAGACGGCGGTTGGGGTTAGGTAATAGTGCCTTTTACCATTTAACCCTTATCTCAAAGAAAAACTAAATAAATAATAAATGGTAAACAGAAAATGCCTTGTTTTTTCACAGAGAAAAATGACCAGAAGCTTTTAAAAAGACTGTAAGCACAAATGTTCTCATACCAATGTTGAATGTTTTCTCAATTTCAAGGCGATTTTGCTCCACTTTCAAGTTGATTTTGTTTTTAATCAATGTTTTTATTCAATGTAAATTCTTTAAAAATATGAAAAATATATGACGGATGGTCTAACTTCTAAAGCAACTTAACCCAAATGGTTTTTGTTCTTATTTTGAAAACTTATTTTGTTATTTCAAGAACATTTCTTAAAGCGCAATTTCAAGCTGATTTTGTCCCATTTTCAAGTTGATTTTGTTCTTAATTCAATGCAAACTCCTTGAAAATATGGAAACAAAATCCGGATGGTCTAACTTCTAAAGCAACTTAATTCAAATGGTTTGTGTTATTATTTCGAAAACGTATTGTCCTATTTCAAGAACATTTCACATTTATATGAGAACGTGGGAATTCTCTCTGTGTAGCTCCACTAAAGCTTAGTATAGAAAATCCTCAACAGGAATGTTAAATTTCTTTAATTGACTGCATAGCTCACGCAACAAGAGAACCCTTATAAATAAACATTTCGTTTTGCTGGCATGGGAAGATATTTATAAAAATAAGATGGCGAGATAAGCCCTGCGAGAAGTCGTAAATAATGGCACACATATGGCATTGAAACTAAGTCGGCCACTGTGATTAGCAATCCAAAGGTACATATACCCATATAATATACCTAAAGCAACCTGCAAGTGTATAAACATACCAAGTACTTAATGGGGAACTATCCATTGTTGCCATTCCCCCAGGTCAGCTAATTTGCTTTGGTAATGATCTTGGCATTCATTTGACTCTTGGTGCGGTTAGTTTTCCATTTCCATTCCACATTTTCAATTCAATTCGTTTAATTTTCCATTTATGCTTTTTTTTTGCTCTTTTCAACAGACATCGCATTTCCCAGCGCTCTGAACTTTTGCAATTTTGCGGTGATTATTTATGATATTTTATTCAGTATTCATTCTAATCTGAGGGTATATTGGTCTGTTTGTGACAAATCTTTGTATAATATGGAAAATAAAATGGTATATGGTATATTTCAATCAAAGTGTAGGCGTGTAATAAGTATTTTGGGTCTTATTAAAAATATTTTCTGTGAAGTATGAGCGATAACTAAGGAGTATCCCTGCATTCTATCAATCATATGGAGGCATTGTTCTCAATCGTTTTCTGCCCGTAATTTATGAGCGGCCACTGAACTTAAATGGCAAATGGCAGCGCGCGAAGCTTACGGGTTTTACCAGTTTGGGTGCCTCAGTGGGCCATGGCTTTGCTTTGGGCTCGCTTTTAGAATCGGAAAAGGTTTTCGAGACTTTTCATGCGAGTGCGCGGCCAGCGAGCGGGTCAGTCCACGTCCGCCACTGATCGCAAGATGACGCTCCAGCCGGCGCAGCCACCCAAGTGGGTATTACTGATGGCGATGCTGCTGCTCCTGGACCTCAGCCGCCTGGCCTCCGCCTCCGCGAAGCCGCAGCAGTTTGTGCTGGCCGAGGATTTGGTAACGGGAACGGGAACGGGCACGGTTTCCGGAACTGGAACTGGAGCAGGAACCGGAACTGGAACTGCAACCGGAAATGCTGCTGATCCCCTTAACGATCCTTCGGGTATGTGTTTATAATATATCGTAATATTCGAAAAATTGTATTATATAAATTGATAGAACGCAGAGATACTCCTTAACTATCACTACCATGTCACAGAAAAATTTTTTAAATCTCAAAATACTTATTATAGCCTATTTACACTAGGGTGGAGTTATGCAGTTATGGGGTTATTGAGATAACCCTGTTTTATAGGTTGTGTATACTATACACTGTATAGGTAACTAGATGTGGGCAAAAGTGAGGTATTTTAGGGTCTTTGGTATTTCTGAGTTTTTTTTTCGTATTTTTCGGTATATTTTCTATTCATTTCCTATCGTTGAAGGACCATCCCTTGTAAAATGAACATCTAATCAACAAACACTAGTTGTAATTACTCAATATTTGGAGTTAACCCAGTGGAAACACTTTTTTGGAGTAATCGGGTTACTGGCTCACTCGATAGGTTACCCCACATAGTGTGACTAGACTATTACACGCCAACACTTTGAGTAAAATATACTTTATACCTTTTTATTTTCCATATTATAAAAAGATTGTTCACAAACAGCCAACCACAGACCAATATACCCTCACATTACAAATATTTATTGAAAACTTTTGAAAATTCTAGTTCTCTTACAAAAACTATTTCTATATTTGTAAAATTGGTTGACTAATCCTTATAGGAGAAATTCAATTTTATATATATATATATTTTTTTTTTTGTATATATATTTTATGCCCATAAAAGGTATTCTCTCAAGATCTTTAAAGTCTGTTTTTTTATTATACCTAATTAACAATATATTTTTAAAAGTTTCTCTATCCTCCCAAGGTCTTTAGATAATTTTGTGATTTGTTATTGTTCTTTTTTTGCAGATCTAAGTGCTGGTCTAAATTTCGCCCCCGTTGGCAATCTGATTGCGGCAGCTGCGAATGCCGTACCCCCCGCCCCCATTCAATTTATTCGCACGGCCATGAACAGCGGGCTCTGACCGCCAGGTGGCGCTAACCTGGATTCTTGGCCACCCCAAAATTAATTGTCTCTAATTTTTAAGCGCCTTTTTAAGCACCACTTTTAATTACTTTGTTAAGCGTTTATTTTTTGGCGTCTCTTGTTTTTTTTTTGTGTTTTTGGAAGTAAGCTTGTTTTGTTTTTGTTTGTTGTCTTTATGTGTGTTTGTGCTGAGCTAAGTGCCTATATAAATGACTTTACGATACTTGTTTTATCTGGTTATGACTTTTTGGAGCGATAAAAAGTGTGCAATTGGGGGGCCTCAGCCTCAAAAGCTATATTTGTTATCTGGATTTGTTATCGGGGAATTCTCTTTTCTATATATTTCACTTTTTTAATCTAAGTCGGTTTGAGCTTTTTAAAGGGCTGAAAAAACGCAGATAAAGACCGATATGGGATTCAAGAACAGTAAAGACAAATGCGCATTATTTAAAAAATAATTGAGAAGATCTTCAAAGCTATTAAAATTATTATTATTTACTAGTATTTCAAAGTATTTTGCAACAATAATAAACATTCTTCCTGAATGTGACAGTGATAGCGATCGGAAAAATGTACAGTAATTGGAAGAATGTAGTTCAAATGAGCTTGCAACTGAGATGAAGTAGGGGTTACTCCTCTTTCAGAACTGGATCCCGTCACTCGAACTGATTTCGATTGCGATTTTACTTCTCATGATGATGATGCCGATACACAAACAGAAAAATATACACATAACTGAGAAAAAAAACTGTAAAAACGAAAAACGAATTTTAAACTTTAAATTTCTATTATGTCTATTAAATGTTAAACCAGTCTTAGTTTTTATAATATAGAAATATTAGTTTTTCAGAGGTGGCTTTCTATCGAGTAATCCTTGATCATATAGTAAAATATCTCTAAAGAATTCTTTCTTTAATAACTTGTTATTTCCCTAAGCAACATTACAAAAAAAATTAAATTAAAACTATCGTTTGTTCAGGATAAAATTACAAAAGAAATCAGAAAAAAATACGACAGAAAAACTTTTTTCTAATAATGATTGGTTTTCTTCATTGAAATTATTCTGTAACCATTAAGTGCACTTTCTCTCTGTGTAATGAAAAATGTAATCGATCACCATTAAATGCATTTATTTTTTCTGTGTGCATTGTAACACACTCACACGCGCCTCTGAGTCAACGTCCTCGGCGGTTGGCGGGCTGGTTGCTTGGTCGCTGCAGGGGGAGGATGCACTGTGGCCGCTTATCAGAGCGACCGGCTATAAAAGCGAATCCCCGGTGGCGGCTGCGCCTCAGATACAGATAGAATCGGGTCCAGTCGAGTGCCAAGCAGAACAATGTCGCTCGATGGCGGCCAGAACCTCAGCTTGGATGCGCTGGCCAATGGCCTGAATCAATGTGGAACCGGTAGCCCACCGGCCATTGGATTGTGGAGTGGCATGGTGAGCGTTCTTCTGCAATCCCTGCTAGCGGCCCAGTGCCTCGTTTCGCCCGCCAGCCAATGGCCAGCGGACTACGGAGGCGACCTGAGCCAACCCTATGACTTTGTGGTCATCGGAGCCGGATCCGCGGGATCCGTGGTGGCCAGCCGGCTCAGCGAGAATCCCGAGTGGAGGGTTCTTGTCGTGGAGGCGGGCGGCGATCCACCCGTCGAATCCGAGGTGAGTCGGTTTTCATTTTTAAACACAATGAGATCATAAACTGACTTCTAAACTGTAAGATAAAGCTGTTTGTACTTGAAAAATGCTATCTAAATGAACTTTTTTCTGCTTACGGTTCAGTTTTCCAACTAAAAATGTAAACTAGATTTATTAATTACTAAAATATACCTACAAGAAATGCTTTTACTAAATACAAAGAGGTTAAAAACTGTCTTTACTTAGTTGATCTTTTTAGATAAAACAAGAGAGAACGCTATAGTCGAGTGGGTGTCCCGTCTATCAGATACCCGTCACTCAGCTAAAGGGAGTGCGAAAGAGATGGAGATATAAAACTTTGATCGGGTATAACTTTTAAACGAATGGTCCGATTTGAAAAATTTCTTCTACATTTCGATAGGTATAACTAAACACAACAAAATTGCATTCATACTACTCCGAAATCTTTTAAAATGTGGGCGCCAGACACATTTTAGTATCGTTTGTGGGCGTCTATTGGCGATTGTGGGCGTTAGAGGGGGCGTGGCGCTCGGCTGAAGTAAACTTGCGCTGCGTAGGAAGCCCAAGAATATGTGTTGGTAATCCCAATATTCTAGCTTTTGTAGTTTCCGAGATCTCAGCGTTCTTGGAACTCCTTCGAACTTAGAAATGATGTAAACCAAGTGTTCTCAGTCGATTTCTTCCTTGTTAAATCATCAAACTAATCTATTATCTTACAAAAACCCCTGCAGCTGCCGTCGCTCTTCTTTGGGCTGCAGCACTCGGAGTTCACCTGGAACTACTTCACCGAACCCAGCGGGGAGGCCTGTCAGGGAATGAAGGATGGTCGCTGCTATTGGCCGCGTGGCAGGATGCTGGGAGGATCGGGGGCGGCCAATGCCATGCTGTATGTGCGCGGCAATCGGAGGGACTTTGATGGCTGGTCGGCGATGGGCAACGAGGGTTGGAGCTACGACGAGGTGCTGCCCTTCTTCGAGCGATCGGTGACGCCCCAGGGAAATGCCACACATCCCAGGGGCTATGTGACGCTCAGTCCCTTCGAGCGACAGGACGATCCGATTCACCGGCTGATTGTCGACGGAGCTCGGGAGCTGGGACGGCCGTATGTGGAGCGATTCGAGGAGGGCAGTGAAACGGGCTATGCCCATGTCCCTGGCACCGTGAGGCAGGGTCAAAGGATGAGCACGGCCAAGGGTTATTTGGGTGCAGTGGCCCGAACGCGACCCAATCTCCAGGTGGTCAAGAAGGCCTTGGTGACCAGGCTGAATTTGGATGGCAATCGCCGTATCTCATCGGTTACCTTCGAAAGGAACGGTGTCAGTCACCGCGTCGGGGTCACCAAGGATGTGGTTCTCTCGGCCGGCGCCATCGATTCACCAGCTCTTCTCCTGCGCTCGGGTATTGGTCCTCGCCAGCAATTGGAGAACCTGGATATACCCGTACAGCTAGATCTTCCTGGAGTGGGACGCAATCTCCAGGATCATGTACTGGTGCCGCTCTTCCTGCGACTCGACCAAGGTCAAGCCAAGGCCATCACCGAGAAGGATATGCTGGATGGCGTCTATGAGTACCTCATCCATCGCCGCGGACCCCTGGCCACCCACAGCACAGCCTCCCTGGTGGCCCTGATTAATACAAATGAAACGAGCGATAGTCCTTATCCGGATACCGAGAACCATCACCTGTTCTTCCAGAGAGGCAATCATGCTTCACTGGAGCTCTTCACCAAGGGTCTGTCCTTCCAGGAGAAGTATGTAGAGTCGCTGCAGGAATACCTGAGGGACTCGCATCTCCTGTGTGTCTTTGTGCTACTCTCGCATCCCTTGGCCAGGGGTGAATTGCGCCTGAGGAGTGCAGATCCCCGGGAACCGCCCATTCTCAAGAGTAACTACCTAACGGAACCCGAGGACGTGGCCACTTTGATGCGAGGCATTCGGTATATTGAATCGCTGGAGCAGACCAAAGCCTTGCGGGATCACCGGGCCGAGTTGGCCAGGATTCCCATCGAAGAGTGCGATCATCTGGGGAGCTATCGCAGTGAGGAGTACTGGCGTTGCTATGCCAAGTACTTCACCATCACCTGCTACCATCAATCGGGCAGCGTGAAAATGTCCCCTGACTCAGATCCCGAGGCCTGTGTGAGTCCCCGTTTGAGGGTCCATGGCTTGGATAACCTGCGAGTGGCCGATGCCAGCATTATGCCAGCCGTTGTGAGTGCCAACACAAATGCAGCCACAGTGATGATCGGGGAGAGAGCCGCCCACTTCATACGGGAGGATTACGATTACGGGGGAACCAATGACGACAGTGGGCAACAATGGGTGCCGCACATGCATGCGGATGACTTTTAGCTTTTAGCTATTAACTTGATAATTCCAAACACAGGCGAACCATCAAACTGGCAACTTGTCAACAACCTGTCGATACTAAAGTACATAAAGTACATAAAGTACACAAGTTAGATATCGATTCACGAATACCACAATTAGGTAAATTAAACTATGGGAACTGTGGCACCTTTCACTTCGTAAGGGTACTTTTCTTTTCCAAAATTGTAAATATATTCATTTTTTTTTTTGTTATTCATAAGCACCTTTTGTAAAATATTTGTGTCTAATAAATAATTAAATAAAATGTAGAAAATAAATATTTGTACATGGATTTCTTTTGAAAAAGTAATACAAAATTCTTTAGGATGATAATCAAAAATTCTGTACACCGAAAAAATAAATCGATATGATATAGGATCAATTCTACCTTATTTCATATCAATAAAAAGCCGATATTGATATTTACCATATCATTTAAATACCAAATGTAGTATTTTTTTTAACAAATAATGAAAACATAAGGCAAAAAGTTTTTTTTTTAATATTTATTATGATATGAATAACTTGATATTTAAAAAATATTAAATTGACCAGCACATATCAATCTGATCTTTTGTCAATTTTTTTTCTGTGTATTACTATCGAAAAGATTCAGAATGAAAGCCTTAGAACCCCAATGTTTTAATGAAGAACCAGAAGAATCAGCGTTGCCAAATTAAGATGTTTAGCATATCGCCGACCAAACTTGACCCACAAACCCACTCAACTGGTTTGTCCATCGCGGAGGCGATACCTCAACAAAAATAACCTGTGCTTATCGGCTGGAGCCCCCGAAAATACCAAAAACATCCGAAAACACGGCCACCATCGATCCTCCACTCGAGCATAAAGATAAGCGAGTGCAAACCGCGGGAGCCTCTAGATTCTGGACTCTCGATTCTCGATTCACGATTCACGATTCTCGATTTTGGGTGGCCTCTGTGGGTCGCTCGGGTTTATCACACCTCGCTGGGCTAATCTTCGTGTGATAAGGGGAGTGCCGCGCAGCTGCTGAAGGCGGAAGGTGCGTCTAATTTATATGGTGTGTATATGGTGTTTATGGTATATACGTACACATGTTTGTAGGTACGGCTCTACCTATGCACGACTCGAAGCCAAATGCAAATGTCTCCGAGCGCTTTTGATTTACGGACGCCGATGGCATACGAAAAGCGTTCGCCACCCGGCCGTACAAATTCCGGCTGAATGCCGGTCCGCTAGAACAGTTGCCGTCGAGCGGAGAGAGCGAGCGAACGTGTGCGGCAGGTGGATTACCGATTTTCAACGTTCAGGCCTAACCGAGGATAACCGGAGGATAACCGGAGGATTTGCTGAGAATAGCCTGTGGACTTCCAGTGGATATCCTGTTCGTAACTTGTAGGTAACATTGTGAAATTGTTACCCAAGGATTTCTAGATACAGTTTAGTTTTCTGAGTTTCCTGAACATAGGAATTTCTTGGCGAAAAGTACAGGTTACCGTTAAAGTAACTTTAAGATTTCTGAAGGATAAAATAAACCTTTTTGGTAGAATTAATAGCAAATATAGTTGCGAAATATTCTGCATAGCATGATGAAGGATAAACTAATAAATACATTAATTTTAGGATATCTTGAGATAACTTTTGGTACACCGAGAAAAAAAGGAAGAACATGAAATTGATATTGTTTTATATCAATTTTTCCATAACAAAATGATCAGAAATATAATTTTGACGGACCAAAATTGGTATAAAAAATACCCGATTGATGACAATTTTTCGTCTTTTTTTTCTGTGTATGTATTGTGAAAAACGAAGGATAAGTTCCTTAAGTCTTGTTTGTTATTTTTCGAGAATTTCACAATAATAACATAGGTATTAGTGATAGTAATGGAAATTTTTCAGAAGTCCTAATAATTCTTCGAATATTTCCTAAGAATATTAAAGTTTTTTTTTAAGAATTTTCTAGATTTTTGAAAAAGTTCTTAAGACAGAATTTTTAAAAACAATTGAATTATGAAAAGGGGTTTATTTAAAGGGTTTTTGAACCAAATTTACGTTATTTTCCGAATAGCTACCTTATCCTTGAGTATTATCTATAATTCTATGGATTTTGGTTTGCCCTTTTTAAGAATGGTTATGATTTCATTTTTCAGGACCCAAGGACTCTTTGCGACCCCAATATGGAGTTCCTGAGCGCTCAGTGCGCCGCCCGTTCGGCGGGTCCGGCGAACACGCTGATGTCCCTGCTGCTCTCCACGCTGATCGCCAAGTACTGCGACCTGAGTGGCCAGCAGCAGTGGCCGGAGGACAAGGGCGATTGGTTGGACCAGAATGGTGGCTTCCAGCACGACTACGACTTCATAGTGATTGGATCGGGCAGCTCGGGTGCCGTCGTCGCTGGCCGTTTGGCCGAGGTGAAGAAATGGAAGGTGCTGCTGCTGGAGGCCGGCGGCGATCCGCCGATCGAGACGGAGTTCGTCGCCTGGCACATGGCCACCCAGTTCTCCGACTGGGACTGGCAGTACCACTCGCAGCCCAACGGACGCGCCTGCATGGCGATGGAGGGCGAGAGCTGCCACTGGCCGAGGGGCAAGATGCTGGGCGGCACGAACGGAATGAATGCCATGATCTATGCGCGCGGAACGCGCAAGGACTTCGACGACTGGGAGGCCAGGGGCAATCCGGGCTGGGGCTACGACGAGGTGCTGGAGCACTTCCGCAAGGCCGAAGATCTTCGCTCCACGCGGCCGGGCTACAAGCCGGGTGATCATGGCGTCGGCGGACCCATGGGTCTGAACAACTACGTCTCGGACAACGAATTCCGCACGACCATTCGCGCCGGCATGCTGGAGATGGGCTACGGCAGTGCTCCGGACTTCACCGAGGGCTCCTTCGTCGGCCAAATGGACATTTTGGGCACCCAGGACGGCGGTCGTCGCATCACCACCGCCCGCTCGCATCTCCACAAGAACACGCCCAATCTGCACATCCTGCGCCACGCCCACGTCAAGAGGATCAACCTGGATCGCCACAATCGGGCGGAGAGCGTGACCTTTGTGCATCGCGGCCAGAAGGAGTACACGGTGCGGGCCACCAAGGAGGTCATCGTGTCCGCCGGCGCCATTGGCTCGCCCCAAATCCTGCTGCTCTCAGGTGAGTCCGCCAATCGTAGAGATATTATTCGGATATCATAGATTTAGGAGATCGAATAAGAAAACTATTTCTTAAAAGTGTATTTTAAAGGAATGAAGATATATAAAATACCGTCTAAAAACTTAAGTGTCTGATAGCATGAAAAAATCTTCTTTTATCTCTCATAAAAAAGTTTTGCTTTTAGTTTCAAAATACCAAATTATTAGGAACTCCAATAACAATACAATTTTTTAGAAATTTATTAAAAAAGAATGAAGATATAAAAAATACCATCTTAAAACCTCAGTTTCTTATAGCATAAAAAAAAATCTCTTTTTAACATTATCTTCTTATCTATACCAAATTATTAGGACCTCCCTTAAGAATAGCATTTTTTAGAAATTTATTGAAAAAGAAAGAAGATATATAAAATAGCATGATAGCCTAAAAATATATTTTCTATCTGTCATAATATAGTTTTTTATAGTTTCTTTTTATAGTTTCTGAATCTCCAATAATACAACTTTTTAGAAATTTATTAAAAAATAATGAAGATATATAAAATAGCATGATAGCCTGAAAATATCTTTTCTTATCTCTCATAATTTAGTTTTTCTCCTGGAATAGTCGAGGTACCTTTGCAATTGATAAGCCCAAGTTAGCAATAAGAAAATACCAACATGATAACAATTTACGATAAGAGCTTTTCTCCATGCATTAGTTTAGAAAGATATACTATGATCCTTCAATCCCTCTTTAAAGCCCCTAAATCTTGCGTTTGTTTAGCTGTTGGTTTAGCTTCTGTTTTGCTGGTTGCATCTAAAAAGCTGGAAAGATTAGATAGCCGAAATATCAGACCCAAGCAACGGAGCCTCGCGTCGATGAGATGTCAATGTCAAAACACGCGCAAGGTCGAACAAGGTCAAGCGATTATGTCTGCCCGATCGGTTAGGGATTGTAAACATATGGAAAATAACGTTCTAGCGAGATATAACAAAAATCGTTTACGATAGGACGGTACTTCCCCTTTTGGTAAAGGGGAGCAATATTTTTTTTACCAGCTGATGACTTGTGGGTTTCACAAATATTTTCGCTTCAAGATTCGTGTTACTTCGAAATTGTACATACCTGCAAAGATAAAACGGAAAAAAAGGTTTAAAGAAATTGTCTTAGTTATTAATCGTTAGGAACTAGTTAGATTTCCATAAAATTTCACATGAATTTTAAACTAAACTTGGGACAGGTTCTTCTGCCTAACTTAGAACAGGTTTCTATGTATTTTAAGTATAGCAAACATTCTAAACAAAAAATACGCAGTAGAATTCACAGCTAGTTTTGATAGTATTAAGATATTGTTTAGGCATTCCAGAGTTTAAATATAAATATTAAAATGTTTAAGCTTCTAAACTTCAGAATATAATTATCTGATAACTTACTCATAAAATTTGCTAGCAAGTCCTAAGATTTATTAATTTTTAACACAACATTTTTAATTATTTATATGTATTTTAAATTATTTATTTATATTTGTTATTCCTTTTTTACATATTTATATATATTTTAAATTATTTATATATATTTTTAATTCTTTTTTAAATTATTTAAATATATTTTAAATTATTTATATATATTTTAAATTCTTTTTTTTAATTATTTAAATATATTTGTAATAATTTATTTATATTTTTAATTTTTTTTTTATATATTTTTAATTATTTATATATATTTTTTTAAGGCGTCGGTCCTGCTGATCACCTGAAGAGCCTGGGAATTCCTGTGAAACTGGACCTGCCGGTGGGCAAGAACCTCAAGGATCACGCCAGTCTGCCGGTGATCTTCCAGATCGACAAGTCCACGGCCCGCAAGCCCACCGAGGAGGAGCTGGTGGATGCCATGTACAACCTGCTGATGGGTCGCTATAGCAAACTGCTGCACCACGAGGCCACCGCCCTGACCGGGTTCATCAACACCACCTCGATCGAGGGTCCCAATCCGGATATTCAGACCACCAATTTCTTCAGCCTGATGCAGAGTCCGGAACTGAAGGGCTATGTGGCCGCCACGGGCTTCAATGATCGGGTGGCCAAGAGCATTTTGTCGGCCAACCAGGAGACGAATACCTACATCACCTATCTGCTCCACCTGAAGCCCTTCTCGGCGGGAAGTTTGACCTTGCAGTCGGCCAACTACTTGGATGCCCCCCTCCTGGATCCCGGCTATATGACCGATGAACGCGATGTGGACACCTATATTCGGGCTCTGAATATCTACAAGAATTTGCCCAAGACCAAGGCGTTCAGTGAGCGCGAGGCCACTCTGCACAAGCTCGATTTGGAGGCCTGCAACGGGCTGGAGTATCAGTCGGATGACTACTGGCGCTGCTACATCCGCCACATGACCACCACCGTCTATCACCCGGTGGGCACTACTCGCATGGGACCCGCCAGCGACCCAACCGCCGTGGTGGATCCCCAGCTGAAGGTCCATGGGGCCAAGGGCCTCCGGGTGATCGATGCCAGCATTATGCCCGATATTGTGGGCGCCAACACCAATGCCGCCTGCATCATGATCGGCGAGAAGGGGGCGGACATGATCAAGGAGGAGTATCTGGGCGGAAAACACACCGAGCTCTAAGCTCTACGATATTTTACGATATAAGCTTAATATTTTTTGTCAATTTTTTTTTTTTTCAAATAAAGATATGCATTTTTAAATAGTACTTGTGAACTCAGAAGGTCTTTTCACATTAAAATGGCAAGATCTTCTGCTTTTAGGTTGCTGTCTTGACTGCGAGATCTTCTGCTTTTCGGTTGATGTCTTGGCTGCGAGATCTTCTGCTTTTCGGTTGATGTCTTGGCTGCGAGATCTTCTGCTTTTCGGTTGATGTCTCGGCTAAACGGATCAACAGTGACTGTAAAACTGTTTCGAATTTTTCGTAAAACTCTTTTTGTAAAATTCAACCGTTTGAAACATATTTAAATAAATACTTTCAATTAAATCTCATAACTATAAAAGGATATTGAAAAATTCCTGCCAATTTAGTTTTTGGGGTGTGAATATCGAGTGGTCGCAATGATTTATCCGGCAAAAACCGAAAAAAAACTGCACCATCAGCATTAAGTGGCGATTGTATTGAATCTGGGCGATACTTGATGCTCGGCCTGGTTAGCTACGTTTTGCTTTTGATTGACAGCTTTCACTTTTCATTTCGCCGTTTTTTTTTTTGTTTTTTAAATATATTTGTGACTAGGTATATTTCGATTTTTCGGCCAGCAAATCGCCGCTCATTGCGGACAACTCATTATCCAACGCAATATGTACGTATAATATTTCCAGGCGCCGCGAAGCGTGCCAGTTTTTGGTTTTCATCTAATGGCTGGCGGTGCATACCAAACTAAACGCAATTAATTGTTGGCCAAGTTGTTGGCCACCAAGTGGGTGGAAGTGGACTCACCGTAATTGTATAATCGAGGTGTGAAGTGTAGGGGAAACAGAGATTGGCGGAGGCTAAACGAGATAAATACGTGTCTACTTTAATTGTCTAAATCAGATCATTTAGTTTACTTTATAAATTAAGATAAAAACTTGGAATTTTCTGAAGAAGTTTCACATTAAATTAAAATATATGCTTATAATGAATTGTTTATCATTTTATGTTATGTTATTAAACTAATGGAATTTAATAGCTCCAATTGTTACTTGAATTAAACTACAATCCGAGGCTATACAAAATTTTCCTTTTAGAAATTGCATTAAATGAAACCACATGTCCGTATTATCTGTCTTATTGCAAAATATACTTTAACCAATTGCTCCATTTAAGAGTGAGGGGTTGGGTTTACACTAACCAACTACCCACTCCTTTCAAAGCAACTGAACAAAGGTCACGTAATAACCCTTTTCTGGCCGTGCACTTGACCAAACTTGAATAATGGAAACCAATTAAACCAAATCGCTCGCGATGCAAGCCAAGATAATGGCTGTGGGATATGGGATATGGAAAGTGAAAAATAGAAATTCCAAAATCCGAAAACCACACAATAAGTAAAGCTGAACCGTTTAGGCAAAGTGATTGGGATGAGATATGTGTGCTCGCTGTGGTTTACGACTGCTGGACGGGATGGCTGTCAGCCAGCGACTACCAGTTGGCCACTGTACGCCACGCCCCCTTTTGACAACCGCCCATGGTAACCTACATGTACTTTTGTAGCTATACATCTGTATGGAGTCTTGGGCACGTCGGCCAAATCGGCCATGCTCGACTGCTGCTCAGATACTCGAGCCGAGATACAAATCGGAGATGGACGTGAGTCGAGTTGATCGTGCAGGGAAACTCACGGCTGGATTATAGTTAATTAAATAGGGGAGAAATGCTAACTATACGCCTTTAAAAAAACAGAGTAAGAAAAAGTTACTTATACAACATGTCTAAAGTATTTATTGATTACATCTAGATATTTCTTTAATTTAATTTGTATAAAATTTATACTATTTTCAAATTATTAATTAATTAATTAATTAATTATTTTATTTACATACTGCTTATATAGTTCACATCTCCGAATTATTTCCGAATTTATGTGTGTTTTTATACCCGTTACTCGTAGAGTAAAAGGGTATATTGTATTCGTGCAAAAGTATGTAACAGGGAGAAGGAAGCGTTTCCGACCCTATAAAGTATATATATTCTTGGTCAGGGTCACTAGCCGAGTCGATCTAGCCATGTCCGTCTGTCTGTCCGTATGAACGCTGAGATCTCGGAAACTATAAAAGCTAGAGGATTGGCATTTTGCATGAGGATTCTTGGAGTTCCTACGCAGCGCAAGTTTGTTTCAAGAAGGTGTCACGCCCCCTCTAAGGCCCACAATAGCTTATATCCGATTTTAAAAATTTAAATATTTCGGAAAAGTAAAAATGCAGTTTTGTTGTGTTTATCGATACCTATCGAAATGTAGAAGAACTTTTTTAAATCGGACCATTCGTTAAAAAGTTATTGCTGATCAAAGTTTATAGCTCCATCTCCCTCGCAATCCCTTTAGCCGAGTGACGGGTATTAGATAGTCGGGACACCAACCCGACTATAGCCTTCTCTCTTGTTTTAGATTTTTATGTCCGCTCTGGGTGATTTTTGCTAGAGCCCTTTTTTTGGCTAGCCCTTTATAGAATACTTTAGATTATTATTATCCTGAAAATGTAAAGTCAAAAAATCTCTGAGCTATGACAATAAGTCTTTAGGGATAATGGGTATCCCGGAAATATTTAGATATTCAATAATAACACTGAGCAATTTTTTAATATAATTTCCGAATATTCCCGATTTTCAGAATCGTGTCACGCAGCCATTTCTCAGGGAGTTACGAGTACGCGGCGCACTTGCTGTTATTGCTCCATGACTTCGTTTCTTGCATTTGTCGTTTAATGAAGTTCATTTTCAGTGCCCAAACTGGAGATACCCATGGGGATGACTCAGCGAAAAGGTAAAGCCGTGGTTAAAGAGGCTGAAAGGGGTAAGGAAAGGGGCGTAATTGTTATGTCATCCCACATATAGAGCTTTCTTCTGGGGAGACGCTGGGCCTGGAGAAAGGGGAGGTGGCGGCTCCTCTTCACTTTACCCAACTTTACTTTTATTATTTTTTCGGGGCCTCTTCTATTTTCACTTTTAATTGCCCTCGAGCAAAATTTGTTTGTTGATTGGGCAATTGGCCCAAAAGAAATATTGCGTATGGTATAGTAGTACTCATAGAAGAGCGGTAAGTGCCGGAAATTGCCCGTGTGTGAGCCCCACAAATACTTAGTAACACTAATTGTAATTGTAGCGGAAATCGTTGATTAAATATGCACAGAAGCCTGGGAACCGAAAGTGTTTTTTTCGGCCATTATGATGCATTAGTATTCATTAGAGAGTAATTTCTATTTGGTAAGTGGTTTATTGGTTAGGTATTTATAATATTTAAAGGGAAAACTAACAGTAACCTCAATAAATTAACTGAATTAAAGCCACAAATCAAAACCAAGAACAAGTTATTATAGGTTGGAATTCCCAAGATATCCCCCTTCAAGTTAAGGTCATGTTATTGAAGCCCTTGGCCGTACGACTGAAAAACTAAGGAAAAAACCAAAACAAAAGCCGGCAAGAAGACGTACCACTCATCGCAAAAAGTTTGACAAGTTTATTTGTGTCTTTAATGTCAAGTTTTATTTGTTTATTTGCGGCGGATGGGGAGGGGACCCGAAGTTTCCTCGACATTCGCATGGAAAACTCTGCTCAAATCGCTTGTGCCGCTGACCTTGCCCCATTAGATGGTGATATATCAAACGATCGTCACATCGCGACTCCGTTAATTTGCGGGCATTATATTGTGTGTGAGACTTTCGTCATTCCTTGTGCAGGTGGAAGTGGTTTACATTTTCGATTGGGAAATGTTTGGGTAAATAACCAAAGATAACTGACCAAAGATAATAACAAGCTTAAGATAACCTACAAAAAGAATAGCTAACATAATATTAGGTAAAACCTACCTATTCCGAAGAAAGTAATGCATTTCTTAAGAAATTGTTAAAAAGTATAACTCATACGCAGAGTGATCCTAACTATATATTACTCATACGCAAAGTATACAGTTTTGGCAAAAAAACTAAAATTTAATTTTATTAAATAACTGTTCTCATTTTCAAACCAATTTGATTTATTACAAATAAATCAAAATAAAATATAATTTTTTTTATAGATATCCGAGTAAAAATCTGCAGTAAATAATTTCCAGATTGTTTCCAAAAAATGTTACAGTTTTATGAATTATGCATTTTTAGTAGCTTCAATTGAAGTTCAATTGAGATCTTCTTTTTAGAAATTGTTAAAAAAGTATAACTCATACGCAGAGTGATCCTAAGTGTATATTACTCATACGCAGAGTATACAATTCTGACCAAACATGAACATTTAATTTTATTAAATAACGTTTCTCATTTCCCAACCAATTTGATTTTTTACAAATAATAGTTTAATATATAAAATTAATTTTTAAATTCAAAAATAATAAAGCGGCCTTTTCTTTGAAAATAATTCCCATTTCGCCTTAATCCTTCCCGGATGTCTGCTTGTATAACAATGCGAAATGCAACCAGGAAATTGTGAGAAATGCAAACATGTGGCTGTCTTTGGCCCCCCGAAAATCATACTTATAAAGTGGGGCCACCAAAACATCACCCCATAGGCAAAAATCGGAGCAATTTCGGTTATTCCATCGATGGTCGATTAATACGACAAACTAGTTGCGTTCAATATCCGTTCGGCATCAGGTGTGTAATGTAATGTAATGACAATTACTTGGCAAAATTCGTGTTGTGGTTTGTCAATTGGCGAACACACAGGCACACACCGTTCGAAAGACATAAAAAAAAATAAGAAAAAACCGGTTGAACAATGAAAACAATCAACCAACAAGTAAATGCCACAAATTTCACTTTGATCTCAACTTTTTTATTGAACTCCTCCTCGGCTTCTTCAATGCCAAAAACTGGTCAATCGATTGCGGTTCTTCTGCCAGCTGTCTTTCCATGTCGAAGTTGAAGTCGATAATGTATTGTAAGTACAGTGGAGACTCTCCGTGGCATACAGAAAAGTTACAAGAAGTTTGAGGTTTTTAAAAGTTTAAGTTATTATACATTTTTTAAATAATTTGAATATTTTTTTTGAAATTCAGATAGAAATAAGCATATTAAGCAGTCAAGGTTTGAAACCTTGCTAAAGAAATCGGTTGCGAATCGGGTAAAAAGAACCGGGTTGCAGTACAAAGTATTTTTTGATACTTCGAGTTGGAAATTGGCACTTATCGACGTTCGACTGTGCATCTTGTTGACGTCTTTGCTTAAATGGCTTACGTGCGCAATCCCAACTACACAACTGGAAAGCAACTCGAAGTGGAACCCGAATTCCGACTCAAAATCGAGCCCATCGTCCGCGGAGAGAAGTGCACATAACCGTAAAGTGAGCATGAAGGTCGTCTGGCGTCTGCAAGGAAATTCGAATTCAAACCAAAAGAGTGGGTATCGAGAGAAAAAAAAACCGCAAATGTCAAATATAAGCATGTGTGTTGGTAGTGCGAGAGGCAGGAGCTGCAAGCGGTTATATGTAACCGTTTCGCAATGCACAGCATCAGCCATCAACCGCAACCGCATCGCATGCGAATATGAGTATGGATGTGGATGTGCATGTGGGAGAGTACGAAAGAGTTCGAAAGAGAGGCTCACGAAACGGTAACCGTTTCACATTGCAAAATGTGCGCAGGCGCAACCGCTAAACGGATCAGAGAGAGAGGGAGAGAGCAGGAGTGTCGACAGGAGTGCCAAACGGTTGAGATTTTATAAAAGATTAATTTAATTTAATTTAATTTAATTTATTAATATAATATCCCAGCGCTACAAAATTTTTAAAACATATTTCTGAAAACATAGAACCTTTTTAACTTTTCTTTTATTTTAATAAATTCTTTGAAAATATTAGTTTTATTTTGAATCAAAAGTAAAAGGAATTTTTTGTTTTTTAAAAACACATTTAGAATTTTGAAGAGAATAATAATAAATTGAAAGACCATTATCAAAATGTATTATAACTATTATTCCACCGACTATTGTGCTGCCAGGATATCAAAATTATGTAAATATAGGTGCATTAAATTCAATTAAATTTATGTGGCAACGTTCACAATCAACAATTGTTTTTAAAACCCTGCTGCCACGGCGAATGCAGTGGTTTGGTGAAAAAACGTGCGCATGCGCAACTGCTTGGCGGCAGCGACGCCGGCGTCCTCTGCCGCGGCTACCGCCTCTGCCGGCGCTGCAGCAGCGGAGACAAAACGTCGCAGGCCAGCGGCTTTTGTGGCTCAGAAACGCAGCGACTGCCAAGCGAGGCGGATGGCCTAAAAACAAAAACATAGCGAAACGGGCTGGCGAGGCGAATTACCCAGTGAACCGGTTAACCGATCACCGATTATCCATTATCCATTACACGATTACCCTTAACCGATTCCAAAAGACGCGCGCGACCAAGCTAACTATTTCAATCACAATTTATTTATTTTTGTTTCTGTTTACTCAATGTGTTTTCGAGGCCTAAATGAAAGTGCAGAAAGGCAAGTGACTGTGAATGCGAACGTGACAGCGGCACAGAGAGAAAATATCACTGAAATCGGTCAACAATTCCCCTTTGTTATTCATATGAATGGATTTTCTTTTTAACTTAATTGTGCTGAATTTAAAGTATCACAATGTTCTTGAAAAACTTTTTGTAAATCAAAGAATTTCTAGTGATAAAATAAGATTTACAACAGGTCTTTTTAATAAAAACTTGACATTTTTATTTGAAAAACCCTTTTTTTAACTTCTAATTCTGATATTTAATATCCTTTATTAGTTTATGATTTCGACAGAATCTTGTATTTAAAAAAAAAAAGGATATGAGTAACTTTTAAGGACCGAAATATAATGGTTTTCGTTTTTCTCAGTGTGCGCTAGTAGTGAAGTCAAAAATCGATTAAAAGTGCAATGCAGTGACAGCAGTGAATCAAAAGCCAAGGAAACGCCAAAAAAGAAATTGTTATAAAAAAGAGGAGATCCCAATCCCCAGTTCCGAATAAGTCCGCTGGTTAGACGCCTCCCAACACAACCCCAAAATGGTCGTAGTTCCCGCTCTGGGCGCCGCCGCCGTCTCCGTGGGCGGCCTGCTCTTCAAGGCGAGTGCCGCCTCCAAGGCGGCGGCGGCAGCGGGCGTGGCAGCGGCGGGCGCCTCCAAATTGGGCCTCGCCATTGCCGGCGCCATCAAACTGGCCACCGCTGTGATCGGCGTCGGCAAACTGACCATCCTGCCCTTCCTGATAGCGGCCATCGCCTACTACAACTACGATCTCTTCGATCCCGAGAATCGACCCTTCAATGTCCAGCAAGTGGAGCTGGCCTACGACTTCATCATCATCGGCGGCGGTTCGGCGGGCACTGTCCTGGCCTCCAGGCTCTCGGAGATCCCCCACTGGAAGATCCTGCTCTTGGAGGCCGGCGGACACGAGACCGAAATCTCCGATGTTCCCCTGCTCTCGCTCTATTTGCATAAAAGCAAAATGGATTGGAAATATCGGTAAGTAGCTACAAATTTTATACAAATTTTACAATTTCAGTTCTCACAATTTTTTAATAAAATTAATTAGAGTTCTTTAATATCCATTGATTTGTAAATAAAATATTAAATAAATAATATGTTCTAAAAATTCCTTAGATAAAATATCCAGTAGATAATTTTTAGATTCAACATTTATGCATTTTCAGTAGCTTCAATTTAAGTTCAACTGAGTTCTTAAATTTGTGTATTAAATGAAAAACCTGTTATCTCTTATCTCTTAAAATTTTAGGTATAAATATATATTTTTAAAAAAGCATCTAAAATCGTTTCCTTACTTCCTGAGTTCTCTCAGTGATAAACTACTGACGCAAAACCTCACAATAAATGCTATAATATTTAAAATTAAATTAAAACTTCCTGGTATTTTAAGTCCACACATTTTCCGAGTACTTTTGTGGGTCAGAGGGCTGTGTTTTGGGTGGGTCAAACGTTTGGCCTTAGCAGTGGCCCTGTTTACCTTTTATTTGCGCTCTTTTCGACCAGCTCATCCCAATGACTTTGCCAATTTTCCAAAGGCTGCCAACAACAAGCATTGGATTCTGGCATATATGCAAATCTCGCCGGGTGAGCCATTCATCGATGAGTTGCCAGCCATCATTAGCATTCGGAATAGACCAAGACAACTTGGCCGGGGTTTTGCGGTTCGAGTTCAGGCGACTGAAGATGATGATCATCATGGCGATGATGATAATGAGATGGTGCCAAAGGCCGGATTCGTTTAGTTAGCAACCGTCTGCCGAATTTCAAACTATTTGCAAGCTCTCTTCACACGCAAATAGCAAAACGATTTCAGCACTCGGCGAAAAGAAAGGGAAAACGAACTGACTAATATGGTTTACAGACATTTCGCTTTACAGGAAATGTTCAATTGAAATACAATTAGGATGGGTTTTGGTTAAACATTTGGATATTTTGTAAGCCTTTAATTTTTTAAATACTTTATAGAAAAAGGATGATAAGTTTTAACTCCTCTTAATAAATTTGCAAAAATATACCTTTATTTTATGAATGAGTTTTAAAGTTGTGTTCCTAAATAATTTTCAATGTAATATGTAGGTAAATTAGATTTTTGCTATAATAGTTCACAGTTGAGATCTATTTTCTTTTACTACTTATCATCAATTTAATTTATTTTACTTTCCCTTTTATTTTTTACACTTTTATTGTTTCATTCCCAAACGAATCCTTTCTTAAATATATTTCTACATTTTATTGTAATTGTAATTGTTAAGTTGTAAAAACTTCTTGTAACACCTATTAACACGAATCACTTTACGATCGTTTTCATTTCTTTCCTCTCGATTTATGGCTTCTGCTCTCCAGCGTTCCAATTTCTCGGATCTTTCACTTTTCCCCGGCCCACTTTCCTCTCCTCTCCACTTCACTCCACTCCACCCCCCTCCAGAATGTTCCAATTAGATAAAGACAAACGTAAACCATTACCATTTACCAGTATCATCTCGATGGATCGGATCATCTTCCCCCTTTGTTGTGTCTCTTTTCTTTTCAAAGAGCAATTAAGTGCAGCTTTATAAGGCGGGCTGAGCCTCCATTAGACAGAAAATGTTGGGTTAGCAACGAAAATGGAAAATAATCAGTGCTTCTGGGGGACTGATTCAAATTAGAACGGGCTACCGTTAGACGGGGCTGCCTGAAGGCCTGAAGGCTTCATTTTTTTTGGGGTGGGTCCCTCGTTTCATTCAGATCGTTTTCTATCTCACGGCATTTCATTAATAACAGCTGATGCTGCTGATGATCGACGGCCACCTGTGGCCACAAATCGAACGCCGCTGCTTAATTATTCATGAGCATTTGGCATTTTTTACTTCGTTTTTTTTTTTACTTCGTCGGAATTTTGTTCGAGCGTGTTACCAATACCGTAATCCATTTAACTGTTTAATGTGACAGGGGGCTGGGTTTTGGGATATGGTTGGGTTGGGTTGGGTCCATAGGCCTAGCGGCGATTTTGGTCTGGGTTTCTCTATGGCTCTTCTTTTTTTGGCTTTGGAGTTTCACTTTCAGAATTCCACATCCATTAGTATTCCCATTCCCCTGCCTTCCACTTCCATTTGCATTATATTTCCTTTATATTTACATTTCCATTCCTATTCCTGGTCCAAATTCCATCTTATTTTGCGTAATTGAATGCAATATGCGGTCAGGTGCATGCGAAATAAATCAAAAGGTGCCAAAAGAAACAATAGTCACACCGAAAAAATGGTTTTATGTAAAAAATATTTAACCAATTAAATGTGCATTAAAATCGTATTTAAAAAAAAACGATTTCACCTAAAATCCGATTTCTAGATATTATATCATCTAGATTCAGATCCATAAATCTATTATAATAATATCTAATAACATAGATAATATAAAATATTTAACCAATTAAATGTGAATTAAAATCGTATTAAAAAAAAAAGATTTTACCTCAAATCTGATGTCTATATATAATATCATCTAGATTCAGATCCATAAATCTATTATAATAATATCTAATAACTTAGGGATTAATTGATCAACTATCCTAGAAATTCGAATATTTGTTATATTTTTCCCCAAGATCAAAAATCGTTCAGTGCACACAAGAGCAGAAAAACCAAAACCCCAAACTAAGTGCATCGAGTGTGGCAATATAATCGAGTGTGTTTCTGAATCATTGCATCATTGGCAAACTCGGGAGAGTCGGTAGCACAGTATCTGCATTTTTGTATCTCGGTGTTTGTATCTCGGGTCTCCCAACTCCAGTCAGCTGGATCCCCAGAGAAAAAGAGAGAGATATACGTCTATACATGCGAGGTATATGAAAAAGAGTGAGTCTTAAGTGTTTGTTTTGGGTGCAATGTGTACAAATCGACACTCGAAAAGCGCTTTACAAGCAACGGGAAAATCAGTCAATAGACTGCTTAGAAATTGAAATTAAAAAAATAAAAAAAGACCTGGCAATCACTCTCACGTCAATCATCGACGGTAATCTTGATTGACTCACTCATGGGCGAGAAAAAAGTTTCACCCGCCTGAGAAAGTCACCAAATTGGTGTCATCTTTGCGCTCAGTGTTAAAAGTTTTGGGGTTCAAGGTCATAAAGAGATGATGAATATTTTTTTTAAATAACTACTTGAAATTGTTACCATATCTTCCAAATTTTAACATTTCTGCTTGAATAAACAATATGGAAAATATTTAAATACCTCTACAAACTAAAAACTCTTGCACTGATAATAAAGCAAACCATTTGCAATCACCTTCGTGTGCGATTACGGGATAAATACTTTAAAGTTTACGACTTGCCGCTAAATATTTCATAACCCACTCTCGTGTGCAACGATCGTTGCAAGTCATTTGAAAGTATTCAAATTCGCCGCCGTCGACAACAGTGGATGCCGCCTAAAACCAACAATGGTTCTACAGGGTAAATAGGCAGCGAGACGGGGGAGTTCGAGTTGGGTTGTGGGATATAGAGGCACCCACAACCTGAAAAAAACCCATCTGCTGTGCATTCCAACTCGGGATGATTACGCAAGACGAGTTGGCGATGACCCCCAGCCTTATCCGCATCATTAAATTCCCTCCCCTCGCGTTCGTAAATGCCAGAAACTTAAATATTTTGGCATCCACAGTGGAGACGGGGACACGCCCCTGACGGATTCGGGTTCGCATTTTGAATGCAAGCTGCAAGCGGATATCAATTCATGAAGCAACTACACTGGGAGAAAGGAGATATATATACAATAAGGTGTATTATATGAGCAAGAACTTGAATAAACCTGAAAAATACAGTAACATGACCTATAAACAAAATTATAAAATCAAATGTATTTGAAAAAAAAAAAATGTTTGGAAAATAAAAAAATTAAATAACTTTTTTTTTTAATGAAAAAAAATTTTAAAAATTAGTTGAAAGTAAGCACATATGATTTTAAATTTTTTTTTTTTATAACATTTAAACAATAAGTAATAGATACTCGAAAGGTTTTGCTTAATGAAATGAACGATTGTTCTTTATTTGAGAATTTTTCTTCTTGAGAGAATATTCTCTATCGCAATTTTAAGAACTTCTCGCAGTGTTCATTCTGAGATCGGGATATCCTACGCCGGTGCAGTCCAATTTCCCAACATAAAACCGGATCATATCGGATCAGAGTTGCTCCAAGCGGCATGGCAAAGTGGGTTAGGCGGTCTGCAGGTCTACAGGTTTCGAGCCGCCGCCATGGAAATGGCACGAAACGAAACGAAATGAAATGAAACAAAATGAAATGAAACGGTGCTGATACTTGGCAATTGCACCTGAATAGCCGGGTTGCCAATCGCGAAAAGCCAAAAAGCCGATCGAAAGGCGAGTGGATGGATGGAGAGGAGAGTGGCTACGTGAGCCGGTTAAATGGACAGGCTTCGGTGGGTCGTCAAACGCGAGACTAGTGCCTCGTAGCTCGAATTGTGTCAACCGGGCAATAAAACAAATATATAAAAATACATAAAAAAAACCAAATGCACTTCACGCATGTCACCGAAAGAGAAGAACCACCGATAAACACTAAATATTGATATGGTTATTGATATACACGATTTTACACAATCGAAAACACGCAATTCGTTATGCCACCAGACGGATAACAAATATTTGCTGTTAATCTAATTAACACCAACGGGGATTGGTTAGTTTATAGATTATGCAAAGCGGAAAAGTTGTTTAGGTGAGTCAGCGAAAATTAAGGCAATCTACAAATATTTCTAGGATATATTTCAAAGGAAACATATAAAATAAATAAATACGTATTTTATAAAAGTTTAACTGTCATTTTATTGTGTTTATTAACACCTATGGAAAAGTAAAAGGAAAATTTAAAATCGGACCACTCATTATAAAGTTATGAGCAAATAATGGAATGCAAGCAGTGCAAGCAGTTTACTGCTACCTAAGAACTATAAAAGTAATTCAAGTTCCGTTTCTTCCACATTTCCCACATTTTATTCAGTAATTATTTCATCTATAAACCTTTCCATTAATAAATCGCTTTGAATCGTTGCCATTTTACAGCTTAATGCGGCCGCTAAGTGATTTTATATGGCAATCAACAGCTGTTCCATCCGAATGCTTTTCCCCCTTTATTTGTTTTTTTTTTTTGGGTTGTTTGCTTCTTGGGTTGGGGAACTACGGTGAGGCCTTAACCAACTTTCGGTTAACGAGCATTAAACAATTACGAAAATAATGCAATCAACTCGAATTTTCGGCATGCATATTCATTTCATAAGCGGCAATTATGATTGCTGAGCCAGTGAATGTCCCTAATGCGTGTTTTAAAGCCACAGTTTCTAGATCTTTAGTTATTTGGAAAAGGAAAATAAAAAAACCTTATCAGCTTCATCGAATGAAACGCTACGCTTTGTAAGACATTCAGGATTATGTCACTAATGTATTTTTGATCTTCTTCAGGGAAATCTTATAATCAAAAGTATTTCAAGACTGGTGATATTTTAAAGGATTTACTATTGTATATTAAATTAATATTGAATTATTATTATAAATTTTTACTGAAACTATTTCCTGGTTCTGTTGGATAAACAATTCTACTCTAAAATATTTTAATCCATAAGTTAGATTTTCCTTTAAATTCTGTAACAATTTCCACTTCTAAAGGTTATTAAGGGGAGATTTGCGCTCCCACACAGACAAAATAAACAAGTCAAACAAACTAAGCGAAATGAGTTAATAATAATTTGTTACGTTTATGTGAGTTAACTGTTAAATGGCTAATAAAAGGCAAACAAATTGCGTCAGTTGGGCGTCTCGCCCAGTCAGATGTGGATGTGGATGTGGAAGTCGAGGCCGGAGTTGAAGCGAAAGTTTTTTTCCTCTTTTTTCCTACCCGAACATTTCGATGTTCGTTTGCCACCTGTGTATCTATGAGAAATGAGAAATGGAGGGAGCACGTAGCCAATAAGTCAGTATGCCAAACAATGTGCCACAGTGGACTCGGACTTACAGTGGCGCGAATTGATATTAATGGCTCGCAAAGGGAAAATATTCATCACCGATCTGGGCAGCATAAATCAGACAACCCATATGTGCATGTCGTATGCTAATTACCCTTACCTCCACCTTGGAGGAGGGGGAAAACAAAGGGGAGGGGGTGTGGAGGACCGGCTTTGACACCCTAATCGCCAAAGATGCAAATGCATTCGAGTCAAGCGGATGATGGACCATGAAGAGCCTGAAGTTAAACACTAAACCACCGGCTGAAATTGACTGACATCTTCATTATATACATGAAATATGTATGTTTTCAAGCTAGTAAAGATAATACAAGGTGTATAATACCGATACACAAGAATTGCAAGATTTCGAATACAAAACTCTATAACATTAAAGGATATAATAGTTTTTAAAAAGGGGATTTTTAATCTATACGATATTTTGGATAAATTTTAATTTTTTTGGGTTAGTCAATAGATATTGTCATTATAATAAATATTAGTTTTCAAGTTAGTAAAGATATTACAAGATTTACGGTTCTATGCATTATTTTAAATAATGGTTTTTAAAAAGAGGATTTTAAATCTATAAGATATTTTTAACAAATTTTAATTTTTATTATAATTAGTGGCGGATGTAGGATTTTGTTTCGGGGAGTGATATCAGAACAATTTTTTTGTTGCATACTTTTTGAATACCAAAATTCCTTTCATTTTTCACCATGATATAATGATTATAATATATAATAGTTTTTAGGTTAGCAAAGATATTACAACATATGTGAATTCATAAGGTTTCTATGGTTTCTAACAAAAAATCTCCAGATCTTACCATAATTAATAATGTAAATATCATTTATAAGGTATCATTTATAAGGTTGTAGTATTTTAGTATTTTTAATGTTTTTAAAAATCATCATAAAAATCCTATTTAAATATTACCCAATGGTATTGAAATCTTAAAAAAAATCACCACATAATGTTGACATTATTTTCGGATTAATGGGTGTTTCCAGCTTCGTTTCTATATATTTATTGCTTAAACTTTACACTCTTTCTCCGTCGGCTTAGCACGCTTTTCGCCAAGTAAAATCATTGCTGACCAAGTTTTCCGCAACTGACATTTGATTTCCGTTTGTTTTCTTCGTCGCTTCGCCTTTCTCAGCCGAATGTGGTTAAGTCGAGTTAAGTCGTCTCTGTGTCTCTTGATTGTTGCCTGTCACTGGTAATTTGTATTTTCATTAACGACAACAAAAAAAGTCTTCCTATATATTTAGCAGCGGGTATAATAATGGGCACCCAAAAGAAATGGAATTCGGATTTAGATTTGGAACGAAAAGAAAACAAAGAGAAAAAAAGGGGGGGAAATAAAAATATAGTTGTCAAAACGTTTTGTTGGCCAATTTGTCAGTTTGCATTGGCTGCACTCACGGCAGGGAAATATTCGGATAATGCTGGGAACCCTGGCAGGAGATTATTATCTCAACAAATGCGTAACTTCGCCTGGGATATCCGCTAATTGGTAGAGCTTGAAATTGCTGGGTGCAAATTATCGTGTTTTTCTCTGCTTTGCTAGAGGTTTTTACTCTTTATTATTATCTCTTCCCTCTGATTTCTCATTTATGCAGTTATCACTTGTACAACAAAATACAATTGCACTGCCTGACTTCCTCTTTGGTTCATTGACACTAAGTTTTTATAACTGAAGAAAATGTTTATCGATGCGTTTATAAATTCTAAAATATTTGTTTATATATTTATCTACCAAAGATTAGCTTTACTATTGTAATAGATAATTATTTACTATTCATTTCATTTTTTAATTTCATAGATTTTCTAATTTGATTTTTAATTACAAAGTTGAAATTATTTTGACTCATTTAAATCCTTCTTATTTATGGTTAAAATTTTTTCGCTAGCTTAATTTTAAATTTTAAATTCTGAATTTTTTATTTATATATTTCTTCCCTTTTTACTTGATTTTTCATTTAATTTGCTTTATAATTACAAAGTACAACATTTTGATTTTTTATTTGTAGTTTTTATATAATTTGCTTTATAATTACAAAGTACAAATTAAAAATGATTATGGCTCTTTTTAATCCTTCTTGTTAGTGATTAACAATTTTTCACTAGTTTTAAAGTGGTCTTTTATCCATGCTTGTGCAATTCTACAAAGCAACCTCGAAGTACCATAAGCCACACTTTAAATGCCACTTGTTAATACCGAATACCCGTACTCAAAGATACTCGCTCTCAGGGATACCATAAACCATAAAGCCATTTAAAGGGCAAAAGTACGAAGGGGAGGTCGCTCGGTTCATTGCCTCATGGATATTTTGGAGTTCGGCCTAATGAGCGTTTAACACCGGCTTTTGTATTTCGTGTATGTGTTGTAATTAACTTGGCCACTGGGCAATTTGGGGGCGAGTGGGCGTGGCCTCTCTTGACTAATGCGCTTTCATTGTCGCTTTGTTTGCTTGCCCACAAAAATGATTGGATATCTCTTATTTCTTTTCAGCTTGTTTGGTCTTGGCGAAATTCGCTAATTGTTTATTTTCTGATATATCCACAGACATTGTTAGGTTTTCTCTTTCATCATCACTTTCATGACACATCTACTATATATATATATATGATTATTATTTACAGAACCCAACCCCAATCGACGGCCTGTCAGGCGATGAAGGACAAACGCTGCTGCTGGACGCGCGGAAAGGTCTTGGGTGGATCTAGTGTGCTGAACACGATGCTCTATATCAGGGGCAACAAGCGGGACTTTGACCAGTGGGCGGATTTCGGTAATCCCGGTTGGTCCTACGAGGAGATTTTGCCCTATTTCAGAAAGTCTGAGGATCAGCGGAATCCCTATTTGGCCAGGAACAAGCGCTATCATGGCACAGGTGAGTCCTCAGATAGTCCAATTGAGATCGAAGAGCTACTTGATGATTGAAAAACACCTTAGTACAAAAAAAGAAACTGTCATAACTCATTTGCCCGTCGAGAAACCGTAAATGTCTACTTAAAAATCCTTACCAAGCCATAAATAAATCTTTTCGGTAATAAATCTTTTGGGGTTTTTGTCTTTTTGAAAGTAGTAGCAGTAGTAAAATATAAATTTAAGGCAAGCGAAAATATTAAAAATGATTGATAACTGCACACTTATGGTTTATAGCTTTAATTTTGCCTTAAAAAAAAACTAATTTGTACTACACCCAAAAAAAAATCAATCAAAATCTCTCTCTCTAAAAAATAAACTAGATTTAGTATAAAATCTGATATTGATGTGAAACTAAATAATATAAATTCTATACTCAGCAGTATTTCATAGTGAATATTTCTAATATTAATAATTTATAGTTTGAATATACATTTCTATACCAAAAGTTTATATTTTTATATTTTCGAAAGTATTAATTTACTACTCATCTATTTGTTAGCTTATAGATTTTAATCTTTATTAAGAAATACTCTTTTTATTGATGCAGGGCTCTATTTCATCTACACACAGAAAAAAACTTGGTAAAATTAACCAATATAATTGACAAACAGTCCCCAACCACAAAAATTGTAAATTCTACCAATTAAATAGTTACTTGTTGTTAAAGTAAACAAATTCACAAAATTAGCAAAGACCAAAGTAGAAACCAAATACTCATAATTTTTTTTATAGTTACGTAACTATTTGTATAGGTCAATTTTACCAATCAATTTTTTGTGTGTAAGAATGGTTTCGTTTCTAAGACTATATTTTTTTCCCGTTTTTTAGTGTATTTTTCTATTTTCAATTGGACAAGCAGAGCTCAAAAGTTGGTTTCAATATTATAAGAGAAATACTTATGTTCTTATCTTTTCCAGGTGGCCTCTGGACGGTCCAGGACTCGCCCTACAACACGCCCATTGGCCCCGCCTTCCTGCAGGCTGGCGAGGAGATGGGCTACGACATTGTGGACGTGAACGGGGAACAGCAGACGGGCTTCGGCTTCTACCAGTTCAACATGCGACGCGGCTCCCGCAGCTCCACGGCCAAATCCTTCCTGCGTCCCGCCCGCCTGCGATCCAACCTCCATGTGGCCCTGTTCTCCCATGTGACCAAGGTCCTCACCGATCCGCAGACGAAACGGGCGACGGGCGTTCAGTTCATCAGGGACGGCCGGCTGCAGAATGTGTATGCCACCAGGGAGGTGATCCTCTCAGCGGGGGCCATTGGCTCGCCGCATCTGATGATGCTCTCGGGGATCGGGCATGGCGAGGAGCTGGGCCGGGTGGGCATTCCGCTGGTCCAGCATCTGCCGGGCGTGGGACAGAACCTCCAGGATCACATAGCCGTCGGCGGCATAGCCTTCCTCATCGACTATCCCATTTCGATTGTGATGAAGCGTATGGTGAATATAAACACCGCCCTGCGTTACGCCATCACGGAGGACGGGCCACTCACCTCGAGCATTGGCCTGGAGGCGGTGGCCTTCATCAACACCAAGTATGCGAATGCCAGCGACGATTGGCCCGACATGAACTTCATGATGACCTCCGCCTCCGTGATGTCCGACGGCGGCAGCCAGGTGAAGACGGCTCACGGGCTAACCGATGAGTTCTACCAGGAGGTGTTCGGCGAGGTCAACAATCGCGATGTCTTTGGGGTCTTTCCCATGATGCTGCGGCCTAAGAGCCGGGGCTACATAAAGCTGGCCTCCAAGAATCCGCTGCGCTATCCGCTGCTGTACCACAACTACCTCACCCATCCGGACGATGTGAACGTGCTGAGGGAGGGCGTCAAGGCGGCCGTCGCCATGGGCGAAACGGAGGCGATGAAGCGATTTGGGGCCAGGTTCTGGAACAAACCGCTGCCGAACTGCAAGCACCTGACCCTCTTCACCGACGACTACTGGAACTGCTACATCAGGCAGTATACGATGACCATCTATCACATGAGCGGCACGGCCAAAATGGGTCCACCCACGGATCCCTGGGCGGTGGTCGATCCCCAGCTGAGGGTCTACGGCATCCCGGGGCTGAGGGTCATCGATGCCAGCATTATGCCGGCGATAACGAACGGCAATATCCATGCACCGGTGGTCATGATTGGCGAGAAGGGTGCCGATATGATAAAGCAATTGTGGTTGACCCCCAGCACGGGGCCTCAAGGTCACAAGGTCGCCGGCCAGTGGCGCAGCAAGCGATCTTTGAATTCCAGCAGTGAAAACTGGGAACTCGGCATATCACCGGTCCATCAGTGGCCTTTGCCAAGGTCGTAGCGATTCTTAAGGCGGGGGCAGGGGGTCAAGGGGGGCGGGGTGCGTAGGGGTGGGGGTTAGTTTCGGTCTTCGAAATAAATTTAATTTATTAAGCTTCATTTGCTTTCCATTCTCACTGCCTCTCGCTGTCTAGCAAAAAGAAAATACTAATATTCCCAAATAATCCTAGTGAAACCCCCTGCCTCCTCCGCCCCTGACCGTAGTCACTTAAGCGCTTCATGTAAATATCGAGTCATTTATGCTAATTCTTACATTTTTTTAACATTTTTTTTTAATATCGCTCGTCTGTTGTGTGTGTCCAATCGAAATGTGTATTTTTTGTTTTACTTTTTAATGTTTGTTTGACGCCGCGTACACTTGGAGTACCTCAATTAGTCCGTAAGTCGAAGATTACGATTACGTTGCAAATGTTTGATTAGTTCTTAAATGTAGACGAACTCAATAAATCGAATAAACACGAAAAATACCTCAAGCCTTGCTTTATTGAACTATTGTAAATTTGGGGATCTCTATTTATTTATTCAATAGATTAAAAGTCAAGCTAAAGATACCGTTTAAAATCTCGGCTTACTTACAGTTTGAAATCGGCTTACGATTTTTTATAAGCCCACAGTTTGAAATTCACCATTAAAAGCTTAGCCAAAGCTTACCTGTAATGAAAGATCAAAAAAGAGATTATTAGTAAACAAACTATTTTCAAATGAAAGCTTAACGCTTTAAAAGTTGGCTCAAAGTTTTTAAAAGCTCCCCTTTTTAGGGCCGGGTTTAAGGAAAGCTTAGACTAAATAGTTATTGTAATAGTTGAAATTAAAATTTATCAAGGAAAGTAATGCCTTTAAAATAAAGTAATCAAGGAAAGTATACAAAATAATACCCCAACATTTTAAAGGATTTATATAATAAGTATATGTACATATATAAGGACTTTTACTAGAACTTTAAACTTTTTTTTGAAAAATTGTGACCCTACCCCTTATAAAAAACGTAAAAAATCATAACCGCGGTTTTTTCTCAAAATTTGCAGTATTTTTTGCGTAAAATGAGAAATAACGGGCAGAATATTAAGTGTCATACCTTTTTGAGCTCGTAATTAAATTCCCTATCGATTGGCATTTAAATATTGGAATTTTAATTTTTTAAAATTTTTTGTAAAAAATTGTGAACGTACCCCTTAAAAAAACGAAAAAAAATCATATTCGTGGTTTTTACACAAAAATATCAGTAATTTTTTTTTTTATAGAATTACATTAGAAAATGGGTTAACTATTTTATTTAAACGTTCAGTTTTCAGAGCTAAATATTTATAGTTTCTTTTCTGTATTATATAAACCACGTATTCCCAATATTTCAGTCCTTAAAAATGCGCAAGGAAATGTTATGCAACCGCGTTACAAATGCAGTTCCTCATTTCGCACATCGGATATCATATATTCCAGCGGATCTAAGTAATTCGATGCGGTTAGGTGCGTTAGGCTTAATGCCAATGCCATAATCCGATAATCTCCCTTCGGCATTGCAAATAATTGCAATTTTACAATTTCATTTACCATTTCAGCCACAGCCGATGATAATTGCAATTAAGTACAAACATTAAAGGCAGCAGTTAACGGTGCGTAGAGGGATAATAAATAATTCCCAATTGAATAATGCATTTCGGCCGGCACCAATAATTTGTTAACAAAATGCACAACACAAATCAAGGCGGTTTTTTTGTGTGCTTGGCTAATTGCAGCAGATATTCCCCCATTTTTAACCACTTTTTCGCACTTGGGTCGCGGAAGACGGCCATAAATCTGAGCCACATGCCCACCTGGCTAGATTCCATCTCCATGTGCAGCGTGGGGTGGAGGCGCCCAACTTTAAGGCCGATTCCAATTCCAATCCCAATTCCAGCGCTCTCAAGTGCAACGCATAAATATTTATGCTGCGAAGCAATGACCGTCCAAAATTTTGCAGTCATCTGAACGAAAATGAAAGTTGCCTGCGACCGGGGGCTTCTCAGCCCCCACAGATCCCCTCCCCCATCAGTTGCTGCCCCCAGCTGCTCCATTTCAAGCCTCTCCACTTTTGCCCCCATCCAAAAAGGACACTGGGAAAAACTAGCGCACATTTTAAGTTAAGGTTTTAGAGGTCCATTTAAGATACTTCTAAAAGGATTATATAAATGTTTAAAAATATTAATAAACAAGAGAGAACGCTATAGTCGGGTTGGTGTCCCGACTATCTAATACCCGTCACTCGGCTAAAGGGAGTGCGAGGGAGATGGCGATATAAACTTTGATCAGCTATAACTTTTTAACGAATGGTCCGATTTAAAAAATTTCTTCTACATTTCGATAGGTATTGATAAGCACAACAAAACTGCATTTTTACTTTTCCGAAGTATTTAAATTTTTAAAATCCTATATAAGCTATTGTGGGCGTTAGAGGGGGCGTGGCACCTTCTGGAAAAAACTTGCGCTGCGTAGGAACTCTAAGAATCTTCATGCCAAATACCAATCCTCTAGCTTTTATAGTTTCCGAGATCTCAGCGTTCATACAGACAGACAGATAGACGGACAGACGGACATGTCTATATCGACTCGGCTAGTGACCCTGATCAAGAATATATATACTTTATAGGGTCGGAAATGCTTCCTTCTCCCTGTTACATACTTTTGCACGAATACAATATACCCTTTTACTCTACGAGTAACCGGTATAAAAATTATATTACATTTAAATTATTGGTGTAATGAAATATCTATAATATATGTATTTATTATTATTCCAGTAAAAATTTCAAAACTTGAAAAACTTGTGCAAAGCTTAAACAAACGTTTTAGAGATCCATTAAAAATTAATATATACATTTTTAAAAATTATATTATTTATAAATAAATACTTTGAAAAATTCCTTATTTATTGAAATTTCTATTACATTCAAGTAACAATTTAAAAAAAAATATATACACTTTTTTTCCAGTGCAATGTCAAGCTCAAAGTCGGCTTTTTAGCTTAACATTTGGCCTGGTTGTCGGAAGCCCACAACATGCTGAAATATATTTGCGATCACAGCGGAACCACAAGCTGTGTCGTTCCCTGCCCCCCTTGCATTCATTTATTTCGGTCTCCGTCCCTGCCTTTTTGCATACGCAGAGTTCAATGGGGGGCAATTGCACCTGATAGCTGATGGCGCCCACAGAGATCGCAGGGTTCACAGAGTTGTTCAACTCTTTGACTCGCCTAATGAATGGAGCGAATGTGAATGGATTTATTTCGAGTAGGTTGTGGTTTTTCCGGTGGCTTGGCGGGATTGTCGGGAGACAACGAAAATAAATTGCAAGATGGTTAGTAAATTGACTAATTTATTAAGGGTTTTAGGGTACTAAAGAAAAACTGTTCAAATAAATAACTGCTTTGCTGCATTTATATATGTTTATTCATTTTATGATCCCAATAAAATATAAAAAACCTGAAAGCTGATTAAAGCAAAATTATAAATAATCAAATTAAAATGAGAAACCAAAAACAAAGCTTAAATATTTGTTCATATAATAATTAATTAAATAAGATTTTCACATACATTTTTTATGACCACATTAAAATATAAAAAACCTAAAACCTGATTAAATCAAAATTATATTTCATAAAATTAAAATGAGAAACCAAAAACAAAGCATACATTTTTTTAAATATAATAATTAATTATATAAAAATATTTTAAGATTTTCAAATACCTTTTTTTATGCTTAGGAAAAAAAAGGAAAATGTCGAAAATCATGATTTACAAAACCAAAAGCATTACTTTTTGTGATCGCCTTAAATTGTTGACAGTATCGCAATACTTTAATACTTAATGATTTCGGTATCGAGCACTTTTACCCTTCGATTGCATCGATTGCCAAATGGAATGGAGTGCGAGTAAACAAACCGGAAATCTCCATCTCGAAGTCGATCTTTATGGCCTTGTTGCTATTGGCCCCCCTGTTAAACGCTCAACTTTTGGATTGGGAATCATGAATAATAAAACGGTAAGTCGATTGCCAGACTTGTAAATCGCTGGCGATGATCGCTGCGAGCAGTTTTGGCTCAGCCAAAGAAAGCCTCCAAACCTGCTGCTGCAGTACTTCTCTTTCTCCCCCAATGTCGCGCGCTCTCTCTTTTTGCTCGGTCTTTCCGTCCTTTTCTACGAAATCCCGAGAAGCTTTTGCATTCGAGCCGTGCTAACAAACGTTGAATGGAGCACGTAGCTCAATGACAAGACCCGAAGACAGCCGAAGCCCCAAGAAATGGAAACGAAATCGAAAGTACAGCCGTCTCATGGTCAGACACTAAAAAAAAGTATCAACAGAAAATGTCTTTCTCGAAAATGTACTAGTTTAAAAATTTCAAAAATGTATTTAAAAAAACCTCATGTCAAATTTAAAGTATAGATTCAACTCTGAACTCTCAGACGTTTTCATGGTTAAAACTCTAAATTTTTCAAATAAAATTCAGTTTTCTCCTTCGCATGTTAAATTTAAAGTAGGGGTTAAACCTTTAACACGTTAAGGGCCGTTTTCTCGCCCGTTTGTTAAATTTAAAGTAGGGTTACAACAGTGATTTCCCATACGATTTAAATTTAACAAACGGACGAGAAAACGGCCCTAAGAAACTCAGAGTTTAAAGCCTACTTTAAATTTAACATGAGGGCGAGAAAACGGTCCTTAGAATGGAAAAGCTGCCTGCATACTTTTAGAGACTGGTAACATAAGCATTAAAGAGGTTTACATTCGTGATATTATACCATTATTAATGCATTTTCTTGATGCTCAATTTTCTTACAGTGTACACATTTTGTAAGCCAGCTTTACGGATATTTCTCCCTCTTTTGGTTCACTCTCTCTGTGGGCTCGAAGCTCGGACATTTGTTAGTGCTTCGATTTGGACGCAACGGACTTTGTTGTTATCATATTTGCTGCGAGGGAAAAGCTTTCGAAGGCCGTCCGAAAAGCTGCTTCTTCCACATCTTGGCCGTCTTCGTCCGATGCGGCCAAAAGCAAAGCCAAAAAGCGAATTGCTCATTGAACAAGACGAGCTCGTGGCGTGCGTTTCGCAGTGAGCGGCGAAATATAAATGAAATATATATAGAGATATATATTCGAGAAATCGGGAGTGAAACGAAAACGCCGTGGACAAATATCACTTGAAGAAAAAGCAGTGCAATCAATCGTACTTTGTCCCTTATTTTTTTTTGTTCGTTTTTTTTTTTTTTGCATTATTTTGTTGCCGTTTTGAAAGATGAAAGACGGCAACAGCAGTCATGGTAATCGTGAGTGAGACAAAGGAAAGTGGCAGGCAGTCGCGTTCAGTTTGAAGCCGCCACACCACAACAACAACAAAAAAACAAAAATAATAATAATAAATAATCCGCAACAACAACTGTAAAACAGCAGCTACTGGAACCAGAGCAGCGTCCACAAAAAATAACAACAAAAAACCGGAGGCAAGTGTACTAAACTCAAGTGCTAATGAATAAAATATCCAGGGGAATTTTATGTTTCTAAAGTTTGTATTGCATAAATGACATTATCAAATATTTTTAAAAATATTTAAAGATAAAGATAATTTAGGATTTGTTTTCTTTTCAAATAGAACTTACATTCCAATTAGTTAAAAATATATATTATATTATATATAATAAATTTTAGATTTTGTTAAACATTATGAACTTTATTTTCACATTTTTTGGTTCGCCATGCATCACAATAAATACCAAATAAGAGATCAAATTTTACAACCTGTATAAAGACTGTATAATAAACCCACAAATAACCATTAACTCGTACATTAACACCTATTTGCATTCAAACAACTCGACATACAAACTTGGGTACTACAACTGCGCGGTTGTTTTCACTTTTATTTTATGTAACAACTCCGATTTCTGACCCTTGAGCGAGGGGGAAGGCTGGGAAAAAGGGGCCGCAAAAAAATATAATATATATTTAAAGCAAAGGAGGCAAAGACTGTGGGCCAGATATTCTTATGTAAGCCTCCGCCTCCCACCGGCCACGCCTTGCGGCTCAGTTTGTTTATTTGCCTGCGGTCTATTCACACTTTCTACCGCCGATTCGGTGGCATTACTCCACCGATCCAGCGATCCACCGCCTCACACCTCTGTGCGAATTATTATCAATTTGTGCACGTCGCGGCCATAAAGAGGCAATCATGGAGCGCGTGTATCGCCACTGGCACTGCATATGCATACGAGTCGGGCAATTAAAAGCCCCAAGCAAGCCAGCAAGAAAGTGCTGCTATCTAGCGATATAACCATATGGCTGGGGAAATGGGGCAGTCGTAACGAACGGGAAATACCCTGGGGTGACGTTGGAGAAATATGCTGAGGAATACGTGTTCTTGATTAATATATTTAGTATTAATCGAAGAGTACACTTTGGAAGCCTTGGTTTATATTTATTCTGCCCTTTATACTTCAATTTCATTTTTAATATTATCTCAAGTATTTGAGTTTTAGTTATTTTAAGCACAAAAAAAAGTATAATAAATATAAAATATATATAATAAATATAACATTTAATACCTATAATAAATATAAATTATATTAAAATAAAAATAAAATATATTAAAATAGATATACATATAAATATATTATAAAATATATTAAATAAATATAAAATATAATATAATCAATATAAAATACAATATATTAAATCTAAAATATAATATAACAAATATAAAATATAATATAACACCTAAAAAAGCATTTAACATATATATTTAAAAAAAAATAGGACAAAAAAAAACTTTAAAAATAAATATACAAAAAATCTTTAAAAAAATTCTTGCGAAAAGATAAGATATTAGAATAAATTAATATCCCCAATATGCCAAATAAAACACGTAATTCCAAAAATTAATCCCGTTTCCAAATGGTCACCTTTCATGGTTTAAGGCCCCAATAAATCATAGATTTCAAAGAGGTAAATGTGGTAATTATTTAATTTTCAGTTGTCACCTGGCAACTGCATCGCACGTAGCAAGGAAATGCGCCAAGTTTTCTGTTTTCTATGCTTCTTGTGTGCGAGTTTTTTTTTTTGTTAGCCAAGCTGAGCTTCTTTAATGTGTCACGGTACCATGACTCAGCCGATTGTCGAGAAAGCGTTCAGCTGAAGTAAAGTAGCTGAAATTACTTACCACTTTCGGACTGGATTTATGTGCGATGCGACCCACAAAGGGCGGAAAAAAAAAACAAAAAACAAACAAGCCAACAGAAATCCATGAAAATGTCATCAATTATGGGGCATAAAAAGTCTGTCCATAATTAAAAGCTGTCAAATCATAATTGGCAGGCAGTTGAGGCTCAACAAGAAAACCATCAAAAAAAATACAAATAAAAAACTGAACCAGAAACTGCAGGCAGTTGCTAACAATGTGTGAATTGCATAATGACGACGGCCGAACCAACGAAATAGATGGATGAATCGACATCAATGTGATGTAAAAATGCCCGAGAAAACCTGGCCCAGTATTGCGTCAAGAGAAGAAGAGTGAAATAATAATGAAAAATATCTCGGAGGGTTTTCCTTTGTCACTCCGCCCAAGGGCGTTGCATAAATTAGCGGCCAGTGTTGCGTCTGCCTTTAACGGGGATTTGAGTGAATGAATTTTTCGGATTTCAGATCTCGGACTTAATTTCTGCAGCTAGCTGATGATGTTTGCTTTTTGTATTTTTTATTTTTATCTTCTTTTCTTTTTTTTTGCTTTTGGTTAGTTACATGGCAACCGTCGAGCCGTTCAAATCGCTGAAGCGAAATTGCCTGGCGAAAAAAAATAGTTATATATACTATCTCAATTTAGTTAACAGCATTTTGAGCGGCTAAAAATAGACAACTATTTTCGTTTTCGGTGCGGTTAATTAATCGAGAGCAGTTCCAGTTACTTTTCCTTCGAGTGTTGTGACAGAGGTACCCCCGAAAAATTTTCAAAATATAAAAAGGGAAAAATAAAATAAATATTACATACAAATGGGATTACATGAAATACGAGTACCGTATGTAGGAAGCTCGATGTCGCTTGCTTGGCTTTCACTGCTGCGATCGCTTTAAATCGAGAGCGCGGGGGTAAAATGGAAACTGGAAAAACCACAGAAAAGACAACAACAACAACAGTAACAACAACAGGAGCTGGACGGCAATTAAACCCTGATGCCGCCGATGGACAAACAAAATAACGAAATTGCATTTTACAAGCCAAGACATTGAGACATTCGAGACTCTCGAGAGACAAGACAAGAGTTGAGGATTTTTTCTTGTATTTTATTTTATTTTTGCCATTGCTTTTTCCGCCTGCCAAACGGCATTGAACTTGAAAAACTAGCCAGCGAGGTAAAGAAAATATACAGCCGTGAAAAGACAAAAACTAATATATACATAGAGATGTATAAAATGAATAAGAAAACAGAAAGAAATGGCTGGCTAATGAGATTCGTTTTCGTTTTCGGCTGACATCATTTGAATATTTATAATTTTTTTTTTTTGTAAATTCAATTTCGATGTGATTTGATAACGTTTTTCGTAGTTTTTCGTTGCTTGCGAAAAGTGTAAACAAGTTCGTTGCCTAAGTCTTTTGTTTGGCTGCGCGTGTGACAGCGCCATCTGTTGGCCAACGATTGCCAAACTGGAGGCTTTTGGATATATATATATACATATAGCGGCTTCCGCTAGACAATAATGCTTGCATGTTGCTGATTTTCGAGCCAGTTTTTTTGTTTGCCAAGTCATGCAACAATGGCAAGCATGTTAACAAGAAACCAAAAAAAGCCACTACAATGCTCATCAGTTACCCATCATCCATAAATGGATGAAATGATAGCGCCGCTCCCACGCTTCGATTGTCGATAGTCGTTATCTCGAAATGGTTGCTCCATTCGCGGATTAGACTGGGAAATATTGGGCTGCTGAGAGCGAAAGCCAAATAATAAGGAGTATGAGTCGTAAATGTGGTCGTTTGAGATATTATTATATATTAATATAATATTTAAAACGAATAATATTTTAAAAATAATAATAAAATAAAAACAAATAATTTATAAAAAAAAAATAAAAAAAATTATATAAACTAATAATAAAATGAAGACAAATAATTAAAGAAATAATAAGAAGATACAAACAAATAAATATTTATAATAAAAATATATAGAACAAAAATAACTCACAATTATCCAATCAACTTCTCGGTTATATTTTATATTATTTCCGAATTAATTTGATTTTTCTAGATTTTTATGTCAATCCGTTCTGGGTGGAATTTGCTACTGACCATTTTTTATTGTTCCTATTATATTAGTTTAGATTATATTTATATTTTGAGTTTTCTATTTTATTTATTTAATATTTAAAATACTCTTATAAAAAACAAAAATTGTATAAATAAATAAAAAATAATAAGAAGATACAAACAAATAAATGTTAATATTAAAAATATATAGAACAAAAATATCCAATCAATTTCTCGGTTATATTCTATATAATATTTATAATTTGAGTTCTCAATTTTATTTATTCAATATTTAAGGTACTCTTAAGAGCTGCAACCATTTTTCTATTTATTTCCTTAAATATTTTTAATAATTTGTATTATTTTCGTTTTCCCTGCAGTTCTGTTCATATTTCTGTCAAAATATGGGCCAAGAGATATCGCAGCAGCAAAATCAGCCACACCAACAACACCAGCAGCACCAACAACAACAGCAACAACCCCCCCACCACAAACACAGGCAACCGCAGCGAAAAAGCTTCAGCGGCATTAGCAACACCAATCAGCCGATCTACACGCCCACCAGCCACCTGTCCACCGCCAGCAGCTCCTCCACCACCACCACCAACGACTATAGCAGCAATAATAATAATAATTCTAATAATAATAACAACCAGAACTACCGATTGCGTCACAAGTACAATTTGAGCAAGCAAACGTACGAGAGGAGCAAAATAGCAGCGAGTGGAGCGAGCACAAGTCAATCGGATACGGATTCGCACTACGCCAAGCTAAATCTGCAGAGGAGCAGCTCGCAGAGCTCGGACAGCGGGATATACAACTCGTCGTGCCACTGCAGCTCCATATCCTCGATATCGGTGGTCAGCAGCAGTGCCAGCAGCAGTCGCAGCAGCAGCAGCTCCAGCCGCGGTTGCCCCAGCTCGCTGGTCTCCAGCAAATCGAATCGATCGCTGGACAAGCAGAAGCACTACCTGAGCCACCACCTGTACATCAAGTCCTATCTGGACATCTTGGAGGAGGACGAGCGGGCCAGGGCGCATTTCAAATCCGCTCGTCCCGGCGGCATACGCAACTATACACCCAAGATCTTGGCCAGCGGCGAGTCGAGTTTGTCGGGAAATTGTAGTTCCAACACCAACACCGCTGCCTCTTCGGCTGCCCTGTCATCGAGTGCTCCGGCCCATTGTTACGGCCCAGGAAAGCGATCGAGTGGAGGAGTGGGAGCAGGATCAGGATCAGCAGGAAACGGAACGGGAACTGGCAACCGAAACGGGCAGGAGGATCCGTGGATTTGACAATTACTGAAACATGGCGTTTGGCACAATGACGTCTTTGCTTGGCATGATCCCGCTGCTGGCGATCGGCATGAATTTCTATCGCTATCAAAGCGTCGATCCCGAGAACAAGGTCCAGGAGCCAACCGTCGTAAGTTCAGTTCGAAATTAGTAACAAAAACCTACAATCGAAACTATCGATATTATCGATATATTTCAAAGGTCAAACGTTTATCAGAAATGTACATATTTTTCTAAACTTTTATTATAATTTATTTAGATTTCACTTTATATCTAGAAAACATCGATATTATCGACAAAATATTGTGAATATATCGAAATTATCGATATTTTTAAGCTCTAATTCATACAAATCATAAATTTCAGCTCTGACTACTCTGAAAATGTGTTTAAATTTATTATAATCAAAGGCAATGATCTAAACGATCACAATCATCACCTTGACGGCATGTTACTTCAGCCTAACGTCCATATTATCATAATTATTCATTTCAGTAGCTCGAATGCCCAGTTAGTTATCAAAAGTTTCAAATATATCATTATCATCATGCTTTGGTAACTCTAACTCATCATTTTAAATCCAAAACCTATTGCTAACTATTTAAAGAAACTAAAAATATTTTATTTATTTACACTGATAAAAAAAACGTAGTAGATCCAAAGATTTTATATTCAATGCGGTTTTAATTCAATTTAAATATAAAAATATTACATTTAACAATTATAGTTAATTTTATAAAAATGTAACTTTGATTTAAAAAAATTAGGATTTTTTTTTGAAGTAAAATAAAATTGGTCCTTGATTGAAATATTTCCATTCGATAGGTAATCATTTAATAAAATTTACGTTATTTTATTTAATTAAAATATTTAAAAGGAATCTTATTCTATTTTTTTATCCGTGTAATAGACTGTAAGATAAATGAACTACTATTTGACATCCCAAATGCTAAATCCTTTCTCCAATCCTCTCTTTTCAGATACGTCGTCAGTATGATTTCGTGGTGATTGGCGGCGGATCCGCCGGAGCTGTGGTGGCCAATCGCCTGAGCGAGGTGCGCAACTGGACGGTGCTGCTCCTCGAGGCCGGCGGCGATGAGACGGAGATCTCGGACGTGCCGGCTCTGGCGGGTTATCTGCAGCTAACGGAGCTGGACTGGAAATACCAGACGACGCCCTCGTCGACGCGCCAATATTGCCAGGCGATGAAGGGCGATCGGTGCTTCTGGCCGAGGGGCAAAGTCCTGGGCGGCAGCTCCGTTCTCAATGCGATGGTCTATGTTCGCGGCTCGAAGAACGACTACAACCATTGGGCCTCGCTGGGCAACCCGGGCTGGGATTACGATAGCATGCTCAAGTACTTCCTCAAGTCGGAGGACGTTCGCAATCCCTACCTGGCCAAGACGCCGTACCACGAGACGGGCGGCTATCTGACCGTTCAGGAGGCCCCCTGGCGCACGCCCCTCTCGATAGCCTTCCTGCAGGCGGGCATGGAGATGGGCTACGAGAACCGGGACATAAATGGCGCCCAACAGACGGGCTTCATGCTGACGCAGAGCACGATTAGGCGTGGCGCCCGCTGCTCCACGGGCAAGGCCTTCATTCGGCCGGTGCGCCAGCGCCAGAACTTCGATGTCCTGCTGCATGCGGAGGCCACCAGGATCCTCTTCGACAAGGAGAAGCGGGCCATTGGGGTGGAGTATATGCGGGGCGGGCGCAAGAACTTGGTTTTCGTGCGACGCGAGGTGATAGCGAGTGCGGGAGCCCTGAATACACCCAAGTTGCTAATGCTTTCGGGCATTGGACCGGCCGAGCATCTGCAGGAGCACAATATACCGGTCATATCCGATCTGCCCGTCGGCAATAACATGCAGGATCACGTGGGTCTGGGTGGCCTGACCTTCGTCGTGGATGCCCCGCTGACTGTGACCCGAAATCGCTTCCAAACCATCCCCGTTTCCATGGAGTACATACTAAGGGAACGGGGTCCCATGACCTTTTCGGGTGTGGAGGGAGTGGCCTTTCTGAACACCAAGTACCAGGATCCCTCGGTGGACTGGCCGGATGTACAGTTTCATTTTTGCCCCAGTTCAATTAACTCGGATGGCGGCGAGCAGATAAGAAAGATCTTGAATCTAAGAGATGGCTTCTACAATACGGTTTACAAGCCACTGCAGCACAGTGAAACCTGGTCGATATTGCCCCTGCTGCTGCGACCCAAGAGCACCGGCTGGGTGCGGCTGAACTCGAGGAATCCGCAGCAACAGCCCAAGATCATACCGAACTACTTTGCGCACCAGGAGGACATCGATGTGCTGGTCGAGGGCATTAAGCTGGCCATAAATGTGTCGAATACGCAGGCCTTCCAGCGCTTCGGCTCCCGGCTGCACAACATACCGCTGCCGGGGTGCCGGCATTTGGCCTTCCAGTCGAACGAATACTGGGCCTGCTGCATCAAGGAGTTCACCTTCACGATCTATCATCCCGCCGGCACCTGCCGCATGGGCCCCAGCTGGGATGTTACGGCCGTTGTGGATCCCAGACTGAGGGTCTACGGGGTGTCCGGCGTTCGGGTCGTGGATGCCAGCATTATGCCAACGATTGTCAACGGGAATCCTAATGCCCCGGTCATCGCCATCGGCGAAAAGGCCTCCGATCTGATCAAAGAGGATTGGGGCGCCCGGAGGGCAAACACTTCGGCTTAGTTTCTAGGAATTTCTATCGCTAACTTATGTTTCAACTAGTCAAATGTGGATTAACTGATGTAATAGTATCGCTATGTGTTTTTTGGTCTTATCGATTTCCTCGTTTCGTTTGCCGCTAAATTTATGCTTAGTTATTCGGTTAAGTTAAGTATACGAATTCCCACATACCATTACTTTTTTTTTGTTATCTTATCAAGCATTTTATTAAATATTTATGTATTTATGAAACAGTTTTCGAGGTGTTTTATTTTTGTTTTATTTATGGGCTACTCAATTTCAAGATTTATCTTATAAAATATCTTAGGAGTGATATTCAAAGTTTGCTCTGTTAAAAAACCCATTTTTAAAAATTATTTTTGTGTTTACATGTCGGCTACTTGATATTGAATGTCAAATACATTTTATCTACATAGGAAACCATTTTATACACAGGGTTCTCTAATTTATATGTAACTTTACATACTTTTTGGGTATGCAATAATTTTTTAACATTAATAAGCTGTACTTTAATTATCATTTAAAGCAAAAGTCAGGATAAAGACATTATAACAACTAAACTATCTATAAAACCCAAGTAAAATATTATTTGAAGTTTGATTCAAGTAAACTTAGCATATACACAAACCACTCCCGCGAGTTAGCTAAGACATGCACCCCAGAGAAAGTGAAGTCACGAAATTCATAATTTCAATTTAATTTTTCGATTTGCCTTAAGTGCTGGGCGTTTTTTTGAGTCCGCCCCTTTTGGCCAGCTTTCTAGGCTGCCCACTCTTCCGCCTTCCTAAAGCCAAATGTCAAAAATTGCCAGTATAATCAAAAATTCCCCTCCGCGAAAGCCCCTTTAAAAGTATAAACTCTGCATTTATGATATGCTGATGGTTTCCGTATTTTTTTTTCGGGCCGTGGGCGTGGCTTGATAGTCAGGCTTCCGTGTTGCGATCAAAAAAAAATACAGTTTCGCTTTCGAGCGTTCAAGTGTGCCAAGGTTACCGGAATTTGTGTTGACCACACGGCACGTTTTATTTCGTAGGTGTCAGTTGAAAGTTTGGGCAATGGCCTGTCGACAATTATCGGCTGCCAGCGAAAAGCCGGACAATTGCGAATTTCGCATGCTACCTCCAGAGAAGCCCTCGCCATCGCTGTGATAATATTGCAAAAATAATAGTAATAATACCAAAGACCAACAAACGGCAATGAATCGGAGGAGTCTATAAACCACCCAAGGCGATGCCCAGACTTCTTATATAAGGCCCTTTTAGGGGGTCTGCTATACGGTATACAGTGGGAAATAACTAATAAATAAATGCAAACAAAGCTCGGGCAAATATTTGATTTGATTTTAACGAAACGACAAGTCATAGCAACCGCATACGAATGGAAAGTGTTATGCCAAAGTTTTTGGTGGGGTGCCGGGATGATGATGACACACTATAAAATTCACATATTGGAGGCAGGGCAACAAAGATCGGGGGACGTGGGGTGAATATACATATCTGAATAGCTGTGTCTGTGGTCAGTGGTCAGTGAAACGATGCGTCGGTCAGGCAGAAATTGGGTCATTAAACCGCCGAGAGTTCGATCGATGATTCGATGAGACCCCTTGAAAATGAGCCGGTAGATGAGGTAAGATAGGAGGAAATGCACATAATGTGGGGGCGGGGATTAAAGATATATGGAAAAAAAAGGTCGGTGTACGAGTAGTATTCATTTTGATTCACTCTCAACTAATAAAAACATATTCACAAATGGATATATGCGAAAATTTTCATTATAATAGTTCATATAGAATAGTCCCCATTCGCAATTCATTGATCAATAGAGGATAAATTGCTTGAATATCATAAAAAGGATCGGAAAAATAAAATAAAATAATAAGGGAAATTTAAAGGAAAAATAACCAAGCTTCGTTGATTTTTATTGTATTCTCTTCTACTCTGGGATATACATTTTTTTAATATTTCAGAATTTTAATTATATAGATCCCATAGGAAGGATCGATAACATTAATGCCAAAATAAAAAACAAAAAAAAAAAATTAAAAAAAAATAAAAAAAAAAAGAAGAAAACAAGAAAAAAAAAGAAAAAAAAGAAATAAAGAAAAAAACGAAAAAAAAAAAATAAGAAAAAAAAGGAAAAAAATCGAATAAAGTGAATCATTTGATTACCACTCATTGGTAACCATCCGAGTATCTCATCAGTGCGTGTATGCATTGCATCGAAATTAATCATAATACATGTCAGGAGGAATTTGCATTCAGTTGAATACCTTTACCTCTCTCCCCCCCCCCCCTCTTCACCCCCAAACATCTTAGTCTTTATTATCTCTTCTCCCACATCGTCGTAATCGTCATCCTCTTTAGCTCCATAGTTCAAACAGAGATACGTGATGTCGAACACACGCGACAAATCGCACAAGAAAACGAACCCAAGACTGGTTTGGATTTTTACTTATTTTTTCAGCGGGAAGAGGCTCGGGGAGTTGCAGGAGGGATTGAATAATCTCTGTTTAATTTCGGTCAATTATGCCGTGCCTCAGTCTGCCGTCCAAGTTGCAATTGCAACGGAGCCAAGCCAAAACCAAAACCGAAAAGCAAACCAAACCAAGAAAACCGTACCGATCCGAACCCGAAATCGTTCAAGGCATATAATTTCAATTGCAAACTGGAATGAGAAGAAGAAAAAAGGGAGGGGAGGGGGTGAAAGAGGGGGAGTACGGAGGAGCATTGTCAAAAAAATATCAGACCCGCCGCTTATGTCATAGATGGGGCAAAAGCAAGGTGTTAGGTGCCGCGCCTCACGTAGGCAATCAAAATCCAAATCAAAGCCACACAATATCCGCGCAGCCAGCTAACGAGCCTTAATCCCGAGTTAAAGCCACTTGTTGCCCTTTTAATTCGAGCTCCCATTTGGCAGAGAGCCTTCCTTTCGCCAGATGTTGCACTTAGGCTGCACGCCCCCCCTTTTCGAATCCGAAGAAAACGTAAAACAGATCAAATTGACTTTAAGGAGTTTTTAAGCTGGGCGAAAGTTGCGATACCCTTGATAAGGGTATGGGTTTTATGTGATGGCAACACAATAAAAACAATGCATTAAAACTATACAAGTTGAAAATTGGTTGAAAAAAATTGAAAAATAAATCTAAGGTTCCCTGTTCTTTTTGTCATAACGTCATTAAAATATATGACTTTCTTAAGATCAAGGTAAAAAAAAAAAAATTCCAAGATTCCAATAATAAAATAAAAATAATAAAATTTATGTTTCATAACTTTCTTATATTTATAAAATAAATGTTCCTTTTAAGCGTAATTTTTCAAGGGCATTCGCAGTTTGGACTGCAAAATGTTACCTTTCTTTTCTATGAGTTGCATTTTTTTTGAGGGCGTTGTTACTTAAAATCGCCACATTCCCTTTTCGGCAAGCTTATCTCAATGGCTCCACCTCCTGGCCCAAGGCCCCTCTTTATATAGGTATAATATGTAGATCCCTCTTCCCTGAGCACTAATTGCACTTTAACACCCAACACACAAAAACGGCGAGCCGAGAAACGAAGCGAAATGGTAAAGAGACAGCAGTGAAATATTTCAACAGCTTACCTAAATCATGTTGTTGCTCTTTACCGTAGCTGTGCTGTTTTTGTTTTTTTTTTCTTAGCTTTTTTGGCTCATGATTACATAAATTATACCCGTTGACAAAACACAGCCAGCCAGGTTGTGCCAGCCAATTGCCAAAGAGATTTCTCGCGGGCGAAGCAAAAACTAAAAAAAAATAACAGACAGAAGAAAAAAACAAACACACAGATTTTTCTCAGCCATGTTTATGGGTTAATAACTTCATTTGACCATTTTTCGTCTTTGGCTTGGCACCTTTCTGCTGAGTTTGGCATTCGAGGAATGCGGTTACTTAGGTGGAGAGAACTTCCAGCTTTTCAAGATCTTACAAGGAATTTGGGAGTCCTTCATAATGAGCGGAAGTCTTAAATCTCAAAGCTTATACAATGGAAATCCTTTAAGCTAAGAATTTTTGTTTTATTAAGCTTGGAAAGTTAATTTCAAAAATCTTTTTAAGTTACAACAAAAAAACAAACAGAAAAAATCATATTTTGCCAAAAAACACAAATCCCAATTTTTCACAAAAAAATAATTCGTTATTTGGCCGAAAAAAGTTTAATATTGATCCAAATATGGATTGTCATACCTTTCTGAACTCGTTATTTAATTTCCAATCGATTGACATTTAAACATGGACATTTTATTTTTTCGCCCTTTTTTTCAAAAATTAATGATGTAACCCCTTATAAAAAAATGAAAATTGGAGAAAATTCTTTTTTTAGAAATCACACGGAAAGTGTCATGGATTTATTTATTATTTTGTTATCTGTTGAATCATTCAATCATTTTTGGTGTAAGACCTTTTTTTGCCAAGTTACAACAAAAAAAAAATTCATATTTTTTACAAAAAACCAAAATTTCGATTTTTCACAAAAAAGAAATAATTGTTTTGGCCAAAACAGTTGAAATATTGATCCAAATATGGATTATTATTATTTTAAATTTTTTTGAAGTAAACTTAAATCCATTAACATCAAACTTTATTTCTTAGGATTTTTTTTCTAATTATTATTATTATCTAATGCTAACTTATAGTGAAACTATAGCAGCAGAAGGCCAAAGATCGATTTTTGGTTATTTCGTATTATTTTAAAAGCTATTTAAGTAATCGTAAATCCATTAACATCAAACTTTATTTCTAACGATTTTTTCTGTAATATCTCGGTTATTTCTCTCAAATCAGACATCATAAATGGTTAACCCATTTTTTCGGTCATTTGGACCCAATTAACAGCCCCCACATCTCTTCCTCTTTCTCTCGGCGATTTGACCTTCTGCCTTTGTTGGCTTAATGACCGCATCGCATCTTCGTACCGTTATCAGAGCTTCGAACTTGTTGGCCATCCAACGTGTTCGATGTGCCAATAATATGCAACTCGCGTCTTTGGCTTTTCGGAATTTCGCGGCAAACGGATCGTTCAGTTGACTTCGTGCAACGCAGCCGCGCAGACGCAGTCAGCGGTTTAAATATTCGATATACCTATATACCTGAATATACATAAAGATATATCTTTTTTTTTCAAAACACACATCCAAAGGATCCCGTGACGTCGGTTTTGTGATCGATGTGCCAAAAGTGCCAGGCTACGTGGGCTAAGAATTGCAAGTAAGCCACATGAAAAAGTGAAGTGAATCGAAAGGTTACAAACACCTGTTGCCGGTTACAAAAAAATATGTAAAAAACAAAAAAAAAAAAGAGTAAAAATGAAATGCACTCAAGTGCATAGTTTTTTTCCTTCATTTGCACAATCCACCCACAAAATGTACAAACCAAAACAAGCACATAAAACTATGAAATACAGTCGAGATAACGAATAAAAAAAAAGTACAATGAGCATTAACAATAAAGAAAGAGGGGCTTTGATAAGTAGGCTATATGTTGCAGGCACAGCAGCAACACTAACGGTTGTTCGGGGGATTGTCATTGTGTTGCTGCTGTAACTCTTTATTTTTTCTTTTATTTTATTTTCTTCTCTTTTTTTTTTTGCAACGCCAAAGACAATAGAAAGATTTGTCTTTGCGGCATTAACTGGCAGCAGCAACATCTGCAACAGCAACAACAATTGTTTCTCTATGAACATTATGCTCTTGTGTAGACATAAAAGAAATTTGCATTTACATTAAAAAAGAAAAAAAAGAAATGAGGCGTAGGGAGACGCCGGCCACGCCCCATTTCGCATAACTTCAACGCACAGCAGCAGCAGCAGCAGCAGCAACAACAACATTGCACAGCAGCAACAGCAGCAACATCTTCGATTACAGCAGCAACACTAATGGCTTTTTGCCAGTGGGCATTAGTTTAAAGGAGGTTTTTCAATCGAAACTGCTTACTTGGTTAAAAACACTCATTAAAACTCATTGAAGCTATTTGGAAAAGCATAAAGGATATTATTTTGCCAGGCTGCAAGCTAATAATAATTACATAAACATTTATTTACCAAAAAAAAATTACCTTTTTTTTAATTATTAAATTAGTTTTCATTACATAAATATAAAAAACATTTTAAACTTTTCTTTTTGTAGTAACTGAATTGTAGGTTTCTTTTAAGCAATCTACCAAAAGTCGTAAATAAACCTATTTTATTCGATTTGTTTGGCTTAATCGCCAGTGCATAGTTTTAATTAACATTTGGCACGCATACAAATACACTGAAATAAATTAGGATAATTTTCTTCCTATAAGTTTCAGATTCAGATTGTATTTACTCAATTTTCTATATAATATTTGGGAATATTTAAATGTTATTCAGCGTTTCATAGAGAAATCAAGCATAAAATGAAATATTATGAAATATATAAATGCAAATACACTGAAATAAATTAGGATAATTTTCTTCCTATAAAATTTCAGATTCATATTGTATTTACTCGATTTTCTATATAATATTTAGGAACATTTATATATATATTATGAAATAATATTATAAAATATTTCTCCCTGTGCATCTGCAGTTTGCTGCAAGCATTTCCCTGGGTGTTGTTGCAGCTAAATGAAATTTGCCGCTAGGTGATTAAAACATTTTACTTAGCCATGAGTATTATAATTAATTAATTGCACCATTTGAATACAGTTAAACAGGAATGGGAGTGGGGATGTTGTTTTTATTTTTGTTGTTGGCCCAAAATCAAGTCATTGACACAATGCCGTGTCTTTGGACAAAGTTTGAAGAATCCCAGCCGGCAAATGACTTTGCCACCTGCCGCTGGCCAAGGTGACTGACATCAAATGACACCAAATGACACCGACTGACATTGTAATCGTGAACCCAACAACTTTATAGCGATGTCGAGTGGCCAAACAACCAAATAACCGACTGAGTGAGTGAGTTACTGAGTGACTGACTGATGTCTGCGTTTGTTTACACCAAATTAGCGCACAAAATCGGCAAGCAAATCACTTTAATTGTCTCAATCATCTGATGATTAAGTGCTTGGATGCGTGGGTGCCAAAAGTAGTAAGGCAAATAAATACCTGAAGCTGGGCAAGTGATCAGCGATCAGTGATCATGGCCTTCAGCTGGACAGGAAGTCTAATTGGCTTACATCAAAGCCATTATATTCACAACAATCTGTAGACAGCTGTGTACAAAATATTAGTAAATATTTAAGATATATTTATCTATTTTTTTTGTATTTTGTAATTTATAGAGTATCACACAACAAGCAAAAGCTTGTTTTGTTTTTAAAATATTATAGATATTTGCAAAATGATTTGAGGAAAATTAAAAACACTTTTTAAAAATGTTTAAAATTATAAGATTTGAAAACGATTTTTAATTTAAAATACATAATAAATGATCCCAATCTGTAGACAGCTGTGTGCAAAATATTAGTAAATATTTAAGATATATTTGTGTATTTTTTTCGTATTTTTGTTTGTAAAAATCAGTTCTTCAATTGTAAGTTCAATTATACTACATTGTTTTGCTTGTTTTATATTTAAAATATTATAAATATTTGCAAAATTATTTAAGGAAAAGTAAAAGCACGTTTTGAAAATTTTCAAAATAAAAAGAATTGAAAAAGATTTTTTTTTTAGAATTTAAAATATACAATAAATTATCCCATAAATGATATAACTTTTCCTATTGTAAGCAAATATTTTAATTATCACCCGTCAATATTTTCCAAAGACCTGCAAACATTTATTACTATTATTTTGAAAACAGCTGTTGATGTACATATTTTGGCTCGGGCCTAAAAACAACGCTCTTTTTTTCTGTACAGTAATGACGCATGTCAATAGCAGCAGGAGGATGAAATGGGGGGGGGAGGGGGGTGATAACTCCGGGCCAGGCCAACAGGTTTACCTGGTCCCGGAGCCGCAAAGTAAACTTGTTTGCTGTCGCTGCTGACCCAATTTCGTGCAACTTTTTTTCGACATTTTTACAACAATTTTTGTTACTGCTGCTGCCCCGCGGAGGTTTTTCGCACAAAACAAATCACAAACAACAAAACAGAAAACAGAAGAAAAAGAAACAAAACAAACCCTAAGAAAAGCTGAAAAACACTGTCGAAGAAATGGACCCGCAGCTTCCACTTTTTGTAGATTGAGGCTGAGATACCGAATTCGAATCCGTATCTGCATTTTGCGCCAGGAAAGGTTCAGTTTGATAGCCACCTGCTTTTTTCGTTGGCCCAGTCTCGGTTTCAACCTCACCTGATTGGCCTTTCACTTGGCCACCGAAAGAGCGGCTTTTGCGGTTGGCAATTGAAGTGATAAGAAATCGACATTGAAATTGATTATGTCAGAGTGGCCGGCTTTCGAGGAAAAATACCAGAGAGAGTGGAGAATCTCGTTTATTTATCGGGCAACAAAAATAAAAGCAAATTATTTCAAACCCAAAAGAACACACAGCCATAGTAAAACCAGCTATAAATGTTATTAAAGTGATTAAAACTGCTCTCATATTTAATGCCAACCTTTTGTAATAAAAAGCGGTTAACTGGCATTTTCTAAACACATTTAAGAAGCCACAAAAAATAATGTCAACTGTCAGAAGTTCTTGATTTTAAGAAAACTGGTTGAAAAAAAGTCACAGTTCTTATTTTCTTGTTTATGATTTTTAATTTATTTGCATTATTCATCAGAAAAGAATTAAAACTTACCTTGATTAAATAAGTAATTTATTTAATAAAGTTAAATATATTTTATGATTTCTTATTTTATTTTATTACTTATCAGAAAAGAATTAAATAGTTTACTTTGATTAATTAAGTAATTTATTTAATAAAGTTAAATATATTTTATTATATCTTTTTTTTTATTTTAACTAAAGAAATAATTCGTTTAATAAATGTAATTAATTAGTATTTAACTAAGTCGTTTTAATGAGAGCTTTTCATAGGCCGAATTCAGCTTAAATTGTAATTTGAACAAGTTAATGAAGTTGTAAAGCGAACCAAATCGATTTGTTTTATTAACACGAAGGTATATCGTTAATCACTCGAATGAAATGGCCAGCACTTCCCTGTCTTTCGCCACCACCTGTCACTTTTATTTTTTTTTTTCTCCAGCCCCCCGGGCTTCCCTTCACCTGTCTGTCTGTCTGTCCCTGTATATCTCACACTCATTATACCGGGCATGTAAATTGTAAGTTTCTCACCCACCACTCCTAAAAAACAAAAAAAAAAAGACACCCCCAAAGAAACCCCTTTCCTATTTGTAAACTGGATAGACAGGCGCTAAATGCCGTTGGATATTTCAACACCCGCTCGATAACAACTCAACAACAACTACACACATACCATGTGTCAACAGCTCCCTCGGCCAAATATGTATAGACGGAGAGCTATTGAGTCTCGATCTGGGCTCGAACCCCCAGCTCAGCTCAGTTAAGCCCAGCTGAGATACGAGAAATGCTCGCAATACAATCGAAATGAAACGAAACCCATTTCGTATATCTTTGCCCAATCGAGCACGCCAATTACGAATAGCCCAAAAATCCGAATAATACAAAAGTCAAAAAAAAAAACCATAGGTCCGAAAAAGTTACGTCAGTGGATCGTATGCGAGTATTGTTGTAATCCAACCGAAAAAACGGCCGACGAATTTGAAAGACAAACAAATGAAAGATGGTTGCATTTACGTGGCTTACATTATAAACCGAAAACGAAAAGCCGCTAACAATCCCCCTTTGTCGCTATTGGCCGCAATAACGTCAAGGTCGTCGTCGTCGTCGCAGTGTTAACATCCCAAATTGGTCAGGAAATATCAACCATTTGGGGGGAGGGGGGTGATTAGTGCAATGCAAACCACTGTTGAAACCTTTGTTGCATTCAACAAGGCAGTTAAGCAAATCAGTTTGAAATTTGTTAATATTTCTTTTGGTTTTTTCAACAACCAGAACATGCAAGAAGTTGGGCAAACGATAATACCACTTTTTGCTTGGTTAGACATATGGAATTTTGGACTGATTATGTTAGATAAACTGTTTTGCAATCTGAAAGGCTCTTCAAAGTATATTAAAAAAAAAAAATAATTGTGAAAAAAAAAATTTTTTTTTTATTTTTAAATTTGTTGATGAATTTATTTTTACTTTTACTGTAAATTACTTCCGAATTTAAATTATTTTTTTACGATTTTTATGTCAAGCCGTTCTTGTTAATCTTTTCTACTTCCCATTTTTTAATTATACCCGTTACTCGTAGAGTAAAAGGGTATATTGTATTCGTGCAAAAGTATGTAACAGGTAGAAGGAAGCGTTTCCGACCCTATAAAGTATATATATTCTTGATCAGGATCACTAGCCGAGTCGATCTAGCCATGTCTGTCTGTCCGTCTGTCTGTCTGTCTGTCTGTCTGTATGAACGCTGAGATCTCGGAAACTATAAAAGCTAGGAGATTGACATTTTGCATGCAGATTCTAGGAGCTCCTACGCAGCGCAAGTTTGTTTCATAATGGTGCCACGCCCCCTCTAACGCCCACAATGGTTTATAAACGATTTTAAAAATTTAAATATTTCGGAAAAGTAAAAATGCAGTTTTGTTGTGTTTATCAATACCTATCGAAATGTAGAAGAAATTTTTTAAATCGGACCAATCGTTTAAAACTTATGCCTGATTAAAGTTTGTACCTCCCTCGTACTCCCTTTAGCTGAGTTACGTTAATTAGATAGTCGGGACACCAACCCGACTACAGCGTTCACACTCCCTTTAGCTGAGTGACGGGTATTAGATAGTCGGGACACCAACCCGACTATAGCGTTCTCTCTTGTTTTCAATTATATTGATATAGATAGTAGTAAATATTCCAAATCTATATACCATTTCTAACACACTTTTCTTATATTTCAGTTGGCACAACGACGAGCACAAGAAAAGCACACAAAATACACCCTACAAGGATAGAAAATTTGTTCTTCAAGAAGGAGCTAGGAAGCAGATAAAAGAAACACAAATCTAAAAGCAACAAATTAACCAAAGGATTATCGAAAGTGGAGTTGTGAAGAAGCAAAAGCATAAATCTGGTTGAGTAACAGGATTTTCCGGAACCCCAGAAAGCACAGAGCACTCAAGCCAAGCAGCTTAGTGAAAATCGGGCTACAACAGAGCCCCGCCATGCACAAAAGAAAGAAACGCTAGATCTTAGAGAAGAAACGAGAGATAATACCTAACCACAAACGGGGGATAGTTAGATCTAGAATCTAGAAACTGGAACCCAAGTAGAAACCCCGAACCGAACCCCAAGATGGTGCTCAATCTGCTGTTCATAACCACTGTGATCAAGTCGACATTCGGTGTGGTGACCACGGGCCTCTGGCTCATTCCCCTGATGCTGGCGGCCATCACCTACTATCGCTACGATGCCGTGGATCCCGAGTCGCGGCCCCTGGACCAACTGAACCTCTTTCCCGAATACGATTTCATAGTGGTGGGCAGCGGATCGGCGGGCGCTGTGGTCGCCAATCGGCTGAGCGAGGTTAGGAAATGGAAAGTGCTGCTGATAGAGGCCGGTCCCGATGAGAACGAGATCTCGGATGTGCCATCGCTGGCCGCGTATCTGCAGCTGAGCAAACTGGACTGGGCCTACAAGACGGAGCCCTCGACGAAGGCCTGCCTGGGCATGCAGAACAACCGCTGCAATTGGCCGCGGGGTCGTGTGATCGGCGGCAGTTCGGTGCTCAACTACATGCTCTATGTGCGGGGCAATCGCAACGACTACGATCACTGGGCCTCGCTGGGCAACCCGGGCTGGGACTACGACCATGTGCTGCGGTATTTCAAGAAGTCGGAGGATAACCGCAATCCCTATCTGGCGAACAACAAGTATCACGGCCGCGGAGGACTGCTGACGGTCCAGGAATCGCCCTGGCACTCGCCCCTGGTCGCCGCCTTCGTGGAGGCCGGCACTCAGATGGGCTATGACAATCGTGACATTAATGGCGCCCAACAGGCGGGCTTCATGATTGCCCAAGGAACGATAAGACGCGGCTCGCGTTGCTCCACGGCCAAGGCCTTTCTGCGGCCCATACGAACGCGCCAGAACTTCCATCTCTCGATGAACTCCCATGTGACCCGCATCATCATCGAACCCGGCACGATGCGGGCCCAGGCCGTGGAGTTTGTGAAGCACGGCAAGGTCTATAGGATAGCAGCTCGAAGGGAGGTGATCCTCTCGGCGGGTGCCGTCAATACGCCGCAACTGATGATGCTGTCGGGCCTGGGACCACGGAAACATCTCGAAAAGCATGGCATTCGAGTGCTGCAGGATCTGCCGGTGGGCGAGAACATGCAGGATCATGTGGGCATGGGCGGACTGACCTTTCTGGTGGACAAACCGGTGGCCATTGTCCAGGATCGCTTCAATCCCACGGCCGTCACCTTTCAGTATGTGCTGCGCGAACGGGGACCCATGACCACTCTGGGCGGCGTCGAGGGACTGGCCTTTGTGCACACACCCTACTCGAATCGCAGCCTCGACTGGCCGGACATTCAGTTTCACATGGCACCGGCTTCGATTAATTCCGATAATGGAGCTCGCGTGAAGAAGGTCTTGGGCCTGAAGGAGTCGGTGTACCAGGAGGTCTATCATCCCATCGCGAACAAGGACAGCTGGACGATAATGCCGCTGCTTTTGAGGCCCCGTTCAAGGGGTTCCGTGAAGCTGCGCTCGGCGAATCCCTTTCACTATCCCATCATCAATGCCAACTACTTTGACGATCCGCTGGATGCAAAGACCCTGGTCGAGGGCGCAAAGATAGCATTGCGCGTGGCCGAGGCGCAGGTCTTCAAGCAATTCGGCTCGAGATTGTGGAGGAAACCGCTGCCGAACTGCAAACACCACAAGTTCCTGTCCGATGCGTATCTGGAGTGCCACCTGAGGACCATTTCGATGACCATCTATCATCCGTGCGGCACAGCGAAAATGGGACCCGCCTGGGATGCCGAGGCGGTGGTGGATCCTCGCCTAAGAGTTTACGGCGTCCGGGGACTGAGGGTGATCGATGCCAGCATCATGCCGACGATTAGCAGCGGCAACACCAATGCGCCGGTGATAATGATAGCCGAAAAGGGGGCCGATCTCATCAAGGAGGATTGGCTAACGAATCCCGAGTACAAGGTGAAGCGGCAGGCCCAGAGGTCAAGGGATGCCGAGGCAGCTGGGAGCAGCATTCAAGGCAGCATCGTCGCCCTGCCCGCCAGCAATATCAGCAATATCAGCAGTCAAGGTGACAGTTTCATCGGTGACAACATCGGTGACATCAGCAGTAGCATCAGCAACTCAAGCGAAAGCAGCAACTTCACACTCAACTATGCGGATAGTTAGGATAGCCAACTCCACCAGATGGGATATACATCCAGATTTTGTGCTCAGGGCTCCGTTAGCTTTAAACACTCAGAGAAAAAGAAGTGTCCACAACGAGAATCAACACAAAATGTTTGCCATTGCTTGAGTAACTTGATGAAAAGCCAGAATGTGATTGAAAAAACACTCTAAAGCTTGGGAATTCACTGAGAATTCTGAAACTGAAACCACAAAGCTATCCATTATTCAACCATGAGTTTATCTGACCACTAAAATTCAACTTTTAATTAGCAAGTCATTTTGTAATGCCCTTAAAAACGTTTACAAAATTCTACTTTTGAGCCAGAAGTTGTAAATTGGCTGCTTCTACTTAATGACACCACATTAAAACCGCTCTTCATAAACGAACTAAGCTTCGTATTTCAAGCTATTGTTGGTTCAAGTTTGTCTGTTATTAAGACAACGATTACGCCAAAAAGTGTTCTTCCTGAAAAGTCCACACAATTATTGCGGAAGAGCCAAATAATTGTGCTTAACCTCGAGATATCGAAACTCCCCACTCAATCTCATCGCATGACGTCCTCAAAAACTCTACACAACGATCCATTGCAAGACGGAATCCAGAAATCGAGTCATAGATTAAATGCTTCAACTATCCTGTATTTCTAGACACTTGATTTAGATATTTTAATTGTTGTCCTCTTTTTTTTTTGTGTATATGTATTATTTATGCTAAGTTAGAGTTACATAATTTAATATTGTTTGACTATTTGTAGGAAAAACCACAAACCCATAAACGCATTATTTAAATGACATTCTATTTAATAAATTAAATTTGCATAAACATTAAAGGCGAAATTGTTGTTATTTTCTGACAGCCGAAAAGCAGGCAACGGAAATGAGGTAAGCAAATTGGTTTTGGGCCAAATGAAAAGCAAAGAGAAATGACTCATCGCGTGGTTGGGTGTATTTTGTAGCTGATAGAGTATTTCTATGTGTCGTCCTAACTTTAATGAAGGGATAGTGAGAAAATTATTTATAAAAGCTGCCAGCTATGTGAAATTCAATAAGGTTAATTAAAGTTGAATTCTGACTAATTATATATATTTTGTATACAGTGGCGGATCCAGGATTTTGATGTGGGGGGTGATATCAAAACAATTTTTTTGTTGCATACTTTTTGAGTACCAAAATTTCTTTCATTTTTCACCCGAGTGGGGGGTGATATATCACCCATATCACCCCCCGTGGATCCGCGCATGTTTGTATATATTTTTTTAATATTTTTATATTTAATATTTTTTATTTTTTAAAAATATTTTTTATATATATTTATATATTTTTTTATATTTTGTGAAGATATATTTATTTCAAATATTTTCACAATTTATAAAAAATATATAACAATAGTTTTTATAAATTGTGAAAATATTTGTTATATATTTTTTATATATTGTGAACATATTTTTTATATATTTTTCATATATTTATAAAACATTTTTTATATATTTTCTTTATTTTTATATAACTTTTAGTATACATCTTTGCTATCAAAAACAGATATAGCATTACCCCCAATCCGCAGTATTTAATTACATCATAGACAGTATTTGATTGATTACATCACGCAACAGAGTGAGTGACAACTGAATGAATCCACCCTAAAGTGAATATATTCACGAAATATACCCCATTAAAGGCCCTGCCCATTTAACTTTATGCTGGCATTTGAGGATTTATATACCATAGCCTAACATCTGGGCGCGGTAGTAAAAAGACCCAACGGCACGCAACATTCTTGTGTAGAAAATATGTATGTATATATTTAATTACCAGTAGACAACCAGGTTTTTTTTAAACTTGTCGCAGCAACGCCCATCGAAATGGTCAAAATACTCGTACAAAATATAAAGCTATTAAGTAGCCTACCAATCGAAGTGTTATAAATCATCTTTCTGACAGCCCCAAAACCACAACCTTGGTCAACAATTTTCATGTGAGTATATCGGAAGCCGGAAATGGCCAACGGAACTCGGTCTAATCAACTCGAATTATAATCACTTTGGATCTCTTGTTTTCCGGACGTGGATCGAAGATGTGCTAAGTGATCGGTCCCTGTTCCACTTTGTCCACGAAACGTTCTAATTGGCCGGCCAAAAAAAAAGGGGGTATTATAATTTCAACTGAAGCTGAGCTTAAAAACCAGATCTGATGGCTTATTAATGGAAATGTCCAAGACGCAGCGCACATTTACAGCAAAACCTGGTCAACAAATCACACATTTTAATGGACGAGCGGTTCGGGCAAGTTCAAGGTCTAATTTCGTTAAAGGTAGCTTTTTCTTTTTGAGTTTTTTTTTTATTTGGAAGCTAGTCCATTCATGACTAGTAGATTAAAATGTATTCTTTCGAAAATGCATAGTTTTTTGATATTTTAAGTAGCTAAAGTGGTATATTACGTATACGCACTGTGAGCATTAAATTCAGAAGCTGCTAATTTATATTTATTTACTGCATAAATTTTATAAATTTATTTTATTTAGTTTGGCATTAAACTATGTTTCTTAAAATTTTGGAAATACTTGAAGAATCGATATTTTCAATGGAACAAATATTAAATATCGAAAAATATCGAAATTTCGATTTTTTTCAAACTCTACGATTAAGAACTTTCCTTTAATAAATATACATATATAAAGTATACGCCCTGTTTCAGTATAAGAAGGTATCCACTAGTCGTATAAAGCGCGATTGTCAAGTTCTGACTCGTTTTGCTTAATTATTTCAGACACGCCCCCAAAAAAAAGTGTTTTAAAGAACTGAGTAAACGAAATGGAGACCCAATGTCTACGTGACCGATTGCAATTTCGCCACGAGATCAGTTGGTCGGATTTGAACTAGTCAAGTGTGTCGTCCACACGCATATGTTTCTCGGCCAAAAACGCAATAAACCCAAGCGTATGCAAAATTGGCCCGAGAGTCTGCAAAAATCGAATGGGCCAACTGGGTCAATGGCCAGCGGAAGTATCTGCGGATCATCTGCAGGCTAAAAAAGGCAGATAACTTCCGGATCGATGTGTTACCGTTCCAGTTAGAGGTCAGTCAACTTGTTGTGATGTCCGTTAGACAAGCGATCGTGTCCAAGCAGTTGACCCAGACCCAATGAACTTGATCTCTGGCTCGGTGTTCGGTATTCAGTGTTCGGAATTCGGTATTCACTTATTTGCATACTCCATCCAATACAAACTATCCAAGCAGCCACTCACCTGTAAATGAAAAAGATAAAGAGAAAAAAATATTAATTACGATCGATAAATCATGAAAAAACTAAGAATAACCCATTGTAAGGTATTACAGCATAAATATTCATGGCAGCATTCTTTTTTTTCGATCTAGCGGAAGTGTCACGATTTTGTTTCCATTATTATTATTTCACGGCCCTGGTTCGTGATTAGTGACCCATATACACGATGTGAAGTGCCCCTGCGGACCTGAACAGCCAGTTTATTTAGTGGTTACAAAGGTGCCCATCAAGTTTCAATTCAACCAAAAAATTCTTAGTCACTTTGGCGACCTTGGGGAACGGAAATGTTGGCCAGGAAATTGGGCTAGGCATCGGGTTTTATGATTCAGTGGTGAGTTTATATGATTATTATTAAGAACTAGTCTCTGATTAGCATACTATTAAGTGGAAGCTGGTGAACGGAATTTGCCGGATTTTAATGCAAAGAATTCAAGTCTTTATAAAATAATTGTATTAATTGAAATTCTTTTATTTTCAATATATATTTTCCTTAATTTATTTATAGCCTGTCGGCTTGGTAATCTTGATCCATGAACCCCTGGTCCATCATCATCACCATCATTGCGCTGATATTTCCGATCAACTTCCTGACTTCAACAAGTATTTCTTTTTTGGAACCGAGTGTTGGCTTCACCTACTCAATTGGCCATTGATCACAGCCATCGCACCGAAAAATAGTGGTCTTCAGATCAAATAATTGCACACTTTAATGAGCTTTAGTGCTTGGCAAACAATAATGTTATCTGGCCAAACTTTGGCTGTGCTCGAGTATTTGGATTGTATCTGTATCCATGGGTGCGTTGGCGTACAGCAATTATGCGCATTATGATCGTATCAAAATGTTATTCAACTTCTGTTCTGCTTTGTCATGTCAATCATCGGCAAATGAATCGATTTGTTGCGGCTTTACAGTCCACTTTGTGGCGGGGGAAGTCTCAACAAATTGATTCATTCGCTCGGCTTGACTTCCTACAATTCGGTATTTGTTATACCCTTGCAGAGGGTATTATGATTTCAGTCAGAAGTTTGCAACGCAGTGAAGGAGACGTTTCCGACCCCATAAAGTATATATATTCTTGATCAGCATCACCAGACGAGTTGATCTAGCCATGTCCGTCTGTCCGTCTGTCCGTCTGTCCGTCCGTCTGTCCGTCTGTCCGTCTGTCCGTCCGTCTGTTTCTACGCAAACTAGTCTCTCAGTTTTAAAGCTATCGGGCTAAAACTTTCCCAAAAGTCTTATATCTATTGCAGGTAGTATATAAGTCGGAACGAGCCGGATCGGACAACTATATCATATAGCTCCCATAAGAATAATCGGGGAAAAAAATTTAAAAAAAATGTATCTTGAGTGTTTTTGAACCTAGAACCTCCTACTTTTAGAAATACCATTTTTTATCTAATTCTGAATTTCGAATAAATTTTTTTCAAAATCGGACGACTATATCATATAGCTGCCATAGGAACGATCGGAAAATTAGTGATTAATAGGAAATATATGCAAGGGTATATAAGCTTCGGCTGGCCGAAGCTAGCTTCCTTTCTTGTTTTTTCTTTGTAAAGTAAAGTATTTGAAGTAAATAAACGATTGGGAAATCATAAGCCAGCGATGATGACTCAAAACGAGTTTAGGGAACAATTTGGAAGAAAGCCCTATCAAGAAGAGCTTTAAAATTATCGATATTTTCGATATTTTTACAATATTGCTTCAATAATATCGATGTTTTTAGGGGAAACTACTAAATATCTAAAAATTATTAATATGTTTCCAATATTGTTAGCATAATATGGATAAAATATATATAAAAAACAAGAGAGAACGCTATAGTCGGGTTGGTGTCCCGACTATCTAATACCCGTCACTCAGCTAAAGGGAGTGCGAACTCTGTAGTCGGGTTGGTGTCCCGACTATTTAATAAACGTAACTCAGCTAAAGGGAGTGCGACGGAGATGGAGATAAAACTTTGATCAGGCCTAACTTTTTAACAAATGGTCCGATTTAAAAAATTTCTTCTACATTTCGATAGGTATTGATAAACACAACAAAACTGCATTCCTCCTTTGTCGAAATATTTAAATTTTTAAAATCGTTTATTAACTATTGTGGGCGTTAGAGGGGGCGTGGCACCTTTTTGAAATAAACTTGCGCTGCGTAGGAACTCCTACAATCTGTATGCAAAATGCCAATCTTCTAGCTTTTATAGTTTCCGAAATCTCAGCGTTCATACGGACAGACAGACAGACGGAGAGACGGACAGACGGACAGACGGACAGACGGACAGACGGACAGACAGACATGGCTAGATCGACTCGGCTAGTGATCCTGATCAAGAATATATATACTTTATGGGGTCGGAAACGCTTCCTTCTAGCTGTTACATACTTTTGCACGAATACAATATACCCTTTTACTCTACGAGTAACGGGTATAAAAATGAAGTATCGAAAAATATCGAAAAATATCGAAATAACGATTTTTCCCATCTCTACTATTGAAAACTTTTCTTTTCTAAACCACAGTTCATATTCCTTACACAAATCGCCTTTAATCATTGAAAGAATCAGGTTTTAGAATACAAAAGATTTTACAAAGTGGTGGAACTTTCAATATTTCGCGATTTAGCCGGGATCTCGGCAAGTTTTCCCATTAGATGGACACCCTTTGGCTGGGAGCCCGGACTTTGCCAGCAGTTCTTGTACCAGGCGGCCTGCTGGCGGCTCAACCCAAAGCCGGCGGCTATGCCCATCGAACATTGATGCAGGCTGCGGGCCAGGAGACGGAGGAATCGACCGAATCGATGGGATGGCATCGGTTCAGGGAGGACGAAGGAGTTCAAGGGGATTTGGGGCCGCCTTCGAGCTCTCAATTGCATGACGGCGGCCTCATCCATTCCATCATCATCGCCGGCATCATCGGTGTCTGCACCCGCATCGTAGCCATTATCCGAGGAACTGCAACTTGGAAACTGGTCACTGGATGCACTGGGCAGCGCAGCCAGAGTTTCAATGGAATCCCTGTCGTTGGTCTGGTGCAAACTCTTCTTCAAATATTTCCTCGAACCACTCGGTTCGCTGTCGGAACTCTTAGAACTCGAAGGCTTTCTGCTTTGGACACCCACCACCTTGGGATTACTCCTAATCCTGGGCTTGCGATCCCTAACAGCCGGTCTAGACATTTTTTAGGTTTAATTTGTATTATTTTGGAATTTTGATTGCTCAGATTTGACCTACTTGAAATCAAGATATTTTAAAAAATATTTTACAATTTTTTATATTTTACAATTTATTTGAAAGCGAATTCATTTTTTTCTGATTTATCCAAAATAATTTAGCTCTCAACTGGAATTTTCCGTGTTTACCCCTCTAATGACCACAGCAAAAAGTTAATACCTGTAATAAATCTGCAGATAATAAACGTACACAGAAGCTTGTCGAAATAGGAAACACCCACTTCGTAAAACAGACCTATTAACATTTTTACATGAAGGTAGCAAAGTGTTAAATTTAATGAAATGGGAATGAGTTTTGCCGTCATTTTGTATTTTTGAAGACACAACATATTTTTGTATTTTATTAAAAGGCAAAACTGAATGCCCATTCTTTTGCAACCTTGAATAGTTATTTACCACTAGATTTGGCTCGATTCATTCATACAACACAGCGAGCCTCTTGGTTTTCGCAAATATTTACTGGTTTTAAATGTAACAAAACGCGAGGAACTGGTTTTTGGTTTTTGTTTTTGGCTTTAATCAGGAATTAGATCTTTAGACAGTCTTTATTTTTACCGGCAAATATTACCACATCTAAAACAGTGCCTATGCAAATTTAGTGAACAAATTGCTTTGTCATGATGATCGAACGCAACGCAATTATCGCCAAAAAAAAACCCATAAGACGCGTTTTATGGTTAAGTTAAGAACATTTTACGGCCAGCACATTCTCATCATCACTTCTGCCAAGTCATTCGGCAGATTGTCCAACCATCAGTTATATCAACATAGATTATATTTAATTACAAGATAAGAAATCCTTCGTTTCGGTGATTTGGCATCCTGTTTCGAATGCCATGGGCCATTGGCCAGCTGCCAATGAGTGTCAAAGGCCCACTAAAGACATGGTCGAGGCCCCAAAATAAAAATTGTCAGTCTTAGTGCAAAAGAGCAACTTGGCCAAAATCAGCAGTTGCCAACTACGAAAACTCGGTCAAAGACAACGAGTTTGCTTAAATTCTTGACTTTATGCGAACAGAAACAGTCGTATCTGCTGTTTCTGCGCCAGCACACAATACTTATCGATAGTAAGAGTCGAAGCTTTAATTGCCGTTAGCGGATTGCACTGAGCGAAAAGCCGAAGAAGTCGCTAAATGTTTGATTTAATGCCTAAATGGTTCATAATACAAGGAAAGCTCTGGAAAGTTATACTTTAAAGTTAATGCATTAGAGAGAAAATTCGATAAATAAAATTCCGCTTTAAAAACAATTTATTAATCAGTAATTAAGATCTTAGGATCTATGATTAATATTTTTAGTTTATAAACAAGTTATTGGCATTACTTTAATGATTGATCAAGTATTTTAATAAGAACTCCCTATTACTAATGGATGAATATAATAAATGTGAAATATTCCCTTGGAAGACACCCTACTAAATATGTACCTACATATAAAAGGTGAGTTTATAAAGATAAAATAATTCTATAATTACATTTTTATTTATTACAAAAGAGATTTTAGGTATTATATAAAGAACTCTCTTTTACTGATGGATTAATATAATAAATTACAAATATTTCCTTGACAAACACCCTACTAATACAACCTACTACCCTTTATAGGTAAAGGATGAGTTTATAACGATGAAATAATACTTTAATTAAATTCTCATATGTTATAAAAGATTGATTGTAATTTCTCTGAGTGCATTTAATCGAATGGCAGCTCAACGAACTTGAGGCCCGCGCGAATCGCAGACGAATTGCGAAATTGGAAGCCGCAGTGCTTTTGCAGCCTTGACTCCAAAGTACCGGTCGTTCTTGAATGTCAACGGTTTGGTTCTTGATTGCCGTTGGCCCTCCGAAAAGGGTTCTTCTTATTGCAGCGAACCTCATTTGTATGCCAGTCAAGTGCGGCTCCTTCGATGAGGCGATATTACTACCATCTCCCATCCTGGAATCGGAATTTAGAATCTCTGGGCAATGTCCTTCGACTAACCATATTCCATCAGAACGACGACGACGACGACATTTGGGGGCGGAGAACACATCAAAAAACCATTAAGCACCTTTTTAATTTATTTTTATTTTGTTTTGGTTTTTGTTTTTAGTTTTCATTTAGTATGTCATACGGTTGCGGTCGGCTGGCCAAGTTTACGTTGGAATTTTTCACAGCGTCTGCCAATCGACTCTCTTGGGCTCTCCCATTCTAAGCTCACGAATTCACATGCAAGCGGAAATAATTATAAAGATTATTTACTAAACAATGAGGCAAAAACGAAGTAAAAACAAACATTACATGCCTCCAAGTCCATTCACCATTTACTGGTAGGTAAGTATAATTACATAGAAGCAACTGATGATCGTTTGAGCGGCGATTATTTGGAAACAAATCAATAAATTAATTAATACACGGTTTTTACATGCGTTCATTAGCTGGCATATCACTAGGCATCTCAACATTCAATTCCTAGCGATCTATGATTAAAGATAAACTGTTTTCAAAAATGTAAAATTATATTTAAAATTAAATAAATTTTTAATTAAAAAATAAAAAAAAAATGAATAAAAAAAAAGTCCCTTGAAAGCGAATGCTAAAAATAGTTTTGCATATAATCGGATAGTTATTTATAGCCCACATATCGATATATCACCAATATAACGATCTGAGGATCTCGTACATAATATTATGGTATTTATTGGTAAATAACTTTGATAATGATCTTTTTTCAGTTTCGTCATGGTCGATTTACACAAATATTTCCTAGTTTGTAATAACTATAAAACTTTCTTTACACTTGAGGACTTATAGTGTTGAGTTTAATATTTCTATTAAAATTCAAGATATTAAAGGCATTAGAATTCAATCAATTCTGTTCTTCCCCCAGTGAAACTGATATTATAATTACAGCCTTCCATCGTCACCTCTAAATTAAATTCGATGTTATTTTCCCCCAGAGCTTGCTTATTAGATCAGACCCGTTATTACGTGATTTCAGTATTCAGCACACAATTTAAGATGCCCCCTTGTGCATTCGCAGTGCATTTCGGATGGAATGCTTACGATCTTTGATCGATGGATCAATTAAACAAAATGATATTCCATATCGTACCACCTGACAATCTGTATTCTGTGTTCTCTCACTCTGGCTAAAAAGACGGATAGTTCGGACCAAGAGCCGTAATTGTCAACTACCTAGGTTTTTTTTTCTTTTTTCAGATGCAGTTTCCCCCAGCCTCAAAGTTTTAGTTCTGCTCTTAGCTCAACGAGCCCAGTCGATCGCGGCAGTCGAGTGAGTCCGGCTGCAAGGTGATGAAGCTCCAATGACTTCGCCACGGATCGCGAACCTCAGAACAATTCTGGGCCTGTGGCTCTTGGGATTATCGTTGAAGGTTCTGGCCCAGAGCTACGATGGCAATGTGCTGTTCGACATGCTGGAGATCTATCGCCGTGGGCAGCGGCAATTGGATCTGGAGAATCTGGACGAAGGTCAGCCGCTGATGGCGAAATATGATTTCATAGTGATTGGTGCCGGGACGGCGGGCTGTGCGTTGGCCGCCCGCCTCTCCGAGAATCCCAAGTGGCGCGTGTTGCTCCTAGAGGCCGGGGGTCCCGAGAACTATGCCATGGACATACCCATAGTGGCGCATCTGCTGCAGCTGGGCGAGGTGAACTGGAAGTACCAGACGGAGCCCTCGCAAAGCTATTGCCTGGCGATGAACGGCAATCGCTGCAATTGGCCGCGTGGCAAGGTAATCGGTGGCAGTTCGGTTCTGAACTACATGATGTATACTCGTGGCAATCGCAGGGACTACGATCGCTGGTCAAGATTGGGCAATCCCGGCTGGAGTTACCAGGAGCTGCTCCCCTATTTCCGGAAATTCGAGGGCAGCTCAGTGCCCGATGCCGAGGAGCAGCTGGTGGGTCGCCGGGGACCGGTGAAGATCAGCTATTCGGAGACCAGAACTCGCATAGCCGATGCCTTTGTCAGGGCCTCGGAGGCGGCGGGACTCCCGCGAGGTGACTACAATGGAGAGTCGCAGATTAGGGTGTCCTATCTGCAGGCGAATATCTTCAATGAGACGCGCTGGAGCTCGAATCGAGCCTATCTGTATCCCATTAAGGGAAGACGCCGCAATCTGCAGGTGCAAAAGAACGCCTTGGTCACCAGAATTCTCATTGATCCCCAGACGAAAACGGCCTACGGGGTGATGGTGAAGTTGGGAGATGGCCAGAAGCCCCAGAAGATTCTGGCCCGAAAGGAGGTCATCCTGTCGGCGGGAGCCATCAATACGCCGCAGCTGCTGATGCTCTCGGGCGTGGGACCCGCCAAACATCTCCGGGAGATGGGCATCAAGCCTCTGGTGGACCTGGCCGTGGGCTACAATCTCCAGGATCACACGGCGCCGGCGGTTAGCTTCCTGTGCAATGCGAGTTCGCTGCAGACCAGCGAGATGTTCAGCGTGGAGGCGATGGCCCAGTTCCTCCAGGGTCGCGGTCCTCTTCGCATTCCCGGCGGTGTGGAGGCCATCTCGTTCTATGCCCTCGATGATCCGGGGAACTCCGATGGTTGGGCCGATATGGAACTCTTCGTCGTGGGCGGTGGACTGCAAACCAATTTGGCCTTACGTCTGGCGCTGGGCATCCAAACGGACATCTATGAGGAGATGTTCGGGGAACTGGAGCGAAGGAATGCCAATGGCTTTATGATCTTTCCCATGATCTTGCGCGCCAAAAGTCGGGGACGCATCAAGTTGAAGAGTCGAAATCCGGAGGAGCATCCCAGGATCTATGCCAACTACTTTGCGAATCCCTATGATATGAACATCACCGTTCGGGGAATTGAGAAGGCCGTGAGTTTACTGGATCAGCCGGCCTTCAAGGCGATTGGAGCCAGGTTGTTCGAGAAACGCATACCGAACTGTGCGAAATACAAGTGGAGGAGCAGCGCCTACTGGGCCTGCTATGCCCGCCACTTCACCTTCACCATCTACCACTATTCGGGAACCGCCAAGATGGGTCCCCGGGCGGATCCCTCGGCGGTGGTGGACGCCCGGCTGCGGGTCCACGGCATCGAAAGGCTTCGCGTTGTGGACGCCAGCATTATGCCCTACTTGATCTCGGGCCATCCCAATGGACCGGTGTACCTGATAGCCGAGAAGGCAGCCGATATGATCAAAGAGGATCATAACTACAGTTAGGGGAGGGGGGAAAACATTATCCTTTGGGGTTCGATGGGTGGTTTTTAGTTCTTAGTAATTTACTATTCCTTTATTTTGAGTGATTTCTAGTGAATTTAAGATGAAAAGAGAGTATACGATTTCACAATTCAACGTTTTATTGCGGAAAATATGTAAGTCAATTTATAAAAGTTAATAAAAAAAAAATATATATATAAAAAAAAATAAAAAAAATTTATTTTTTTTAAATAAATAAAACAAGTGAATTGGTAAATAATTCATTTTAATGATTCCTATCCAAAAAAACAACTATTAATATGAAGTTTATATATTTAAAACTGTAGATTTATAAAAAGGATATATTAATATGATTACAATAATTTTATTTTATTATAACATTTTTTTTTCATTTATAAAAACCAAAATAAAAACGTTAAACAAATATAAAATAGCAATTGGGAAAAAAGTTTATATTATAAATAAGACTATAGTACATAATTTTTAAAAAATATATAAAAAGGAACTATTTTATTTTTGGGCTTTAAAATCTTAAATATTCTTTACAGAAGACTGAAGAAAACATACTTTAATTTTGTCATAAATAATAATAATTATGACTACAACTTAAGAGCTGGCTAACCGCTAGCCATCTAGAACCATAAAATTATACAATATGTGGATAAATTTGATTAAAACCAGATTGACATTTACCCAGAGACGACGACAGGTTCTTCGAAGAACCCCACCCGAATTCTTCTGCCAAAAGCGCAGAATCACGCTGGCTCTATGCTAATTGCTGCCCAAAATCTAGAAATCTAGAGGAGGATTCTTCAGGGGAGGCCCTTTAATGCTTTGCGACACCTTCAGCTTCCGCATTCGAACCACAAGCTGCTAACGATCGGCGATCCAATCGTCTCAAGTCAATGTCAGATTTAGATTCAGATCGTAGAGCTTTCGATTTCAAGCAGCTTTTGCTTTGTCTGCGCAGCTTGGTGGGCTTGTGAACGTGTCCATAGTCAAGTCTGCGAAAGATTTGAAGATTCTTGGCGTACCAAAAACCGAAGTTCAGATCGGAGATCGGAGTTCGGAAAACTGAGACCCGAGAGATTCGCACGGCGATCGTTTCGTTCGGCGATCGCCGCCGAATTTAATATTAAATTGAACTTGGCCACCGAGTTTGTCAGCATTTCTAGTTACGTATTCGATTGGGCAACACGCTCGCGATCGCGTTGATCGAACCCCCCCCGTCGAAAAAGAACCCAATAAAATATTTTTTTTATAAACCACATATAAGAACCCTACATTTTTTTGACTGTGCAACGAAACCGGTGAAAAATAAACAGTGAAGAAGAAACTAAAGCCCCATCAAATGGCTAGCAAATCGCTTATATTTCTGGCTTATATTTGCCTGGCTTTCATAGACCTGCGAATCTCTTTCGCCCAGGAGAGCAACAATGTGCTCTTCGAGACGATCAACTTCCTGCGACGCGGCCAGGCGGACGTGGAGCTGGAGAACTACGACAACAATCTGGTGCTGGACAGCGAGTACGACTTCATAGTGGTTGGCGCCGGAACGGCGGGCTGTGCCTTGGCCGCCCGCCTCTCGGAGAATCCCCAGTGGCGCGTGCTGCTCCTGGAGGCCGGTGGCCCCGAGCGACTGGTCATGGACGTGCCCATAGTGGCGCACTTCCTGCAGCTGGGCGAGATGAACTGGAAGTACCGGACGCAGCCCTCGGATCATGCCTGCCTGGCGATGAACAACAATCGCTGCAATTGGCCGCGCGGCAAGGTGATGGGTGGCAGTTCGGTACTCAACTACATGATGTATACGCGTGGCAATCGCCGGGACTACGATCGCTGGGAGGCTTTGGGCAATCCTGGCTGGAGCTTCAAGGATGTGCTGCCGTACTTCAAGAAGTACGAGGGCAGCAGTGTGCCCGATGCCGAGGAGGATTATGTGGGACGCAATGGCCCGGTGAAGGTGAGCTATGTCAACTGGCGCTCCAAGATTGCCGAGGCCTTCGTGGATGCCGCCCAGCAGGATGGCCTCAAGTACCGCGACTACAATGGACGCATACAGAATGGCGTGGCCTTCCTGCACACCACCACCCGGAATTCCACACGCTGGAGCTCCAATCGTGCCTATCTCTATCCTCTCAAAGGCAAACGCAGCAATCTGCATGTGAAGAAGAACGCCCTGGTCACCAAGGTGCTCATCGATCCGCAAACGAAGACGGCCTACGGGATCATGGTTCAGACGGAGGGGCGAATGCAGAAGATTTTGGCCCGCAGAGAGGTGATTGTCTCGGCGGGAGCCATCAATACTCCGCAATTGCTGATGCTCTCGGGCGTGGGACCCGCGAAACATCTGCGTGAGGTGGGCATCAAACCCCTGGCCGATTTGGCCGTGGGCTACAACCTGCAGGATCACACGGCGCCGGCGGTGACCTTCACGACCAATGCCACGTCGCTGAAGTTCGAGGACTTTTCGGATCCCACGCTCATCAATCGATTCAATCGCATGGAGGGACCCTATGGCTCGCCCGGCGGCTGCGAGGCCATCGCCTTCTGGGATCTGGATCATGAGCGCGACGAGGATGGCTGGCCCGATATCGAGCTCTTCCTTGTGGGCGGCTCCATGTCCTCCAATCCGGCCATCTCGCGTGCCTTCGGGCTGAAGAAGTCCATCTACGACACGCTCTTTGCCGAAATCGAGGACAAGTCGCTGAACGCCTTCATGATCTTCCCCATGATTTTGCGGCCCAAGAGCCGCGGACGCATCATGCTGAAGAGCAGCGATCCCTTCAAGTATCCCCTCATCCATGCCAACTACTTTGCCCATCCCTACGACGTGGACATCTCGGTGAGGGGTCTCCTGAAGGCCATCAGCCTGATGAACCAGCGCGGCATGCAGACGATCAATGCCCAGTTGTGGGAGAAGAAGATACCCACCTGCAAGCAGCATGCCTACAAGAGTTGGGCCTACTGGGCCTGCTATGTGCGGCACTTCACCTTCACGATCTATCATTATTCGGGCACGGCCAAGATGGGTCCCAAATCGGATCGGGCTGCGGTGGTGGATCACCGCCTGCGGGTGCACGGCATCAAGAATCTGCGGGTGGCCGATGCCAGCATTATGCCCGAGATCATGTCCGGACATCCCAACGGGCCCGTCTTCATGATCGCCGAGAAGGCGGCCGATATGATCAAGCAGGATCACGGCTTCATCCAGTGATCTATATGTCCGAGAATCCCTTAGTCCAAAGCTCATTTCTCCGCAATCAGGTGTAAGCCCCATTTACACGCAGCTCGACGTCACGCATCTTGTTAATCCCTGTTAAATCATCTTTAATCTCTGGCTGGTGTAAAATGGGGGATCTAAGTTGTAGTTCTAAGTTCTAGTTAATAGAGCTTGAAAAAATATCGAAAGTTTTCTATTTATCGATATTCTCGATATCATCATATCGATATTGTAAAAATATCGAAAATATCGATGAATTGCAAGCTCTATTCTGAAATCGCTTGTTATTATCCGTAATTTTCTCTTGCCTGAACTGATTCTAGTTTAAGTTTAGTAATGTAAGCAATTTATAGCATATATATAAATAAATCTATATAAGTTTTATGTGTACTTTGAAACCAAAACTGTTTTATATGGTGAAAAAATCAAGTCACAGGTTCTAAAATACTTTTTGCTTTGATAATATAGTTTCTCAAATAGTATTCCAAGCCAAAATCAATTGTCTTGGATCTTAAAAAAATCTGACATTGACATTGAATTTTATTGGATCTCTCTGTTTTCGCCTTTGTCTCGTTCAATTTCAATAGGAATTTTCAGCTTTGGCAATTTTCATGCTAATCAATTGGTGGCTTCATAATCAAAATCCGTGAAATCCATGAAGTTTGAAGCTTGTTTGACGATTTTTCGCTTTGATTTATTACACGCCTTTGTTTTGGGGTTTCTCTCTCAATCTTTTTTATTGTTGCGGAAATGATTTTTTGCCTTACTCTCGATTTTTTTTGGTTTTTTTCTGGTTTGCCGCTTTCGGTTTTATTTGTTTTACGATCAAAAGGTGGTGTGAATATTTTGCTGACGGTTTTTTGGTGCTGAGTCTTAGGCTTGATGTTTTATCTTGGTATAATTTGCATCGATTTGACCTTAGAATTATTTATGTATGTAGAGTGCGTATAAATCTGTCGAAAATTGAGAATAAGTGCTATGGCAAAAGATGATTTCTCTGCCTCCCAAAGGTAGACTATGCAAAAAGTTAGCTTAAATGGAAACTAAAAGCTTTGAAGCGTGGCTTAAAGCTCTGGGCCAGTTTATTTCGAACGCTGCAACTATTTAAAAAAAATAAATAATAATTAAAATAAATAAACTCGGGTTTTGGTTTTTGACAAAAATGTTTCTTTTGGTTTTTTTGCTATAACTTCCCAAAAAATGGTCCTACACCAAAAATACATACTGTTTTCAACAGATTACAATATAATAATTACATCCATCACACTTTCCGTGTGATTTTGAAGAAATAAAATTTTGGCCAATTTTCATTTTTTTTTATGAGAGGGTACATCATGATTTTTTGCAAAAAATGTCAAAAAAAATAATATATACAGGTTTAAATGCCAATCGATTGGAAATTTAATAACGAGTTCAGAAAGGTATGACAATCCACATTTGGATCAATATTTCCATTGTTTCGGCCAAAAAAACATTTTTTTTTGTGGAAAATTGGTATTTTGGTTTTTGGCAAAAATATGCAAAATTGCCAAAAAATAGAATGAATACACCCTCTTCTATTTTTGCTACCCAGTGAGAACTCATAACCGAAATTCCTTTCCCGCCGTGAAAAAGTCACTATGGTTACGCCAGACTTTTCATTAACACAAATTGAAATATTCATGAATCAAGGGGGCGGTTTCAGTTGCTAAAAAAGAGAACAACAAAAAAAAAGAAGGCCAGTACAAAGAATACAAATTTTGAATGCAATTGCCATGACCAAAACATGGCCCATCCTCCATCCTCCGTATTTGGAAGCATGTCCTCTGTCTAATCCCTGTTCTGCTCATTTATTTGGTTTCCTGTTCCCCTCGCTGGCTGCGATTTGTAAGGGAATCCATTCACTTTGGTTTCGGGGTTGGAGGAACTGCATCCATATGCTGGGGTTGCTGCCGCTGCAGTGGGCCACCCCTTTATCCCATTTTGATTATACATTTCTTTTATTTTTTTCTTTTTTGGCTAGACCTAAAGTCGTTTAATCCGCTTTGGTTTTGTTTTTCCCTCGATTATTATACCCGATGGGGGGTGGCTTGGAAAATATATTAACCCTCGAGTGCCCGCTGCTGCTGCTTCAATCTTCAAAGATTCAACTGACAGACCAGCAGCATAACAAAAAAATGTACTCCCAGGCAGAACAAGTTGCCCATCCAAGTGCCATTGAACCGGGCTCAGATGGAAAAACCAAAGATACACAGTAAAAAACACAGACAAGTTCATAATAAAATATAAAAATACTCATATTAATAAGTTTGCCATTTTTCGACATTTAATTTGTGTTTTCTCTTCAAAACATCGAAATTATCGAATCTATATGGCCAAAAAATCGAAAATATCGATAGTTTTCAAGCTCTAATATTTATGGATAAATTCTTAGGCCCTCCTAATTTTCTCTCCCTGCATTAGGAAAGAGACGGCCAAACGGTAAATGAAAGAGAGGCAAGACCGTAGCCAGAAAGCGCAAATTAGCAAGTGGCAATAAAAATTCTGAGACAATCTCAGCCTGTTTTGGCCCTAAAAACCCGGCCACCAAGTCAACCAACTCATCAGTGGAGAAAGATGGAGACATGGAGAGATGCGGAGAAAGGCAGAGAGAGACAGAGTGAGAGAGGGGAAACGAGAGAGAGAGACAGAGACAGAGGATAGAGATCAGTCAGGGAGAACCAAACCGGCAAGATTATCCACAGTGGAGCGGGTTTAAAAATATCATTTCAATTAGCATGCAGTACAAATCTTGTTTTAAATATGTAAATTTCAAAAGCCCTAAATGAAAATTACAGTGCACAAAAATACTCCTTATCTGTCGGCAATTAAATGCAAATTCAAGTCGTAATTTACCATTACAATGTAATAAATTTCAAAATATTCTCTTAATAATAATCGAACTTTGGATTGGGATCCCACGCCCACCGCTAATAAAAACCAGAGAAAATATGCATACTAAAAATTCATATGCAGAACACTGGGGAATTCTACAACCAGTTCCACAGTGCGTTGGCAGATGTGATGCCAAACAGAGGTTGAGATCCAATTTCACCCGAAGCACCGAAGCTGCAGAGTTCAGTTACCGACCATCGCAACCATGGAGAAGCTGCTGCTGTCCCGGCCTCTTCTGCTGTTTCTGTTCCTGTTCCAGCTCCTCATCCAGGTGATCCACTGCCAAAGGAACCCCCAACTGGACGAACTGAGGCGCTTGGGACTGGGCAATGTCGTCAATGTGCCATTCTTCAGCGATGGTGAGGTTTTGATTATTATAGTATTTGTTGTATACCGAGATTATGATGATAAATCAAGGTTTTTATAAACGTTATCAAGCCAATTCTTCTGTGAATAATACCTTCACAAGTAATATCAAAGTATTTCCATTATTTTGATCCTAACACCTCTTAATATTTGATTGTTCTAAAAATAATATCCAAACTAATTTATATAATAGGAGCTATAAAAAACGGTCAGTAGCAAATTCCACCTAGAACGGATTGACATAAAAATCTAGAAAAATCTAATTAGTTCGGAAATAATTAGAAGCCGCGTGAGAGGTACAACTTAAAACAATAATATAGAATATATGTTATTCATTTCAATGAAAGTAATGAAGAATTTAAATATTTCTAAAAATACTGGGTATTACAGGCAAAAACGTAAGATAAACCTTTTATTCTAAGCATACTTTTATTAAATTTAAATATTTATTTTAAATTCAAATTTAGATTTTGGCTTAAACAAATTTTTGATTTCTGAAAAAAATCTAATAAAGTTCTCAAGAATTCAAATGTTAAAATTTTTAAAATTTTATTTTTAATTCTAAATTCGATTTTAGCTTGAAAAAAAAATCAATTTAATTTTAAAAATAAATCCAATAAAGTTCTCTGAAACTCGAATTTTAGGAATATTTTTTAGTATATAATCCAATGTCTATTATTAAATCCCAAAGAAGTTAATTCATATCATACTATTATCATATCATATCATAAATTATATTATTTTCCTATATCAATATTATTCTAATAACCCTTTATAACCTTTCAATCTTCTTGTACCTGCAGTACCTCAAAAGAACTACGATTTCACAGTGGTTGGATCCGGGGCCGCCGGCTGTACGCTGGCCGCCCGCCTCTCGGAGAATCCCAACTGGAGCGTCTTCCTCATCGAGGCGGGTGGCGTGGAGAACCTAATCCACCAGGTGCCCCTGCTGGCGGCCCACCTGCAGTCGACTGCCTCCAATTGGGGCTACAAGTCGGTGCCCCAGAAGCTCTCCTGCCACGGCATGAACAACAACGAGTGCGCCCTGCCGCGGGGCAAGGTCCTGGGTGGCACCAGTTCCATCAACTATATGATCTACAATCGGGGAAATCGCCGGGACTTTGATGGCTGGGCGGCGGCCGGGAATCCCGGCTGGAGTTACGAGGAAGTGCTGCCCTATTTCCTGCGAAGTGAGCATGCCCAGCTTCAGGGCCTGGAGCAGTCGCCCTATCACAACCACAGTGGTCCGCTGAGCGTGGAGGATGTGCGTCATCGGACGCGCCTGGCCCACGCCTACCTGAGGGCCGCCCAGGAGGCGGGACATCCGCGGACCGACTACAATGGCGAGTCCCAGCTGGGCGTCTCCTATGTCCAGGCCACCACCCAGAAGGGCAGGCGGCACAGCGCCTTTCGCGCCTACATAGAACCCATTCGCTCGAGGCGTCGCAATCTGCACATTCTAACGCTGGCCAGGGTCACCCGCATCCTCATAGACGCGGCCACCAAGTCGGCCTACGGCGTGGAGTTCACCCATCAGGGCAGGAGCTTCAAGGTGCGGGCCCGCAAGGAGGTGATCCTATCGGCGGGTGCCTTCAACTCGCCGCAGCTGCTGATGCTCTCGGGGATTGGGCCAGAGGACAACCTCAAGGCCATTGGAGTGCCCATAATAAAAGCTCTACCAGTGGGCAAGAAGATGTACGATCACATGTGCCACTTTGGACCCACCTTTGTGACCAACACCACGGGCCAAACCCTGTTCGCCGCTCGCCTGGGGCCGCCGGTGGTCAAGGAGTTCCTCCTGGGCCGCGCCGACACCTTCCTCTCGAGCATCGGGGGCGTGGAGACGCTCACCTTCATCAAGGTGCCCTCGGCCAGCCAGAGTCCGGCCAGCCAGCCCGACGTGGAGCTCATCCAGGTGGCCGGCAGCCTGGCCAGCGACGATGGCACCGCCCTGGCCCAGGGGGCCAACTTCAGGCCGGAGATCTACGAGAGGATGTACAAGGATCTCACCGTGCGACAGCAGGATCACTTCAGCTTCCTCATCATGCACTTCAATCCCGCCTCCGTGGGTCGCCTGTGGCTCCACAATCGCAATCCGCTCGAGTGGCCACGCATCGATCCCAAGTACTTCTCGGCTCCCAGGGATGTGGAGCATCTGCTGGAGGGCATCAAGGAGGCCATACGCATCTCCAGGATGCCGGCCATGCAGGCGATTGGCACGCGGCTCCTGGACAAGCCGGTGCCGGGATGCGAGAGCCACGAGTTCGCCTCCGACGACTACTGGAGGTGCTCGATAAGAACGCTTTCCTACACGCTGCACCACCAGGTGGCCACCTGTCGCATGGGACCCGAAAGTGATCCCACCACGGTGGTGAATCATGAACTAAAGGTTCATGGGATGAGGAAGCTGCGGGTGGTGGACACCAGTGTGATCCCGGTGCCACCCACCGCCCACACAAATGCGGCGGCCTTCATGATCGGGGAGAAGGCGGCGGACATGATACGATCCGAATGGAGTTAATCAAGAGATCACTTTCAGAGACAACGGCGATTTATGCAAAGGGGTTAATAAAATGCGAGAGGAAAGTTGAAAGAAAGCAAGCGGGTACACTTCAGATATCAGCAATAGTAAGCATAAAAGCATTTCGATTTTTTTTTCATATTCTAAATGGTCTAATTTCTAAGTTGTTTGTGGAAATCTAAAGGGCATCATTTCAAGAACCTATAATACAAATTAAAATTCATTTCATTCCTATTATTAAATAAAAAGCAACTCATATCATTGAAGTTTGGGTTTTTATTGGTGGGGAATTAAAAATAATAATAATATATTAAAAGCATTCAGATTTTTTTTTCATATTCTAAATGGTCTAATTTCTAAGTTGTTTGTGGGACTCTAAGGGGCATCATTTCAAGAACCTATAATAAAATTTTAAATTCATTTCATTCCAATAAAAAGCAGTTCATATTATTCAAGGTTGGGTTTTTATTAATAAGGAACTAAAAATACCAAAAAAAAAGATCATATTTTTAAAAAATTTCCAAAATTTCCAAAAATTCCCTAAGTGTATCGCCCAACGGGGTCTTGAGAACGCTTCGGGTCAATCCAATTTGGTCCACGTCATGACCTAGCTTAATAACTTCTCACCGATCCGTTCCGATTTCGAACTGATCCGCATCGGAATCCAAGCGGAGCAAACAAGGCATCGCAAACGGGTTTACGCACATCAAGTTCAATGCCTCGGAGTTTTTTCGGAGCGAACAAAATACGAAAAAAAACTTAATAGGGCGCCGGGGGTGTATGCCTCATCGATGATGTATATATCATAATACAATATAATATTATATTATGTGTGTAAATACTCATACATATGCGAAAGTGAAGTGCATTTGGGGGCCCAACGCAGGGAGAGCACGCGCCAAAGTTAAACGAACCCGCAAATGGCGACCGGCACTTAAAAAGTGAGAATCTCGTCATTCTCCCTTCACATTTGGCCAAGCCAGGATATTAAGTGTTGCCATTCGTTGGATACCCTGTAGTTTTTGAGACATTTTTTTGAAAATTTGTGTGATTTATTATATAAATTAAAACCACACCCAAACAAAAAAAATTGATATGAAACGTAGATATGTAATATCAATTTTAAATTCGATATGCTCGAAATGAGTATTTCATGCTAAAACGATATGCGTATTGCATTGAATTTTTGAAAATGTTTGTGATTTATGATATAAACTTAAACCACACCCAAAAAAAAAGTCGATATGAAAGGTAGATCGATTTTACATTATGTAATATCAATTTTAAATTCGATATTCTCGAAATAAGTATTTTATGTTAAAACGATATGCGTATTGCATGACCAGAAATGTACATGCGCATATCGATTTTATATTATCAAATTGAAATTTCCCTTCTTTTACTCAAAAAGATCAAAAACTCATCCAAAACTGGATCATTCGAACTTTATCTTAATGAATTCAGCAGCACCTCTTCAATGTTTTGATGTTTCCAGCTAAACTCTGCAATTCGCACTATTTTTTGTTTGTTTACTGCTAATTGGTGCTAATTTTATTTAAGTTTGTTTTAAGTTCTTCAACCGGTTTCAGCCAACTTTGCTTTGCTTTTAATAGTTTACTATTTCTGTTCGCCTTGCCATTGGGTTTATGTGCTTGGTTTGTCTTGTTCTTATCTTAGTTTCGCCTTTGGATTCGTTTTGTTTAATGCTTAATTTCATTCATTGCTTGGAATCTATTTCTCACTTTATTGGCCTGGGGTGTTTTTGTTTTTTATGATGGTTTATTTTTTTCCAAGTTAGTCTTAATTTGGTCCATTAGTTTATTTCTTCCTGGAGTTCACTAGTCTGTTCTTTGTTTTCATCATACATAATATTTTATTGGGTATGCTATATTCCATCTTCTTTGAAATAATTTATTAGATTTTTTATGTTATGAAACATTTTTCAACTTTAAATTTTGTTCCTTTCTAAATACTCTTACTCAGAAATAGGTTTATTACGATATTTTAAGACCTCTTTTATGTTTTTCTGTCAGTTTATTAAGTTTTTTCTTGTTTAATCAGAAAAAATTCTATTATTAAGTCACATTGGTTGCTAATCAAATACACCCATCACCGAATCCCCGAACTCCCTTTGGCCAATTGCAGGGTATGCGATTTATATGGCCAACGGGGTGGGTGGGGCAGACACAACAACCTGAGTCACTCATCGTCAGCCCGATCCAATCCAGTCCCGTCCAGGAGCCATGGCTTAAAAGCAACTCCCCCCAGACGATGGCAGCTCATTTGCCCACCATTAGCCAAATGCAGTCCACACAGATCTCCCACCTGCTCCTTGGACTCCTGTTGCTCATTTTCCTGGGCCAATCTCGCGGGGATGTCAACCGATTGCTGCTGGATCAGCTCAACCAGGTGGGATTGGTGAACCTCCTAGAGCAGGCCACGCGTCCCAATGGTGAGTACAAGTTTATAGAAAACTAAGCAATAAAATAGAGCCCTCTTAAAATGAGAGGTTGAAGCGTGAGAAGAAACGGTTCGACATAGAAATCTACAAAAAATGTGTCTAATTAATATTTAATTTTAATAACAAACCTATGGTAAATACATTTCGATACTACGAAGAAATCAATATATCTTCAAGTGGGTTCTCATCAATTTAAAATATTTTTTAAGTACTGATTAGAAAAATATTGAAGTAAAATAATTTAAGGCAGAATAAGATTTATCCACACACTAATAAAAAAAAATGCAAAAGTAAAAATAAATATCTGCATTGAATTAAATTAAATTAAAGTGAATTAAATACAAAATCATAATATTTAATATGCTAAATATTAGATTGAAAATATATTAATTAAGGTGCAATATTTTAGATTCGTTGTTAATCATATCTACTTTAAATATTTTAGGTCATTAAAAAAAATAATTTCATATTTAAATCAAAGCTTAAAATATTTAAATGAACTATAAATGTTAAATGTAATATTTTCATATTTTAAATTAATTAAAAAAATATTTAAATTGAATATGAAATCTGTGGATTTACTACGTTTATTTCATCAGTGTATAAAAAAAAATATATAATTATTTTTTAATGATTTTTTTTCAGTTCCCCAGGATCTCTCGACCTATGACTTCATTGTGGTTGGAGCCGGAGCAGCTGGTAGCTCGTTGGCCGCCCGCCTCTCGGAGAATCCCCAGTGGACGGTGGCCCTCGTGGAGGCGGGCGGGGTGGAGAACATAGCCCATCTGACGCCAGTGGTGGCGGGCTATCTGCAGCAGACCTCCTCGAATTGGGGCTACAAGTCGGTGCCCCAGAAGCTCTCCTGCCACGGCATGAACAACAACGAGTGCGCCCTGCCGCGGGGCAAGGTCCTGGGTGGCACCAGTTCCATCAACTATATGATCTACAATCGGGGAAATCGCCGGGACTTTGATGGCTGGGCGGCGGCCGGGAATCCCGGCTGGAGTTACGAGGAAGTGCTGCCCTATTTCCTGCGCTCCGAGAATGCCCAACTCCAGGGCCTGGAGCAGTCGCCCTATCACAACCACAGTGGTCCCCTGAGTGTGGAATATGTGCGCTTTCGATCGCAGCTGGTGGACGCCTTCGTGGAGGCCTCCGTGGAGTCGGGACTGCCGCGCACGGACTACAACGGAGAGTCCCAGTTGGGGGTTTCCTATGTGCAGGCCACCACCCTGAATGGCAGGCGACACTCGGCGTACTCGGCGTATATAAAACCAGTGAGGGATCTGCGCTCCAACCTGCACATCTTCACCTTCGCCCGGGTGACCCGCCTGCTGATCGATGAGGCCACGAAAACCGCCTATGGCATCGAGTTTCACTACAAAAACAAACCCTATACCTTCAAGGCGCGCAAGGAGGTCATCCTATCGGCGGGCACCTTCAACTCGCCGCAGCTGCTGATGCTCTCGGGGATTGGGCCGGAGGACAACCTCAAGGCCATTGGAGTGCCCTTGGTGAAAGCTCTGCCAGTGGGCAAGAGGATGTACGATCACATGTGCCACTTTGGACCCACCTTTGTGACCAACACCACCGGCCAGACGACCTTCACGTCGCGGGTCACGCCCACCGAGGTGTTGTCCTACCTGCTGGCCGGAAATCCAGCCACCAGACTGAGCTCCATCGGCGGGGTGGAGGCCTTGGCCTTCCTCAAGACTCAGCGGTCGGAGCTGCCGAGGGATTGGCCCGATATCGAGTTGATAATGGTCACCGGCAGTCTGGCCAGTGACGAGGGCACCGGCCTCAAGTTGGGCGCCAATTTCAAGGACGAAATCTACGACCGGATGTACAGGGAACTGGCGCAGGCTCAGCAGGATCACTTCACCCTGCTGGTCATGCAGTTCCATCCCAAGTCGGTGGGTCGTCTGTGGTTGAGGGATCGCAATCCCTTGAGTTGGCCCAAGATCGATCCCAAATACTTTGTGGCCGAGGAGGATGTGGAGTACCTGCTGGATGGCATTAGGGCCAGTCTGAGGATCATACAGATGCCGGCGATGCAGAGGATTGGAGCGAGATTGCTGAAGAGGACGGTGCCGGGCTGCGAGAGCCACGAGTTCGCCTCCGACGACTACTGGAGGTGCTCGATAAGAACGCTTTCCTACACGCTGCACCACCAGGTGGCCACCTGTCGCATGGGACCCGAAAGTGATCCTACCACGGTGGTGAATCATGAACTAAAGGTTCATGGGATGAGGAAGCTGCGGGTGGTGGACACCAGTGTGATCCCGGTGCCACCCACCGCCCACACAAATGCGGCGGCCTGCATGATCGGGGAGAAGGCGGCGGACATGATACGATCCGAATGGAGTTGAATTGAGGAAAATGCATCCCTAAAACGCCATAAAGAATCCATTATCGAATTCTGAATATTTTTTTTAATAATGTAACTCATCTAGTTATCTGTATAAGGTTCAGGAATAATCACTATAATAACATGTGAATACCAAAAGTAAAATAAAAATATTCTAATAATTATTAATTATTAATTATAATTATTAAAGAATCCATTAACGAATTCTAAATATTTTTATACCAGTTACTCGTAGACTAATTTTACAAAATATATTTCGGAAAAGTAAAAATACAGTTTTATTGTGTTTATCAATACCTATCGAAATGTAAAAGAAATTTTTCAAATCGTACCATTCGTTAAAAAGTTATGTCACATAACTTATGTGTGATCAAAGTTTTATATCTCCATCTCCCTCGCACTCCCTTTAGCTGAGTATCGGGTATCTGATAGTCGGGGCACCCGACTATGGCGTTCTCTCTTGGTTTTAATAATATAACTCATCTAGTTATCTATATAAGGTTCAGGAATAATCCCTATAATAGCATGTAAATAATTTCGAAAGTAAAATAAATTATCAAACTTATCTTGTACTATCTGTATTAATTTGAAATATCATACTCTTCGTGCTCTTTGACCATTATGTTTAATATGCGTGCTCGAGAACATTTAGCCCTCCCTTGGCAAATAAATTGCCATTAAAGGATTATCGATGCCAGCGGATAAATGTATTATTTCATTATATCGTTTGCAAAAAGGCGGAAAAAGTGAAGAGTAAACTCAACCATTAGTCGCCAGTTATTGTTTGACTTGGCAAGTTAATTAAATAGAATTACCTTAACGAGTTGAGCGAGCTGCATTCGGATTTTTGGGGTTGGCGAAGGCTTGGGGTTCCGAGTGGTAGTGGTCGGGGTGCCCCTAGGGGTTGGCCAGAGTGCATTAACCCATGCCATGGGGGTTGAAAAGTTTGGCTAGGCACAGGCAAAATGGCAACATAAAACATAAAACATAAAACACAAAACATCAGGGGGTGGTTTCCCTTTGGCCGGGATGCCGGGATGCTGGGGATGGTGGGTGGTTGCATACAAGTGGTTATCACTGTCCTAGGCTTCCGCGTCCTCCGCGTTTCTCTTGTGTGTGTGAAAAATTCAATATGCATCAGGGAGTTTTCTGTGTCGCCGGAGAGGAAGACTTCCGGGCCCAGGGCTACACAATGGATACCAAAGGTTGCACGGCAAAAAAAACGGTCTAATAAGATATTCATGTCTGGAAAACCCGAATAATACTAGTTTGCTTGAAAAAAGGTTTTCAGAAAGATAAGATAACGTTCAAAATATTCAACAAAAAGTTTTAAAAATATATATATATAAATATAAAAATATAGAAATATATATTATTAAATAAAAATATATTTTCAAATATTTAAAGCCCCTTTTCCCTTAATTCCTTAAGTAATATAAAGTCCCAATCACTTTTTAAGTGCAAATACACGATAAATATTTATTTAAACATGTTTGAACTTTATTGGGGACAGGTAAGACAACTTTTAGGCATTAAGAAAATGCCAAAAGTGAGCCTAAATGTGATCAAGTTCTTATTTATTTTAAAAATAAGTAGGTATATGAATTTCAAAGCAGGTTGTTTCTCATTGAAGGCGAATTACATACACGACGAAAATCACTAGGGATTTAAAATCCCTTATAAATGTGAATTTTTTTCGCAATAAAACTAACAGGTTAAGTATTGTTGCATACTTATAGACACCTTTTCAAGTGACTTCTGTGCATCTCCCTATTTTATCTTTTGTTGCCTACTTTTAGACACCTTTTCAAGTGATTTCTGTGCATCCCGATTATATAATTTTTTTCAGTGCTGTCATTATCCTGAATGCCCTGCAATCATAGATCAAAGAGAAGTCGAATGTCACTCGCAACTGAGTAAATGTAAATATGCAACCCTGGCTGAATTCGCAATGTCCTGTCAACATGCGGTTTTCTAATTGCAGCATTTCAAAATCAGTCAACAGGCGTTTGACGCAACAGTAAGGGGGAAAAAGGGTTAAGCAGTGGGTGGGTTGGATGGTGGGGTTTCGAAGGGTTTCGAAGGGTTCGCCCGACTCACCTGAAACAATTAACGCCTCATTGGGACCCGTCGTGTGTATGTTGCCCATCGTTGAGGTTCCTCGTCGTCGTCTACTTGTTGGTCTTTATTTATATTTTTTTATTTGTTTAGTATTACTCCTTTGCCGAAAGCTCCGCTGAAAAGTTCTGCCGCAAAAGCAAACAAAAGAGCGCACACGAATGTATAATTAGCACACTTTGAGAAAAACAATGTACCAATATTATGGAATATTTATTAGTTTTATTGAAAATCCTTTGAATTCTGGGAAGAGTTATCTAAAATATTTTTTTTTTTATTATTATGACTGAAATTCTACTAAGAATATCTTAAGATCTTCGAAATATTTTTATCTTTGATAATAAAATTTTGACATTAAAGAAATTTTTTGTATTTAAAATTAACTTTGATTTTTCCTAGAATTCCAAAGTAAAACATTTAAAATTCTAATAATATTATAGAGTTCCAAAGTGAAACATTTAAAATTCTAATGTTATTTATAATAGAACTATCAAGTATTTTCTTTCTGTGTGTGTGAATAAAACTTATAAAGTCCGAAGCTTTCGATGGGCTGTGGTCCTGTTATTTATATCGCCGCCCGAGAGTATGTTACAAATTAAATTTTTAGATTAGCATCGAACACGCGCGCCTCTATTGTTTTTATTTATTTTTGTTCTCGATTCTTGTTGTTTGTGTATTGGCAGTTTTTTTTTGTTTTATATCGTTTTTATTAAAAGCTTTTTTTTATTCTGTCTCTAGGGAACAACAGCAACAACAATTAGCATTAGGGGAACAAGTTGTTCGGTTCTACATATAATACTGGGTATATACAACATACATATACGGTCTGTAGAGTATTTGAACGATTAAATGGGCAATATGGAATGTGGGGGCCTTAATTATGGACACTTGAGGAGTTAGAAAAGAACGATAGGAAAAAAAGGCCACTTGACAATTGTAAACTGTGTTGGTGATTTTTTTTATTATTTTATGGCTCTGCTAGGGGGACTTTTTTTATTCGCACATTTTTTTTTATCAAAGCGCAAATAAAACAGAAATAAATTGCGAAAAAGAAATAGAACAAGGGTGCGGGGGGCGGCATGACGTAAGCAGCCATGTGTGTGTGCGAAAGAGAGAGAAAGACATTGGGCGCGTCTTATCAATGAGCTCATCATTCTTTCACTGAGAAAAATGCGGGCTTGTAGAACTCTAGAAATCCTTATCTCACTGGAAAGCAAGATCAAATACAAAGAGTATAGAAGAAGGTCTAATAACAAAAATAACCCGCACACACATGCATACACACTGGAAATAACCCTCAGTTTTCGAGAATTCTGATTGGGGTGGCTTATTGGAGTTTCTACGTAAACAAAGTTTGTTATTGCCGCTTTGTTGTTGCTGTACCCAGAATTTGTTAGTACTATAGTTTAAGCAGAATCCACGACCAGTACACGTTTCCCGACAACCGGCTCCTCGGCACACATCACTTATTATTCATCATTGGAAACCGAGCCGGCCAAGCACTTTTATTCAAGCATCCCACAGTTGTTTCGCGTTTTTAACCTCGGTGTTCTCTTCCAAACGATATTCGTTTTCGCTTCACTCACAGCACAGCAACAAAAACATGCAAAAAATATGTAGAGTTCAATTGATCGGGTCCGGCCAATTGATTAATTCTTGATTTTAATTTAACACGTCGATTCACAATTTAATTCCGTATTTACCGTTTCAGTATAAGTCGTGCAGCCTTCTAAAAAGCTGGAAAATATGCGATGGTCCAATATCGATGGACCCTTGGCCGTCATCGATGTTCTCAGGCTATCGCGATAGTATTCCTTACCAATTAGCAATTGTCATCGCAAGCAAATGTTAACAGAAATGTTAAGATACAAGGCCGAAAGTATGCAACTAAAAAATCAGTTTTCGAAAAGTGCCGAAAGTTGAGCTTAATTCAATTTTAAAAATTAAATTATATTTAGTTAAATTAATTTAAGACGTTCTGTCACTGTAAAAAAAGTTGTATCTTAACATTTCTGTTAAATAGCAGCTTCCTAAACTGATATCGATGTTTTAATTTTTTATCACGTTTATGGTATTCCTTGGAACGGTAAATTAATTGTTATAGCAGAATAAATTAACAACTTTGTACACTGTACAAGTACTGGTTAGAAAATACATAAAAAACAACCGGAAATCATTTCAAGAACATATTCCTATGTGCATCCGAATGTATTTCCGTGGCTTCTGTTTTTAATTTTTTTATTTTCTTGTCTTGTAATTAAATAATTTGTATCTTTTAAAACATTTCACATTCCTTGGTTTTTTTTTTAAATTTTTAAATGTAAATATATTTATGTAGAAATAAACAACTAAAAAGAAACCCCTTTATACGATACATTTTTGTATTCGATAAACTTGTAATCAATATGAACCGTGTAAAGTATTCCAGCTATCGATAAGTATTCCAAGTCTGGATGTAAACAAAAAGAAAGAAAAAGAGGAGAAGTAAATAAAACAATGTCTCGGGGCGGAGAACTGGTCTTTAAAACGAAGAAAACCTCGGAGAAGATATCGGAAAACATACACATCTTCGCCAACGATCCGTCGCTGGCCTTTTTCCGGGTCCAAGAACACGTTCGCAAGGTTTCCCCAGCGATTTTCGAGAAACGCGATGAGGTCTTCCAGCTGCAAAACAATCTCCAGGGGCATTGTTACGATATGGAGTACGGCATCCAGTAGGTTCTTGAACTTATCTTCCTGACGCATACCCATTAATTGCTAAATTTCTAACTACAGAGCCCTGCGAACGATTGAAAAATCTGAGAGCATATTCGACAACATACAAGAAATGATCAAGGCTTCGATTTTCCTAAAGCAACAGCTGAAGTACGAGGAGAACAGGAAGAAGATCAAGAAGGAGAGCACCAAGTCTTCGGTTTACAAGCGATTCTCCGCCCATCTCGCGTTGGATCTGCCGGATTTACCTGATTTCGGCGGCGTTATGCGGGAAACCAGCCAGCGAATGGAGAATATGATAGGTCCTGGCACAGGAACAGGACGCAGCGAGGCCCAGGCCACGCAACCCAGCAATCCGGGGGAACTCCAAAGATCATATACCACACTCCACTAGTTAGCCTTAGGTTTTAGTTTTGTATTTGTAGCTATGTGTGTGATTATTGCAAAATAAATAAAATTCCAATTATGATTATTGCTTAATTTCATAAAAATAGTTTTCTATGATGAGTTGGAATTTGCGCTACTAGTAACTAATTAAATGGGGTGTCAGGCCTTAAAACTAATAAGAGGTATTAAAATATTATAAATAATGATTATGACCAATATTGATGACTAAGTCTAAAATAAGTTAAATAATTACAAACAATCAGTAGACTTAAAACTGAAAATTAAAGAAAAAAATTAAAAAATTTTGATTATAATTGGTTCCTTTTTGTATTTTAATTAATAAAAACTAAGATTTTGAATGCATTTTAATAATTAGAAATACAACATTCTGCACTGCAAATAAATTCTTTAAAATTTTCTAAAATTTCCTTAACATTTTCGAACTGAAACCCATTCGACTCTCGATTGGCAGTAGTATCGCCAGCCAGCTATCGATACATCGATACATTTCAGCTGACACTTGACAGCCCTTGTTGTTATTAGATAATATTATTAATATTATTATTACCTCGAGGAGAGCGCCGCCGAAGATGAACCGAATTTGCCAGAGCCTGTTGCGTCCGAGCTACCGGATCGCCGCCGGAGCAAGTGCCTCCGCCGCCACCCCGGGCGTCCTGGGTCGCTACTTTGCCGCGGATGCGGCGACCGGCGCGGCGGTGGACAAGGCGACGCTGGACAAGCTGGTGCGCACCAACAAGGTGGTCGTCTTCATGAAGGGCAATCCCCAGGCGCCGCGCTGCGGCTTCAGCAATGCGGTGGTGCAGATAATGCGGATGCACGGTGTCCAGTACGATGCCCACGATGTCCTGCAGAACGAATCCCTGCGACAGGGTGAGTCCCGGGCTTCCTACTCCATTTGAATGACCTACTATAATCTATCGATCCCCCTGCTCTTCAGGAGTCAAGGACTACACCGACTGGCCAACCATTCCGCAGGTGTTCATCGATGGCGAGTTCGTCGGCGGCTGCGACATCCTGCTGCAGATGCACCAAAGCGGCGACCTCATCGAGGAGCTCAAGAAGGTGGGCATTGAGTCCGAGCTGCTGAAGGCGGAGCAGGCCAAACCGGAGGATGAGAAGGCCAAGTGATGCCCCGCCAGAGCACCCAAAGATCAAACCCCAGACACCCACACAACCTAAATGTTAGCCACGCAACGTTTTTATTATTAAATGTTTAACTCATAATGAAAATGCAATGTGTACAATTTGATTTAGGTGCTTATCATACGCAGGACCATGCCTTAAATGTTGTAAATACGTAAATGCCAAGCTTTGTAATGATTAAGATATTTGATGCGGAAAACAAAGCTTTGTAAAATGATGTAATGATATATTAGACATTCCTTTATAGTGATTTATCATCGAATCCTACGCTTCTCGTCGATTCGCTGCAGGATGTCCAGGATTCGACTGCGTGCCTGCAGAGCATCGGTCACCTGCAAGAGTTCAAAGCACTGTTGTCGGCACTGCGGATTAGTCATATTTACCAGGATCTCCATCAGGTTGTCGGCTATGGAGTGGCGCATTGTGTCCTCCGAGGGCATGGGTGGAATCACGCGAGTACGACGATAAACTATGGGTTGAGAGGCGGTATTATCCAGGTTCCTATCTTGCGTTTCATTGTCAAGCTTCTTTTTTTCCAGTATATGAATTTCAGTGGGCAGTTCTTCCGGATCCTGAACCACACTTTGATGCTTCCGGTTCTTAATTTCTTTTGAGTATTCGTTTGGAGGTTTTATCGAAGGATTTTCCTCTACTTTCTGAGCATTATTAAGGTGCTCCAGATTTTGAATATCACTTAAGATCTTATGATCCTGAATTTCAATTGGTAGTTTTTCCTCTTCACTTGAAAACCCCAGAAACTGATCCTGAACTTCATTTAGCAGGAATTCATCTTGAAATTTTTTTAGATGTTGTTCAGCAAAAAGATCCATTATTATCCTTTAATAGAAATACTTTCCATATGTTAATATATATGTTAAATCTAGATCTTTGATATTATCTTACAAATTATAAATTTATAATAATCAAGATCTGTTAAAAAAAAGTATAAAATATACCAATGAAAATCGGGAAGTAAACAGTTATTTATCGAAACTGTTGAACGTTAACCCTTGTGTAAATATAGTAGTGTAATTATTTTGATAATTTATTATTCAAATATTTTAATTTTTTTTCAAACTCTTTAAAGTATTATTACAATAGAACAGTATTTTAAATAAATCAAACTCTATGGTCAGATTTCATCATTTGCAAAAATTAAATTAAATTGGTCTTAAACTCTTTCTAAGTAGTATGGTGTTATACAAATTTAAAAAACACTTTCCTATGTAGATATAAACATTCCAAAAGTCTGTATGTTTACGCTCGACTCATGCTTTTCAGCTGACTCAACCGTGTTTATTCGAATTTTTTAAGTTTTTATCTAACCCAACTTTGGTTCCATCGTTATCTATGCTCAACAAGTCAAATATAAGTCTATTTCTTATCATAGAACCCCTATGAACACCAGCAGATCCAGAACTTATCACCCCATATATGATAAAACAGCAAATATGATATTCTTTGATTTTACAATTTTGATTTATTTAAATATACATATCGATATATTTTCATATATTTAGTTACATACAATATAATACATATTGATTTAATTGGTGTTTTCTTACGCTTCGTTTTTGCTGATCTGCGATTTGAATTCGTTTCACATCAATTGCTTGTCGTTACGCTTGTTATTATTTAGTCAGTGTTACTCGGTTTTATCATGCAGCGCTGCAGTTTAGTGGTAGTAAAACGAAATAAAAAAAACTTATACCATAACTTGCTTATTAGTTAACAATAATCAAAGGTGTTAAAAGCGATATGCCAGGTGTATGTGAAAGGGGTTTTCTTTTGTAATACTTGGAAAGTTCAGCGTTGAAAGTAAACAATTGGAACGAGTGTGTGTGGATCAGACAATGGAGGACTTGTCCAGGAAGGAGGAGGTCTCCATGAGGAGCTCGCTGCTGCTGCTCAGTATGTCGTACAGCTGATGCGGTGCCTCGCCGGCGATGGGATTGCCGAAGGGGAAGAACGACGATAGCGTCGATAGCTGCAAATTCCCGCTCATGGAAGTGAGTCCGTTGGTGGGCGTGGCCGCCTTCGTCTTCCTGCGCCGCTCGACGCCGTCCACGAACTCGGCCTCGTCCTCCCTGTCCGGCTTCTCGTCCCTCTGCTGGCTGGGCCGCGATTCGCCGGTGGACTCGTAGAAGGCCTCCGGCAAATCGTCGAAGCTCTGGAACTCCAGGCAGCGCTGTATCTTCGCGATATTGCTCAGCAGCAGGCGATGGAAGAGATCCACCTGCGGCTGGCCGCCGCCGCGAATGTCCAGGATGGGCAGCCAGCGATAGTAGCACTGGTCCCACACCTGCAGGTCGAAGATCCTGTGGGCCGGCTGCAGGAAACGATCCTGCGGCACTGAGGAGGCCGTGGCGAATAGCTGCGGATTGATGGTGTTGCGCGAGGGCGTGGATGCAGTGGGTCCAGTGCCCCTCGGGCCCACCGCCAGAGATCTACGATGAGCCGCCGCCGCCGCCTGGGCGCCGAGATCGCCCCTCTGGCGCTGGTACAGCGGATTGCTGAAGAACATCTTGTCCTTGTCGGAGAACTGCTCGCCCCAGTCCCAAACGGGCCGCAGCACGAGCTGCGAGTCGCGCACCGCCTTCAGGCGCTGCGCCTGCGTGTCGAACTGGAAGGTATCGAAGATGGGCATGAAGCACGAGTCCCACAGCGTGGTCAGGTACGTCTGCGTGAACTCGAACTCGTCGGGGAACTGCTGCAGCAGCTGCCACACGCAGTCGAGGAAGAGCAGGAACACGGGGCTCTGTTCGCTGTCCAGCAGCTCGGCACTGCCGCCGCCGGCCGGCTGGGCGGGATAAACGTGGCCCAGGCGCCGCTGGAACGGATGCTCCAGGGCCACCCACTCCTTCTGCACCAGCGACTGGAAGCCATCGGTCGTCCGGAAGTGCGGATCGAGCAGCAGCTGGGCCAGACTGCTGATCACACAGCACAGGTCGCGGCCATTCGATTCCTGGAGCACACAGGTGACGCCGCCGCGCAGGGTGGCAGCCGCTTCGCTGGCATAGCGCAGGCACAGCGACACATAGAACAGCCAGTTGGTCTTTTCGAGTAGCCCCAGGTACTTGTCGTCCTGCAGCATGAACTTCTCCGGCGTCTCCGGCGTGCACAGGCGCCTCAGCTTCTGGTAGGCCCTCAGCACATCCTGGATGCTCGGCAGTCGGTCCGTCAGCTGCAGCAGCTTGAGCTGTCGCCCCGCATCGCACTTGCGCACCAGCTCGAGCATCACGTTCTCCGACTTGGTGTCCTGCTGGGCAGCCGGCTGCAGCTCGGCCAATCTCACAAGGGCGGCGCTGCTGCCATAGCTGTACACCCAGAAGGCAGCTCGTGAATCGCAGAAGGCGCGCGACAGGTCCAGGAATCGATCGACGCCGCAGCTCTTCGGTATGACGAAATGCGGCGGCACGGTGTACTTGCCCGCCTGGAGGGGATTCTGCAGCAGCTGGACGCTGGCGCTGCTCACCACCTGCCACTCGGTGGCGCCGCAGCGTATCAGCTCCCTGGCCCAGTCGTTCTTCGTCGCATACATGCTGGTCCCAGAGGCACCCAGCGTCGAGTAGTACGGCTCCCGGTGCGCATAGGCGAAGCTCAGGTCGTGCCGCATCGGATAGGCAAAGCGGACCAAAGCCGAGGCAATCAGCTTGCCCTGATCGCTGGCCCCGAACATCTTGGAGTCCTGCTGCTGGAAGGCGAACTTCAGCAGGCGAAAGTTCTTGCACACAATGTGCAGGGCGGCGATCCGGCCGCTGATGTTGTGCTGCTTGAAGGGCTCCAGCTTCTTGCGCCGGCTGATCCCGTGACTGGCCATGCCGCGCGCCGCCTGCAGCGCACTGGCCGCCCTGCCCAGCTCCGCGATCGTGTAGATGTGATCGATGTTGTTCAGCGTGATCTCGTTGCGGCCCAGATAGGCGTTCTCCTGGTAGAGATCCACCAGCGGGGCAGCGGCGGCGGCGGCGACTGGATTGCGTTTCGAGTGCAGCGGCACAAAGGCCAGCTTGAAATTGGTGACGCTCAGCAGCCCAAAGGTGGCCTCCTTGTGCGAATCGGCCGGATTGGAGGAGGAGGATCCCATGCTGTCCATGGGATCGATGGGCGAGTACATGTAGGCCGGGGCCGAGGCCACTATCTGCTCGCCCTGCAGCAGCCGCGGCTTGGCCAGGTGGACGTCCCGCAGATCGCTGGGCAGGCACCATTCGTTCGTGTCCGCCGTGGCCCGCAGATCGCCCGGCAGCGGTGCCACATAGCTGGTGAAGGTGTTCCGCTTGTGGTGGTCAGCATTTCCGGCGGATCCGGCTCCTCCCAAGCCTCCACCGCCGCCGCCGCCCGTGGCCATTGCAGGGTGGAACTCTCCTCGTGACCGCTGCTGTACGCCGCTGGAATATTCAATTATTCGCTACTTCCTGTCTGGGCGCTGGTACCGTTATGTGGCGAGCTATGTATGTGCTATGTGCGTGTCTGCTTTGTCCACAAAAGGAAGAGGGAAAGGGGGGTGGGGGAGGGGGAGGTGGAAATTATGCGAACGAGGGAAAACAAATTTAGAATTATCGTTTTTTTTTGGGTGATAAGTTTATCAGTGGAACTCACCGTTCGGATTACCACCTATGTGTGCGTGTGTGTGCGGGGCAGCGATCGGATCGCCGTTGTTGTTGTTGTTGTTGTGCCGTCGCTATGTCGCCGTCCGCGGGGTCAATCGTTGCTTTTGGGGTCATCCGCTGGGGTCATCCAACTGCACCATCTGGCATCTGCACACACGGGCCGCCTCGGTCGCAATGTGCATTTATTTATTTATTTTTATTTTCGCTGGTCGCCACAATTCATACGACACACAAACACGCACGCACACACACACACGCACGCATGACTCTCGGTGCAATCGGTGCAGTGTTGCAAAGTGCTGCGTTGGCATTTTCGGTACTATTTTGGATATGGTACATCGGCTAGGTACGCTGATATAATATAATAGTAAAAATTTTTTTTTAACTCTAAATTACCTAAGAGCCCCGAGACTTTACTGATCCAAATTGAGAAACACGAATAGTTTAATTTTAGAAATATTTTTTTTTTGGCTATCGGTAATAGTCAGCGTGACAACCCTACTCTTTGTGCCACCCGCAGACCAACAGCTGTTTCGATCCAGCGGATATCGATTAACGATAAGCCCGCTATCGATACAGCACGCCCCGTGGTTTGTAATTAATATTATTAATATTAATTCAGGGACCGGATCGTCAGGAGTAAACCCCTCCAATACCGGAGGACTTTGACAGGACAGTGGGCTTTAAAGTTGAGGTGGATTTTTCAGTCGGTTTGCGGCACCTGGCAACTCTGCACCTATTTGCTTGTCGAATCGGCAAATCCAGAGCAGCACATCCACTTCCCCGGATTAATTGCAGTCCCACTCTAGCCGCTCGACTTGCATGTGCTGGCAGCGACACAGCGCCCATTTGCTCAGACGAATACCATTCCAAGTCCGGACGCAGCGCCGGAGCCCCATTATTCAATTAGCCGGCGGACGGACGAGCGCAGCGTGGAGGATGACGGACCAGGTCAAGTATCTGGACACACCCGACAAGTCGGAGACGGACAAGAAGCTGTACAAGTGAGTGTGTGGCTGCTTGTGACCCAGATAGACTGGTTTTCAACACTTCCCCCCTTAGGACGCTGCTCCTGGGCAATGGCCTGCACGCCCTGATCGTCTCCGATCCCAGCCCCATGCCGCACGACGGCTTCACCACCTCGGAGTCCTCGTCGGAGAATGCCTGTGAGTGCGAGTCGACCAGCAGCGAGGCGACCAGCAGCAGCGACAGCAGCTCCTCGAGCTCCGCGGACAGCGGCAGCAGCGCGGAGTCGGGCAGCGAGGAGGGCGACGAAAAGCTGGCCGCCTGCGCCTTGATGATCGACTATGGCTCCTTTGCCGAGCCCACGAAGTACCAGGGACTGGCCCACTTCCTCGAGCACATGATCTTCATGGGCTCCGAAAAGTATCCCGAGGAGAACATCTTCGATGCGCACATCAAGAAGTGCGGAGGGTTTAGCAACGCCAACACCGACTGCGAGGAGACGCTCTTCTACTTCGAGGTGGCCGAGAAGCATCTGGACTCCAGCCTGGACTACTTCACGGCCCTGATGAAGGCGCCGCTGATGAAGCAGGAGGCCATGCAGCGCGAACGCAGCGCCGTCGACTCGGAGTTCCAGCAGATCCTGCAGGACGACGAGACGCGGCGGGATCAGCTGCTGGCCAGCCTGGCCACCAAGGGTTTCCCCCACGGCACCTTCGCCTGGGGCAATATGAAGTCGCTCAAGGAGAACGTGGACGATGTGGAGCTGCACAAGGTGCTGCACGAGATCCGCAAGGAGCACTATGGCGCCAATCGGATGTACGTTTGCCTGCAGGCCCGCCTGCCCATCGATGAGCTGGAGTCGCTGGTGGTGCGTCACTTCTCGGAGATTCCGCACAACGAGGTGAAGGCCCCCGATCTGAGCAAGTTCGACTACAGGCAGGCCTTCAAGCCGGAATTCCACGAGCAGGTGTTCTTCGTGAAGCCCGTGGAGAACGAGTGCAAGCTGGAGCTCACTTGGGTGCTGCCCAATGTGCACCAGTACTACCGCAGCAAGCCCGACCAGTTTCTGTCCTATCTGCTGGGCTACGAGGGGCGTGGCAGCCTGTGCGCCTACCTGAGACGCCGCCTGTGGGCCCTCCATCTGATTGCCGGCATCGAGGAGAACGGCTTCGACACCAACTCCATGTACGCCCTGTTCAACGTGTGCATCTACCTCACCGACGAGGGTTTCAAGAATCTGGACGACGTTCTGGCCGCCACCTTTGCCTACGTCAAGTTGTTTTCCAACTGTGGGTCCATGAGGGAGGTCTACGAGGAGCAGCAGCGCATCGAGGAGACGGGCTTTCGGTTCCAGGCCCAGCGACCTGCCTTCGATAACGTTCAGGAGCTGGTGCTGAACTCCAAGTACTTCCCACCGAAGGATATTCTCACCGGCAAGGAGCTCTACTACGAGTACAATGAGGAGCATCTGCGGGAGCTGACTGGCCACCTGAACGAGCTGAAGTTCAACCTGATGGTCACCTCGCGCAACAAGTACGAGGGCGTGAGCGCCTACGACCAGACGGAGGAGTGGTTCGGCACTGAGTATGCCACCATTCCGATGCCCGAGAAGTGGCGCAAGCTGTGGGAGGATAGCAAGCCCCTGCCGGAACTGTTCTTGCCCGAGCCAAATAAGTTCGTGACCGAGGATTTCACGCTGCTGTGGCATTCGGCTGGCAAGCCGGAGGTGCCCGCTGCACCGAAGAAACTGCTCAAGACGGACACGTGCGAGCTGTGGTTCCGCCAGGACGATAAGTTCGACCTGCCCGAGGCCTACATGTCCTTCTACTTTATCTCACCGCTGCAGCGACAAAGTGCCAAGAAGTGAGTGGCCACGAATTCGAGTCTTCTGATTTAATCATCCCTTTCTTCTTTCCCCCAGCGATGCCATGTGCACACTTTACGAGGAGCTGGTCAAGTTCCATGTGTGCGAGGAACTGTATCCAGCCATTAGTGCCGGCCTGTCGTACACCTTCAGCACAGCCGAAAAGGGCTTGATGCTCAAGGTGAGCGGCTACAACGAGAAGCTGCATCTCATTGTGGAGGCCATTGCCGAGGGCATGCTCCATGTGGCGGACACCCTCGACGAGAAGATGCTGGCTGCCTTCCGCAAGAACCAGCGCAAGAACTTCTTCAACACGCTGATCAAGCCGAAGGCACTCAACAGGTAAGGGATCTTATCGAATAAAACATATATCATATATCATATACCTTGCTCACTCTTTTCCAGGGACGTTCGCCTCTGTGTGCTGGAGCAAATCCGCTGGCTAATGATCGACAAGTACAAGTGCCTCAACGATATCACCTTGGAGGATCTGCGCGAGTTCGCGCGCCAGTTCCCCAAGGAGCTGTACATCCAGGCTCTTATCCAGGGCAACTACACGGAGGAGTCCGCTCACAATGTCTTGAACTCGGTGCTGAGTCGCCTCAATTGCCAGGCCATCAAGGAGCAGCGTTACGTGGCGGATAGGACCATACAGCTGCCGCTGGGCACCAACGTCATCCGTTGCCACGCTCTCAACGAGCAGGACACCAACACGGTGATCACGAACTTCTATCAAATCGGACCCAACACCGTTCGGGTGGAGAGCATTCTGGATCTGATGATGATGTTCGTGGACGAACCCTTGTTCGATCAGCTGAGGACCAAGGAGCAGCTGGGCTACCATGTGGACGCCACTGTTAGGATTAACTATGGCATTGCCGGCTATTCGATAATGGTCAACTCGCAGGAGACAAAGACAACGGCCGGCTATGTGGAGGGTCGCATCGAGGTGTTCCGCGCCAAAATGCTGCACATTCTGCGCAACCTGCCGCAGGATGAGTACGATCACACCCGCGACTCGCTGATCAAGCTCAAGTTGGTGGCCGACATGGCCCTGAGCACGGAAATGGGTCGCAACTGGGAGGAGATCATCAACGAGGACTACCTATTCGATCGCCGACGTCGCCAGATCGAAGTGTTGCGCACGCTCCAGAAGACGGAGATCATTGATTTCCTTTTGGACATCGATACCAACAACCAGAGGAAGCTGTCCGTCCAGGTGATTGGACATCGTCCGTCGGATATGCCGGAACCCTTGCCCGGTTCCCACCTGGACGGCGAAGGTAAAGTCGCAGAAGCTAACGACGAGGAGGATGGAGATGAGAGTGGCACCGAAAAGGGCGATCACGAGGATGAGGAGGACGAGGATGAGGATTCGGATTCATCCGAAGGCGAGGACGACGAGGATCTCTTTGTGGCCCTGGAAAATAAGCTGAGCGTCGTCTTCCTGCCCGACGTTGGCAATCAAAACACCATCCTGGATATCAACGAGTTCAAGAAGGGCCTGGACGTTTATCCCAAGCGAAAGAGCCACCAGGAGGAGGAGGATCAGCAGCGCGCCGCTCTCATCGAAGATGCCCTGGGCCAGGCGTGAGGTGCCCCATCCATCCAGCTATCTCCATTACCCACCCCCCAATTTATTTTTTTTAACTAGCCAAAGGTAGAAGTTTAGTTTCACAGCATGCAGGCTCTTTTACCTTCACCCTGACCAAGTCAGCCATTTTATCTTATAATCTCTTATGATTATTTCAATTTTTACACACCCAATGACAAATGCATTTTCGGAGTATTGAAACACCGCATATGTTCGATCGCACTGTCTTTCGTACTGATTTAATACAGAAATAAAAATCAAAATTTCAAGTAATCAAGTTGGGTTTCTTTTCTAAGGGAATTAATCGGTTTTTCCAAAAAATAACGGTTTTTTGGCCGAAACAGTGGAAATATTGGTCCAAATATGGATTGTCATACCTTTCTGAACTCTTTATTAAATTTCCAATCAATTGGCATTTAAACCTGGACATTTTATTTTTTTGACATTTTTCGCAAAAAATCATGATGTAACCCCTTATAAAATATGTGAAAATTGGCGAAAATTTTATTTTCTCAAAATCACACTGAAAGTGTCATGGATGTAAATATTATATTGTAATCTGTTCAAAACAGTCTGTCCTTTTGGAGTAGGACCATTTTTGGGCAAGTTATAGCAAAAAAAACCAATAGAAAAAATTCAAATTTTTGTCAAAACCAAAATTCCAAATTTCAAGAAAAAAAAACCCGTTTTTTTGCCGAAACAATGGAAATATTGATTCGAATTTGGATTGTCATACCTTTCTGAACTCATTATTAAATTTCCAATCGATTGGCATTTAAATCTGGGCATTTAATTTTTTTGAAATTTTTTGCAAAAAAATTATCAAAAATGCGAAAATTGGCAAAAATTTTATTATTTCAAAATCACACGGAAATTGTCATGAATTTATTTAATATTTTGTTATCTGTTCAGAACAGTATGTATTTTTGCTGTAAAACCATTTTTGGCCAAGTTACAACAAAATTAAAAAATTCCTTTTTTTGTCAAAAACCAATTTCCCGAATTTAAAAAAAAACAACAGTTTTTCCTTAAGAAAACGGTTTTTTGGCCGAAAAAATGGAATTATTGATTCAAATATGGATTATATTACTTTTCTCAACTCATTATTAAATTTCCAATCAATTGGCATTTAACCTGCAGATTTTATTTTTTGGCCATTTTTCTTGTGTAAACCTAATTTCTTGTACTTTCACAATTAGGGCCGTCTGTAAGTAAGGAAAACACTTTGCAATTTGCCAGTATGGGGATTCTCCTCTGAATCTCTCTCGTTTTATTCATATGTACAATAACAATGCGTTTTGTATATAAACTTTAAAGTTACATATAAAGAATGTCTGTCGTTTTGTTTGATGCTTGTGCCCAATTGTTTTACAAGTGTACGTCCTCCTGCGATTGCACGAAATAAGGTTTAAAGCCGATATGGGGTCGGGGTCTTCAAGGAGGGTCAAGTTGTTCGATGTTCGTCTTTTGGATCTGATTTATTCTTCCCTTGTGTTCTTGTGGATATATGATAATGCGTATTAACAATAGGTAACAATAGTTCAATGATGATTGATGTCTGCTTTTGTCTTCTTGCCTTTGTTCAGTTGAACTTATTAATAATATTTAGCTTACAATCATAACACAAAAAAAATAGTTTATATAGAATAATAATAATAATAATGGTAATTATGGTTAACATAATAGAGCGGGAAAAGATTGTATAAAACAAAAAACTCGTATAAATGTTTTAGGTTTCTTATTAAAAATGGGAAAATAACAAATAGGTTGTAGAAAAAAAGGGACGGTGCGAGTGCCGGTCTAAAAACAATAGAAAACCGGCCATATGTTTACAACAAAAAACCCTAGAATCAGGAGTACGATTACATTTTCGATTTATCCCTTAGATCTCATATAAAGTTTGCAACTCTCAAAATGGGAAAAGATAGCAAACTCAGTAGTTCAAAAGAGTGTACTTAAAATATAAATTAAATATTTTGTGTTTGAGCTATATTTACATACTGAGCATATACTTTCCCTATCTTTTGACCATGTGGGACTTACAACCTCATATTAGACCGGCGAATAGACCAAAGATCCTACTGCCTATTCCTTGTGAAAACAATCAATCTGCAAATATATTTACACAGGTCTTATAATTCGCTCTCTTACTAGTTCAATTTAAAGCCCGCAAAAAATTTCACTGAAAATTTGTCGTTTTGAGGTCCTCGGTTGAGCTCACAGCTTTTGCAGTTCGGTGCTGTCGCTGGCATGATAGCGACTCCTCACGATCTTGGTGCGTCCATCGTACTGCTCCTCGGGATCCAGCAGTCCCTCCTCGTGCTTGGCGTCCGGCGAGCCGATGCCCCCGTTGCCGTGCATGAAGATGCGCGAAATGAGCGAGTTGCTGGACCGCTTAAAGGCCATCCTGCCCTTTTCGGGCAGATCGTCGAGGCCGCGATGCAGTGACAGCTTGTCCAGCTCGTACTCGGAGCCACCCGCCCGCTCGGCCGCCAGCTGCGCCTCGTACTCCGCCGTGCGCAGCGTCTTGGCCGTCGGCTTGCGGTACATCTTCAGCAGCAGCGAGGAGCACACCACGCTCACCGAGCTGGCGGCCATGGCCACCGAGGCCATCCAGGGCAGCAGGGTGAAGCCGTAGGGCGCGAACAGGCCGCTGGCCAGCGGAATGCCCAGCAGATTGTACATGCTGGCGAAGAAGAAGTTGTACCGGATGCGCCGCACCGTGCAGCGGGACAGATCCAGGCAGGCCACCACGTCCAGCAGGTCGTTGCGCATCAGCACAATGTCCGAGGCCTCGGCGGCCACATCGGTGCCGGCGGCGATCGTTATGCCCACATCCGCCTGCGCCAGCGCCGGACTGTCGTTCACCCCATCGCCCACCATGGCCACGCGGATGCCGCTGGCCTGGATGCGCTGGATCTTGGCCACCTTGTGCGAGGGCAGGACCTCCGCGTACACGGTTCGTATGCCAACCTAATGGGTACAAGGTGATACATTAGTTTGGGGCTATATTAGAGGTTATCCTAGGTTAACCCACCTCTCTGGCTATGCTGGCAGCCGTGTTCTTGTTATCCCCCGTGAGCAGCACCACATCGATGCCCATCCGCTTCAGCGTGTAGACGGCCAGGTGGGCCTCCGGCTTGACCATATCGGAGACGGCAAACATGCAGACCAGCTGCCCGTTGAGGGCGCAGAGCACCGCGGTGTGTCCCTTTCGCTCCTCGTGCGTCATGCAGTCGCCAATCTCCAGCGGCACCTCGATGGCATTGCGCTGCATCCACTCCCGATTGCCGATGAGCACCAGAATCTCGGGCCCATCGATGATCGCCTGATTCGTGGCGAGCTGCTCCTCCCGCTCCAGCACCAAATCGGATAGCAGCTGCTGATTGTTCAGCTCCATCGACTTGCTTACGCTGTGCTGCGGCAGCAGATGCTCGATACTGGCCCCATTGTCCACCGGCACCGATTCCAGCGGACTATTGCGGTGCAGATTCTCATAGTTGATGATCCGCTCCGCGTTGCAGGCCTGTCGCAGCGTTTGCTCGTAGTTGGAGACGGTGACGCGGATGCCACAGCCGGGCACCGCCTGGAAGTGGCTGCTCTTGCCGAAGCTGCCCGCCTGCGGATTGGCGCCCACGTTCAGCATGTCCTTGGCGAAATGCACAATGGCGGAGGCTATGGGATGCTCGCTGTTCTGCTCGGCGGCTCCCACGATGGTCAGAGAGCGGGCCAGGCTGCAGACTTGGGCTGGGACGAAGAGGGTGACCTTGCTGGTCATCGGGGTGCCGTGGGTGATGGTTCCGGTCTTGTCAAAGACCACAGTCTTTACCTGGTTAACAGAGTGGGAGAAAGTTGATCAGTAAAGTGAGCTAAAGGATATGCCTTAATTTCAACCTCACCTTGTGGGCATTCTCCAGGGCGGTGGCCCCCTTCACCAGCACACCATTGATCGCTCCCGTGCCGGTGGCCACCATCACGGCGGTGGGCGTGGCCAGGCCGAGGGCACAGGGACAGGCAATGGCCAGCACGCTCAGGGCGCACTTGAAGGCATAGCTAACGATAATGGTGTTCTGGTCCATGTGCATCTTGTGCTCCATGGCCACGGGCACCAGATTCGGGTTGGCGAAGCCAATGATGATCCACGCAATCAGCGTGATGCTGGACACCACAACGACGAAGGGCACAAAGTAGCCGGCAATGCGATCGGCCAGCTGCTGGATGGGCGCCTTGCTGGTCTGGGCCTCCTCCACCAATCGCACGATCTGCGCCAGCGTTGTATTCTCGCCCGTGTGCGTGGCCTCCACCAGCAGGACGCCGTTCTGGTTGATGGAGCCGCCGATGACAACGGATCCCTTGCGCTTGGCCACCGGCATGGACTCGCCGGTGATTAGGGACTCATCGCAACTGGAGTGGCCGTAGAGGACCTTGCCGTCCACGGGCACCTTGGCGCCCGGTATCACCTTCAGGATGTCGCCGCGCTGCACATAGTCCACGGATATCACCTTCTCGCTGACGATATCAAAGTCCGGCGAGATCTCCACCAGCAGCGCGTCGGCCGCCTTGAGGGAGAGCAGCTTGGACAGCGCCTCCGAGGTCTTGCCCTTGGCTATGTGCTCCAGCCAGCGGCCCAGCGAGATGAAGATCAGCAGCATGGGCGGCGTATCGAAGAAGGTCAGCGGCGAGCTGTTCTGCTCCAGCAGAACGGCGGCAATCACCACCGCCACCGAGTAGACATACGAGATGGTCGTGACCATCGAGATCAGCACGTCCATGTTGGTGGTGCCGTGCTTGATCGCCCGATAGGACTGCACGTAGAAGTGGAAGCCGCCGAAGAACTGGACGGGCGTCGAGAGCAGGAACATCACCAGATTCTCCATCGACAGCCCGGGGACCAGGCAGCACATGTTCGCGTGGCCCTTGTCGCTCATCTCCAGCATGAAGTAGATCATGGCCACCATGCAGGGACCGCCGAAGATCAGCGAGACGAGGAAGGCGTTGCGCCACTTCCGGATCTCCTCCTTGTGCTCCAGGTAGTTGTGGGCCATCTTGTCCCGGCCGGTCATCAGCTTGGCCTCGAAGCCCAGCCCCTCGATCGCCTCGCAGATGCTCCGGGGACCCGTGTCCTCGGTGATGTACCGGAATTTGCCTTCAAGGAAATAAGATGGAGACGAGTTGGTTATAGTTTTTGTGACAGAAATGATATTTTAGTGATTTTTTAATAATAATAATTTTGATTGGCTTTATTCCAGTTCTACAACTTATTACTTATTTTTAATATATTTTTTTAAATATTTAAAACCATTTCGAGATGTTTAAACTTTATAATTTTTATTTTTTTTTACATTTTTTATAAGACAGGAATTCAACACCAATTCTACAAGTTTGTACTTATTTTTAATATATTTGTAATATTTTTTTTAAATATTTAAAACCATTTAAAGATTTTTAAACTTTATAATTTTGATTCATTTTAAATTTTTTATTTTTTATCTCAGTTGTAAAAGTTATTACTTATTTTTTTTAAATTTAAAACCATTTTAAGAATTTAAACTTTATATTTTGTATTTATTTTTTATTTTTTAACCCAGTTCTACGAGTTTGTACTTGCCTCTTTTTAATATATTTTTAATATTTTTTTTAATACATTTTTTAAATAAAATTAACCTAAGTTGAAGTGCAATCTTGGAAAAGAAAACGTTCTAATTCCCTTAATTAAAATATATCAATAAATCAAGCTTAAACCCATTAAGTACAAACATTTTTAAAAATTATTAATAACTTAAAAGTTCCATTTCCAATTTGTAAAATTCATTACAGTGAATAAGCTCCGTTATATTTTGTTAATTATTGCCCCCCAATCCAGCCTAGTTAATTTACATTGGTAGTCTTAAAAACTTGTTCAATAGAACATACATACATATACATATATGTGTAACGATTACAGAACCAGTAATAAAAAAATAGAGAAAGCTGGTAGCAAATGCAGGTAAATATTCACAGAGGATTCAGTCTGCAGTCTGGGCCATTGAAGCGGTTTGAAGAGAAAGCTAATCCCAATTGAACCGTGCTTGCTGATCTATAATAATGATAATAATACTAAGACTACAATTTTATGTTTTTATTTGATAAAAATAATGTATTCCAAATTACAAACCAATTTAAATTTAAATACAAATATTTAGAGAACTATATCAATGAAAAATGTAATATAAATGACTATTCAGAATGATTATTTCAGCAATACACACACAAAAAATTGTCAAAAAGTCCCCAACCACAAAAAATTGTCAATTTTGTGTGTCTTTGCTAATTGTGTGTACACCCAGAAAAAAATCCGTTCGAAACGTTCAAAAATCAAGCCCAAACGGGGTCAAAAAGTGCGTAAGCCCGTTTGTTGTCAGTTCATGAACGCTTGTTCATAAAATTTGACCGAAATATTTGGCATGCTTTGCGAACGAATGGGGTCACTTTTAGAACATATTGGTGTTGAATTAGGAACATAATGGGCTTAAATAGGTAACGAACTGGTATTTTTCTGTGAACGGAAAGGGGACCATTTTCGAACGCATTAGCAAAATTCTGCGAACGGAACGTTCTTACTTATGAACATATCGTTCTTAAATTAAGAACGGTTTGTTAATAATTCAAATCGCCATAATAAAAAATGCGTACATATTTTTATTTTTGTATATATTTCGAAATTTTATTGGTCAGTAGGCTCTGAAGATGGCCCTAAGACCTATTGGCCCAATAGCTGCTTGGATGTCCTCCTCGGTGAGATACCGCAGACTCTCAAATGTCACTTGTGATTCTAAAAAAACATAAAGTAAAATAAATACAAATGTATGTGTTCAGGCTTTCGTAAAACAACGTGCTTGACTTTATTTTATGAATTTGTATGAAAGAAAACTCTCACATACAAGAACAATTGGTCAAGGCGCTTTGAAAAATCGTCGCACAATTGATTTTACATTCTTTTTTTATGAAGCACTCACCTTTTAGATGGGAATACACTTGAATAATCTGCTTTTTTTTCCAAAAACTCCAACCGCTGTGCGTCGTCGCCGGTTAATTCAGTGCAAACTTCCTCGTTTCCTTGATAAATCATACTTTATTTTAATTGGATTAATGTAAATTGATCTCCATTCAATACTTACCGTCGTACTCGCACGTAAAAACGTTAACGTCCAGCTTATTTTCCATTTTAGCACAGCACTTAGTAAATTGTATAAAAAGAACACTCACCACAAACAATGTGCCGAACAAATAATCGATTTTCGATAGAAATTACCCCGTCTATCGTAGCTTTTTCATGAACGGCGTTCGAAATCTGAGAACTATTTTCGCAATTTGACACCAACTCGTTCAAAGCTGGAAATTTTTATGAACGGCGTTCGATTTTTAATAAAACTGTTCCACTTTTATGAACAGAAGGTTTTGTCTTTACGAACGGCGTTCTAGATTTGAAAACAAACGTTCAAAATGTGAGAACAAAAAAAGGAGAACGGATTGTTCGCAAATCATGAAAAATGTTCTTGATTTTTTTCGTTCTTTTTTTTCTGGGTGTATTTGTTGTTGTGAAAGTAACTATTTACTTAGTAGAATTGACTATTTTTTGTGGTTGGGGACTCTTTGACAATTATAACAGTTGATTTAACCAAGTTTTTTTTTGTGTGTAGGTATGTAGAATGTGTACAACTTGTATCTGAATGCCATATCAATTTCATCACAGTTTCTCGAGGCTGCTATCACTTTTATGGCCGCTCTTGTCTTTAAACCAGACCCCCAGAAAATACTGAAGTGTAGGAGAAAGGCAGACAATCCCATCATATAGATAGGAGAAGCTTTACAGGTTGCCTTTTGGCCGGCGTCAAATGAAAATTGTTTGTGCACCTTAATGAGTGGAAAATAATGCCGGTTCTGGTATAGAAATTGGAGCGTGCAACCGGTTCGATGGCGACAGATTCGGATACGATTGCAAAATCAATTTGCAATGGCAAACTGGATATTTACATTATATTTGCAAAAATCTGGGTTTTTAAGTTAACTTTTTATCTAGTAAATATGCGGAATACATTGATATTAAGAATTTTAAAAGGTAGGATTACCTTATAGAGGGTCCACTCCCATTTAGATATATCAAAAATTAAAACTATCGCCTGCAGACTAAATGAATTAAACGAAATCCCTACAGCTTAGAAGCCCCAGGAATTTTGGGGGCGAAATATCGCTGCTGTTGCCGGTAGGTTCATCGCACCCCCGATAAGATAACTATTCAACTTTTCGTCGAATGTGTAAACTGAATCGCTGCTGGTCTTGATTATTAGCATGTCGCCGGTTACCCAACGAGTAGAAATTTCTGATATTATTGCCATCTGTTGTGCATGTTTTTCCCCCCAGAAGGTTCCCATTACGATTCCCATTCCGATTCATCGTGTTATTGCTTTTCCCCGGTATCCGATCTGCGATCCGAGAAAATGACGAAATCAGACATATTTCATTATTCGTTTTACATATAGACAAAGAGGGGAACTCATTTACTCAACACGTTGTTCCCTTTGGGGTTCATTGATAGGCAAGTAATCGCCTCTCAGGAATCCTATATGTATATTGTTTATATGGCAAATCAATTAGAACAGTGAATGCATTATCTATATTAAGCTAATCACCAGGAATTTGTTTTGTACATTTATTTTTCATAACTGAATTTTATTTAACAACATAAATAACTGGAGTAAAAGAAGATTTATATTTTCAAATACTATATCTATTTCCCTGAATCCAAAAACTTTATTATACCCGTTACTCGTAGAGTAAAAGGGTATATTGTATTCGTGCAAAAGTATGTAACAGCTAGAAGGAAGCGTTTCCGACCCCATAAAGTATATATATTCTTGATCAGGATCACTAGCCGAGTCGATCTAGCCATGTCTGTCTGTCCGTCTGTCCGTCTCTCCGTCTGTCCGTCTGTCTGTCTGTCCGTATGAACGCTGAGATTTCGGAAACTATAAAAGCTAGAAGATTGGCAGTTGGCATTCAGATTCTAGGAGTTCCTACGCAGCGCAAGTTTGTTTCAAAAGGATGCCACGCCCCCTCTAACGCCCACAATCGCTTATATACGATTTTAAAAATTTAAATATTTCGGAAAAGTAAAAATGCAGTTTTGTTGTGCTTATCAATACCTATCGAAATGAAGAAGAAATTTTTTAAATCGGACCATTCGTTAAAAAGTTATAGCTGATCAAAGTTTATATCTCCATCTCCCTCGCACTCCCTTTAGCCGAGTGACGGGTATTAGATAGTCGGGACACCAACCCGACTATAGCGGTCTCTCTTGTTTTTTTGTAAATAAAAACAAATATTACATTTCATTTCATAACTGTTCAAAACAGTGTGTATTTTTGGTGTAAAACCCTTTTGGCCAAGTTATAGCAAAAAAACCAATAGAAACAAGAGAGAACGCTATAGTCGGGTTGGTGTCCCGACTATCTAATACCCGTCACTCGGCTAAAGGGAGTGCGAACTCTGTAGTCGGGTTGGTGTCCCGACTAAAGGTTGTAACTCAGCTAAAGGGAGTGCGAGGGAGATATAAACTTTGATCAGGCTTAACTTTTTAACGAATGGTCCGATTTAAAAAATTTCTTCTGCATTTCGATAGGTATAACTAAACGCAACAAAATTGCATTTATACTTATCAGAAATATTTGAAAATGTGGGCGCCAGGCACATTTTAGTATAGTTTGTGGGCGACTATGGGCGATTGTGGGCGTTAGAGGGGGCGTGGCGGTCGCCTGAAATAAACTTGCGCTGCGTAGGAAGCCCAAGAATATGTGTTGGTAATCCCAATATTCTAGCTTTTGTAGTTTCCGAGATCTCAGCGTTCATCCGGACGGACAGACGGACATGGCTAGATCGACTCGGCTAGTGATCCTGATCAAGAATATATATACTTTATAGGGTCGGAAAAGCTTCCTTCTAGCTGTTACATACTTTTGCACGAATACAATATACCCTTTTACTCTACGAGTAACGGGTATAAAAATTCAAATTTTTGTCAAAACCAAAACTCCAAAATTCAAGAAAAAAAACCGTTTGGCCGAAACAATGGAAATATTGATCCGAATTTGGATTGTCATACCTTTCTGAACTCGTCATTAAATTTCCAATCGATTGGCATTTAAATCTGGGCATTTAATTTTTTTGAAATTTTTTGCAAAAAATCATGATGGTACGTACCCCTTTAAAAAAAATGAAAATTGGCCAAAATTGTATTTTTCCAAAATCACACGGAAAGTGTCATGGATTTAATAATTATTTTGTTATATGTTCAAAACAGTATGTATTTTTGGTGTAAGACCATTTTTGGCCTCTGCAAGGGTATAAAGATGATTGAAACCAAGTAAAGTCCCTTAATTAACGACAATACTATGGACATATCTACGAAAAAAGTCCCCTCAGTCATCTAGAAAAATACTCTAAAATTATAAAAAAGTACACTAGTTCCAAGCCCTGTGAATCACTAAAGCTACAAAGGGAAATAGTTGACCAAACACATGATACTGTTCAGAATTATTATTCAATTAGCGGATCATTAAGTGAAAACCAAGCGGGCGGTGTGCAAAATCGAGGTAGGATTGGGATGGCATAATGCTTTGATCACACCAAAGGGTGACAATTGTTGCTAATTATCGATGGTATCGATCGATCTTCGCCGAGGTTCCAATTGATAAATGATGTGGGTGTCGTGTGCGTGCGTACACTCCACATTCAATAAGATGGACCTTTATAAATTGTATTTCCTGTAACCCAATAAAATATAATTTATATTATGAACAAAAAGGTTTTTTTTCCTGTATTATAATGCCATCTTAATAATAACCCATTCATAGGTTTATCGAGTTATAAACGTTCTACTGTTGTCGAAATTCTTTTTCTAGGGCTCTCTATTCTCTATTTATTGTTTGGTTTGCTTCTTATCGCCCGCGATTCGTTGTTACAATTTTAGAACATTTTCAATTTGAATTGAGATTGCCCGTAGTTGTTGCTGTTGCTGTCGTCGTCGTGCACTTATCGCCGGACGATAAGAATCGGAAGAAAACATATGTTTTGCTCAACAGTTTACACTCCCAATTCCGACTACCGATCGGGCGAACAAACTTAAAACAAGTTAACAAGCCAATGTCCCGGTAACAAATGAAAAACAACAAGTTTAACTAATTTAATGGGAGTTAATGGAAGAGTCCGAAGTTGAAGTTTAAGTGCTAATTGATTTAAAGATAAGAAGCAGTATGGAATTAGCCTAATCCATATGGTAAAAAGTCAGACATAAAACAAAAACATCTAAAAAACCGAATAACAGTCCAAATTTTTGGAATTAAATACAATTCAATACAAAATATGAATATAAATGACAAATCACAGTATTTTTAGAGATCATGAATACTATTCTATTCTAGGCATTCTCATATAATATTTGTATATAAGTATTGATAATAACAACGGAATAACAGTCCAAATTTTTGGAATTAAATACAATACAATACAAAGTATGAATATAAATAATATATCACTATATTTTTAAGAGATCTTGAATACTATTGTATTCAAGGAATTCTCATATAATATTTGTATATAAGTATTGATTATAAAAACCGAAAAACAATTAACATTTTTCGAATTAAATACAATACAACACAAAATATAATATGAGTAATACTAAATAGTAATACTTATACGATTTATAGGCCCCAAATACTTTTTGTTTGATATATTTAATGCTGTCTTTTATCCAGAAATAAATTCAAATGCATGCGATTGTATGGCCTTATATCTTATCTTACAGATACAATTGACTGACGTTTGCATTAGGTCACCCTTTTTATACTACATTTGACTGTCAGAAATATTTTTCAGTGTCATATAATCGAAATAGTTTCATTCGCTTTTCTTCGTCGTGCGCATATCCATGTCGAAAATGCGAAAAAAGCGCAAAAGGCAAGTGGACTGAAACTGGAAACCAGTTTTATTGCAATCATAATTACGAAGCTCTCATTTATGCATTTTATATTGCTGTCTTATTTTACTTTTTCAAACACTGCACGTACGCAAGGTAAATCCAGGTATGCAAAGTGATTTCGGTGAATCAGCTAGAAGTTAAAATCAAACATACATAGGTCGATCGCATTTTATTGCATAATAGCAAACTAATTTCAAATCAAGATCTGCGGAGGCAAGAGCAGAAATAAATAAGAAACCCAAAAAAAAGAGCACAACTCCAAATCAAAGTGAAGGTGAATGAAACTGGAAATGCACAACGAAAAAAAATCTGTTGGTTAATTTTACAAAAAATGTTTTAAAAAATAAATATAAACAAAATAAAAAAAAATTTTATACTTATAAAAAAAATATTTTCAAATTTTTGTGGCACCCTATACAATTTTTATTTTTTATTTATGATTTTATAAAGGCTAATTTTTGTGTAGAATTACGAATTAGATTGTGAGTGATATATTTTTGGTAAATATTTTATATAATATGGCAATATAATTAATATATAATATTTTCTCCCCGTGTAAAAAGTGGAAGTGGACTGGAGTTCGTGGCACCCTATAAAATTTTTATTTTTTATTTATGATTTTATAAAGGCTAATTTTGGTGTAGAATTACGAATTAGATTGTGAGTGATATATTTTTGGTAAATATTTTATATAATATGGCAATATAATTAATATATAATATTTTCTCTCCGTGTAAAAAGTGGAAGTGGACCGGAGTTCGTGGTCACGCATGAGGAGCGGGGAGAGCCAAACTGAAAAAAGAGAGAGGCCTCCCTCTTTCCAGACAAAAGCGAGATTAATTCCTCAGTTTTTGCCTGAGATCGTGGGTATGCATATATTTTTATATATACATATATATTTCGGGGCGTGTATTTGAGCTCTTTCACTTTTGTTTTGATTTTTTTCGTGGCCAGGCGGACTTTCAGTTTCAAGGCTTAAATGTTAGTTGTTAAAGGCCTGTCAATAATAACTCGATGGCCAAATCATAGTCTATGAAAACAAAGAGCCAGCAATCACAATCTTTTGTTCTTTAGATTCCTTTCTCCCTCTCTCTCTCGGCTAATCCTATATGGGTACTTCCTGAACACTCGCAGAAAATACTCTATATCTCTTAGAATCTTGCTATTGATTTCATTTGAATTTCATAATTAACTGAAACTGATAATAAACCTTGAACGTATAATGTAAAATCTAACAAAGAGTGCAAAATAATCTTCCCCTTAGTTTAATGTGCATTTTTATGCATAATCACTTTCCCGCCCTCCGTTTCCCCCCTATTAAATTCCCCAACTGTTCCAGATAACTTTACTGCCCACGCACACAGGCGCAGATCTAAGCACTTTAATCTAGTTGCCATTGCCATTGTTTGCCTTAAGCATGGTGTATAGTGTATAGTGTATATAGAGCACTTTCTTATCGTCGGAAATACACCCACCCTCCCGAAAATATAGGCCCCAGGCCACAAAACATAAAGAGAACCGAGTATATCAGTTACAATAAACAATTGCTGGGCCAGTTTTGAGTTGTGAGAAGCGAACAAAACATTTGCACCGATTCCAGTCGATGATCTCGAAGCTAAAAAGGTTAATAAGGAACAGCTGTTGCTTTCTAGTACCCTTAAAAAAATATTTAAAAAATTCTTTAGAAATTTGTTACCTATGATAGCAAAAAGGGATCTTATTCTGTATATTTCTAACCCTAAAGTTCAAGGGTATCCAAGATATCGGTTAAAATTTAAGCCGAATTTCCAGCCAGCTGTGGGCGTTGGGTTGAAAGCAAACCGCAGCAACAGGTGCATATCGGTTGATGTCCTGGTTCCAGGTGTTTATTCTGAATATTGCGTAACACTTGTCACTTGCACTTGCGGAATGCCAGATTCGCTATCCCATTGTGTGACCCCACCCGCGATTCCAGATAGTCTAGTCACATAGGTATGGTGTTTTGGATGGCAACTGTGGGGTTGTTCAGGTACTGAGATCAAGTTTAACTATGTTAAACCATTTAAGCGAATATTCACTTTAAATTAATCCACTTTGATTAGTCATTAAAAACTATACCTTATGTGTCTTATATCTATCCTATATCTATCCTTTATCTATCCTCTATCTATCCTATAACTATCCTATAACTATCCTATAACTATCCTATAACTAACCTATATTTATCCTATATCTTTCCTTTATATCCTTTATCTATCCTATATCTATCCTATATCTTTTCTATATATATCCTATATCTAACCTATAACTAACCTATATTTTCCTATATCTTTCCTATATCTATCCTATATCTATCCTATATCTATCCTAGATCTATCCTATATCTATCCTATAGCTATCCTATATCTATTCTATATCTATCCTATATCTATCCTTTAACTATCCTTTATCTATCCTATATCCTATAAGAATTTCCCTTAAAAAGATTACTTTGACTTCAGAAAAATGCAATATTTTACTACTAAACACAACACTTACCCCTTTTCGTTAGCAGTGTAACGGAGGCGCTGGTCACGCCCTTTATCTTGAGCACATGACTCTCGATCTTGTTGACGCAGGAGGCGCAGGTCATGCCCATTATCTCCAGCTCCACCTCCGCCTCGCCGTTGTCGGGCTCATCGATGAGCTCCGTGGGGAAGCCGAGCTCTGTGATGGATTTCGCAATATTCTCGGCCGTCACCACATTGGCATTGAACTTGACCTCGGCCTTGGCGGCCAGCAGGGCCACCAGGATGGTGTCCACTCCGTAGATCTTCTTGCAGTGCTTCTCGATGGCCGCCACGCAGCTGGCGCAGGTCATGCCGCGTATGTGCAGGAAGCACTTGGTCAGCAGCTCCTGTTCGATGGGTATGGCCACGGCCGAACCATTTTGTGCCGCTGGAGGAGGAGGAGGAGGAGTGGCCCTCTTTCTGGGCGACGAGGCGGGGGAGGGTGACTTGGACTTGGACTGGGATCTCGACTCCCAGTCCGGTGCCTGTACGCTCGCCTCGAAGCCCATGTCGTCGATGAGCTCGGCTATCTGGGCGGGATCATGCTGGGCGGGATCGTACTGGACGCGGGCATTCTTGGCCGCCAGCTGGACCTCTATGCTGTGGATGCCCGGCTTGGTGCCGATGTTGCCCTCGATGTTGCGCACGCACGACTGGCAGGTCATGCCCACCACCCGGATGTTGGTCCAGGCGGCGCCAGAGGATGGCGGTGGAGGATCTGTGCTCTCTGTGGGATAGCTGCACTCGAAGCCCATGTCGTCGATATCGCTGGCTATCCGGGCGGGATCCGTTTGCCGCGGATCATAGTCGAAGTAGCCGGCCTGCTCCTCCAGGATGACGCGCACGCCCATCACTCCCGCCTTCTGGCCAATGTGCTCCTGGATGTTGCGCACGCACGACTGGCAGGTCATGCCCACAATGGGCAGGCGCACCGTGGACATGGTCGCTGCTCCTCCGCTTCTTTCCTGGTCCTCACTGGTCAGCATTCTGCATTTGCATTATTTGCGGAGGGCGTTTTGTGTGGGAATCACTAGGAATTTTGGAACTCTTGCGTTGCCCCTCGCTCTATCGCCGTCCCTGTTGCACTCGTCGTGTCCCGAATTGTGTCACTAAATAAACCTCGGCGAGTGGTCGTGTGTGTGCAGCTGCCACCGATTTGTTGTGCCGCAATAGTCGCCTCCAGGCAGCGCTTTTCACTCGGCCAAACTCCACACGAAACTCACAATTTTGTGTTTTTGTGTTTGATTCCCCAATTAGCAGGCAACAGCTGCTCCGCTCCCGTTAGGTTTTCGCACGGCACGCAACTGGCAGCTATCGGTTGGGGATGGGAGCACTCCGATACACCGTGCTGTCCAATCGGTATTTCGTGCTTCGAATGATACCAACTATCGGTAAAATAATAGTGAGGGGATTCCCTAAACTGTTGAATTGCTGAATTGTTGAATTTTGGTCAGCTGTTAATCAGCTGTTCTATACAAAATCAAGTTTCAGAAATTTCAGCAATTCAACAACCTTGAGGCTGTTGAAAATTTTGTTGAAAACCAGAGTTTTCACCTTTTTTGTTATCACCAGTACGCTTAGACAGCTTATTTATAGTTATTCTTACCAAAGCTAACAACATTAAGCAGTAACTAACAATTTAAAATAAAAACTTTTTTTGTATTTTTTGAATTAATATTTCAGTGAATTTTATTATCCTAGAAACGATCGGATAAAACTGGCAAAACTAAGCTTTTTGTGAAAATACTTTGCGAAATGTAAAAACAATCAGCACAAATATTTTCAAATTTTATATTTTTATACCTTCCGTGATCAGTGTTAAAGCGATTGCCAATCGAACGTATATATCTTATTCCTCCCATAGAAACAATATAAAAATTCAATGTTTTTTATAATATTTTCATATATTCCGTTGCTTATTATATTCTAGACCAGCGGTCGGCACACACATACGATGACATTTTGTTTTATATTTGTGTGAGTAATTTGCACTGGGTAGCTCATCGATGTGTGTGTGCAGACCGCTGTTCTACGTTATACGTGAGCGAGAAGCGGGCAGAGCAAATCCCTATGCTCACTTAATAGGGCTCTGCCGACCGCTGTTCTAGACCCATTTTCATTGAAAATCTTCTAAAATCTTCTGTTTTACTTATTTTACCTTGTGTTAACTAGAGTATTAATTCATAGGTTTTGAAAAATTGTAACGCTAGGATACAATAAAGAAAATAAATAAACTTTTTAAAATGAAAGAATTTTAGTACAACTATCGTTAGAAATCCATCGGTGATCATCTAGATAAATCTGAAATATGCGTAATAAACTTTAAAGCCGTTGCGCACCGCCTAAAACTATTAACTTTTTACTGCATCTTTCTTTTATGGATTAAGGATACAAAAAGGCAATATATGAAGAGGTGAGAGCATGGCCTTAAAAATGTCATACAAAAAAGTCCACCCTAGTGATCATGCAGTGATTTTTACAGAAAAGAATAGCCCAAATGGAAAACAAAATAAATCGAAATATCGCCCGACTATCGATGACAAGTTGACGTGCGATTTTTGATTTTGGCTTTTAGATTTGTTGTCCTGTCTCGTCTGTTCTGTTCGGCTGGGAATTTTCCGAAACAGAAGTTTTCCACGATTTGTAAACGCGTTGAGGCCGGAGTCTGGACCCTGAATCAACATGCCGGTGGTGGAGCTGAGCGTGGACCGCAGCCTGGTGTGTCCGAGCTTCGATGGCTACAAGCTGTCCTTCGATCCGGTGCCGGTGCTCCGTCAGGACTTCGAGTGCGATCCGCTGGTCCTGGAGCCGCACGCCAATCAGTTCTCGCTGCTGCACGTGGAGCTCTTCGGCCGGCACAATCACCTGGTCGCGGATCCCTGGCGGCGCCACTGCAGCTACTACATGAACGCGCGCCACCAGCTGGTGCAGTGCGACTACGATCCTCATAGTGGCCAGGCCAGGGGACAGCGGGTGGTCTGCACGCTGGAGTACCGCGACCAGGGCGACGGCCACCAGCATCTGGTCGGGGACTACAACTACACGATCGCCTTCGTTTCGGAGCGCTTCTGTGTGATCTGCGACGGCATGACCTCGTACCACCTGGTGGACACGGGCGATCGATCGCGTTCTGGGGCGCAGGCGTGGGAGCGAATAGCCCGAACGCCGGTGGATCATGGCAGCGAGCATCGCGGCTTTGCGCTCTACGATGCCCGGCTGGATGTGGTGCAGGAGCGCAAGCAGATCTCCCTGGTGGCCGGCCATGTGGCGCGCCGGGAAGCGGCCGCCTCGTCGCGGGATCATCAGACGCACGTCTACTACATGGCCCTCACCTGGGCACGCTGGTCGCAGTCGGCGGCCGGCGGCGAGTGGTCATATAGCGTCTGCCAGCGCCTGGAGACCACTGGCTCCGTGCCCTATTGCGCCTTTGAGCCGCGCGCCGAGTCCCTGATCATTGCCAGCAATCGCGAGGTGCAGACACCCGAGCAGCGCCAGGCGGCCGATGAGGCCGCTGCCAATGCCCCGCCTGCAGTTCCTTTGGATGACCAGCTGCCAAACGGCGACCAAGCCGCCTATCGCTGGTCGCAGACGGCTGACAAAGTGATCATCCGTTTCGAAGTGCCCACCGGTGCCGCCAAGGACGAGTTCAACGTGCGCTGCACGCCCACCAGTCTGGCGGTGAATCATTTGGACCAGGAGATCTTCAGCGGGGAGCTGTACGCCAAAGTGAATGAGGATTTCAATAACTGGACCTTGGAGGCGGAGGGTCAGGAAGTCCTGGAAGTGTCGCTGTCCAAGGCGGAGCAGAAGGACTGGCCGCGATTGCTGGCACAGAACGATGGCGAAGTAGCTGCGCCGCTGCCCATTCCCAATCTAGAGGATCCCATCGAAGAGTGCGACCTGGGGCTGGCCGACGAGGACATAAAGATGGGTGAGTAGCTGGCATTGCTGCCTCCTATCATATCTAATCATCTTGATCTCGGCCAGTGCGCTTCAACCTGCCCAGTGGGAGCATCACCCACACCATTTTCCTGGGCTCCACACCGCTGCTGTTCTCGGCCACGCTGCGTCCTGGGTTTCCGGCCGCCTTTGCCACGCGCCAGGGCGTCGACGCCTCCATTTGGCTGCAGATGTACCAGCCCAGTCGACCGGACGAGTGGAGCGTGCGCCACGAGGGCCAGCTGCACGCCTTCGGCTATGTGCAGGCCTCCAAGGAGCAGCGCAAGTTCACCGGCTGCTGTCCCGACCTCGAGTACGTGGCCATCTGCGAGAGCATCCGGCATGTGCTCGTCTACCGGCCGCGCCACGACTCCGCCGGCGGGCTGCGCAAGCGCAACGGCCCGCCCGTCACCGTGGGCAAGCAGAACCTCATCACCCTGGACTACACGGTCGGCGAGATCCTGGGCATGTCCACGGCCAGCAATGTGATCACCATTCTCACCAGGCACGCCCTGCTGCACCTGCAGTTGTAGTGGGTTCCCTTTCGATTCCCTTTCGGACTTTTCTATTTTTATTCACGTTCACAAATTTCTCGTTGGGCGGACAATAAATGCATTTCGTTAAGCAATCAATGCCCTCAAAATTACAGTACGGAAATGTACTTTGGGGGATTGTTTGTTTTGAATATATTTTGAAAAAATAAAAAATTATTTTAAAAATACAAATAATTAGTGTTCAGTGCAATTTATAAGTTTTTTTATGTTACAATGGATTTTATCAATAAGAATGGTTTATTTGTGGATCAAAGTTGTGTGAACATATAATATTTCCACACAAACTGTAATCAAATTCAAATTTGGCGCCTACGAAGCACAGGGTGACTTCAATTTGTATATCGGTCTATCGATTTATCGGCAGTGCTGCACAGCGCCGGCGAAAAGAGTGTTGACGTCAGAACATTCTGCCAATCGACCGCAATCGCCTGCAAATAACGCCGAAAGTGCTATCGATATCTCATCACAAAAAACAAAAACACGTCACATAATCCGGACGGAGGCTCGGTGAGTGTGAACGGGACGAAAGGGACGAGGTGGGACAGCTGGAGAGCTGGACAGGTGGCATCGCAGTGGCCCGGAATCAAGTGACCCAGTCTTTTCCCTTTGCAGCTGGGTAATCGCAGGCGGTGTAGCAGAGAGAATCGATAGCACAGAGTCCGCGGACGTGGAGCCCCAGCAAATACCAAAAAGAGAGAGAGCAGGAAGAGAACCCACCATGAACACACAAATCGTGGTCTTTGTGGCCGCCCTCATGATGCACTGCATCCACGCCGTGGAGTTCACCTTCGACCTGGCCGACAACGCGGAGGACTGCTTCTACGAGGAGATCAAGAAGAACTCGAGCGCCTACTTCGAGTTCCAGGTGTCGGCCGGCGGCCAGCTGGACGTGGATGTCACGCTGAAGGATCCGCAGGGCAAGGTCATCTACAAGCTGGAGAAGGCCACCTTCGATAGCCACCAGTTCGTGGCCGAGACGACCGGCGTCTACACGGCCTGCTTCGGCAATCAGTTCTCGGCCTTCTCGCACAAGATCGTCTACGTGGACTTCCAGGTGGGCGAGGAGCCGGCCCTGCCCGGCGTGGACGAGCACGCCACGGTGCTCACCCAGATGGAGACCTCCTCGCAGGCGATCCACAAGGGCCTCAACGACATCCTCGACGCCCAGACGCATCATCGGCTGCGGGAGGCGCAGGGCCGCAAGCGGGCCGAGGATCTCAACCAGCGGGTGATGGTCTGGTCCTCCCTGGAAACGGCCGCCGTCATCCTGATCGGCCTCGTCCAGATCATGGTGCTGCGGAACTTCTTCACGGACCGAAAGCCCAGCCAGGCGCACTACGGGCGGCTCTAGAGGATCGATCGGGTTGTTGTCGGGATCTAGCTTTGTGTAAGCCCTTGGAAGGAAACCAACCATCCAAAAATCCCACGAAATGTTGTCAATCTCGTCTTAGCCACAACGTATTCATTCCCCCCTCCCCCCTCCCTCTCAAGGGCGTTTTCTTTTCGGGAGAAAAAAACCCCCTTACGACATGTAATATTTTTTTGTTAAGACCCCACCCGGAAAACAGAGAATGTTTTTTTTTTTTAAATACATGCAAAAGCAACCATAACTCGATAGCTAAAGGTAAACACATTGAGCGTTTTAATAAGGGGGTTCGATATACCATTTTTTGATAGTACATGTGGTTTAGAAATATTTTTAAAAAATAAAAAAAAATCCTTTACTTTATTCTGGTCCCCAAAATATAAGGAAACGTAATGTTTTTTAAGTTCGGTTTAATAGGGAATCATTAGTGTAAATATTTCCCATTTCAGATGGCGTGGCCTCTAGATACCGCCAAGATCTGTCCCAAAAATTCAGCTGAGTCAATAGCAAAGAACGACGGCTGTTTTGTGAAGAGTAGAAGAATTGCGTTAGGCAGGGTACATTAAATTGAGTAATAATTTCAACGATAATGAGCGAGAAAAACTGTCAATTTAACGGTAGAGATATGATGATATGGCTCTGCACGTTTTAGTTTCTATAATTAAAAATAAAGTATGAATTCCAATTTAATTAAACAATAAATAAAGAAAGAAACTATCATACAAAAATTCACCTGATTTGATAAAAATATGATAACCAATGACACGTACTTATCAAATGGAGTTAGGGGGACAACCTTATCTCCATTGATCTCCATTAGTGAATTAACAAGATTAACCACTATCTTTCTTTGGGAATTGGTCAAGTTTGGTTCACAACTGATAAGATATCTGTGTTTTTGCATTTCACACCCATGCGATTGTGAAATCGTGACGGATTCGGGTTACTAAACGACAATTATGCAAACAAAATTATTGCCACTGCCGAGATAATGCCCCATTGAAATGCAATAAATCTTTTTAACTGTTTTACGTACGGGCTGTCATCTTTTATTCGCTGATCTTCATTGAGCGACTTTTGGAATTTCGCAGATCTTTTGTCAGCCGCGCAGCGATGGCATTGCCAAATATGTATGTCCAGATATAAAATACGATAAATGGTATGCAAATATCGTCGTTTGTCCGTATGCCAATTAATAGTATTTAAATCAGTCCAAGACAATGACAGTGACACATCGTTGGTAGTATGTTTATTGCCCCATTCATGACAAAGGGTGCTGAATCGAGACAAAAACGATTTGGCAAAATTTTCATTTTTATTTACCTGGGATCTATTGATAAAAAATACATTTTACAAGTTTTATGGGATTACTTTAAAATGTGGTTCATAAATTACAATAAATTTCATATTAACTCAACTAATTCCAAAAATATTTTTAGAAATAGCTGATAATTATTAATTTGGCAAATTTTCATTTTTATTTACCTGGGATCTATTGATAAAAATACATTTTACAAGTTTTATGGGAATACTTTAAAATGTTGTTCATGAATTACAATAAATTTCATATTTACTCAACTAATTCCTAAATTATTTTAAGAAATAGCTGATAATTATTAATTTGGTAAATTTTCATTTTTATTTACCTGGGATTTACAAGTTTGTTCATAAAGTACAATAAATTTCATACTAACTCAACAAATTCCTAAAATTTTTAAAGAAATAGTTGATAATTATTAATTTGGCAAATTTTCATTTTTATTTACCTGGGATCTATTGATAAAAATACATTTTACAAGTTTTATGGGATTACTTTAAAATGTTGTTCATAAATTACAATAAATTTCATATTAACTCAACTAATTCTAAAAATATTTTTAGAAATAGCTGATAACACTATGCAGCATCAAAAATTTACCTCGATGGATGCTATATTTTTTGATTCGTTACAAATTCCCAAGTTAAACTGCGTTTTCCAAAAAGTTCCCCGACGCAAGGATTCTTAGCAAAAGGACCTCAAAGTTCGAAAAATGCTGAAATTGGCCAACTTTCCGGAGCTCTCAGAGGCAAACGGATTCATGGTTTGATGCGATGTTAAATTTTTTTAAAAGATACACTCTTTATCTTTCAAACCCCATACTTAGAATAATTTTAGGATTTTTATTAAGGGAAAAACAAATTTTAGAAAACATAGTCCAAAAACATGAAAACATACAGCTGCGGTCAAAATAGTAGTAGTGTTGCCGCCATGTCTTTTTAAAGGTTTGTTGTTGTAATTTATCTTCTCCTGGTAATATTGTATTGATTGTAATTGTACTATTAGACTAATTGGATAAGAAAAGCGACAACAACAAATTTTGAAAAGCACAGGATGGCAACACTACTACTATTTTGACCGCAGCTGTATGCTTTTATGTTTTTTGACTATGTTTTCTAAAATGTATTTCTCCCTTAATAAAAATCCTAAAATTATTCTAAGTATGGGGTTTGAAAGATAAAGAGTGTATCTTTTAAAAACTTTAACATCGAAGCAAACCATGAATCCGTTTGCCTCTGAGAGCTCCGGAAATTTGGCCAATTTCAGCATTTTTCGAACTTTGAGGTCCTTTTGCTAAGAATCCTTGCGTCGGGGAACTTTTTGGAAAACGCAGTTTAACTTGGGAATTCGTAACGAATCCAAAAATAAAGCTTCCATCGAGGTAAATTTAAAAATCATTAAAAATGCTGCACAGTGTAATTATTAACTTGGCAAATTTTCATTTTTATTTACCTGGGATCTATTGATAAAAATACATTTTACAAGTTTTATGGGAATACTTTAAAATGTTGTTCATGAATTACAATAAATTTCATATTTACTAAACCACCGTTCTTCCCAGCTTAAAAAATGCATATCAAAATAATTTCCTGGCGGATTGTAACGATCATTAGCTTGTTTTCTTTGTCGAAGTACTATCTAACTATAAAAGTTATAAAAATAATTTCGGTTTTTATGCGTATATTTTTAAAGATGCCATTTATGCCAGCTTTTTTGCATTTTTTCACACTTTTTCCAACTTTTTCAGCTTTGACGAAGTGTACCTCCTAAACTAAAGACTGGAACTCAATGCTGTGTATAGGAAAGTTAAAGAACATTCTATTACCTGTAAATTGAGTATAATATGACCCAAATCAGGTTATCAAAACTCAAGATAGAAAATAAAAAGTGGCAAAAAACGTTTTATACACTTTAAAAAAAATTGACACCATACAAAAAATTTTAAGGGCCCATTTCTTAATCAGGGAGATGTACTTATCCGGAAAATTAAGGTTATCTTCGATGAGGAAGAGGTCGATTTTATTTTGTAAACTGGTGTTATTAATTTGGCAAATTTTAATTTTTATTTACCTGGGATTTACAAGTTTGTTCATGAATTACAATAAATTTCTTAATATCTCAACTAATTCCTAAAATATTTTAAGAAATAGCTGATAATTATTAATTTGGTAAATTTTCAGTTTTATTTACCTGGGATCTATTGATAAAAATAAATTTTACAAATTTTATGGGATTACTTTAAAAATTAAAAATTTCATACTAACTCAACTAATTCCTAAAATATTTTAAGAAATAGCTGATAATTATTAATTTGGTAAATTTTCATTTTTAGTATCGTTATTTTACAAGTTTTATGGGATTACTTTAAAATGTTGTTCATAAATTACAATAAATTTCATACTAACTTAACTAATTCCAAAAATATTTTTAGAAATAGCCGATAATTATTAATTAGTATTACCACTAATTATTTAAATATATTCTCAATTTCTTTAACATTCTAACTTAACATTTCAATCTCTGTAGAATTTACAGGCAGAGCTTTTGCAATTTCTTTGTGGGTTTTTTGCCACCTCTTTAGTCATTTAGTTGGCTGGCCCTAAAATATTATATGTTGGCCCGAACCGAACTCTTGACTTGGCAACAACAGATGGCCGGCAACCTAAAGCCAAAGTGAAGGGGAAGTCAGTGCTGAAGGACATGTGTAAATGAATTGTCAGCGGATCGATTGATCGATGTCAAAATGGGGTTAATCAAACGTCAACACAGTTCGCATGCTAATTATCCACATTTATAATGATAATAATAACGCGAGTAATCTTGGCACACGTGTCAGAGGTTAAATCAGTCCATTAGTCATTCGGCCAACGAAAATATAAAGCGAAATTAACCTAATTTCAAAGTGTTTATTAGGTACTGTTTTTTTTAAATAATTATAATATTTTTGAATTTTAAACCTGTTGTTTTTTTATTTATTTGTATTATTTTTAGATATATTACATAAAAATTTCAAGAGATAGCCAAGTTCCAAGTTAGATAATTTCTTCGCGTGCAGCAATTATTTCTGGAAGGACAGGCCGTGGATAATATTGGCCAGCAGGGGTAATTAAAAAATCAAATTTCCAAATCCATTCAGATTTGCATGGCGTGGCTCAATACATAATGGCCAATCAATGAATCGTCACTGCAGAGGCCCCCAAAACAAATAAAGCGAACACACCCCGAACTTCCTGAGGCACACCACCCATTTTTTTTTTTTTTGGTTTTAACCATCCTCTGCCGTCGTAAACCCCTTCGATGCCTCTTTTTTTTGGGCAAGAGGTCGCCGCTTTGGCTGCTGAAGACCTCTTCAGGTTTTATGTATCAATTAGTAGTTCGACGACACCGGTTCCATCCGTCAATGGGCGATCTTCGGCCGGATGCTGCGAGGGCCGCAATACAAGTTCATAAATCTTACAGAAAATCCGATTTTTTAAAGTACAAAATCTTAATAAATTGTCCATCCTTGAAACAATATGGGAAAACAATTTTAAATATATACAAGAAAGGAAGCTAGCTTCGGCCAGCCGAAGCTTATATACCCTTGCAGATAATTCCTATTAATGACTAATTTTCCGATCGTTCCTATGGCGAAATTCGAAAACATTTAAAAAGACTCATATCCCAGAGTAGAAGAGAATACAATAAAAGTCAACGAAGCAATAGTTTATTTCCTATTATATTTCCATTAATTTTCCGATCGTTCCTATGGCAGCTATATGATATAGTCGTCCGATTTTGAAAAAAATTTATTCGAAATTCAGGATTAGATAAAAAATGGCATTTCCAAAAGTAGGAGGTTCTAGGTTCAAAAACACCCAAGATATAATTTTTTTTAATTTTTTTTCATTTTTTTCTCCGATTATTCCTATGGGAGCTATATGATATAGTTGTCCGATCCGGCTCGTTCCGACTTATATACTACCTGCAACAGAAAGAAGACTTTTGGGAAAGTTTTAGCCCGATATCTTTAAAACTGAGAGACTAGTTTGCGTAGAAACAGACAGACGGACGGACAGACGGACAGACGGACAGACGGACAGACGGACAGACGGACATGGCTAGATCGACTCGTCTAGTTATGCTGATCAAGAATATATATACTTTATGGGGTCGGAAACGTCTCCTTCACTGCGTTGCAAACTTCTGACTGAAATCATAATACCCTCTGCAAGGGTATAAAAATACATTAATAATAGGTTTTATTAATACTAATGTCTTATTTTGTATTTCTCAATAAATGTATTCTTTGTTAAGAACTCTTTTTCATACTGATACCTATTAGTAAAAATGCCTTCTTAATATTAAATAACTTTTTATTAAACCAAATTTGTATTTCTCTTGAAATAACTTAAGAACTTATTGATCCACCCACTGGACAAACGCATTTATCCATTCGATTCCGAATCGGTTTCCCTCTTCTTTTCGTTTTCTTTTCGTATCATGCTTTTTGTGGTAGTACGTTTGTTTATCTTCATCGTCTTTGCCAAATACTTTAGCGACAGAGAAAGAAAATTATTGATAGTATTTAGGATAAATGAAAAGAATGCTTTGTTTAAAAATATTATAAATATTGCAGTTTTAATATATAAAGTTGAAAAAAGATTATTTTATTAAAAATAAAATCGAAGATACATAATTTTACATACTTAATTTTTACATTTTTCATTTGAGGCAACATAATAATTTTTTGCAAAAAAAAATTGTCAAAAATTTCTGGCTGATTTTGAAAAAAAATTCTTTGCCAGTTTTTAGCAAAATTTGGAAAAAAAAATGAACAAATTCAAGTTTAAGTTCGATTGGAAATTTAACAACGAGTTCAGAAAGGTATGACAATCCACTTTTGGATCAATATTTCCATTGTTTCGGCCAAAAATCTATATTTTTTTTTTGTAGGAAATTGGGATCTGGGTTTTGTGTTAAAAATTGGAATTTTTTCTTTTGCTTTTTTGCTGTAACTTGGCCAAAACTGGTCCTACACCAAAAATACTTACTGTTTTGAACAGATAACAAAATAAGAAATAAATCCATGGTACTTTCCGAGTGATTTTGGAAAAATAAAATTTTAGCCAATTTTCACATTTTTTAAAAGGGGGAACATCATCTTTTTTTTACGAAATTTGGAAAAAAATTAATAAGTCCAAAATTAACTGCCAATCGATTGGAAATTTAATAACGAGTTCAGAAAGGTATGACAATCCATATTCTGACTATTATTTCTTTCGTTTCGATCAAAATAATGGATTGGTTTTGATTTTAGGCTTTTCGTTTTTTTCAGTGTGGCTTTACTAAATTGCGGCTGCAACCTGTTGCTGTTGTTGTTGCTGCTCGTATATGGCACAAATTTAATATTGATAAATATTCCAACTATATGCATAGCCAATAAGTATGTAAATCGACCTCCAATGCCCCACTAATGGGTGACGATGTTTGTTAATGTGAATATATATTTTTTACATTTTCACAGAGAACCAGAAAGGGAGAGGGAGAGAGCGACAGAAAGAGAGGGAAAGTGAGCGCGAAATTAAATAATTAACAAGAAAGGAAGCTAGCTTCGGCCAGCCGAAGCTTATATACCCTTGCAGATAATTCCTATTAATCACTAATTTTCCGATCGTTCCTATGGCAGCTATATGATATAGTCGTCCGATTTTGATAAAAATTTATTCGAAATTCAGAATTAGATAAAAAATGGTATTTCCAAAAGTAGGAGGTGATATGTTCAAAAACACCCAAGATATAATTTTTTTACATTTTTTTTTCCCGATTGCTCCTATGGGAGCTATATGATATAGTTGTCCGATCCGGCTCGTTCCGACTTATATGCTACCTGCAATAGATATAAGACTTTTGGGAAAGTTTTAGACCGATAGCTTTAAAACTGAGAGACTAGTTTGCGTAGAAACAGACGGACGGACAGACGGACAGACGGACAGACGGACAGACGGACAGACGGACATGGCTAGATCGACTCGTCTAGTGATGCTGATCAAGAATATATATACTTTATAGGGTCGGAAACGTCTCCTTCACTGCGTTGCAAACTTCTGACTGAAATCATAATACCCTCTGCAAGGGTATAACAAGCCAGGCAATATGCATATCAAATTTTTTAGTTATGCCAACAAACTGCAGGGGAACTCTCATAAATAATTAATAATGTATCTCTGATGCTAATTTGGGGGTTGAGCGGAAATTTATGGCACGAAAGAATTGAGGATTGGGCCTAAAATTCCGTATAGAGTTACAATCGAATGCATTTCATAACTATGGAAACCAATTTTGTAATCTCTATAATCCCTTTAATTAATAGGGTATAATTATACATTACATATAAATATAATTTTTATTTGATTCGATTAAAACTGCATTATAAGTTGAAATTCCGATTTTTTTTTAAATATTGTATTGTTATTTATTTATTAAATATTTTCTGCAAAAATGATTTTTTTTTTTAAATAATTTCAATGAATATAATATTTTGAGTTCTGAATAATTAGTTTTTTACCTAAAAACCATCAAAATAATCCCACATTTCTTAAAATACTTTCGTTAAACATTTTAAAATTCCATATAATTAGGCAATCCTCAAAAATGCCATAAATGCGATCCGAAATAAACGTTCACACATTGTTTTATTTAATCAGTTAATAAGTATCTTGGCCCTTGGACCCTTTGATTTTTGTTTGGCCAATATTTCGATTCGATTCAATTCGATTCAATTATTTGCATGTCCCGCCTTTGTTGACCAGCTCGTCTGAATATTTTTTCCCTGCCGGCCTTTTGTGTTGGCCCAGTTGTTAGCCAAATATGCATAAAGTATTTAAGCCAAGATGGGTCAAGGTTTCTCGATTCGAGCATTGGCGAGGGGGAAATCCCCCCAGAGGCGAGCGCCATGGGAAAATTACACGGCTTTCTGCGGAAAACCAAATGAAAGATGTCGCTATAATGGTTATACAACGTTATTTGTTATTTGTTTTGCTGTGATTTGTATCGATCGGAGATGAATAGAGTCATGTTTTATGTGTTTTGTTTTTTTTTTTTTGGATAAGCGATGTGTGAATGGTCAACCTTTTGGTAGGCTTTTGGTAAACAAAAAAATATTTAAACATACGTTTTATAATTTTAAAATATAATTTTATTTTATTTAATTAATACAATGCTTTAATAATTCATAATAATTTTTTTGTTTACTCTAGATTTATTTTTAACTGTCCTCAGATTTTAAACTGTAAGTTTCCTTAACACTTACGTTTCTTTCAAACATAATAAATAATAAGAGAACTGGTTTTAAAAATTAACATTAATTTTGAAACTGTATTTCAGTTTTCCGTCAGAAAAGTAGAAATAAAAAAAGTTAACCGCTAATTGGAAGTCATCATAAACCTGCGACCGATGTTGCACAAGAATCCACGAAGATATCGGTTAGCAGGTGGCATTATTTGAGGCGAAATTCGAGGCGGAGGTGAGGCGACATGCTTATCAATGTTTAATGTTTAATTCATGGCCCAAAAAAATGGAAAAACAAACAAAAAAAAGCCGAGGCGAGCCGACACGCATTGCTAATGACAGATGTAATAATTTTTGGCAATGCCAGCCAGATATTTAGCGAGCATTTTGCGAAACCCAAAACCCAAAGCCCGATGCATATGCAAAGCTAATAACAGGAAATCCAAGACACCCGATAACGAGGAGTATTACGCAATCCGGACGGAGAACACACGGCCACCGGTGACTGATGTGCGATGTCCGAGGTTCGATGCTTGAGATATTTTTGGGAGCAGGCGTATTAATTACATCCGCCCAAAGCACACGGGATCGGGAATTGGCTGGCCTACACTGGAAAATATTAGGGAACCTTTAACCTCTGATTTCCCATACGATTTCAAGGTTTAAGCCCCAGTTTAAATTTAACAAACGGACGAGAAAACGGCCTAATGGTGCAGATTGATTCACAATGTCTCTTAAAACATCTAATACCTATATAGTATATATTTTAGTATTTTTTTAAAGAAAAAAAAAACAAAAAAAAATGTAATTTAAATTACCATGTAATTTTTTATTGAAACTTACTTATAACTTATTATAACTTTTAACGCATTTGCATTTAAAATAAAAACGAATTAACTGGGAACTTAAAATCGATTTTTGGGGTGTTATTTATTCCCTTTTCAAATCATCCACTTTCCGAGACATTGTAAAATTTATTTCGAATCGGCAATTTGTTTATTTCAAAAAATAAAAACCTTCTTTGCAAATTGCTTCTTTATTGAAGGACATTTAAAAAAACAAGTTCACTTTTGTTAACATTATTAAACAAAAAAAACTTTTCCATTTAATTAACGTACAAAATAAGAAAAAGCTTCAAAAATTGGCTCCACAAAAGTCACGATACACCTATGAAAAAATGCTTCCCTCTGATTACTTTTTAAGTGAAAAAAATGTTTAAAAAATTATTTTTGTATAATTTTGTTTCTTGTCGTAAAGTACATAAAACACCCAACAAAATGAGCTATGTTTCATTAAAATCGGTCAACAACTTAACGAAAAATGGATTTGAAACTTTTCTTATTTGCATGAAAGCTGAAATTTGTATGCAATTCATGTTGTTATTTAAGATAAATCATAAACGACAAATAATAAATATACCTTACATTCTGGCACATCGTTCTTCAATTGCAACACCGAATTCTCTCTCTCGGAGATTCGAAATAGAGTAAGATAGCGCCTGTTGTTCACATTTCGAGCATACACACAAAAAAAAAAACTATGTAAAATCAACGATTTAATAGTGAAAACTGCCCCAACCAATAAATAATAGAAAATGACCCAAAAAATAGTAGATTACCTAAAAAATAGTAGATGACCTACAAAATAGTATTTTACCCGAAAAATATTGTAGTTTTTTTAAATTTATTTTTTTAACTATTTTTATTTTTAATTTAACTTGTTATATTAATTTATATTGAAGTTATTTATAGACACTTACATTTCACAGATACTTAAAACTTACAAATCAGGTTTCTTTCTTGCCTCCGCTGGGAATCGAACCGGGGCCGCAATCGTCGGAGTCGAGCACTCTAACCAGTAGGCCACAGAAGAATGATTTTCGTAGAGGAAAATCTTTTGACTTGAAATCAACATTTAAAAAAAAAAAAAAAGGAAAATCATCATCTGCAAAAGCAGGATTTGAACTCACGACCCAGAGATTATGAGTCGGATACTCTAACCACCCTAAGTCCAGAAAAATAGTTGACCTACAATTTATAATTGTATTTTTAAAACAACAAAATACATGAAGGAAAAAAATTGTTTTGTTACGATATTAATTGTGGTGTCACTATTCGATGCCCCAAAAAATAAAACAACAAAATACACGCAAACAAAAAAAATAGTTTTGCTACGATATTAATTAAGACGTTACTATTAATTTTCCAAATGAAGAAAACAACAAAATACATGAAAATTACGTAAATAGGTTTTTCACTATTTTAATTGTTAAATACTATTCAATAAACAAAAAAATAAAACAACAAAATACATGAAAAATTCAGAAAATAGTGAACTACTATTTTTCTATGTTAATTTTACATAGTTTTTTTTTTTGTGTGTATCAACTAGGCCATGTAATGTAAGCAAATAGCATTTAGTCAGTACACAGAAAAAAAAATAACAAAAGATCAGATTGATATGTGCTGGTCAATTTTATATTTTTTAAAGATCAAGGTATTCATATCATTTTGATATGAATAAAGATTATGTTTACCTTATTTTACATTATTTGTTCAAAAAATACTAAATTTGGTATTTCAAATGATATCATAAAATATCAAGTTAATATGTTTAAATCATAAATTTGACATAAATCATATCGGCTTATTATTGATATGAAATAAGGTAGAATTGATCCTATTTCATATCGAATTTTTTTTCAAGGTGCCATTGGTTTTTCTAGGTGTACGAGTAGCAGTCAACCGGCGATAACTCAATAAGCGGAATCTGCATTTTCGAGCGAAATGCGAACGAGCGGCCGAAGTCGAAGCGCAACTATTTGAAAATGTTGCGCAGCATCCGAAAACCGAAATCCCAAAGTAACTAAGCCCAACTAATGAAAGGCCCCCTTTCTGTCCACCTTGGAGTTTGGCGAAAGATGATGATGATGCTTTGGGGTTTCGGGGGGGAAATGGAGATGGAGATGTCGATGTCGATGTCGATCGCTGAAGATGCGACGACTAGTTTTCGGATCGGATGGGCCCTTGTATAAAACGCGTGGCCGGGTCAATCGGGGCATCATTGATCGGTTGGACATCGAGGGCTCAAGCAAGACCACTGTGAAGATGAATGTAAGCAGAAGAGAGGCTAAGGATTACCATCAAGCCAGATATATTCATCCCCCATATCATTATAATCACTGTGATCAGTGATCTTCCTATTTTTTTTCTGTGACTCAAAAACTGTGCTCTTTTTTTATTCGATTCGTTCTCGGTGAAGTTCTTTGGCGCCCTTATTGCGCTCGCCATCTGTGCGCTATGTGGATTAACCCAAGCGGATATATCGCTCAAGCTGCAACAGCAGCAACTCCAACAGCAACTCCAACAGCCGCTGATCACCAAGGAGCAGTACTACAAGACGGGCGGCGGCTTCCAGGAGAGCAACTACGGCAATTCCGGCTATCAAATCTTCGAGGTTCACAATCACTTCGCTGGCAAAGGTCCCGCCTATCTGCCGCCCCAGGCTCAGACTTCCAATGGCCAAGGCCATGATGACAGTTTGGATTTGTCCTTCCTGAACTTTGCCGATGCTCCAGCTCCCGCTGCAGTTGCTCCTGCTGCAGTTGCTCCCGCTGCTGCTCCGATTTCTGTGCCCTTCCCTTCGAGCTATCGGCATGACTTCCAGCCAAAGGCTCAGGTTTCCAGCTCTGTGGGGTACAGTGGGCAGGCCTATCTGCCGCCCAGCGCAGCCACGCCCATTGTGCAACAGCAACAGGTGCAACAGCAACAGGTGCAACAGCAACAGCAGTACAGCCAACAGAGCTACGAGGCACCCGGCTATCTGCCACCCACGGCCACGCCCATCAGCTACACGCAGCCCCAGAAGGCCTTCCAAGGACCAACCTATCTGCCACCTCAGCAGCAGCAGCAGCCGCAGCAGCAACAGCAACAGCAACAGCAGGTTCAAGAGGTGCAACAAGTGCAGCAGGTTCAGGAAGTCCAACAACAGATTGCTGTGCAGGCTCAGGGTCAAGAATATCGTGCTCCTGGTTACCTGCCACCTGGCTATGACTTCGCCAATCCCGACCAGCTGCCAGTGAGCCTCGGCCAGACGTCGTCGGTCCAGAATGTGGCCACCACCCAGAGTGTTGCTGCAGTGCAGCCAGTTGCAGGCGAGTATCGGGCTCCTGGCTATCTGCCACCCGGCTACGATGAGCCACGTCCCCAGGCACCCAGCCAGATCGCCTACCAGCAACCACAGCAGCAACAACAGCAACAGCAGCAACCACAGCAGCAACAACAGGTGTATGTTGCTCCCACGACAGCAACTGTTGGCAATCCCGGTGAACTTCCCGATGGCTATGACTTTGTGAAGCCCGAAAATGCCGAGGCAGCGATTGCCGAGCTGCACAGTCTGCAAACGGCCACCAAATTGCTGAAGCAGCAACAGGAGCAGCAATTGCTGTTGCAGCAGCAGCAGCAGCAGCAGCAGCAACACCAGCAGCAGCAACAGGTTGTGGTGCAGTCTCAATTGCAGGTTGCCCAGCAACAGCAACACGCAGACATTGTCTACGGTCGCCCCAAATCGCAGCAGCAACAGCAACATGCAACATCTGCTGCTGCCGTCAGCTACCAGCAACATTTCACGGCTCCCGGCTATCTGCCGCCCACCACCGCTGTTGCGGCTCCAGTTGCGGCTCCATCTCCGGTTTCCATTCCAGCTCCAGCTCCTTTGGCAGCTCCTGTTGTCCAGACAACAGCAACATCCAGCTCCTACCAGCAGCAACAGCAATACAGGGCTTCTGGCTATCTGCCACCAGCTGTGGCTGCTCCTGCTCCAGCTCCTGCTCCAGCTCCTGTCCATGTTGCTGCTCCTGCTCCCGCTCCTGTGCGTGTTGCAGCTCTCACTCCCATCCATGTGGCCGGACCCGCGCCCATTGCCATCTCCCTGCCAGCTCCCGCGCCCACCCAGGTGACCCACATCCACTCGCTGCGCAGCTACATGAACACCGTGCAGCCCTTCGCCCGCTACGCGCAGCCAGTGGTCCACCAGCAGCAGCAGCAGGTGCAACAGCAGAAGCAGCAGCAACAGATCGTCGAGGTGGCGCCCATGTACCGTGAGCAGTCGAAGAGGCCTCGCTTCTATGCCCCGGCCTATGTGAGCAGTGCTGTGCCCCGCCAGCAGCAGCAGCAGCATCACCTGCACCACCACTACCACCACCGAGTGGTGCAGCAGAGCCAGCAGATCCAGCAACAGCAGCCCACTCTGAACTTCCGCGTCCAGCAGTCGCTGCAGAAGTTCATGCCCAAGGACGTCCAGGTGGCGGTGAATGTGGCCATGGCCGCCACCGCCCCTCTGGTGGCGCCACCCGCCCTGCGTGGCAGCTCCCGGGTGCGCACCGTGCAGATCGTTAAGCCCAATGCGGCGCCGCGAACCTTCAAGGTGCTGGAGCAACTCGACCAGGCGGGCGTCAAGACCATCAAGATTCTGGGGGCCAGCAGCGAGCAGCCGCAGGGACGTCATCAGGTGGTCAAGGTGGTGACCCAGAATGCGCACAGTGGGGCCGAGAGCCATGTGCAGACCGTCAAGATCTACGATGCAGTGCAGCAGCAGCAGCAGCAGCAGCCGCTGAGATTGCAGCCCATCCTGAATCTTGGCCAGAATAATGCCTACCTGCCGCCGGCTCGTCCCAGGTCGCGAATTGTGCGCCAGGCTTCCAAGCCGCTGCGCCTCCATCCCGTCGCCAGTCTTTAAAGGGACAAGGACAAGGTCAAGGTCACCGGCTACCAGCACTGATTAGTTGTTAATCTCATCATCCAAGCAGCGACTATGTATTTTTTTTACTTCTCCACCCTTTTCCAACTCATTTCGCATGCATTTCTGTCGACCAAACAATTCGAAACCCAAATACCACACAAATCGCATTCGAAATCAAATCATTTGCATGCAATAACAACCGATTCGAATTTCTTACCTAATAAATTTATACTTACGTAAAATATGTAAATAACTTGGCTGTTTAATTTCGTTGATTGGGAGATGGGATTTGGGATTGCTCATCCATTGGAGTTGAACCTTGAGTTCGTATGGGTTGTACTAATTCCCAATTTAATGGGATTTAAATTGGTTTTGATTACAATGCTCAATATATTTAATCTTTACCTATATGTTTTATTTTTACAGTAAGAAAGGAATTGAGGAATATTTTCAAGTGTTATAATAGATGATAATTATATGGTTTGATTACAATCCTCAATATTTTTAATGTTTACCTATGTATTTTATTTTGAACGTAAGAAAGCAATTTCAGAATATTTTTAAGTGTTATAATAGTTGATAATAATATTCATAATATAATATTTATTATTTACTTATTTGATTTAATTTTATAGTAAAAAAGGAATTCCCGAATATTTTCAAGAGTTATAATAGATGATAATAATAATATGGTCTTAACTTTGGAAATATTTATAATATAATATTTTTTTTTTGTTTAACAGTATATTATTCAGCTTAAGTTATAAATCTACAATTAAAATTAAAATTTCAAAATAAGTCATATAAACGACTTCGCAAGAGTCCAATTTCAAAGCTATGCAAGCTATGATCTCTTTGATGATTTAGACGATGTCTCTGCTTTTGGATTAATCATCCCAGCCCAAAGGCGTGTCTTCCCCTTCTCAAACGTAAACTCAAACTGAAAACTCTCTCCCAACGCGTGACCTTCGTGGTTTCGTTTGGGGTCTGGGTTTTTGGGTTTTTGGCCTGTGGGTTTTGACGGGTCTTAAATTTGTTTGCTTCCGCTTTTAGTAAGCGGCGAATAGTGAAAGGCCCGACCGGATTTAGGGCCTACACGTTTCATTTTCGATGACAATTTATCTCACCTTACTCAATACTAAATATCTTAGGCCTTCCCCTTAACATGAAAACGATTGATTAGGCAAATACCTCAGTTTTAGTTATTAGGAAACCACTTTACCATCTCACGAAATATAATATTAAATGTGGTTCCTAACTCAAAAATTATATTATAAAAATTTAATCACATTATATTTGAATTTTTGTATAATATTTTTTTTTCTTTTGAATTATATTTTGTACAGTGTATTTCATGTGAATGCATTCAATACCTCCGCCTTATTAATATAAAACCAGTGTTTGGACACCGCCCGATGACATAATTTCCAATCGAAAGCAGCTAAACCCTCAGCCTAACAAAAGATGAACCACTCTAATATTTATTGAACTATTGATACGTACAAAGACATCATTGAAAACTAGTCGGCAAACCCAAGCAAAAGCGAAAAATAATATTTGGTTTTTAGAAGATATAAATATAGATTAAATATTAAATTTAAAAAGTAAAAGCAACAATATTAATGGTTTTCTTATGACCATATTACTATATCACTTTATTTTATATTTTTCCTTTTAATGGAAATAATTAAAAAATATTATTCTACTTTTACACACATTTTGATGTTTTTTTTTGCTTTTAAACTAGAGCTTGACAATTATCGATATTTTCGATATGTTTACAAAAGCGATTCGATAACATCGATGTTTTAAGGGAAAACACATATTAAATATCGAGATATAGCAAACTGTCGATATTTTTTCAAGCTCTATCTTGAACCCATCCCCCCCAGGATAATACCCTTTTCCAAATCTTCCTATCATATCGATTTTCAAGATTTTCTAGATTTTCTTGTCTAGACCTTTCGCGGTTTAAACTGCAGCCAAATGCCGCCCTTGTGGACGCCCACAAAGATGACGGGATCTATTTGGGTGCCGTTCCGGGTGCGAGGACTGACCAGGACCTCGAACTGCTGGACAATGGCCGCCAGGGCGGCCTTCGCCATGGCCAGGCCCAGGCGCATTCCCACACACTGGCGCGGTCCGTTGCCGAAGCCCAGGAAGATGCCCTGCTGCTTGAACCTCTTGAGGCCGCCGTCCAGGAACCTCTCGGGCCGGAAGGCCTCCGGCTCCGGATGGAGCTCGGGATCATTGTGCAGGGCATAGATGGGCACCATCAGATTGTCGCCGGGTCGCAGCTTGAGCGGCTCCGCGTGGTGACTGTCCCGCAGCTCGTACTCCTTGGTGCAGGTCTTCGAGGACCAACCGCCGGCGGGATAGATGCGCAAGCTCTCTGGAAAGCAGGAAATTTTGGGAAATTTGCTTCTCAGGAGGATCTATGCCATTACGAACCATTGAAGCAGGCACTCAGGTAGGGCAGGTCGATCAGAGCGTCCAGGTCGGGCAGATCCCCGTCGGGACTGGACTTCTGGAGCTCCTCGAACAGACGGCGCTGGCAATCCGGATTGCGACCAAGCTGGGGGGATTTATAAGATTTAATAGGATATGAAATGAGAGCTCTTAAAATTAGAAAGAATCATCTACATACTCGTATATTAGTTATTCTTTTTAAATAATAACTTAACCCAAATGTGAAATAAAGTAATATCAAAAAAAACTTGGGTAAATTAACCAATCTAATTGTCAAACAGTCCCCAACCACAAAAATTGTCCATTCTACCAATTAAATAGTTACTTTCACAACAATTGCTAATTGTGTGTATTAATTAGCAAAGACACACACCCAAAGCAAAAACTAAATACACCTAACTATTTTTTATAGTTGCGTAACTATTCGTATAGGTCAATTTTACCAATCAAATTTTTTTGTGTGTATGCATACTCTTTGGTAATATAGAGTATCGTAACTGATACAAAATTAAATAGTATAAATACAAAAACAAAAATTTAAAAAAAAAATATCATAATAAAAAAAATTAAATTTCATGATTTGAAATTTTTATAACATTTTTTTTAAAATTTAATTTAATTTGAAACTATTTAAATCAAGATCGAAAATATTATATTGAATTGAATGGTATAAATCAATGTTTAAATTAAATACAAAAAAAAAAATATTAAAAATATTTTAATTAAAAAAAATTAAATTGCATAATTTAAAATTTTTTTTAATTGTTAAATTATTTTAAAATTTAATTTAATTTGAAACTTTTTAAATCAAGATCGAAAATATTAGATTCGATTTACTTTTCCATGCTAAAAATCAAAGGTAATACTTATTTAAAATTAAAAAAACCGCTGTCATTAAAAACATTAAATTAAATATGAGATCTTTGGTTTTTTTCTCATCTTTTTTTCTCAGAGTTTCGCTTACCAGCAACAGACAGTGGGCTATGCTGTTGGAGGTTGTGTCCAGGCCGTCGAACATGAAGGTCATGACATGCGAGGCCATGTCCTCCTCGCTGAGATCGAGCTCCCTCTGCATCTCGAGCAGGTGGTTGATGAAGTCGTTCCGCTCCTGCCGCTGGGAGCGGCGCAGGCGCAGAGCCTCGCCGATCAGCGCTCCGTAGAATCGATCGTGGGAGCGGGGAAACACCTTGGGCCGCAGGCGGCGGGGGAGATTCGGGAAGAGCCCGCAGGCGGCGCCGGCGATGGCCAGTCCCCGGTTCTCGGCGGACATCTCCTGGTTCTGCCGGACAACCGGCAGTGGATTGTCGCTGAAGGTGCGCGCCTGGATGCCCAGGACGCAGTCGAACAGGGATTCGCCGGTGAAGCGCAGACCGAGCTGAAATAAAACAAGAGAGAATGCTATAGTCGGGTTTGTGTCCCGACTATCTAATACCCGTCACTCGGCTAAAGGGAGTGCGAGGGAGATATAAACTTTGATCAGCAATAACTTTTTAACGAATGGTCCGATTTAAAAAATTTCTTCTACATTTCGATAGGTATTGATAAACACAACAAAACTGCATTTTTACATTTCCGAAATATTAAAATTTTTAAAATCGTATATAAGCGATTGTGGGCGTTAGAGGGGGCGTGGCACCTTCTTGAAATAAACTTGCGCTGCGTAGGAACTCCAAGAATCTGCATGCAAAATACCAATCCTCTAGCTTTTATAGTTTTCGAGATCTCAGCGTTCATACAGACGGACAGACAGACGGACAGACGGACAGACGGACAGACAGACATGGCTAGATCGACTCGACTAGTGACCCTGATCAAGAATATATATAGTTTATGGGGTCGGAAACGCTTCCTTCTAGCTGTTACATACTTTTGCACGAATACAATATACCCTTTTACTCTACGAGTAACGGGTATAATTAAATCGTTATAAGAGGAGGTGTGAAATCACTTACAAAAGGTGTCTAAAAGTATGCTTTAAAAATAAGACTGGTAAAAAAACGTAGCATACTTTTAGACAGCTTTTTTAAAGAGGTTTTGAATCATATTTAAACCTTAATCTAAATCTTCTTAGTTTACCCACATCAATGCCATCCAGTTCCATGCCGCCGACCGACTTCCTCGCTATAAACTCACAGAGATCCCCACAGACGCGCTGCATGATGGCATGGGTGGTGCGGATGCGTCCGTTGGTCAGCAGAGTGGAGAAGACCGCCCGCTGGCGGCGCCACTCATCGCCCTCCAGCACAAACGGATTGAGGGCCACCAGGCGATCCTTGGCGATGTCAATCATCTTGGAGGCATCGTTGTTCTCGAAGTGACTGAAGGCGCTCACATAGATCTCGTAGACCAGGCGGGGTTCCAGGACGAGCAGCTTGGGTGCGCGCAGCAGGAAGCAACCCACATAGCTGTGCGTATTGCGGTAGCGCCTGAAAATAATGTTTTATTATTATACCCGGTTTTTGCCAAAATAGGAATATTTCTTTTGGTTTTTTTGCTATAACTTGGCCAAAAATGGTCCTACTCCAAAATGACATACTGTTTTGAACAGATTACAATATAATAATTACATCCATTACACTTTCCGTGTGATTTTGAAAAAATTTAAATTTAGGCCAATTTTAATTTTTTTTATAAGGGGTACCATCATTATTTTTTGCGAAAAATGGGAAAATGTCCAGGTTTAAATGCCAATCGATTGGAAATTTAATAACGAGTTCAGAAAGGTATGACAATCCATATTTGGATCAATATTTCAATTGTTTCGGCCAAAAAACTGTTTTTTTGATATTTGTGATTTTGGTTTTTGACAAAAACAGGAATTTTTCTTGTGCTTTTTTTGAGTAAAGGGTATCTGATAGTCGAATACTCGACTACAGCGTTCTCTCTTGTTTTTCATTTGATTAGGTAAATCCGAAATCCCCCCAAATATCAAATATCACACTACCCACATGTAGATGTCGCGCATGTCCATGGTGAAGTGCTGGCGTGGCCACACCATGCTGGGAAAGGAGCCGAAGAGCGGAAGGACTCGGGGCTCCGTGACGCCGCGTCGCCGCCAGTGGCCATAGTTGGACACCAGGAAGACGTAGATCGCGCCCAGCAGCGTGGCGATCCCCAGCAGCAGCGATCCAAACATGACGACGATGCAAGCGAAACTGAGTGGGTGAAATTGAATCGGATATGCGGATCTGGGGGGCACGAGGAGATCGCCTCCCTAGCGTGCTTCCATTTTACATTCTATTCCCCAGTTCGCCATGAGATAATGCAGGTTGGCGTGACTCTGGATTGATGGGGTGCCATTATCGAATTAACCGACGACCTGCTTCTATAACAAAAACAAATAAGGAGCTGCCTTAAAAAGTCGACCGTTGAACTTTTCTAATGTGAAGCGCTGTGACAAATCAAAAATGAGCCATAAATGGAAGTTATTTAAATTATTTAGTTATTTTTAAAATGTAAAACTTAAGACGGTTTGTGCACCGTTAAAAAAAATGTAGAAAATTCAAAGATATCATATTTAATGTACATTGTACATATGTACATAATTTTCTCCATGTTTTATATATATTTTAGATCTAGATTTATTTATTTATATATTTATACATAATTATAAGCCTTGATTTTTTTATATTTTATTTTCGATTTTTCTTATAAGGCGTTAAATATTTAAAGTGAATGAATTTTTAAATATGCAGATATTAATGATTTTATCTTCCTCTTCAAATTGTAATACAAATTTCTGTGATAAATCAATAACATAATACCCCTATAAAAGGTGATAGGTCAACAGATTGGGGATAAGTTTGAGACAACCCCGCAGAGGGTATTAAAACAGCCTGGCAACCCTGAGCCAAAGCAAAGTCACCGCACAATGGGAACACTTAATTCAACAAAAGAGGCCATTGTCAAGTGCTGTGGTGCGATATTCTTATCATTCATATTTGGTCACAAATATTTATTTGTCCTCGGCTTCTGGAAGAAGGAAAAGTTTGGCAAATCTTTGTTCACTCTAGTGACAAACGAAGCACAAAAACACTTGCAATCCCTAGCACTTTCACTTGACATCTCTTTGCCATTTAAACTGTAGCGAATGGCATTAGATGTGGTTTCTGGCTTAAGCCTACACTGACCTAATCAATCAACTGAGGCATCGAGACTCTTTGAAGGGATTTGTGCAGTAGTCGACTTATCCATCAATCATTAAAGATTGTACAATGATTGATGATATTATGCTAACGAAATGATCTAATAATAAACTACAGAGACCAAAATAAATAAGAGCATTTCCCATTTATTAAATTTTATAGTTTATAAAATTAAATAAAGAATCAAATAATATGTGAAATGCTTTTTAAAGTACTAAGTAATATAATTTTTTCGTATTTTTTTTGGGATATTTTTTTAATGGGAATATTTTTTTAAGTGTAGTTCCAGTTTCCATTGGTCAGTGACAATGACCTTGTTTCGACAGACGATTTGACGTCCTACCTGCCAAGAAATTAAAGTAAATCTAGAGTATGTTTGTGGGAAAATGAATATGAAGAACACGTAATCTTCTATCATATAAACCGTATAATATTTCCTATATATATACTTTTATATCAAAACTTATTAAGGAATGGCAAAATTTTAATCAAAGATATCATCCTTGCATCATATTTTTAAATCGCCGAAATTATGATTACGTCATATATGTACATATTTAAGTTTTTTGCACGCACTTATGTATGTTCTTTGTTATATAACCTATCCCAAACATTGCCAATCTTAGAATAAAACAGATCTATCAAACAGAGCCCACATCTGCAGGAGATATCATGCCATTGTTTTGGAATCTAGACAATTCTTTAATTACGCGCAGAACACTTATTTTCGGATTGGGGTTTTGGCAAATAGTGCCAATTATGTGTCTCGGGTGAACACGAATTCGGATACTAAGCGTGTTTTTCGGCAAATATCGAAAGACAAAACAACAAAGCCTTAGATCTGGAGACCGGAAAAGGGGGGCGGGCCGTATTTGCTTGGGCCAAATAGAAATCCATTCTTCGGGCGGTTGGATGCTGGGTGGATGTTATTGGATAGCTACTATATAAGCCTGTTGGAAATTCTTCGGAAGGCACAGTTTAGAGCTCCACTGCCCCCGCACACCACAAGATGCGATTCATCTGCGTACTGATCCTCGCCTGCCTCCTGGTGGTGGCCAATGGCACAACGACACCTGCTGCCTCGACCACTACGCCCACCTCGTCCTCCACGACCACCACGCCCAGCTCCTCCTCCACGACATCGACATCTTCCAACGCGACAACTACTACAACTACCACTACTACCACCACCACCACTGTGGCACCCACGACGACCACCACGGAGGCAAGCGAGTCCAAGACAAAAAAAAGACACACGATCCATTGGAGAGTCGTGAGGTCAAAGGGTGGCAAGAAAACCAAGAAGACCAAGAAGGAGAAGAAGGACAAGAAGGACAAGAAGAGCAAGAAGAGCAAGAAGAGCAAGAAGACGAGGACGACCACGACCAGGAAACTCAGGCGCTCTCGTCGCAGCGGTTAATTATTTAACCCCTACTTTTTTTCTTTTTTTTTAATAAATAAAGCAACTAAAAATAAATAGGTGAAAAATATATTAATTTAAAGACTGAAGACAGTAATTTTCTAAGAGAAATTTAAGGATCTAAGATTGGGGATCCTTGTTGGCCAAAATCCAGAAACAATCCTAAAAAAGTTTAAAAATTTCAAAGTTACAGGACAGTGTTCTCAGGACAATCTTCGTTCTACCATCATGTTTAATCCTAAAAAGGTTACAAATAAAAAGTTACAGGACAGAGTTCTTTAGGACAATCTTCGTTCTACCATCATGTTTAATCCCTACTTTCTAGCTTTTATAGTTTCCGAGAACTCAGCTCTTAAGTCGAACCCTTCAAAAGGTTTAGATACAAAACCCATTAAAAACACAGTTTGATTTGAGTTTTTTAGTTTATGCATTTATTATATTATATGGTAAGATCAATTCTAAAATCGACCTCTCAAAATGAATTCTATGACACTTTCGGTTATACAAATGAATTAAAAAAGTATTTTTTTTCGTTTTTTTAAGCTTTTGATTTGTGTAATTTTCGATTAACTAAGGGGGAAAGACATGCGACGACATGAAATGAACATCGGGATAAGATGCCACATATATGTGGGTATATATACTCGTATATGTAGATATAGGTGTTAAGTAAACTGTCTGCCAATTTGCGTATCTATATGTTGTGTGTATATATATGTATATATGCGAAGTCATATCCGCAGACTTAGTTGGCTAAAAACGTTTTGAAAATCGAAACACAAGGTGAAGACGATAGTTGCAAGTATAAAAAATATGTTTATGTCTCTTTCTCCTTCCATATAAATCTTCCATCCTCGCTTTTGTTATATAAAATCTTCAATCTTCTATATCCACAACCTCAACCTGGCCAGCAGTATGCGTGTGTGTGTGTATGTTTTGTATCTATGATTATTTTCAGATTTGTTTTCTTTCATTTGTTTTTAGGTGGAAACAGGAAGCGGCAATAAGAGCAAATTCTCATTGCTTAACTGCGATTGAGTTTTGATTATTTTTGGGATGGGATTTCTCAGTATGCTCATCTATAATATATAAATGTGTAGATCATCGTTCAACGTTTATAAAAATATATATTTATGCATGTTTCGCCATGAAGTTTGAACTGTTCTCTTAAGACTTTTGTTTTGGGATGTCGATAATGCACCAATGTGGGAATATTTATACTATAAGTATATCTGTAAATGGATATGTTTCATTTTTCTCATCTATTTCGGCAACTTCATTACTGGTTCTACGTTAGGGTTTGCGTGTGATCCTTTGATTTCTTTTTTGGAATGAATTCTCGCTTTAGAATCGAAGAACTAACAAAAGTGTGAATGCTGAAGGCAGAATTAAGACTTGGAATTCGTTGGCTTCACAGGTAGCTAAATGTTAGGGGTGTGTAAAGTGTGTACATAATAATCTTTTAATAATAAATCATTCCCATTGTTGAACTGGACTTCATTGGTTTACATAGAAAAGTATACAAAACTAAATTCCTACTTAATTAAGGTACAAAAAAATTGGAAAAATAATCAAATCGAAAGAAGGTGAGAACTTTTTCGAATTTGGGCTTAAGGAGCTTTTCTCTTTAGTCTAGGGTAAGTAGATGGAGTTTCTATGCTATTACATATTTCATATTTTGTGGTTTATTGTGTTTGCTTTATGCGCCATCCGATCTCTAGATATATATATATATATATTTTTAATATTGTATTGTATTTCGCCTCTCGTTCGTTCAACGCTCCTCTCTCATTCACTTTGTTTTTGTTAAATTTTATTTTAAATATCACGGCATTCAGCTGAGGTCTGATCTGATCTATTTCTTATGCTTATATATCTTTTCATACGAATTTCTTTACTTTTTTATTGCATTGGCATTTCACATTTTAGTTTTGTTTTTTTTGGGGGCTTTGTGTGGTTTTGTAAAAATCAAAAAACGCATAAAAAAAAAGATGGCTGCAGAAACGCTTCCGGATATCAACTATCGACTACTTGGACTAAACAAAACAAGCAAAATTAAACTACAATAGCTCATCGGAGACACAGATACAGATACGAATACCGAGGCAGACGCCCACGGAGATACAGATACAGATACAGAGAATGGGTAGAGCAAGCACCAAAAGCTAAGTCTAGGGATCCTCGACAGCACGCGGACTGAAGAGCTGGGCGCAGATGCGTCGCAACTGGAGCTGGCCACCCAGGAGGCCCGCCCTCTGCATTAACTCTCACAAATTCCGCCGGCCCAGTTGGCGATCCTCCCGCTCATCCTCCTCCACCTCCTCGTCCTCGTCCTCCTCCTCTCCATCCAGCTCCACCTCGAAACGGGCTCCGCCAGCACCGCCTCTCTGCGGCACTCCAGTGGCTGTCGCACTCTCGCTGAAGTGCATCAGATTGGTGTCCATCAGGCCGTTGGTCAGGCTGAGTGGCGGCGAGGATTGCGACGGCGGTCCCTCCAGCGAGAGCCGACTGTTGGTGCTGATGCTGCTCAGGCTCAGCTGATCGTCGAACACCTCGATGTTGACCACCGTCGAGAGTTCGCCGTGATCGCCGAACGAATGGCGAATTGGATAGTCCCCGGCCTCTGTGACCTCCGGCTTCTGCTGGCCCTTGTTGCTCAGCATCGCATTGGGATTCATCGGGTTGTTGCCTTTGGTTGGGATTATATTGTTGTTGATGTTATTGTTGTTGTTGTGGGCCAAGCCATCCAGCTGATCCGTGGTGAAATAGTTGCCTAAGGAGGGAACAAAATGTAGTTAGTCAAGTATATAAAGTAAAGTTTAATTTACTAATATAAACATTTATCAAAAGTTAAAGCTTTTACTTTTTTAATTTTAAAATATTAGTTTTGTTTTAAGTTCTTATAAAAGTTATTTGTATTAAAAGTCTACTAAAAGAATTTATAATTGTAAAATATTATTACTTTGGACCTTAAAATACAATCAATTCAATAATTCAGATTGATTAAATTTTGAAGATCCTATTTATATTATTTTAATATTATAATATATAATTATATTATTATAATAATTTTTTATTATTATAATTATTTTATTATACCTATATATTATTATTTTTATTTTATTATATATATTATTATATTTTATTATTATTTCTTCTCCCAAAAAAGATCCATAAACCCAGTAAGAAAACTCTTTAGCCAGTTTTGTTGTTTTAACTAAAATTGCATTTATTTAATCATACATCATTTAATTAAATTAAATTTTAGTGTTTAGCGATTTCCTTGCCTCCTTTTTTCATCCATCTCATCTCTCAAACGTAAATCATAAATACTGCGAGTTAGATATAATTTTTATACGATATACATATATATACAGAAAACAATTGATTTCCTCACTTTTTACAATCTTTTAAAGAAAAAAAAAACAAACACAAGAGACAATTTCTAATAGGTGTAATAAATTAACAAAGAAAAAATAATAAAAAATAAAACGAAATTTAAAAAACGAGACCTTGAGCTTGAGTGTGGGAGAAACTAGAGGAAACTTGAACGAGTATGGAGAAAACTTAACGAAAGCAAAGCCTAAAAACGAATTCAAACAATTGTGACATTGGACAGTTTTAGTATTATAATTATAATCAATGTGGTTTAGTCATCAGATGCTTTGCAAAAGTCACACTCAGTTGGATTTTGGGCAGGAAAGTGTGTGTGTGTTTCTTGGGAGAATCGTTCTATGGATAAAATCGAATACCCATATGGGGTATTGGGGTTGCGTATTTATTTAACCATTAACTTCCAACTGTGTGTCCTGCAAGCTTTAGCTGCATGTGTGTGTGTGTAAGCTAGGGGGCAGGATTTCAATTTTACAAATTTCGATTTCCGCACTGAGCGAATTTTCGGGCGCCTTTTATGTACAAATTTGAGAGCATAGTTATTCTTGATACATGGATCTGTGTGCTTACGTTTAGCCCATTTTCTTTCAAATAGATATATATTGTAATATATATAAATGGGTGTCGTTTATATATAGGTTCTGTTGTATTCATATTCTCTAGAAATGTATAGCTAACAATATAACTTTGCACTTAAAAATCGGTTAGTATTTAAATATTTTTTGTCGCTTTTCCTCATTTCTTATGTTTTTTATGTTTTTTGTCTAAACGAACAGCTACAGTCGTTTTGTTTTTGCTTTTTATGTTTTGTTTCGCTTTAAATTATGCATTATAACTAACTTTTTGTTTTACTTTTCGATAAATCACAATTTTTTTGCAGAGTTTTGTTTTTTCTTTTGTTTTTTTTGTTGGTTTTTGTGGTTTGTGTTTGGTTACTGAAATGATTTACTTTTCCTTCATCTTGCACACAGCTAAAAATTAAGAATCTAGAGTCATCTTCTGTCGTGGTTGTTGTGGTTTTCGTTTGCTGCTGTCCTACTTGGCTCTTTTGCTGCCCACCGGCTGTTCAGCCTCCTCCTGCTTCAGGATGCGAGGTTGTCCCGGCTGTTCCGATAGTTCATGCTCCGCCGGCGGCTGTTGTTCCGGCTGCTGCTGCTGCTCCTGCTGCTGCTGTTGGAGCGCATGGGCAGTGGGTGCTCCATCCTGCCGATTGGCGTACAGATGCCACAGCACCACCAGGCTAAAGACACACAGCAAACAAATCGCTAATTCTTATCTCTTGCGTCGCTTCGTCTTCTTCTTTGTGGCACTCGGCGGGCTGGCCACGCCCACGCCCAATCCCAAAGAGGCAACGCCCCCGGCGGCGGTTAGAGCAGCAGGCGTGGCACCAGCAGCCGTGGCACCCAGATTGCCAGAACCAGTTGATCCGCTGGGCGAGAGGGAAAGCCCCAAACCGGTGGGATCCGTGGCATGAACCGTCGTCTCCACACTGCTCTCCTCCGCCGAGGACGTGGACGAGGAGGTGGCCGCCTCGATGGCCGCTATCAGATTGATCTTGTGCTCCAGCTTCTTGGTCTTGAGCTTGTGCGGTGCGGCATTGGTTAGGCCGGAGGAGCCGTAGATCACATTGTCATCGGATGTGGTGGCCGGCACAGGTCCCTCGCTGTCCGTGTTGGTGGCATTGGTGGCCACGCCACTGCTGCCAAAGTGCAGCAGATCCTCGGGCAGTGATTGCTCTGGCTCAGGATCAGGCTGCGTCTGCGTCTGCTCAACTCCTCCCTCAATCTCCTCGGGAAGTGGTGCCTGTTCCTGTTCCTGCACTTCCAGCTGCGAGTCGCACATGCTGATGCTGATCAGAGGACGCAGCTCCTCATCGTCGGGCTCCCGTTCACGTTCCCTTTGCTGCTGCTGCAACTGGAGTTGCTTCAGTCGCTTGTGCTTCTTGCTCAGCTTCTTGACGGGCTCCTCCATGATGACAATCTCCTCGGAGCCCGAGGAGTTGTTCGATGTGGAGGTGGACTTCTGCAGCGACAGCGCATCCAGGGTAATGTATACCGGTTCTGGTGTGGCCACCACCTCCGGTTCGGCTTCCCTTACGCGGTCCTGTTCGTTTTCGTAGTGCAGGGAGCCGCACAGGGCCAGGATCAGGTTTTGTTCGGTGAAACCGCGGGGTGGTGGCGAAATATTGCGCGGTATCGCCGACTTCTCCTGCAGCGGACTCTCGAAATTGATCAGGCTGACGGTTTCCTTCTTGGCGTCGTCCTTCACCTCGAGGGGTTCGAGAGCTGGAAGCGGTGGCAAGGCCTCCAGTGGCTTCAGGCCGCTCAGGAAGTCCTCGAAGGTGTCCTTGACCTCCTTGGGGGGAGTAGTCAGACCCGGCAGCAGTTTCTCGTCCCGCTTCTTTTCCGGGCTCGCCTTAGCGGCGGGCTTCTTGCCCAGGCTGGGGTAATCCTGAACCGCAGGCAGCTTGGCTGGAGTCTCGTCGGTGACTCGTCGCCAGGGACTGGTCACCGCTGCCGGGATGGGGGATTCGAGAGACTTTTCCTTCTCCTTAACCCTCTCTTTCTCCGCCTTCTCCTTGAGTTTGGCCTCTCTTTCCTTCTCTTTAAGCTTGGCCTCTCTTTCGAGGTCCTTCAGCTTCTCAGCTTTCTCTTTTTCCTTAAGCTTTTCCTCTCTTTCTCTTTCCTTGAGCTTCTCCTCCATTTCCTTCTTCAGCTTCTCTTCACGTTCTTTCTCTCTAAGCTTCTCTTGCCTTTCTTTCTCCTTGAGTTTCTCTTCTCTCTCCTTTTCCTTCTGCCTTTCCTCCCTTTCTTTTTTCTTCAGCTGCTCCTCCTTCTCCTTGATCTTTTCTTCTCTTTCCCTCTCCTTGAGCTTTTCGTCCCGTTCCTTCTCCTTGATCTTTTCAGCTCTTTCCTTTTCCTTGAGTTTCTCTTCCCGTTCCTTTTCCTTGATTTTTTCTTCTCTTTCCTTCTCCTTGAGTTTCTCCTCCCGTTCCTTCTCCTTGATCTTTTCTTCCTTGAGCTTTTCTTCGCGTAGCTTCGCTTCACGCTCTTTTTCCTTGATCCTTTCTTCTCTTTCCTTCTCCTTGATCTTTTCTTCCCTTTCACGCTCTTTTTCTTTTTCTTTGATCTTTTCTTCCCTTTCCTTCTCCTTGAGCTTCTCCTCCTTCAGCTTTTCTTCCCTTTGTTTCTCCTTGATCTTTTCCTCCTTTAGCTTTTCTTCGCGTTCCTTCTCCTTAAGTCTTTCTTCTTTTTCCTTCTCCTTGAGCTTTGCTTCCCTTTCTTTCTCCTTCTCCTTGAGCTTTGCTTCCCTTTCTTTCTCCTTCTCCTTCTCCTTCAGCTTCAGCTCCTTCTCCTTTTCTTTTTCCTTGTCGATTGTCATGGTTGCTACTGCTCCCCCTGGTTGTTGCTTCTTTTTGGCCGTCTTAGGAGGCTCCTCCTCAGGATCCCGCTCCTCTTCCACCTCCTCCTCTTCCTCCTCATCCTGGGCATCCGGCGCACTCATCTCCACATGCAGACTCAATCCCTGGGCACTGGCACTGCTCACCATAACGGCTGCGATGCTGCTCTTGTTGGCCAACAAGCTGTCTGCATGATCCGATTCCGGTTCGGAGAGCTCCTCCTCCTTCTCTTGGGCTTTCTTCACCGAATCCCTTACCTCCTCCTCCTCCTCCTTCTCTGGCTTTCTTCCGCTGGTCTTTTGCTTGTTACTCTTGGCCTTCTTCGCTGATTTTGCGATCGTGACAGTGGTGGCCTCATCCTCGGAGGTCCCACTACCACTCTTCTGGCTGGCAGTTTTATTGTTGTTGTTGTTGTTGCCCTTGGGCTTGTTGAGATGCGAAAGCTCCGCGAACTTCTGCGCCTGCGCCGCATCCTCGGCAGCTGCCAAGGATCGCAGGTTCTTCTGTTGCTGCTGCTGTTGCTGCTGTTGCTGATGTGCCTTGTGCGATTGCTTCTGGGACTTTTGCTTCTCCTTCTGGACGAGCACCTCGTCCACCTCCTTGGCAATCACCGGTACAATGAGCTTATTAACCAGCACCACAGGCGGTTGGCAGCTGGCCTGCTGAAGCTCCAGTTCCGATGCCCTGGCTTCGTCCGTCTGCGGCTGCTTATTCTGGAGGAGCTTCTGCCGCTCGACGGGATCACTGCAAAAGATGGCCACCACCGGCCGGAACAGAGCCTCGTCGCAATTCTCATGGATCACCGTCTCCTCGGCAGCCAGTTGGCCCACCACCTCGTCCAGCATATCCGTCTGCAGTTCACCGGAGATGCCGGCATTCAGATCCGTTACGGTGCCCAACGGATTGACCATCTTCTCCACACGCGAATAGCTGCATATGTTGGGCAGAACAGAGGCCAGGGCGCTGATGGAATCCAGCGAGTGCAAATGCGTATCCGTATCCGAGTGCTGGTGATGATCCTCCGCCGCCTCGTCCAGTTCATTGAGACTCTCGTGCTCGGCGAGGGCATCGTAATAGCAGGCGTTATCACAATTCGAGGACGAATGAGGCTGATCCGATGAGGCTGGCGAGGAACCGGGGGCCAGGTGATCGCCACACGGAGGAGCTGCTTGATCGGCAGAGGCAGCTGCGGGCGGGGCAACAACGGTGGGGCACACAGGACACAGAATACAGAGCGGAGAAAAAGAGAAATAGAAGAGAAAACAAATTATGAGAAAAGCGCATTTTGGTTCGTACAGGAAACAAAAAACAAAAAGCCAAAGGCGAATTTTGATTTCGAAATTGATTCGAAGTTTTGAAAATGTTTAATTGGAAAATACATTTTGTTTTTTTTTTCTATTTATTGTATATTTTTCTTATTCTTTTTTTTTTTGTAATATTTTAGCTAAGCTTGGGTTTTATTTATTGGCAGTTTGCGCGTTTAAATCTTGTATTTTTTCGAGCAGTTGATCGATCGAAAAGGAAGCGGAAAACACTCAAAACAAAAAGGAAAATCGAACGTGGAACAGAAAAATTAACTTTGTAAATATATATATTTGTTTTCGGGCAAATTAAAAGAAATGAAAAACGAAAATATCTGTCTGGTTTTTTTTTAATTTGAATTTTTTGATTTTTGTTTTAGTGTGAAAACGAAAAGAATTAAAAATTAAAGTTAAGAAAATAGCGTGAAATTGAGTTTTTGGGAAATAATAAAGAAACTGGAATATTGTTTTATCGTGAATTTTGAATTGCGGTTTCGAAATTTTTATGGCTTTGGCTTTTTATTAAAAGATTCATGTAGATTAATGTGCTTTCTCCTCTCAACCGTTCTCTCTCTCTCTCTCTCTCCCTTGCCTTCTTCCTCTCTCTCCATCTCACTCGCCCCCAATCAGTCTATGGCTTTCTCACTCGCACGTGCAATGAAACTTTCGGTTCACAAATTTCCTTTTGTCATTTTTAGCAAACGAATATAAAAATCAAAAGTGTATTTAACGAATCACAAGAGACAAGGACGAAAAGGGGCATCCGTAAAAGGAGTGAAGCAGAAGAAGAAGAAGAGCAAGCGGCGAAGCACCGAGGTGAAAAGTGCAAAAAGGTGATTAAAATGTAACCATGTGGTGAAAAGTGCAAATTAAAGTGGTGAAGAGAACGCGCAATGGATGGTGAAAGTTTGAAAAGGATGTGTGGTGAAAAAAATGATGTCAATAAGTGTTGGGAATTGCAAAACAATGGTAGAAAATTTAAAAAAGAGCTTGAAATACTGAACTGAAAAATAATAATGATAAGGGTTAAATGTAATAAGAAATGTCCAAAAAGTATAAAAGATCAGAAATGTGGTGAAAAAAGAGCACAATGATTTGCTGTGCTGCTTCGTGGTGAGAAAAGCTGTAGAGTCAATTTTGGTTAATTTTTTTTTTCAGTGGTGAAATCAGACAGGATCAGGATTGAATATGTTTCCATACAATCCACCCGATCAGTCCGATCTCATACCAGGGGGTTAAGTGCACGACAGGATTGACAGCGACCAATGGAGCAAAGAAGTGTTAAAAGTAGAAGTGTAAATATAATGTTTTGCCGAAGAATTCTTTTTGGGGGAAGGTAGCATTGTGGGTTTTTCTTTTTGGATAGGGGACTCTGCTGTGACAAAAATGTTGTTAGCTTAAATTTAGTTGTCATTAAAATTGAAATAGATTTATTTTAGTTGTATCTCATTTTACGGCTAAACAAAAACACCAAAGAAAAGTTCATTGTTAATTAGCATAAGCGATTTTTGTGTTCCCGCTGGAAAAATAAAATTTCAACAACTAAAGGATATAAAAAAACACCAACACACTTACACCACAAAAATACTTCAATACACACGCTCACACATACCATACACACACACACATAGAGAAAGGGAGAAATGTAAATGGATGAGGAATGAGGAGAAAGCTTAGTGATATGAGAAAGTTGAGTTAGAGGATCATGCAGGGTGAGAGGTGGGAGGGGATGGCTATAACATCACCATCATCATCAGCATCATATCATCATCATAGTTCATCATCATTATCAACAACCAACAACCAATGCCAATTTCGTGGTGTTTTATAATCAATATTAAAATACAGTTTTTTTTCTTATTTTGTTTGACCACCAAAAATATTTTGAATTAAACATTTTCATTTTGAAAGCGTTCGAAATAAAAAACATAAGAATATAAATATATATATATAGATATAGGTAAATATATGTTTCAAAAACAAAAACATAAATACAAATAAAAATTCCAAAACAGTAAAAAAAACATAAAACGTTTGTATAGATCGTAGACAATTAATAAACAGATTTGTGAAGACATCGAGAATCGGCTAACGATCAAGGAGGATGCCTTTGATTCCGGGGATTCCCTCGCTTGCATGGTCAAAACGGACCGGAGATCCCGTCCAGAACACCACACGAGCAAGGCACTCGACCCGAGATCATCGGCTAGCATTCGAATAGTCTTGCACAACATGCGATATTTATGTGTACATCCATCCAGGACGATATGGGATAAGGATTGGCTTGCCCACTCACCCGTAGTCTCGCGTCGCGCCGCAGCCGTGGATGGGGACTCGCGCATGGCATCCGCCAGATCCTCCTTGAGACGCGTGTCGCCATGGCCGTAATCCGAATCCAAGTGGCCATGCCGGAAGCGATCCATCAACTTGGGACTCTGCTCAATGCTGCCTATTTAGGTGCATACCAAACACTAGTTAGATCAGGAAGCCAAAGCCTTGCATTCATCTGCTTACTGTATGATCCAGATTCGATGAGAACCGGTACTCCGGCACCGCTGCGTCCCGTCACCGCCGAGCTACCGATGCCAGTTCCTCCCACCGAAGTGCCGGCATTCAGTGGCATGTTCAGCGGACTGGAGCGATCCTTGCCTCCCGCCGCACCCACTCCCAGGGCCGACGAAGCTGCTGCCGTCGAGGGCAGCGTGGTGGTCGACGTCTTGGTCACGCCTATCTCCACCGCCTCTGCATCGACGTGGTTCAGATTTGAACTGGAATTCAAGAAATTGGTATCATTCTCGAATAAATATATAATATACATGACTATTAGATACCCGTTACTCAGCTAAAGGGAGTGGGAGAGAGATGAATATATGCACGCGTCAAAGCTACTAGCGCCATCTAGTGGCTGTTTTGATCTTTTTTGATCATAACTTTTTAATGGATTGTCCGATTTTAAAAATTTCTTCTACATTTCGATAGGTATTAATAAATACAACAAAGTGGCATTTACACTTGTAAAAAATCTGTAAAGATGTCGGCGCCAGGATTTTTTTAAAGTCTTTTGAGGCAATAATGGGCGTGGCACTTTTTTGAAACCAACTTGCGCTGTTTAGAAACTCCTAGAATCTGCATGCAAAATGCCAATCTTCTAGCTTTTATAGTTTCCGAGATCTCAGCGTTCATAATAGTGATCCTGATCAAGAGCATACATACTTTATAGGATCGGAAACGCTTCCTTCTCTCTGTTACATACTTTTTACTCTACGAGTAACGGGTATAACTACTACTAATCATTCCTCACCCGCTGGGCGTGTTGTAGTTCTTGAAGACAAACTGCGGTCCCATCCACAGCCGGCGGTGGGGCCCGGCGTGCGTGATGATCTCCACCTGCGCCAGCCAGCTTTCAGCCCGCTCGTCCGGCTCGTCGAAATGATGGCTGCTGTCCAGCAGCAGGCTGCCATGGCGATCCTTGATCAGCCAATTGTCCAGCGTTAGCGGTGGTGCGATTTCTTGAGATCCATCCTTGCGCCGTCCCAGATTCCACTGGGCGCGGGCCTCCACCTCCAGCTCGATGGGCGTGTCATCACAAATCTTCTCTTTGGCAACATCTAGACGAACATGAGTAGATGAAAGAGAAGCTCTAAAGCTACAAGGAGTTACTCACGTGAGGCTAGCTTAGTGTCCAGATCGTACTGGATGAGCGCCCCGTGTCCGGCCATCACGAAGAGCGAGTCCACCGCCTTGCGCTGGACGCGATGCGGCTGCTCTCGTGTCGCCATCGGTGGCTCCAGCAGCCAGGAGCGCGACTTGGCGAAGATGGAGCAGACACTCAGTGGTTTTCCACTGTCATCCGACAGCGAGGAGAGTCGCTGTCGCTGCCGTTGGCTGCTGCTGCCCACACCAACGCCTCCGTGGCCAACGGAACTCGCTCCGGTGCTCATGCCCACACCGCCGCCCCCACCAACGCCCAGGCCCGCCGATCCTGGCGGCGATCCCAGAGTGAAGGGCTGGCGCAGCTGGGCCAGTGGCTGCACCACCGATGGCCGCGGATACGGCGGCAGCGTGGGATTGTGATACGGCTGCAGCGACTGCACGAAGGTCGTGCTCTCCGAGTGCGAGATCGGCGAACTGGAGCGCCCGTCGGCTCCCAGGCCGGCACTGCGGTGGAAGCGGGACAGCTTGTTGACCACGTGCAGCGAGGTGTGCGTGCGAACGCCCATGGCGCCGCCGTAGGGCGTGATGGGGAAGACGTGGGTGGTGCCGCGAAGCGTGGACACGGCCGCCCAGCGCGAGTCCAGCGAGAAGGCGATGTGCTGCACCTTGGCGCTGGTATCCCCGCGATGCAGCACGTACAGGTGGTGCACGGCGGCCAGGCTGGGGCCAACGGGATGCGGCTGAACGCGGAACACGTGGAAATCATGGCCACGCCGATCGGCGGTCAAGAGCAGCATGCCGGAGCTGTCAAACTCCATGGCCACCAGAGCCTCGCTGTGGGCCACAAAGTGAGCCACGATGGGATCGCCACCGCCCTGCGAGCCGCCCGTGGAGCTCAGCGGAGTGCCCGACGTGGGACTGTAGTCCTTCACCGGATGCTGCAAAGGATTAGTGGTGAATCATAGCTCCATAGGGGAATTCCAGCACTGGCACTCACCTTCACATCGATAATGGTGACCACACCCGATTGCTTGGCATCCGGACCGCCGCTGGCCGAGTCGAAGCTGCTGCTCTTGGAGCTGGCGCCGCTGCCGGCGGTGGTGCCCGTCAGTCCGGCGGCCACCTGCTCGCCCAGCTCTCGCAGTCCCTTGCCCAAGGATTTGGCCGCATTCAGAACGGTGGCCGTGTAGCTGGGAACGCCCTCGCCATCGCATCCGCCGCCGCTGCGCTTGGAGTGCAGCAACTTGTGCTCCGCATACGCCAGCCAGCGCGGCCCCAGCGCAATGGGATTGGGATTGATCCTGCCCAGAAAGAGAGAGTTTTATAAGATTGCCCTTTTGGGATTAACTAGGTTCACTCACCCCGGACTGGGATAGCAGGTGGTGATGGTGAGGCGGTCCTCCAGCGTCCGCGCATCGAAGACGGCGATCCGTTCGTGGAACGTGATGACCACCGCCGATCGATTGGCCTGGATGTCCAGCACGGCGTTCTTGAACTTGATCGTCTTCACCTGGACGCCCGTTTTGAGGGACATGAAGTTCACGGCACTGAATTGGGCAGCCGCCGAAACGCCAAGGCCGCCAACTCCTCCGCCGGATCCGCCAACTGTTGTGACTCCTCCACCGCCGCCGCCGCCGCCCAAACCCAATCCCGGGTTGCCGGCCAGTAGACCACTGGCCGCGGCACTGCCTCCATCGACGAACGCCACCAGGGGACGCTTCTCGGCAAAGGCATCCACCGGCTCGTCCGCCCGGCCATTCTCGTCCAGAGCGGCGGCCGTGGCCGGCGTGGGCAGCACCCGGAGGGCAGTGACGACGCCGTGACGCCAGGATAGCACCTCAACCGCCTCGCCATTGGCCGGAATGGCCCACACCTGGACGCCCAGACCGTAGCCGAGTATCAGGAGCAGTGGCGGCGCCGCATTCCCCTCCAGCTCCCAGTCGTCGCCGAAGCGCGGATCGCTGACATCCGCACACGTTTCGAAGCGGGCCCAGGTGATGGTGTCCTTGGGATCCTGCACCGGCTGATTGGCCAGGGTCACATCGTTGATGAAACCAATGGCCGAGTCGAGGATCGAGCGATCCGAAACTGTTTGCGGTGGCACAATGGCTGGTACGGCAGTGCCCGATTTGCTGCCGCCGGCCGAAGCGGAGCCCAAACCGGAACCCAAACCGGAACCGGATCCGGATCCGGAGCCCGATCCAAGGCCGGAACCGACCACGCCTGAGGGATGGCGGCGTGGCGAGTCCGCGGACATGATGCGACGACGGCTGATGGGGGGGATGGCCGGTGGTGGCTGCTGGCCGCCGGAATCGCTCCTCTGCTAGCTGCTACCACAGCTGCTGCCAATGATGCAGTGCCTCCACACTGGAGGTCAGTGGACAGCGGGCGGTTTGCGGCCGGGAGCCGGGGGGGTGGGGCTGGCAGTGGGCAGTGGGTGGCTCTCGTTGCTCTCGCCTCTCCTGGAGACACTGCGTCTGATCGGTTCTTGCTTTCCCCTGCTCGTTCGCTCCCTCTCTCTCTCTCGCTCGCTCTCTGTCTCTCGTTGGCTCTCTCTTGTTGTCAACTGCAAATAGAAAGCAAAAACAATAAATAAACAAATTGAACACTCTCTCAGCCATGCAACTCCCCCGCTTTCCCCGCTCTTATCACGCTCTCTTTAGGGTGAACCTTGGGTTCGGCGGACAAGGGACCCTTGCCCGAATATGTGGAATATGAACTTATGTATACATAGTTTAAAGATCTCATGATGATAGTCGCTCAAGCCTTTTGTTGTCTTTTCTGCATGTCATTATTATTTATTATGTGCGTTGACTCATTGCACAACACAGCTAAAGTAAAACAACTTGAAATTCGCTTTAAAACTGGTTGGAAAGGCAATAATAAGTTAAAAGCTTGATTTAACATTTTAAAAATAAAATCATCATACGACATGTATTTCAGATTAATTTTATAAAATTATTTACATTAATAAACATTAACTTTTTGGCTAGCATTTGAAATGGCAACATCTCGTATGCGTGATAAATTGATAGATTGAACATTAAACTAAAGTCCACCCTAATTTCATAGTTTCTTTCGGTCATTCCATTTCGTTCCGTTTTCCCTTTGTCTCAATCAAAATGCTTTAATCTTTGGACAGAGCCACCTCCCACCACCCACTGCCACCTTCTACACCACCCCCTTCACCATTTCGCTCTCTTGTTACCAATTTATTAGCGCATTACGTGTATTTCTCGCTCTACGATTTGCCTTTATTTTAATTTTACTTTTTCGGTTACTTTTTGTCCCCCCTTTGCTTTTGTCAATTTCAGTTCCGTGGGGCGCAAATTAAGTGCAATAAAACAAAAACAAATACGCTTACAAATGGAACGTATCATGAAAAAAAATAAAACAATATTTGTTGTTTTTTTCACACTGCAAACACGAAACCAAAACAAGCTCCACAAACCCCAACAACAAACCTCAAAGTCACGCAGAAATCATCAGGCCATTTGTTTTAGCTTCTAGTTTTAGTTTTCTGTTCCGTTTCGCCTCCGATTCGCCAGCAAAACGCAATATGCAAACACAAAGAAGCTGTTCTTCTCTCTGTCTCCCCTATTTATTGGAAATAACCGTTTAAGCCAAGCCAAAGATCTTTGGAGAAACGAAAAAGGAATTGAGCGAGAAGAGGAAACGACGATATTGCAACAAATGTCCAGAAAAGGAAAACTTATTAACCCACATGACCCCGAAAAAAGAATTAGAATTGAGTATAATTTTTTTAAACATTTGTTTTTCCTTTAATATTACAGACTATATTGTTTTTTTAGTGATAAACAATGTTTTTATCAATATTTTTATCAGAGCTACATATTTGTATGTTTTTAACTGATTGATGACCCAAAACTTTAACAGTAGTTTATCATTATTTATTTTTTTATAGAACAAAATGAATACATTTGAATTTTCGACTTTCTCCACTACAGCCATTCATTAATTATTCAACCCGTTCGAAGGACAGCGGGGGTGAACGATCCCTATCGAGAGGTGATTACTCAAATAACGATTTGCTGAGTATATGCAGTTTGCAAAACTTTTCCACGTGTGGTGGCAATTGATTAAACGAGTATTTCGCCACATATAGATAGAAATGAGGTAATTACATTCACTACATTATATATACATACGTATGCACATGGAATATAGTATTCCGTATTGGAATTGGCAAATGATAAGGCACGAAGTCGTGTTGTAAAGGCGTAATGATTCAATTAAACGCTTGTAAAAATTGCGAAATACCAGAGAGGAATTTCGAAAGGGGGCAAAATTACTTTGAAGCACTCAAAATTCCCAAACGCAATAACATTCTTATATGTACGATGGGTGGGGGGGTCGGGTCGTCTTGGGGGATCTTAAGGGTTAAGCCCTAAAAAACGGTATCACAAAGCGGGGAGTGGAGGTGCGAAGAGAGCAGCTGCATTGCTGCATTCCTCAATTGGCTTGGCACACGCGCAACAAAAACAAAAACAAAAACAATAACTGTAATAGCAACAAGCAATGTCACACACACACACACAAAGGCTACTTGGGAGAGAAAGAGATGGTCTCCCGCCCCCTCACTGTTCCTCTCTCCCTCTTACCCACGGCGACCATAAGTAACGCATTTGTCTTTGTTCAGCAATAGGCATCCCAACGGCATTAATTTCGTGAGGGAGAAAGAGAAAGACCCCTCAATGTTAATACAGTCAAACTTCCAAAGCACAATTTGGTTTACCAAAATGCCTTTGAAATAAATAATATTCGAAAACTTAATCATTTTATTTTAAGATACGCAAAGGTTATGTTCAATGGTGCTAAAGATTCCAAAAATATTACTCATACGACACGTATGACAGTTGGAATTTATAAAAGAGAAATATTAACAACTTATTCATTTTGTTGGAATAGTTGTTAAAAAAGAGGAGCAAAATAAAAAATGATTAAAATAAGATCAAGATTAAAATAAATTTTTGATCAAAGTCAACAGTACGTATGAGTGATAAAATATAAAGTCAATGCTAAATTCTCAAAAAAAAAATATTAGGATTGTTTTGAGGCATTGGAATTTTCAATTACCTAAACATATAAAACCTTCTATAAAAAAGTTTTCCATATGTTCGATTTGCAAATGTTCATTTCTCAAGATTACTGTTATTGAAGTCAAACTGTACCTGCCCTCGCATTCGTTTACACATATCCTTGACACCCGATCAATTCCAGAGCAAGTTCAAGCGGGAACTCGGCCACCGCATAAACGAATCTCAGGCTCAATGCAATTTCTACGGGCTAAAGAATGCAGAAAGAGAATGCAAAGAGGAAAAGAGAAACCCCAAACGAGGGAGCATGTTTTTTTTTTTAGGTGGGGGCCCCATTGTTTATGCTGCCCATTGCCAAAAGCCACTTGACAAAATCTCAGCCAGTCTTTTTTTCCTTTTTCTTTTGTTTCCTTTTACGATACCCAAAGATAGCCAACAATAGCTCACTCGCACACGATTGCAGTTTGCGAACAGGTGTTACTATAAATACCAACACACACCGTTTAGATATTAGACATGCAATTTCATCAGTTCTAGTAATAAAAACGTGTTTTTTTAGGCTGTGAGTAACAGCAACTTAAACGCAACAAAAAGATTAAATTCAAACACTATAGTATAGGATATACCTACATATGGTAGATTTGGGAAGTGCACTTTACAAAAAAATATGTGCATTTTACGTGTCAATTTGAAGAAATATTTTTCAAAGGTGGTAATTTTAGCATTTTTATTTCCCCAAGTTGCACGTACATAGCTATGTACATTATAAGGTATCTGTGAAACAGATGCTATATAGCACAAGTTCATCAACCCACACACAGCTGATTATTTTCACTAGATTACGGGCGAAATATTTTCTATTGAAGCAGATTAAAGAGGAATACGAATATCAGTCACACACGCCCCCGTACACCTCATCAGATGATAAGGCTTCTGGGTCCCCGTCCACGTCCCTCAACCTTTGGCAGTCCTTGGATGCGAACAAAGGAACCCCTTGGCCTAGAGTAGTTAAAACTAACCAATAGGCCATGTACGCACAGTAGAACACTTTCTTAGGATATCTCATCATTAAAAAAAAACAATAGCCAAATAAAACTAACCTTAAATAAACATTTTAAATGGTTAAAAATTGTGGATGTATCATATTATTTTAAATTGGTATTTAGCAGTATTTCAATATTTTTTTTGGGATCATAATGGAACCCTATATCGAGATTACGATTTTAAAAATCCAATTCATTTGTGGTTCTGAATAAAGACCCCACTGTAGTGCTGACAGGCGGAATGCAATTTTCGCTTTTTTTTATATTTTGTTTCTCTGCTTTTGTGTTTCTGCTCATTTTCAATGACACCCACCCACGTCGGCCAAACATTGGCAGATTTTTTGGCAAACATTTCTATTAGGTAAAATCATAGAATGGCCAGGGGGTGGGGGAGGTGGGTGGCGGGTCGCTAAAGAAGAAGAAGAGCAGCCAGATACTGGGGGTGGCAATTGAAAAATGTCACTTTTAATGTGCGTTTTAAATTTGTAAATGAAGCGAAAACAATTTGTGCCATTCAAATATTTTTGTTATTTTTTTGATTACACGACCAGTGGTGTTGTATTTGTTTTTGTCGTTGTCTTTGTTGTTGTAGTTGTTGTTGCCTTTAAATACAGTTGGAAAACAAAGAGCCAAAAGCAGAGCAATTATCAAAATATATACAGAAGGCGAAAAGCACAAGTGAGAGAGAGAGAGAGATAGAGAAGAGAGCCGAAAACGAAAACAAAACTCAAACACACATCCAGATGCACTTGAATGCACACACAAACGCATTTGCAGCAACTCAGCTGCAACGAAATTTTGTTGTTGCTCTCTCTCTGCAGCGTCGCACAGTGGAAAAGACATATTACAGAACAGATGATATGGTTTTTAAAATTAGTAAAAATAATAAAGATTTAAAGAAAAAAAATAAAAGCAGGGGTTTAAAGGTTTTTAAAAAGCAAAATCGTATAAAATTAGAAATCTCGAAAAATTACGAATATTTTAGCTTTGAACCACTGTGCCCAAATGTGTTCCACTATCAGTTCGTTTCGTTTCCACTGCTTTGTTGTTGCCCGTCTAATGCGCACATACACACACATGTATACATATATAGGCGAGTGTATCTGTGTGTTTTTTTCCTTCATTGTTTGTGTTTTGAAATATTGTTTTTTTCGCGTCACAGCCAAAACAAAATTTCCACTACTTTTGACATTTAAATAACAGCAAATACTTGGTGGTACAAATACAAATTTTCTGCTCTCTCTCCTTCCACTGCTCCCCTTGCCCCCTTTCATTTCTCGCTCTATTCTTGGCCTTTGTTTGCACAATTTACACGTCTGTGATTTCGACAGAGCAACAATAAACAAATAGTTGCATAAATACAGGTTGATTTTTCATATATGTATATACACGATTTTCTTTGGTTTTCGTTTGTTCGTTTTCTTGTTTTTTTTTTTGCGCGTCAAACAAAAACAACAACTAGGAGAAGAGGAAGAACTTACCACTTGCGTTGTTGTTGCTGTTCGTTGGTTGAATCTGAATCAGCAGCAGCTGAAACACATTCGCTCGTTCCACTTTTCTCACACGTTCCGCAGAGCGCGCGCAAAAACAACAACACAAACAAAAATCATATGTTTTCAGCTGCTCGCTCTCTCCTGCTCTCTATGTCTCTCTCTCTCTCGCGCTCAAGCTTTTGTTGTTGATTTCCTTTTTGGTGTGTTCTTGTTGTTGTTGTTTTCGAGCTCCTCTTTTTTATTATCTTCGTTTGTTGCAGGCGGCAGCAGCAGCAACAAAAAAGTCTCCAACTCCAAACTGCGTCTTGCTTTTCCCCTCTCCTTCTATCCGCCCCCTTTTATTTACTTGTTTTTGTTGTCTTGCCACGCCCTCCAAATGCAGATGCCTAATTTTTGGGCTTCTGCTAATTAATTAATAGCTCTCTTCGAAACGCGCAGCAAGTTCTCAACTGCGGAGCTCGGGTTTTGTTTGAAAAAAACTGAACTTTTTGCTTCTTCTTCTTCTGCCGCTGCCGCCGTCGACGCAGAGCCCTATTGCTGGCTCCCTCGCACTCTCACACACACACACGCACCCGCACCAATACAGACACAACGACTGCGCTGCGTCGTACGTTTTATTTTTTTCGACTTCTTTTTCGTCGTTTTTCGTTTATGATTTTGTTATTGTTGGTCTCGCTGCTGCTGTTGTTGTTGTTGTGCTGCCTACTGCCACTGTGTTTGTTGTTGCTGCACAAAAAGTAACTGCGACATTAAATCTGCAATCGTTGGCCTTGTTGTTGTACTCTCCCGTTAACTTATATATATATATATATGTGTATCGATTAAAGACGATTTATGCGTCGCAACAGAAAAAAAAACAGAAAATAACCAGCTGACTGCCAGAACGAAAAGGAAAAAAACTAGTGCTAGCTGGTCAAAAACTGCTAGCGAGCGTTTGCCTTTATTCGGTTAATATCTTTAGCGGACACTTAGTATTATTAATTGTTATTATTTTGGTTGCTGCGCTGTTTCTGTCTCTGTTTTCTGTCTCTCTTCTGGCTAGAGGTGGTGGGACGTCGATGGGCCCGTCGATGCTTGGGACTTTGGGAAATATCGATGTTTGCACATCACTAATGTGCTTAGCCACGTCACACTCCTTAGTAAGACCGTTCATCCTAGCGAGGACACCCCCGCGGCCTTTAGTAGGACCACTCGTGCTGGTGTTTTCCGACCAACGCCATCTGGCAACTCTGGGGCCAAAAAGCATTAGCGGCAAAAAAAATAAATTTTTTGCCTTTTACGTTGGCGTAAAGTTCTGTCGCACAACAATTACAAAGCTCGGCCAGCTTGGTTGGTAAGCGTTCCGTTCGAGATCGGCTAATAGTTCCAGGAACACTCCAATCCTGTCCTGCTGTCCTGCGATATTTTTGCACAACGGCCACAACGGCACATTGTGTTTGTTGTTTTTCGAAATTCGCAAAGTGTGTGTTTATTTGCGGTTGCGCCTGTGTGTGTGTGTGTGCGCTAGGTTGTGTTTTGGTATCCAGAGTGAGTTCATCCAAAAAAAAAAAAAAATCGGGAAAAAGGAATGGAAAATGTTATATGTTGAAAATATTATATTTGGGTCAACTCAAATCTGTGTGTGCGTGTGTGAGTGTATTTAACACACTCTTTCTTTTCCTCCTTAATTTCCTTTCGCCTTACTTTCGTTTTCGGTGCGCTTTGTTGTTTTTCTTTTTCTGCTCCCCCCGCATGTTTGTTGTTTTTGTTGCACGCGCTTCTTCTGCCGGCGCAACTAATTCGATTTATTTATAAAACGTAGATTTATACACGTTGAGATATATTTCGCTCTAAACAAATGCAAGCAAAATAAAAGGCTGTCTGTACGTGTGTGTGTGTGTGTGTGGTTTGACCTTCGTGCAATTTTCCAATTAATTAGAAAGCGGGAAGAGGGGGGGAGGAGAAGGAGATGGAGGAGAGGACTTGGTCCTGTGATAATCCAATTGGTATTGGTATTTTCCCCAGCCTTAACTCGATTTGCCGAGCAACAAGCACTTACGGTTTTAAAACAATTACACGCGGACTCTTACAGTTTGAAAGCTTTCCAATCAGGCAATTTACCTTACCTTCTCCTTTTCATTTGTTATTTTCAACAACATTTCTTTGGGCCTCTCACCTTTTTTTTGCAGCACAGGAGCGGAGGCGGCGGAAAGCGAGAGGAAAACAAACCAAAAGACACGGCAAATCAGTCTAGTCAACAAAAGCAGACCAAATGAGCACGCACTTCGGGACTAACGAGCAGCACAAACTAAGCCAAAAATAAAGCTAAAGATAAAAGAGAGGCAGCAAGCATCACACGCACACTAGCGCAACCCCCCTACACTGAGCGAAATCGAGTCGAAAATCGGCGCCAAGATGCGGGTGGTGGCCATGGTCAGTGGCGGCAAGGACAGCTGCTACAACATGATGCAGTGCGTCGCCGAGGGCCACGAGATCGTCGCCCTGGCCAATCTGCATCCCAAGGACAGAGGTGAGTTTTTGAAATCGAGAAAAAATCATAACTAGCCAAAGGAACTAGGTCAATACTTCAATTTTTCAAGCTTTATCATTATCATATCATTGAAAAATCAAAGAGTAGAAAAAAAAACCGTTAGGAATTCTGAAAATTCATAATTAATTAATGAGGATCATACGCAATCCATTTCGTATGTTAGTTAATATCTATTTAAAAAACTCTGATAATATTCCTATAATATCTTTAGGAAACAGTGTTTCAAGCTTTATCATTATCATATCATTAAAAAATCAAAAAGAGTAGAGAGTAGAAATAAAACAGTTCGGAATTCTGAAACAATCCATTTCGTAGGGATATGTTGGTTAGGATCTATTAAAAAATATTAACATATCTTTAAAAACTGCGATAATGATAATATTCCTTTAATACCTTAAGAAAACAGTTTTTTAAGCTTTATCATTTTCATATCATTAAAAAATCAAGGAGTAGAAAAAAAACCTCTCGGAACTCTGAAAATTCATAATTAATTAATTATCCTCATAAACAATCCATTTCGTAGAGATGTGTTAGTTAAGATCTATTAAAAAATATTAACATATCCTTAAAAACTGCGATAATATTCCTTTAATACCTTAAGGAGACAGTTTTTTAAGCTTTATCATTTTCATATCATTAAAAAATCAAGGAGTAGAAAAAAAAAACCTCTCGGAATTCTGAAAATTCATAATTAACTAATTATCCTCATAAACAATTCATTTCGTAGGGAAATGTTGGTTAAGATCTATTAAAAAATATTAACACATCTTTAAAAACTGCAATAATATTGCTATAATACCTTTGAAAACAGTTTTTAATAGAAAAATTCTTAAAAATGATATCAAAATCATACATTTACCTTTTACCGCTCTTAGAAGATTATTAAATATAAAAACTTATTCAAAATCAAAAGAAATCCCGTTGACACTTTTAGATAGCCAGATTCTATGGTCTTGTATCAGTGCCATACTTTGTTAGTATTATTATTTGCACAATCATTTACCAACCGATTGATCTCTTGCCGCTGTCTCTAGTTTCTAGTCTCTAGTCTCTAAATTGTTACTTTCCAGACGAACTGGACAGCTTTATGTACCAGACGGTCGGCCACATGGGCATCGAGATTCTGGCCAGCGCCATGGGATTGCCGCTCTACCGGCGCGAAACCAAGGGCAAGAGCACCCAGACCGGCAAGCAGTACGTGCCCACCGATGACGACGAGGTCGAGGATCTATATAGTCTGCTGGAGACATGCAAGGTGATTGATTGCTTAACGTGCCCCCTTCCATCTTAGATTAAAGTTGGTGATAAGAAGCTAAGAAATGCAATTGCTATTAATTCCCTATTATTTCGGAGCCCCTGGAATTCCGAGTAGCAAGTCATCCAATACCCTTTGGAAATCTTATGTTTATTCAAATGGCGCCTTCTGTTCAGTTGGGATTGAAATTCAAGCGTAAAACTGGCGATTTGTTTAGCTCACTAACTCAATTACTCTTGAAATCGATTCGAATTACTTGTTTATGTCTGCCCGCAAACCTGTTTATTTTCCTAAAATCGCACATGTGCGTTATCAGATATAGTTATATCATATAGCTTTCGATTGAAAAAGTACTTTACCGCTGGTATAGGTTTACGTACACAGGAAAATAAGGTTTTCTGCTAAGCAAAAGTGAAAAAAACTCAAATAGTTAGAGCTTCAAGATAATTATAAACTAGAGTACATTTATTCGGGATCTTAGATCCTGAAAAGATATCAGAGAAATTTGTGAATAATTTTATTCATTATTTTGCACTGTGTGAAGTGTTTGTGAGGCTATCAGATCGGGAATTTCGGTTCGTGTATCCGCGCTTGTTGTGCCGTGTCCTTGGGTCCTCGTTACTCATCAATCGACTGCAGCTCGGATTGCAACTGCAACCACAAAACGCTCCGTAATTGGGTGGCACATCCACATCCACATCCATTTGCGATGGCAAGTCGCCGGGCGGTAATCTTATCGCGATGCCCGGCCAATCGAGACGGGACGAACTGTTGCCGTGCACGTGAACCGTCCGACCCACCGACCGGGTTAAATAAAAAACACAACAAAATATCATTAAAAACGAAATTATAATAAAAAAAACGGCAGAGAAAAACCAAAACAATAACAAAACGAGTAAGAGTACCTATGGGTAATCGCAAAAATTGTTTATTTACCCCTTGAAACTGGAAAAAGAAATTGAACCGGCCTTATGATGATGATTACAGTTTGGCGGGCACTGGGCTTTGATAGCCGCCGGCTATCAGTATCACAGCTGCTCTCAAACTGTAATTACATTTTTGCATTCGCCCAGCTGATATCGCAAATCGACTGGCTTTATTATAGATTCGCTTTATTCTCACTCGTCGCTTACATTACAATTTGATCTGCCTTGAGCTGATGGGAAATTAATTACATTCGGAAAATCCCATCTATAAGAACTCAAGTCGTTATTAGTTAAAAATGAAAGATATTAAGGTTTTAAATGTGATAAAAGAGGTACTTAACTTTTCTTTTTGATTATAAAAAGTCCTATACTTTTCTCAAACTATTATTATATCTTATATCATATATGTTCGTTCATATATCTTCTATCATAGCTTATGGGGAAATTGATTTTATTAGTTAAAAATAAAATGTATTAAGGTTTTAAATGTGATAAAAGGAGGTCCCTAACTTTTCTTTGTGATTATGAAAAGGTCCTATACGTTTCTCAAACTATTATTATATCTTATATCATATATCTTCTATCATAGCTTTAGGGGAAATTGATTTTATGAGTTAAAAATAAAATGTATTAAGGTTTTTAATGTGATTAGAGGAGGTATCTAACTTTTCTTTGTGACTATGAAAAGGTCCTATACTTTTCTCACATTATTATCATATCCTATACCATAAATCTTTTATCATAGCTTTAGGGGAAATTGATTTTATTAGTTAGAAATAATATGTTTTAATGTTTTAAATGTGATAAAAGAGGTACTTAACTTTTCTTTGTGATTATGAAAAGGTCCTATACGTTTATCAAACTATTATTATATCTTATATCATATATCTTCTATCATAGCTTATGGGGAAATTGATTTTATTAGTTAAAAATAAAATGTATTAAGGTTTTTAATGTGATAGGTACTTAACTTTTCTTTGTGACTATGAAAAGGTCCTATACCATATACTAAACTATTGTCATATCTTATATCATATATGTTCTTATAAAAAATACTAACTTGTGCATTTAATTCCTCTCCATTGACAGCACGAACTTCAGGTGGATGCGGTGGCCGTGGGCGCCATCCTGTCGGACTATCAGCGCGTGCGTGTGGAGAACGTGTGCAGCCGCCTGAACCTGATATCCCTGGCCTACCTGTGGAGGAGAGATCAGACTGAATTGCTGCAGGAGATGATCGACTGCCAGGTGCACGCCATCATCATCAAGGTATTGAATGAGTCCAACCATCACACACAGATTCCCAAAAGAGAAAACAGAAAAAACACCTTCGATGGCTGGCAGTCTATTTGGAGGGAACTGTAGGATCTTTGTAGTTATAGATTGAAAAGGTTTCATAATCGTATCGAATTACATTTTTACGACCTGCTGGCTTCCTCAGCTGAGTTGAGTTGTCGTTTGTGCTAAATTTAGCCCATGTAAACAAACAAACGCTCGAGTTGCTCAGCTGAAAATGATCTATTTCACCTGAATTCCACTTCACTGGCCCATATGCAAAGTTTGTAAAGTAAAATACACAGCTGTTTGCCCATCAATTTGAATCTTCAGCCTGTATTGTACTTAAATTAACAGTATACTACTATTCTTTTGGGAATAAAGCAGAGTGATTTGTCAGTTTCCTTTTTTTTTAGCTTGGCTAAATAAAGAAATCATTTTACAATGCAGTTTAGAATGAGGAATACTAGAATACTAAAATTCTATTTAAAATAAAAAGAGAAAAGAATTAAATTTTAAAAGAATCCTACAAAATAGAACTTGAAAATATTGCCAGTTTGCTATTTCTCGATATTTAATATGTTTTCACTTCAAAACATCGATATTATCGAATCGATATGGTGAAAATATCGATTATTTTTGTACTTAAATTAACAGTATAGTAAAGTTACTACTACTATTACTTTTGAAATGATAATGATTTGTCGGATTTTTTTATTTTAGCTTGGCTAAATGAAGAAATCATTTTACAATGTAGTTTAGAAAGAGGAATACTAGAATACTAAAAAAAAAAGAAAAGAAATTGAAAAATATCGACAGTTTGCTATTTATCGATATTTAACATGTTTTCACTTCAAAAATCGATATTATCGAATCAAAACGGTAAAATATCGAAAATATCGATAATTTCCCAACTCTACCACAAAACCCCGAAAATCTGCCCTCCATCAAAGGTGTTTTCTGTGCCGCAATTTCGCCCCCGCTTAACCAACCATCCTTGGCGCCGCCATCTCCCCCGATATCCCGGACACAGGTGGCTGCCCTGGGCCTCGTGCCGGATCGCCACCTGGGCAAGTCGCTGCGCGAGATGCAGCCGCACCTGCTGAAGATGCGCGACAAGTACGGACTGAATGTGTGCGGCGAGGGCGGCGAGTACGAGACCTTCACCCTGGACTGCCCGCTCTTCCGGCAGCGCATCGTGGTCGAGGACATCCAGACGATCATCAGCAGTGCCGACCCCATCTGCCCGGTGGGCTACATCAACTTCACCAAACTGACGCTGCAGCCAAAGGAGGCGGCGGGCGCGGCCAGCAGCGGCGGCGGCGAGGTGGTGTTCGTTAAGCGTTCACTCGACTACATTAGCGATCTGAACGAGTCGACGTACAGCGACCTCAGCGATCCGGACTTCAGCGAAACGGAGCTGGAGCTGATCGAGAAGGAGACCCGGCTGCGCGAATCGCTCAGCCAAAGCGAGCTGATATCGCGCAGCAACTCCTTTGGCCGCCATCTGGCCGCCACCGCCTCCTCGCCGATACCCATTGTCACGAAGAGCGCCAGCGTCGACGAGCCCACAGCGGCGGCGGCGGCCGCGGCGCACATCCTGGGCGGAGGAGGAGGAGGACCGCCAATCTGTTCCACCTCAGCCTGTGCCTCCATGCTGCTGACCACCACCGCCGACGGCCTGAGCAGCCTGGCCAGCTCCCAGAGCCACGGCGGTGGCCATGGGCTCGGCAGCAGCACGGCCGCCGTGTGCGGCTCGCTGTCGCTGGCCATCTCCTCGCTTGGGCTCAGCGCCAATACCTGCTGTCATCCGGGAGGAATCGGAGTTGGAGTAGGAGTGGGAGCTCCTTCGGCCACCACACAGCCGCCCAGTCCGCTGAAGTACGAGCGGGAATTCCGTCCACTGGCCAACGAGGCCAGAGCGGCCATCAATGCCAAGGGCTGGATGTGGCTGGCGGGCATACAGGGTATCCAAAAAGAGTCTCTATTGCATCTCTAAGCTAACTCTTTCGAAGAGCACGGTGGTCATTTGATTTTTGTTTGTTTTTAGTTTCCTCATGTTTTGGTCTTAAGGTGCAATTTAAATCGATTTTTGTAACTAATTTATTTTTGGATATCTTTAATAACTTGTAATAACTAAGATTTCACTTGTTAAATTTGCACCCATGCTAACCCGTTACTCGTAGAGTTAAAGGGTATATTGTATTCGTGCAAAAGTCCGTCTGTCTGTCCGTATGAACGCTGAGATCTCGGAAACCACAAAAGCTAGAAAGTTGGGATTAAACACACATATTCTTGGGCTTCCTACGCAGCGCAAGTTTGTTTCAGCCGAGAGCCACGCCCACTCTAACGCCCACAATCGCCTTAAAGGCCTGGCGGCCACAACTTGACAAATCTTATATAAGTAAAAATGCCATTTTGTTGTGTTTATTAATACCTATCGAAATGTAGAAGAAAATTTTAAAATCGGACAATCCATTAAGAAGTTATGAGCAAAAAATGAAACAGCCACTAGATGGCGCTTCCCTTTAGCTGAGTAAAAGGTATCTAATAGTCGAAATACTCGACTATAGCGTTCCATCTTGTTTAGGCTAGCTGTTTTCAATTGGCCACCGTGTTTTTTAAGCTCTTTGCTGCAACTACAACATAATTGCTAAAACTCCGCTTAATCCTTTCGCAGGCTCCGGTTCGGAGGGCATTGAGCAGGGCATGCAGCAGGCCCTGGACACGCTGAGCGAGATGTGCCAGGCCAAGGGCTACGACCTGCAGGACCTGTGCTATGTCACGCTCTACGTGCGCTCCATTGGCGAGTATCCGGCGCTGAATCGCGTCTACCATCGCGCCTTCGACTTCCACAATCCGCCGACGCGCGTCTGCGTCGAGTGTCCGCTGCCCGACGGCTGTCATGTGGTGATGGAGGCCATTGCCTACCGCCAGCCGGTGGCCGGGGCCATTTCGAGTGCCGAGGAGCGGGATCGCGAGGGCGAGGAGACAGCGGCGGCGCTGCTCAACGGGCGTCGCAATACGATGCATGTGCAGGGCATCTCGCACTGGGCGCCGGCCAACATTGGTCCCTACAGCCAGTCGACCAGGGTGAGAAGAAGGGTTACAGTCCTAGCAACTAGTAGAGAAAGATCCATTGCTCTGTGGCCTTGAGAAAATAGAGAGAGACTAATCGATTATCCCTTGCAGATTGGCGACATTACGTACATCTCCGGCCAGATCGCCCTGGTGCCCGGCAGCATGACAATCATCGAGGGCGGCATCCGTCCGCAGTGCAAGCTCACGCTGCGCCACATCAGTCGCATTGCCAAGGCGATGAATGCCCACGGCCAGCTGCGCGATGTGGTGCACGGCATCTGCTTTGTGACCCATCCGGCCTTCATTGGCGAGGCGCGTCGCCAGTGGGAGCGTCGCACCACCAATGCCATCATGGACTACATTGTGCTGCCGGCGCTGCCGCGCGAGGCGCTCGTCGAATGGCAGGTGTGGGCGCACACCCACAACGATCGTTTCGACTGTGAGGCTCTGTCTCTCTATCTGTTTTCCCTATCGCCTTATTCATTTTTTGTATCCCCTTGCGTAGATGAGGAGACCGGCTGTTCGGTGGGTGACTACACCATCTCGATACGACGTCGCTGGAACTACGAGAATAACTGTGCGGCCATCGTTTGCTATGTGTCCACTGGCCTGGCCTCGTCCACCACCCAACTGACCCAGCTGAGCGACGACATCCTGGGCAACCATTGCCGTCTGGCGCAATCGGTTAGTGCCGAGCATCTGGACGAGATTCTCACCTATGTGGTGAATCGCCTGCTAAAGGACTATCCGCTGGCCAAGAAGCAGGCTGCCCAGCAGCCGACCAACTCGGGCACACCGCCTGCCACGCCCACGCAGCCGGGCGGAGCTGGCGGGGATCAGCAGCAGCCGGTGCCGGCGATCCATCTGAAATTGTTCTACCAGGTGAATGCCGCACCGGCAACCGATCTGCTGCTCCAGGCGCTGCACGACTTCCGTCTCAAGTGCCAGGAAACGGCCGCCATTGTCTACACAGTGCTGCCCGCCTGCAGCCTGCACAACTTCAGTACGTTCCTGTCCATTTGCGGGGTGAGGCATGAGTAGGAAGGAGCCCGCGCGCAGGGAGTCGGAGGAAGATGATGAGGAGGAAGATGATGAAACAATTTGCTGCCACCGCACCAAGCAGAACACAGAATATATATATATATACACCACTATATATACACAGATATATGTATAATGGATGGGTCTCTATTTGGTTTGACAAAGAATCGCATTGGCAGAAAGTAATCTTTGGATAATTCCGAGCCAGTTGGCTTTCAGTATGATAATATAAAATATTTATGATTTTTTTTTTAAATTTGTCTAATTTCTGTTGTAAATGGGAAAGCCAATTACAAGTTTTTTTAGTAAGATATTTAACATGTGCCGCGTTTTATCCAGGGTTTACTTACTGCCTCACCAATTTTCAGTTTGCAAAGAACACAAATAGACCCAATTAAATGTAAAATCAGCTTGCCCTTTGTTGATATTGTTAACTAGCAGATGATCCTAAGATCGAGAAGATACCGTAGAGCCTGCATGCTGTATCTGTATCCATAGAATAGCTCACTTCGTGTCGCAGTTTCGGACCAAACTCTCTCACAAGAAAAAAACCAAAAGCAAAACATTCATTACGGATCTATGCAACTCAAGTGTTTCAGCAACTAGCGAAGGAAAACCAAGCATACAAATACAAATTCAATTTAAAGCAACTTTATATATTATATACGAAAAAGAAAAGGCAAAAGCAAACCATTTTTGTGCACTCTATTGTCCAAGAGAAATGGAAAACAAACCAACAAACAACTGTAACTATACTCTTATACAACTATTAACTATTAACCGTTTTTCGATGTGCTTTTCTTTACGCTCCGATTTTTTATATATATATATATATAAATGTACATCTCAGCGATTTTTCTTCATTTTCAAATAGCCACAAACTTTTGACCAAACAAAAACAAAACAAAGAAACACTCAAAAACGACAGCATTGTAAAGCAATTGATTTTTATATGTCGTTAAGCTTTAAATATTGTGGAAAGCAGATGATGTGGCCCATTCTTCGACCACGTCGCATCATTTTCATTATCAACAATCCGAATGTAGCAAATTCGCCATAGAGAACCTAGATTATATCATCATTTTTTATTCTTGTTTTAATAGATATCGAAATTACCGAATAGAGATTATCGAATGTGTTGCTTAAAGTACCACATGTCCATAGTTTTTCCTGCACAGTCTGCGACAGAAAACCGAACGATTTTGGTTAAATTCCACACCAAAAATTGGTCAACATTTACTTTTATAATGTAAAGTACGATGCGATATCGATGGGGCGCTGAGCGGGGGAATGATAAAAAAAGATTATTACATGCTATTATGTATTGTTATGAAAAAATATATTGATATTGATTGAGTGTCATTACAAAAGTCGACAACAACAAAAAAAAACCAAAGAAACACTGGGCGTTTTTATTATATTCTCGGGCGGATGCGACCTGATAAGCTGCCTAGCTGAACGGCTCAAGAACTCGCTACTTGTATGTGGAATACTGCGGAATCGGTCTTATCGGCAGTACACTGATCTATGGAAAATATCATTATAAACGAAGATCGACGAAATTCCTGGAAATTACCAGATATACGTGGACTTCTGAGCAACGCTTAATGTATATTTTGGACTAACCGAAATCTTAGTCATAACATATTTTCAACAAATACTGGGAAATTAATCTTATGCGTGTCTTTTTGACGAATGGAAGTCATCATTCCAAATGGAGATTTGCGAAATGTCAGCGATTTTTCAGTTGTGGGTTTTATAATAAAATTATCATAATGGATATTATCATTTTTAATGAAGATTAGTCAAATTATTGACAATTGTCAAACCAATTATAAATTGTATTTTAAATTACCCCAAAATATTTATCGGATTGGTTTTCCGGGAAATGCTGGACAATTCGAGAATTATGGAATTCAATTTTTGTACAATAGGTTTAAAAAATCAGTGTTTAAATAAACCTTTTTTGCAGCATGTTTTATTTGTGGATTTTTCTAGTATATGTATGATTGTAATTTTCGGCCATGTTTTAAAAATATAACAAATTATTAGGAGATTGTTAATAAATTAATTATTATTTTAAATTTATATAAATATATTGGCATGTAACATTTTCAACAATTTGGCTAATACCCCAAAACTGAGAATAAATTTTGATATTATTAATTAAAATGTAGTTTTTAAAAAGACCAGACCATTATAAAAATAATTAAAATATTAAAAATATATATATTTTTTCAAATTAAAAAAGAATGTTGTGGAACAATCTTTCAGCTAAGGCTAAAACTTAATAACAAAGTATTTTATATTAGTATTTTCTGTTTAAATTAATAATAAGTTCACAATATTAATATCTTTTTAGTCATTACTTAAAAGTTCGGAAATTTCGAAAATTGGTCAATAATTACGCCCCACTTAAGTAACGGTAAACATCCAGATCCAGCTGGAAGCTTAACGGTAAACCTGGGGCAACGTACACGTCAGTGGTCGCGTTTCTTGAAGCAAACACATATTTGCATCAGACAAACACCAAAAAAAGAAGGCCAGGGGAAACCTCTTACTCTCTCCTCTCCGAAAATGTTTGGGTAAACAAATAGTGAAAAGCTCGGAGAGAGTGCGAAACCCCTTCGGTGGGCGGTACCATGATGGAACTATACAAGGTGATCTCGTCGCGAGAGCTGCCCTCTTTTGAGGACGTTATTTGTGCCAGTCTCTATCTAGCTATATCATTCTATCGCTTAAGAGAGACAGAGAGGTAAACATATTTAACGTCCTCAGCAGAGCTGACGAGACCACCTTGTATAGTTCCATCATGGGCGGTACCACGTCAGTGATAGGGGTGGAGCATTTTCAAAAAACATCGATTAATATTTAACTTAAAAATAAAATATTTTGATATTAAAAAATGTAAATTCATAAATGTAGTTAACAGTCGAATTTTATTTATAATACTTAGTAAGGCATGTAAATAATATTTGTTGTGTAAAATCAAAACTAGTTGGGTCCTTATACAAAATTATAATATGAAATATTAGTTTTAGGGCTATAAATAATATATAATATCTTCCTTATCTCTTCTTAAATTTTTTCATTTTTATTGACCGAACTTTTTTATAACGTGATATTTGTTTGTCGATTTATTCGATTACCAAGACCTATCGATGTTTCCAGAAGGGGAACAACATCGACACGTCAGTGGTACGTGGGAGCAAGAGCAATAAATAGCCGGGGGAGCAGATTGCAGTAATCAGTTTCAAAACAAACGTACAAGGAATAACAGCACAGCAAAAGAGAAACGCGATTTATTCAATTCAAACATATTCCACTAAGAACAACGTAACGCGCTGTGACCGCAAATACTTATAAACAAACGTTACATTCCCATTAGATCAATTAAAACCAAGCCAAAAAACAACAAAGACTATACTACTGTGACAAAAAGTGACAATTAATTAAATAAGTGAATATTTTTTTTTAATATTTTAAGTTAGCAAATGTAAGTATACAAGAAAATGCTTTTGAGTATTGGGAGATGTGTGAACGAAAACTGAAAAAGTGAAAATGTATTTTTTTTTAAATACTTTTTTTGTGGTGTTTGCTGACAGAGATGAAAAGTTTTCTTATTTTTAACAAAATTTTTTTAAGAAATACACCCATAATTAAAAAAAAACAAAAACTTAATAAGTAGCTTGTGGCTTTTTATATTCATTCCAAATAATTCCTCTCACACTTCATTCAGCTTTTCAATGAAATAGCTATCGGCATTATTTAAATTCGTTAAATTTATTCACTTTTCAAAAGGCGGTTACTTACTGTCCCAGCGCCCGTTTTCCAACACTAAACCAAAACTGACGTGTCTTTTTGGCCCCAGAGTTGCAAGCGTGTGTGTGTGACCGTGTCGCAGCCCGTGACTGTGTGCGTGCGTAGAAAGCGCCGGCAAAAAAGTCAGAAAATATTCTGCTGCTCTGTCAGTTCCGTTTGAAGCGTCGAGAAAGCACATTAAATCGAAACCCACTCAAAATTGTGAGCCGCTCAGCGATAAGTGTAAGTGCTAGTTGGAAAGAAAAACAAGGCATTTGCCAGCGGCGTTAGCAAGAATAGCTGCAAATTGCAGTTGCACTGCCAGAATATTCGTGAATTTGCCGCAGGAGAGCGAGAACAGAGAGCCTCAAGGGCCACCAATACACTGCAACTCTCGTAGTCGCCATGTTGGCAAAGGAAAAGAAGGGACCAAAAAAAAAAAAATAGGGCTGCTCCACATAAAAAGTTCGCCAGCACGTGCCCAAAAATAAATAGAAACGTGCGAATTAAGTTTTTGCCAGCTGCATTCAATAAAAGCCAACCCATGACGTGGTGGCCGTGACAGATCAATAACGCTAATATGCAAATAGCCAGTTCGGTGAATGAACTTTGGGCTGTTCAGCTTCCTATTAGCATTCAATAGTTTAAATTTATATTTATTTGAGGCGCATTTTACAGTTAATTTACAGCTAATTCCGGCTGATTTTTTTTTTTTAGAGCGAAAAGCGCCTGCGCTTGCCGCTGTCTGTGTGAGTGGGTGTAGGGCCTCGTGTGTGTGTGTGTGCGAGCGCTCAATCCGCTTGGTACACGTCATTTATTTGGCCACAGAGCTTAAATCTTTGGAGAGAGCAATCCGCTGGCCAAAAGTACACGTCAGTGCGGCATAGAAACAAAAGACCAAGAACTTGAGTGGATAAGCTATAAACAGCTGTGTAAATTTAGCGTTTCGTGGAGCGTAGAAGGGAGGGGTGGGGGAGACTTTCTCCAAGTGCGTGAAAGAACCAAAAGAAAACCAGTTACTTGGCCGCTCTCTCGCCGGCAGCCCCCCCGCTCTCTCCGCTCTCGGGAAAGAACCAGAAAAATGTTACACGTATACAAAATTCGCTGCGCTCTCCCTCTCTGCCGCTCTCCCGCGACGTCGACGTCGGTCAATGTCAGCGGAGCAGAGCCGCGATGAGCACAGCGCTTAGCACTTGCCGGACAGTTAGCCATTGGAGTAGACGTGTTCTTTAACCGATCTGGACTACATATAAAGTTATCTGCAATCCCCAATAAAGGTACTGAGATTGGTGGAAGTCGTGGAGGGGCTGCCAAAGTGGCACAGCTAACGGTACATCTACATGTTGACCGTTGACAATCTGGCCGACGTCATCAGTGGCGAATCTCTCTCAGAGAGAGAGAGAGATGTAGGGAATGTGTGCGTGTGTCTGTGTATGATTGTGTTGACGTGTACAAAAAGCCGAGCTTAAAATTGCCAAAACTAATTTTTCTTTATTCATTTTAATAATTGCAGTTTTTCTGAGAGATCTTCAATATGAGGTTATGCATATTACTGGCTGTCGTGGCCTTCGTTGGCCTCTCGCTGGGCGAGGAGAAGAAGGAGAAGGACAAGGAGCTGGGCACAGTGATCGGCATTGATTTGGGCACCACCTACTCCTGGTAAGTAAACCCTTAACCCTTGTGTGTCCACGTGACGTATTTGGATCATAAAGTTTACTGAGATCATAAGTTCTATAGTTGGTTTATTCAGATATGATTCTATAATCAGTTTTAAATTTTAAATAATATTACTTGTCGTTCTTAAATAAAAATCCTAATAAAAATTTGTTAGTAAACAGTAATTAAAAAGATTTAAGATTAATTGTTTCTGATATTAAAAAATCTCTAAAATATCTTGAGAGTTTCTAAAATCCAATAATTTAATATGGAATTTACTTACTTCCCTCAAAATTACCAAGTATTTAGCTTTTTACTACCACGTGCGCAGTATTTTAGGGTTCAAGTTCAAGTTTTACAATCCTAACTCGTTTAGATGCGAATTCCCCTTATTCAATGATCCCTTACTTATCTACCCAACTCTTTTTGCAGCGTTGGTGTCTACAAGAACGGACGCGTTGAGATCATCGCCAACGATCAGGGCAACCGCATCACTCCCTCCTACGTGGCCTTCACCGCCGACGGTGAGCGTCTCATTGGAGATGCCGCCAAGAATCAGCTGACCACCAATCCGGAGAACACCGTCTTCGATGCCAAGCGCCTGATCGGTCGCGAGTGGTCCGACACCAATGTGCAGCACGACATCAAGTTCTTCCCCTTCAAGGTCGTCGAGAAGAACTCGAAGCCCCACATCAGCGTGGACACGTCGCAGGGCGCCAAGGTGTTCGCCCCCGAGGAGATCTCCGCCATGGTTCTGGGCAAGATGAAGGAGACCGCCGAGGCCTATCTGGGCAAGAAGGTCACCCATGCCGTCGTCACCGTGCCAGCCTACTTCAACGATGCCCAGCGCCAGGCCACCAAGGATGCCGGCGTGATCGCCGGTCTGCAGGTGATGCGCATCATCAACGAACCCACTGCTGCGGCCATTGCCTACGGTCTGGACAAGAAGGAGGGCGAGAAGAACGTGCTGGTGTTCGATTTGGGCGGCGGCACCTTCGATGTCTCCCTGCTGACCATCGACAACGGAGTGTTCGAGGTGGTGGCCACCAACGGTGACACCCATTTGGGCGGTGAGGACTTCGATCAGCGTGTGATGGACCACTTCATCAAGTTGTACAAGAAGAAGAAGGGCAAGGATATCCGCAAGGACAACCGCGCTGTCCAGAAGCTGCGTCGTGAGGTTGAGAAGGCCAAGCGCGCTCTGTCCGGCTCCCACCAGGTGCGCATCGAAATCGAGTCCTTCTTCGAGGGCGACGACTTCTCCGAGACCCTGACCCGCGCCAAGTTCGAGGAGCTGAACCTGGACCTCTTCCGTTCCACCCTGAAGCCAGTGCAGAAGGTGCTCGAGGATGCCGACATGAACAAGAAGGACGTGCACGAGATTGTGCTGGTCGGTGGCTCCACGCGTATCCCCAAGGTGCAGCAGCTGGTCAAGGACTTCTTCGGCGGCAAGGAACCATCCCGAGGCATCAATCCCGACGAGGCTGTCGCCTACGGTGCTGCCGTCCAGGCTGGCGTGCTCTCTGGCGAACAGGACACCGATGCTATTGTGCTGCTCGATGTGAACCCACTGACCATGGGTATCGAGACCGTCGGCGGTGTGATGACCAAGCTGATTCCCCGCAACACCGTCATCCCCACCAAGAAGTCGCAGGTGTTCTCCACGGCCTCCGATAACCAGCACACCGTCACCATCCAGGTGTACGAGGGCGAGCGTCCCATGACCAAGGACAACCATCTGCTCGGCAAGTTCGATCTGACTGGCATTCCCCCAGCACCTCGCGGCATTCCCCAGATCGAGGTTTCGTTCGAGATCGACGCCAACGGCATCCTGCAGGTCAGCGCCGAGGACAAGGGTACCGGCAACAAGGAGAAGATCGTGATCACCAACGACCAGAACCGCCTGACGCCCGAGGACATCGATCGCATGATCCGCGACGCCGAGAAGTTCGCCGATGAGGACAAGAAGCTGAAGGAGCGCGTCGAGTCGCGCAACGAGCTGGAGTCGTATGCCTACAGCTTGAAGAACCAGATCGGCGACAAGGACAAGCTGGGCGCCAAGCTGAGCGACGAGGAGAAGACCAAGCTGGAGTCGGCCATCGATGAGTCGATCAAGTGGCTGGAGCAGAACCCCGATGCCGATCCCGAGGAGTACAAGAAGCAGAAGAAGGATCTGGAGGCCATCGTCCAGCCGGTTATCGCCAAGCTGTACCAGGGTGCTGGCGGTGCTCCTCCCCCAGAGGGCGGCGACGATGCCGATCTCAAGGACGAGCTGTAAGATGGCCCCCCCACACACACACACAGCCCAGCCCACATCCATTCGAGATCATAGTGTTGGAATTAATTCAGACTGATTAAACAATTATAACTTAATTGCAAACGCAGTAGCCACAACAACAACAAGAAGAACAGCAAATATAGCAGAGACCACAACAGCAACAGATAATACTACTTTATAGCCCTCAGCAGCCATCCCCCCGCCCCATCGTCCATCAACCATCCATTCGACCTTTAAGGCAAATTTTCCAGAAAAGAAGAAAATAACAAGAAAACAAAATCGAAAAGTTCCCTTTGAGAAAACAAAGCGCAAATCACAATCCTTTTTTACATTTTTTTTTTTTACACTTTAATTTAAAGTATTTTTTTGTCAACTAAAATTATGAGAAATGTAATAACGATTTATTCGAGTGTTCCTCGCATTTCTCGCGTCCTTCCGCCCACTTCCCCCACGTTAGCTGCATAATTATGTAAAACTGTAAATTTTTTTATATATATACACATAACTGTGACGACTGTAAGCCCCGAGATCCCCGTGGATATGTAAAGCGGAAGCAACAAACAAACAAAAAACACAAAACACAGACAAATGTTATATGTATAAGCGCGTAATAGTCGGTTTCCACTGGCACATTTGCGTTGCGTATTGCGGAAAATGCGGAGAATTTGAATTTTCCGGACACCAATGTGCGAATGCGAATGTGTCGGGGGAGGCTGGCCGTATAGAAGAGATGTAGAAGAGCACAGGGAGCTGCGGGTCGTGCGGATAAATAGGTCGATGAGAATGCAAACGGCAAGAGATAAACCACAAAATCACAAGAAAACCACTAAAAAGCGGCGGCCACACCATCAGCCAGGCTAAATAAAAGGATTCTTCGATTTTACGAAGGATTTTCTAATTTATTTAAAAATAAAATAAAAAAAATTGAAAAAAGACATTTTTTCGTTTTATTATTTGGGTGAAAAATGGGAAGTGCTCATCTTATTTTGTAGCTACAATCGGATGTTCTTGGTTTTTCGTTTTTAATGCAATGAAATAAAAAAAACTAGTGACGATCGCACCTTCAACACACAAAAATACTGAAATCAACAGTTGAGTCGTAAAATAAAGGGGATTAAAAAGGTTTATTGAAATCTTAATAACGCCTAAACTTCAATTCGTCACTAAAATTTAGTTAAATTCATAGATTTCCACCCTACATTAAAAGCCATATTTTTCGGTTTTCATCATCTTTATTGTTTTCTCTTCATTCGCTGGCACTGAAATTCATCATCATTTCCTTGCGCATCAAATCAACCTTATCTCTGTTTTGCTATATAATTCCTGTGATAACGGTATTATCTTCTCTCGACGACTGCTTTATCTTTTCATTTTTTAATCTTAATTATTCTTAAATACATTAAAAAAATACATAAAATATTTTGTTGTTTTCTGTTTTTTTTTTTTTTTTTAATATCAGTTCTGTTCCGCTTTCGCATTCGATCTTGAATTTAACAAACTCGGAAGAACAGAAATTTAAGCACCGCGACAGAACTTTTAAATTTCTCGGCTCTTTTGCGGCTGAAAATATCTGAAATTCCGGCTTCGTTCAATTTAAGCCCAATTTGAAATTTGGGAACAGTCTGGATGTGTATGTGTGTGTACATATATAAATAAGCTAACGGTATATTGTTTATATGTTATATGTATATGTATTTCTATATAAGTATATGCACTCTCAGATTTCGAAAAAAGGGAACACCGATATTTTTCGAATTCGGCTCACGTTCAGTTTTGGTTTTTGCTGTTGTTGTTGTGGTTGCTTTCTGCTTTCAGCTTTCGATATTTCCAAGTTCTTGAAGTAGTACGCTTTGAAGAAGAATCAAATAGGCTGGGGATCGAGTTCGGGGGTAGAAATAGAAGTGAGGGAACAAAGGTGGGTTTCCGGCCACATGACTTAATATTTTAAAGACTATTTATAAATCGGTTTAGCCCCTTTCATTTCACTTAACAAATAAAATGCAAAGAATATAGTTGAATACACCTGTTCAGTGTGTCCCGAGTTTTAGTGTAATTCGCAGAGTGAAAAGTAATCTAATAACAGTCAATTTGAGAACCCTTTTCCGTGAAATAAAAGTATTTAAAAAATATATATATATTTCTATTTGATTATTAAGAATATATGTATCTAAGCTTCTGTATGCCCAAACGCTTTTTTAAATTAAGAAGTACTTTTGAAATAACAAATAAACAAGTAATGGTACATTTCTTGATCCTTTTTGTTATTAGATTATTTTTTACCTTTTCGTCTAAAGCTCTGGCCACACTGCACCTGATCCTACTTTCCTTATTTTTTCGAACAGGAGCTGACTGTGTGTGTGTTTTTCGTTTCTGTGTGTGTGTTAATGGCTATTCTGCTTTTGGATCCAGCGTTGACGATTTTGATGTTGGTCCTTCCTGTCTATCTGGGGTTTTTTTCGTAAACATATTCTCGCTCGCCTCTCCTCTCCAAACTTTGTTTTCAGTGTGGCCCGGCCTGTATGTGTGTGTGTCTCTCTGTGGTTGAATTCAAGTGTCTGTGTGGGTGTGTATCGGTTGCTGGACTGCTTGCGCTTAGAGGCGCTTGGGGACCGTATCGGCATTATTCTCAGGCTCTTCGTCCTTGGGCGGCTGACCACGTTGCTGCACGGATCAGCGAATTACAATGGTCAAATCGGATCGAATCGGATCGGATCGGATCATATCATATCGGATTGTAAAAAAAAAACACACACGTGGCAAAAAAAGGAAGAGAGAAAGTAGAAAAAGAAAGCGGAAGAGAAAGAAGAAACACACACATCAATATCAATTCAATCAATTGTAGAAGTAAATTGGTGTAAATCGGCCGACTTTCCAATTTGCCAGTATGAAAATTAATGAAGTTTCACATTTCGGAAATATGTAAAAATATACTCCAATGTTGTTTTTAGGCTAATTTTTATAAATTACAAATTTCGATAGGTTTTGAACATTTCATCGAAACCTACAAAAATTATATTGTAAATTTAGTTTTTAATACATGAAAATGTGAAATTGCAAAAATAATCAACGAGTCAAAATTATTTAGCAATTGGAAAACGGTGAAAGACGATTATAATGGTATGGAATGGCTGCAGGGTGTTGATCTGAACCGTGAATGTCTACATATACCAAATGCGTTGGCCGAGCCAACGGAAAGGTCCCATGGGAAATCCGGGTTAACGTGGCGGTGATATGAATGTCCTTCTACATCTCAAACTCTGAGTAATCTTCATTATGTGTGTGTCTCTGCGTCTCTGTGTGCTTCAATTAATTCGCAAATTTATTTTACATTTTCTGGGACTGAGATCTCTAGAGACTTTAAAACTAAAATGTTTTTCATGTTAAAAAGAGGCTTTTTTTTTAGATAAATATTTTTGTTTTATCATAAAGTAGGTTTTTTAATAATTTCTAGAAAGTGCTGAGAAGTATTCTATAGATTTTACAGTGATTTTAATTTTCAGGTAATATTTGCAACTTCATGTCCTAATTAAAATTACTTCAGTAATATTGCTCTAAAATCTCTAGAGTTTTCACAAAGACCCCCAAGTGTAGATGTAGGTCGTGCCTGTGATGAGATAACCGGGGTTATTTGTGTTGTCCATGAAGATGGAGGAGCAAGCAGTGCCAAATATAGTGTACATTGGAAGGTGTTTTAATGGTGAGGTGCATGTTTAGGCCCATTTAGATTATTAATAAAAATAAACAAATAATGTATAAGTTTAGCAAATTTATTTTTTGATTGTTCATAGATGTATTCGTTTTACATTCGCATTCGGATCGGAGCTAAGCGGGTAATATATGTGGGGAATATAGAATAAGTTATGCCAGGCGGATGCTGCAGCAGCCAGCTTTTCTCAGCGCCGGTTCTACATCGTCGCTGTGGGATAATGGAGGATGATTGGAGTTCACTTCTCTGTAAATCGAACTATGTAAATTTGAACTCTAAACATTTCCTAATACATTCATTTAGAATTTTTAATCTTAGTTCCTTTTCAAAATCATAAAAAGATTAAAAACTAGCAGAGCTCTCAAAATTCTTTAAAAAATACATGTATTTGAACTCTTCCTTTGATTTGAAGTCTTGATGACACCTAAAAACTATCTCATAACTATTGTGATGAAAATTCAAGATTTCAAGATAAGATGGTCTACAAAATATTTCAACATTATTATAGTTTTGTGCGCGTTAAAGAAGTCCGTCTGTGGAAAATGAAAGAACGGCGATCACTCGGCCTCGGCCTCGGGATCGGGGCGACTCAGGATCTCCTGACACAGTGCAATGTAGTCCTTGAGAAGGTGCAAAGCATAGCATATAGAAGGGTGAAATCAAATTAAAAAGGTATGCGAGGCACATGGAACATGAAACACAGCGGTGACATATAGTTTTAATCCTCGTGCGGGCGCAATCGGGGGTCTTATCGAAAATGGAACACGCAAGCCACTCACATGATATCATACAAATATGGTCAAAGTAATCCCCCAGGTGGGAAATATTTCGATAAAATTTAAAATATTTTCGAGGCTAGGCTTTATTTTGACCATATCTGTACGTGGATCGTGAGACATTTAATGAGAGGGGACACTCTGATTCGTAGTGGCGAAATGATAGACTGCGTTTTGTATTAAATATCAGTTTCGTTTTTATTTTAGTTATTGTTATTATTACTTTTGTTCTCCATTATTTTCATTTCTCGTTTCGTTTTATTTTCTCATTAATTAATTGTAAACAGTTTTCTGCACACTCTCAGATTAACTTATCAACGGTCCTCGGCCTTTCTATCGATCTCTATATAGATTTCCATATATATATATTTATATTTTATTTCTAATTTTCTTAAAAAACGTTCTTCACTTCTCGTTTTATTTTTTGTGTGTTTTGTTTTGCGTTCTCTTAATCACGCAAATATTCATATGGATCTTAACAACATAAAAAAACAAATTGAATTAATTCGTTTTGGCAGAAGAAATGCAGTTCTACATTATTATATACGTTAAGAATTAAGGATTTAAAAAAAAAAAAACAACAAGGGGAGGGGGAAGAATTCAGTAGAATTAAAAATGGAAACGATTCTGAATTGGACCCTTAAAAAACTAAACTATACCGATTAATGCCGCTACAACTGGAACAAAGCCAAAGCTATATATGTATGTATTTTTAAACATTACTGAACACACACAATCTGCAATGAGTTTTAAATGCTGGCTTTTCGTTTCGATTTATTCATCATTCGTTTTCTTTGCGTTTTGATTGATTGTTGAACACTGCCACAAGTTTTGCTATTGCTTCTGCGATAACGAACGATAAGGCAACACTTGCCGTGTTACAGTGTGTGCACACCATGGAAAAAGGATGCAGCACTTGGTCCTTTTTCCATTTCTTCCTGCTTGTCCGTGCATGCTCATGAGTGTGTGGTTGTGTTTGTTTGATTGTGTGTGTCTGTGTGTGCTTTTGGGGCTTCTTCTTTAATCGTTCGTTTCGTTGCTTGAGTGCTGCTGCCATTTCTCTTCCTCTTTCTTAATCATCCACATCCTTATTTTCCAAGCGGCTGCTTCTCTTCTTTTTTCTTGCTGTGTACGGTGTTTTGGGGGTTCTGTGTGTGTGTGTCTGTGTGGATTGGTGTGTTTTTGTGTGCATGAGTGGATGGGGATGACTGTATTGGATGTTGTTGTTTCTCTTGTTTTTCGGTTACTTCTTTGAGGGAGCTGGGTTTTCGTTATCCTTAATAATCTTGCCCGCCACTATCTTGGGGATCTTCGAGTTTGTGGCAGGCGTTACTGGCTGCTATGGGATTTATACAGGGTTTCATTAGCGTTGTCGTTTACATAAATGCTGATCGTTATTTGTTTTCTTTATTATTTGGAAGTACTAAGTTGCTTATATCGTTGTTTCTCTACTTTAAATAACTTTCTTCTCCTCCTATCTCTCTCTCTTTCTCGTTCGCTGTCACACACTCTCTCTTTTCTCTGTCTAATTCGAGTCTCTTCTGTTTGTTTGTTTCTTGTTTTCTTTTTTGGTCAAGTGTTGCACTGCCAGTGTTGTAAATGCCACACAAAAAACATACATACATCAAAGCTGACGAAACGAACAGTTATTAAATACAAAATAATCGGTTAATTGACTAAAGCAACTAAATATTATATTATGCATGTAGTGTGTGTGTATGTGTGTGAGTGTCTGTATATGTGTTTGTTTAGTCCTGAAACTTAAACTTCAATCCGATGGATTTCCTGCTCTCGGTAATACTAAAAGCTAACATAATACACATGTTTTCGAATGTTTTCATATAGTTTAGAATAAAAGAATTGAAGTGATTTAAATAAAAAATAAAAATCGCATGAGGTTTCCACTTGTTTCAGTGTGCTTAATGATTCGGTGTGTGTTTGTGTATGTGTGGGGTTTTCCTCTCGTCTATTTTCTTTTGTTTTACAATTTCTTCTGTTTAATGTTTAATTTCTTTCTTTTTGTTTTTAAATATAAACGCAGTTTGTTTTTGTTTTGTTTTTTTTTTTAGTTTTTATATTTGTAAAAATGATTCTTTGCTCCTGGCGCTCAAAAACCTCAATACAGTTGTCTCTCTCTCCGTCTCGCTTCTCTATTTCTCAGTGTGGTTGTTGTTGTTGTTGTGTGTTGCTGTCTATCGGTCTTCCCGTTGTAAACTATCATTTCGATTTTCATTGATTTTTTTTTCAATTTTTGTTTGGTTTACATGCAGTTGAATGGATTGTTTTTGTTGTTGTGTTCGTGCGTATGTGTTTGTGTTGTAGTTGTTTTTGTATTATTGTTGGTGGTTTATTGAATTAGTTTTTCTACACCCAATGTTAAGAATCGATCGATTGGAACGATCGATTGTAGATCGATAGGTTTTTGTGTTTGTCAGACAGGCAGAGACACGTTCAGATTCATTATCATATTCAGGTTCAGGTTGTCGATCGGATTTTATGGATGTTTGATTTGATTTGGTTTTTGTGGTGGTGTTTGGTTTGGTGGTTTTGTATGTGTGGGGAGAGAAAACAAATAAAAAAAAGATATAATATATATATATATATATGCTTAGTTGAATGATTCTTAGGTGGCGTTTTTTTAGTCAATATATAGATTTTTAGATTAAGAAATAAAATACAACAAAAAAGATGAGAGAGTGGGGTTAAAGGAGGGAAAGGATAATAGCTAGTTATTAAGTTTTAAATTTACCGCTCGTAGTGGCATTTTGAAATTGGCTGCTGCCTGCAGCTGAATTTGATAAGCTAAGCTGTGTATTTTAAAGCCATACAGCCTGTTTGTAGTTCAAGTTGTCGTCGTTTCGTAAGTGGGCGAACATAGAATATACAGAACGTAAATTTCAGTGTTATTAAATCGGTGTACATCTGCTGCAGATCTCAGTTAAATCTCACCTTGGAACAAACTGATTAGTAGGACGCTTGGGACGATACTCGGGGTGCACCATGAAGAGCATGTGTGGAAATCCAGTGCCGAAATAGGCGCCATCGGTGTGGTGGTGGCGCGAAGATTTTGGTGTGTACACGTCAATGCACTTGGGGCAATAGGTCTTCACCATTGCCTCGCCGGGGATGTCCGACAGACCTGAAGATTGCAAAGGAAAATATTAAAATACAAATAAAATTGGACTATATCCTACGTGATCTACATGTAAATGTAGGATTATGGGGTCTTAACTTATGGATATAAAATGGATTCTTAACGATCTCAGACTATTTCGTACTCCCACATACAAAAGCTTAACCCAACTGCTTCTCAAACTCTCAAAAGACATAATATAAATGAGTTTAGATCACGAAATGAATAAAAGATATAGAAGGAATCATCAAAGAGTTATCTTAAGTCTCATCATTTGCAATATATTACTTATTATTATCAAGAAGTTAGGCTAACTTTAGGTTTTTGGTATAGTAAATATGATCCGATATGATATGATCAATTTTTTTTTCGCTCTGATTGGTTTTGTATAAATACAAGTCAAATCTTTGTGGCTGTGATCGGTTTCAATTCTGTTTGATTGTTTACAATTTGAGAAGATTGTGAGAAGCAGCCGTTCTCAGAGTTTGGATTACGATTGATCATCGCTTTTTCGTTCCACCCTTTTATTTACATAAAGATTTGGGTAATAGAAAAATGTTTATGAGGCAAGTCTTTTCCATTTATTTATTTTAACTGATCTGAGCGACTCATTGAAATCTTATCTAATATTTGTATACGAATTTCGGCATATTTCAAATATTATATGGTAGCTATTGCCATTAAATCTCTGATTAGGGAAGTTTCTAGAATGATTTATCTATTTCTGACAATGGAGTAGCCGTAGGAATGTGGTGAAATCAAACTGCAGTTTTGTATTAGGCTGATGTCAGAGTTTCCGCGTGAAACGATGCATTCAGCTATAAGCTGAGCATTTCGCTGGGCTTTGAAAAACCCTTACAGTGCTTGTCACGAGCTCTCGACCAATATATTATTGCATCGCTTGTCGCGCCTACTCTGACATCAGCCTAATAAAAAGCTAAATTTATTATGCATGCAGTATTTAATGATAAATAACCTGACTAGCAAGAGCTTACAAACGTTGAAATCGTATTAGGGTAATGGAAAATTCTAGAAAACCTTTTGTTTGGAAATATAAAAGCTTCGTATTTGAAAGGATTATTTAAAAGTGATCTTATGGATATGTATAAAGAAATTATAATAGATTATACAGGAATATTAACCTGTTAGAGATGATTCATGGGTTCAGGAATGATATTTGTTTGGTTTTAGAAAAAATTTAATGGGTTCTTTGAAAAACTGTTAGTTTTTTTTAAGGTGAAAGGTGATTTCAAGAGTTTTTCTACAGTTTATAGTAGGGGTCAGTTCTGCTGGTGATATCGATATCTTAGGCTAGGATCTGGGTTCTTCAAGGATCTGTTTACGCACCCAATGGCAGCATGGGCTGACTTTCGCAGTAGACACGTGGGCAGTGTCCGAAATCGCCAGTTTGATATTTCTCGATCATTTGAGCGATGCCGCGATTTGTTAGTATATATCTAGCGTGTATGAGGCCGTAAAGCATCTCGGCGGCCTGCTCGGTCATGTCGGACTGCAGCGGATTGTCCTCGAGCTCGTCCTCTGGGGATTGAGAATGTATGTGAGTAAGGGTTAAATAGCTATGAGGTACCGATTCCGATCTTACCCGGCTCCAGATCCAAGATCATGTCCAAGGCCTGGCGATAGTTGGGCACCTGCTCATTTAAACCAGTTAAATTGAATTTGTCCTGTATGTAGTCCTCGTCGACCTGGAATGGGAATTGGAAGGAGAATTGGAAGTTTAAGGGAAATTAGATCTGTGCAAGTGCATATGTATGGTAAAAATATAAATTTATATTTCCAAATATCCAGATATATGTATGTGTGTACAGTTGGACACATTATTGCCCCACCTTGCGGCACACACAGACACATAGAGAGGCAGCAGCGGCAGCTCAGGGCTGCACTTTGCAATTGTTGCACTTACAGCGCGCGCTTAGATAACGCGAATGCAGGGAAACGGACGGAAAAAATCGCGGGGAATCGGAATCGAAATCGGAAGCATATCTCACCTCGCAGAAGAACTCATTGCCACGAAGTCCGCAGAACCAGGTGACCCAGGAGACTTCCTCGGAGCTGCTCATTTTGCTGCAAAATAATCGAATAGAATGGATGATTTATATTATTTGCCTTCTTTTCGTTTTTTGTGCCTGAATTATCCTGCACACGCACACCAGCATGCACATGTCACACACGTACATCCGCATACACACACGCACACAGAAACAGAGACACACACACACTGGGGCAAACGCTCACGCACTATTACATACATTAGAGGGATTATTTTGCGTAATTTGGCCTGGCGTGCGGAATTTATTGTTGAAATACCATGGAACGCAAACTTGACGAAAGTTTTTCCACTTTTCTGCTCCTCTTTTCTTTTTTGCCTCCGCTTCTTGTTGCTCGCACACACTTCCACTTGCACACACACCACACACTCTGCTTTCCGCTTCTTTTTTTTTTTTTTTGGTTGGTACAAGTTTGAGCTTCCGTTTGAGTTGTTGTTTTTCGCCTTATTTTCGCCTGCCGATGCGTTCGTGCAGTGTTTCTGGCTTCGAATGATCAGACCGTTTGAATGGGGGGAAAACTGAAATTTTTATACTCGTATTTTGACAATTGACAAGCGCTCATACAAAATGTGCCGAGCAGTAAGAAGAAGCACACTCTGGTGGAAATTGAGAAAAAAAGAGACACATATACAGGGGCCGCTCACACACACACGCGACGTGCACACACGCACGCCTTTACACTGAGGAGCCCAATCAACGCACACAGGCTCGCTACTTTGCATTATTCCAAGCCTTCCAGTGGCTAGCACTCACCTAAATTGTTATAAATTACGCAAATTGATTGACGTTTGCAATGCAGCAGAACCGGTAAAGGCAAATATTGTAGCGAAGACGGGGTACCAGGTATGCAATCGCGCCTATCGATAACCGCTGCCTGCGCTGTCCGCAGCCGAATGTCTATCGCTGGCGTAGTGCCGTCGCTAGGCGATATATCGTCATGTCAGAATCGCGTGTTTTCCAACACTGCAAATAAAAAATGAAAAAGTATTTGGTATTTATTATATGTGAGGGCACACTATTTCACATTTTTAAACAAATAAATTGGGTATTCTCTATCTGTTGAATTGCTGAGTTGTTGAAATTGATTTATTTTGTTCATCAACTGTTCCACGCAAATTCAGTTTTCAGCAATTTTAGCCTGGAGGCTGTTGAATCGTTGAAAACCAGAGTTGTCACCTTATTACACTAAAAAGACATGACAATCGTGGAACATTTTAGTATATCCATTATTCATTTTAAAATTAAATTAGACGGTAAGAGAATACAATTTTAGATTTAAAAAACGTTGTTTATTTTCATTGTTAAAAAAGGGTATTGTTTTTTGTTTTTTTTGGAAGAAAATAATTGTGATATCAAGTATCGATAGGTATAATTCCGATATACCGATATATACTCTTTAAAGGCGCGTAGTTTAAAATAAACTATGTATCGCCTATGTTTTTGGACTATATTTTTTAATTAGATTAAATAGCAATACAAATAGTATACATATTAATACGTCTTTAGTTGTGTGGATAGTTTCACGATCACAGCTTATTGACAATCTTGAATATTTCCTTGCCATTCTGGCGACCATTCACCACATAGGCCAGCGGATCGTCGCGACTCGATTCCATCAGGTGGTCGCAGGACTCCTGCCCGATGTCGAACATGAAGGATGCGTCGATGTCCTGCGGCAACTTGCCGCGCAGGAAGCTAATCTCGTTGTCGGCCAGAGCCGGTTTCCGGGCCAAAAGCAGGGCGGACAGGTAGCGCGGCTGCTTCTTCTTCTCGGCACAGTGCATCACCAGGCCCCAGGTGTCGTAGTCCGTGTCCAGGACGTACGTGTTGTAGATGCCCTCGTCTGGAATGGGGTAGACTTTCTTATAAAAATATATGGACTAAAGGTAAAACTTAAAATGTGCTCCAAAAAGTATGCACTTAAATATCTAATTCAGCTAAATAGCTACATTTCGTGGCATACTTTTAGGCACACATAAAAAACTTTTAAAATTTTAAATTGAATTTGGTGTGACTTACATATATCCTCCGTGTGCTGCCAATGTCCTGGCTCATCGAACTTGGGTATCATCCAGGTGATGTTGCCTACAAGCTTCTCACGCAACGGATCCTCCGCAAATATATAGCTAAAGTTCATCGTTATCTACTCGAAGTGGGATACAAATATTATAAAGATTGATAAAGGTCCTAACCTCAAACCCACATGTTGATCTTCCTTGGAGAAGGAAAAGTGACTGCGCATGCAAGCGTATTCGGGCAGTTCCTCCGTAGAGGCATAATACTGCACCACGTGCCAGCAGCCCATCATCCGCTCCAAATCGAAGTTCTTTATGGCGCCCACCTATAGAAAAAACATGAAATTGATTATTAAATTTATAATAATATATGTTTAGACCAGTTATCTCATTATCATAGTAAACTAAAGGTTTTTTAATCCCTTCTAAAACGATTGAATCTTATAAAATGTTAAGATTGGTCTACGAATTATATTTAAAATGTTGTCAAATCAAAAAATTACTTAATCTAACCGCAAATCAAAGTATTGAAGAGATGTTAATAAATTGCAATAGCAATAATAATATACATATGTACATTACTATTTTTAGACCAGTTATCTCATTATCATAGTAAACTAAAACGATGGAATCTTATGAAATGTTAAGATTGGTCTACGAATTATACTTAAAATGTTGTCAAATCAAAAAATTACTTAATCTAACCTCAGATCAGAGTAGGGTTGTTAAAACAATGATGGTGGGCACTATCGATGTTTTTGGTTATCGATGGTGGTCACTATCGATACTATCGATAGTATCAGAAATTAAATAAAATAAAAAACAAATTACAAAAATTAAGGAAAATAATGAAAGAAATATATTTGAAAATGTATACTTGTATCATAAAACTTATGAGAAAAACTACGATCTTAATTTTACTGTGAAAAAAATGAAACGAAATTCAATGTTGAGCCCTAACAATGAAAATACCGTCTTGTCTTAAACAAATATTTTAAAATACTTTTTTTCTTAAAATATACCAAAAATTACATATAAAATGGAACTATTTTTCTGAGCGATAGTATCGATTGTGGGCCCAAACCATCGATGTTTCCCAAAATTTATAAACCATCGATAGTATCGATAGTGCTATCAATTTTTTTTCCCAATCCTAGATCAGAGTTTTGTAATAGCAAATAGGAAACGAAATATGATATTAGAAAGGTCAAGGATGCCAGCATGCAAATAAATAAGTCAAATAAACATTTAGGCCACAAATACCTTGGCTATTCTCCCCCTTCAACTTGGCTAGCTGCATTTATTTACATTGTTTGCCTTGGCGACCACAAAACAAAAAAAAACAAAAAAAAACACTATAAAAACCAAACAAAACAAACTTCGGTAGGTGAAAGAGTCGAGTTGGAGAAGCGACAGACGACGAAAGCCGTTAGCGCTGTCACCGTGATTGACTACTGACAGTTCATTGAGGAGTCGGTGTCGCTCTCTCTCTGTCTCTTTCCTTCTCCCTGTTGCCATCTCTCTCTGCAGCGCTAGTGCCATCTCTTTCGCTGTCGAGCGAGTGCAAGACGCGACTTGTAGACGCGAAATGTGGACGCAAGTCAGCCTCTGATTGATGCGCCTCAAAAGCGCATTGCACCGCATGTGCCGCCCCCTTTTCACCCCCCCCCCTCTCAATCCCCTTTCAACCACCTCTTTCTTTGAGTCTCTACGTGCGTGTCTTTTGTCTATTCTTGTTGATTGTTTTCTGGCTTTTGGCTCTTGGCTCGCTTTTCGGTGTTTGAACTTGTATTTGTATTTGTATTTGTGTGACTGCACCTGCATCAAAGTGCAATTGTCGCCGCCAACGGAGATGGAAGATGCAGACACAGAGGTGTAGAGGGGGGGGTCTGGAGAAAGGGGGTGAAGACAGCGAGACGCAGACGACGTCTGAGCCACTTAGAAAGTGTGATTGATTTTGGCATCGGTGTGAGCCCATTTCTTCTGCCTTGCTCTTTCTGCGCCTCGCTTTAATGCCCCATTCATTCTTTTCGCTAGAGATGGAACGTGCCCCCCAGTCGATAGAAGGCGAAGTCGGGTGCCCCGACTATCAGATACCCGTTACTCAGCTAAAGGGAGTGCGAGGGAGATGGAGATATAAAACTTTAATCGGGCATAACTTTTTAACGAATGGTCCGATTTGAAAAATTTCTTCTACATTTTGATAGGTATAACTAAACACATCAAACACATTTATACTTCTCCGAAATCTTTAAAAATGTGGGCGCCAGACACATTTTAGTATCGTTTGTGGGCGATTGTGGGCGATAGATGGGGCGTGGCGCTCGGCGTAGGAAGCCCAAGAATATGTGTTGGTAATCCCAACTTTCTACCTTTTATAGTTTCCGAGATCTCAGCGTTCATCCGGACGGACAGACGGACAGACAGACAGACGGTCATGGCTACACACAAAAAAAAAAACTATGTAAAATCAACGATTTAATAGTGAAAACTGCCCCAACCCATAAATAATAGAAAATGACCCAAAAAATAGTAGATTACCTAAAAAATAGTAGATGACCTACAAAATAGTATTTTACCCGAAAAATATTGTAGTTTTTTTAAATTTATTTTTTTAACTATTTTTATTTTTAATTTAACTTGTTATATTAATTTATATTGAAGTTATTTATAGACACTTACATTTCACAGATACTTAAACTTACAAATCAGGTTTCTTGCCTCCGCTGGGAATCGAACCGGGGCCGCAATCGTCGGAGTCGAGCACTCTAACCAGTAGGCCACAGAAGAATGATTTTCGTAGAGGAAAATCTTTTGACTTGAAATCAACATTTAAAAAAAAAAAAAAGGAAAAACATCATCTGCAAAAGCAGGATTTGAACTCACGACCCAGAGATTATGAGTCGGATACTCTAACCACCCTAAGTCCAGAAAAATAGTTGACCTACAATTTATAATTGTATTTTTAAAACAACAAAATACATGAAGGAAAAAAATAGTTTTGTTACGATATTAATTGTGGTGTCACTATTCGATGCCCCAAAAAATAAAACAACAAAATACACGCAAACAAATAAAATAGTTTTGCTACGAATTAATTAAGACGTTACTATTAATTTTCCAAATGAAGAAAACAACAAAATACATGAACATTTCGTAAATAGGTTTTTCACTATTTTAATTGTTAAATACTATTCAATGAACAAAAAAATAAAACAACAAAATACATGAAAAATTCAGAAAATAGTGAACTACTATTTTTCTATGTTAATTTTACATAGTTTTTTTTTTTGTGTGTAGATCGACTCGGCTAGTGATCCTGATCAAGAATATATATACTTTATAGGGTCGGAGATGCTTCCTTCTAGCTGTTAGATACTTTTGCACGAATACAATATACCCTTTAACTCTACGAGTAACGGGTATAAAAATCGATACACCTCCTCACTAATAGCCGTTGTGTGATCCTGAACCTGTTGGGAATTATAAGCAAATAAGATCCTAATGAAGGAAAGCATGATAGGTATACAAGGCTATATATTTTTAAAGTCTTCTAGATCTCCAGGTCCCACTACTCTGGCTAGTACTTTTTACGGCATATATATAAAAGTTTGAGTTATAGAAAAACAACTCATGTAAGTAGATGGTGTCATCACTAGTGGCTTGAAATATGTCACAGTGCGCCCGGCATATTGATGAGCCTTTGAGCTTGAGTTTGGGTTTGAGATGCTTTCCTCCTCCGGCGGCTGTGCTCAGAATGAAATCGAATCGAAGCTAAGCCAAGTGAGGTGAGGTGAAGCGAAGTGAATCGTTGCCAAAGAAAGTGATCCAGTTAGGAGAGGCCAGGGACGTGACCAGGGACGGGAACCTGTACATCCAAAACTGCACCTGCATCCGAATAAGTAATGGACTCTCAACTGTCAGCCGTTCTTATTGTTTTGTTCTAGTAGTTAAGATATTTTCATTGCCTGACCTCAATACCATATAGATTCGGAACCAATGGAACCAACCATATTCCCTTGGAAACATTGATATTCATAGAATATAATATTTAAGACTTTTAAGATCTATATTTCCATCAAAAACTATACCATACCATGCATGAGAAATGGATTTCCCCGATCTCATAGTCTAGTTGACCTTGATAACTAGGTGGTTTTGAGAACGTACCTTGGGACACTGATTACTTGGACCTGATCGCCTCCTCGTTTGATAGGCATTGCTATTGTGCCTCGTCCACAGATTGCCATCCACTGGGGTGAGAATTTCCAGGATAATTACAAGTGAGGCGAAAAGCAGGATCAATCCATTCCTGGCCATGATCGGGGGGGCCATTATTCCGGATCCCGGGGGGCTATTAATGGCGTATTGTCGTTAATCTTCCGGCGGGCTCAGACGCGCGATCTCCGTTGCGTTGTCGCTGGCACTGTTTTCGATGGCACTGCGCCATCTCCGCGAGCAACATGCGACATTAGCATCCAGCAATAGCTACACTTTGAATAAAAATTACAAAATTACGAAATAAAAAACAAAACTATAAAAGTTAAGATTCTGGGAGCACTTATGAGCTTAAAATTAAAAGTATATACAAATTTATACCTAACCAAAAAATTTAATTATTATGATTTAATTTCTATAATTTCTTAATTAACTTATAACGATAATAATATTTATACCCGTTACTCGTAGAGTAAAAGGGTATATTGTATTCGTGCAAACGCTGAGATCTCGGAAACTATAAAAGCTAGAGGATAGGCATTTGGCATGAAGATTCTTGGAGTTCCTACGCAGCGGAAGTTTATTTCAAGAAAGTGCCACGCCCCCTCTAACGCCCACAATAGCTTATATACGGTTTTAAAAATTTAAATATTTCGGAAAAGTAAAAATGCAGTTTTGTTGTGTTTATCAATACCAATCGAAATGTAGAAGAAATTTTTTAAATCGGACAATTCGTTAAAAAGTTATTGTTGATCAAAGTTTATATCTCCATCTCCCTCGCACTCCCTTTAGCCGAGTGACGGGTATTAGATAGTCGGGACACCAACCCGACTTTAGCGTTCTCTCTTGTTTTATTATGATAATGCCAATCAAAATGTATTGTTTAAGACTGAAGTGTTTTTTTAAGTGTACCACAGCGAATCGGAACGCAACGGATTCGGATGTTTTTGCGGATAAGGCGCCTTCTTATTGCCACAGAATTCTATGGGAAGATCTGTGGCTGGGTCATTATCGGGAAGCTGGAAATAAATGCGACATAAATGAGCACTTGGTTGGTTTTTAGCTATGTACATATGTATGTATGCATATGTTCAAGTAATTTGAGTGTTGAAATGTAAAAGAACTTTATAGAATCCAGTGCGTTTACTACATAAATTTTATTTAAAATAATGTTTATAATGAAATAGAACTGAACATTTTAAGTGCGATCATTGAAAAATCGATTAAAAATATTATGATACACCACGCCGAATTCGAATTATAGGTAAGGGCAGAGTTTATAAGGAAAATAGTTTGTTTGCAGCATGTAATAAGAAACAATTCATTTAATTAAAATATTTTTACCTTTTTATTGTTATGTTTTAGTATTTAAGTTTTAAAAAAAACGGTTCCATATTTGAAATTCTAGGACATGATTTCCCCAATTTTCCATTCCTTCCTTATGTAGATCCCTGATCCCTAAAATTTAGCGGTTTTCCTAGGCGATCGCATCACTTTCCAGCGTGGTGAATTCCCTCGCTCATTTGAATATTGGAATTTAATCAGCGGCCGTCCCTCCGCCTCGCACTTGCTCTCTTTCCAAGAGTGCGGGTGAGTAAGCCGCTCTTATCAATTATAACGTCCGTTTGCCAGTCAATGCCTTCCATTGCACAGAGATGAACGTAAATGTGGATGTATGGAAATACACATAGATACTTACATATGTGAAAATATATAGTCTGGAGAACGGGAATTAAGTATTTTTGGCTGCATCTTGTTTTCACTTGTCGCGTGGATGCAGATTTCCAGATTTCCTGATTTCCAGGCAACTTTCTCGCCGCGGAGAGCGAAATTTTCGGGGTGGTGTGTTGTGTGTGTGCTGTGTGGTGGAGGTGTATTGAAGGGGGAAGGTGGTAGGTGGTAGGGTAGGTGGCGGTGGTTTAGGGGGGTTGAGGGGGGAATGGAAACAGGAAACATTTTAATAGCCTGCAAATTTATTCTTTACGATCGCCAGAACGAACTGAGCGCTCCGCTGGACACTTTCTCTTTATTGCGAAACGAGTTGCGCGGCATTTTCACGACCGGACTGGAATGAAACTGGACATCCTCAGAGGTGACTACTTTTGCCGTTTCGGCTGCTGCTTCTTCTTCCGCCTGCGTCTGCGTTTTAAGTATTTTTTTTTTTATTTATTTATTTATTTATTTTTTTGGTTTTGGAGTTGTCTGGTTTTTTTGTTGGCCAGCCCAAAAAAGCGGCGCAACTTTCGTCGCCGCATTGCGTTGCGATGCGTTAGCGGCCAGTTCCGGCTTCTACGGCGGCTCCTTCTTCTCCTCCTCTTCTCTCTCCTGCCTCTTTCTTCGCCTTTCGCGCGCCTTTCTCCCTCCCCCTTTTCTCTTTCCCATCGCAGACGCAGCGAGGCGAAAAGCGGCTTTTAATGCGCCAGCGAAACGAATCGGAATAAAGCAACAAGTGCTCATTCGGAGAAATGTCGCCTGCTCCTGCAGGCTCTCCCGCTCTCTTTTTTTGGCTGGCCAAGTTCCTGATCTCTCGCTGGAATGTGTGGTGGTGTGTTTGTGTGTGTGCAGATGAATGAAATCTAAGAGCAAGGGCAGTTAAAGGGCACGATTAGCGAGAGAGAGAAAGAGAGACTCTGAAAGGGGGAAAAAGAAAAGGTTTATAAAATAGAATCTCCTTTTAAAGAGTCCTTATCCATATTTCATCCTATTTTCATACATAGGTTAATATCATCGAAATTTATAATCTATCCCAAAGTAACGATTTATTATTAAACCACGAAATATAACTAAATAATATATATTATTATTTTAATATAAATAAATACAAATAGCCATAATAAATAAAGAACATATAAACTTCGACCTTCCGATGATACCTTTTTTTCACTTGAACTAAATTAAAGTTCCATTCCCAGAAACCTTTAGCTAAAAAAGCCGTAGAGGGGATTTTTGACTTTAAAACAAAAAGGTGAATCGGTTTAGCTGGATTCACTTTAATAGATTCAGTTACCTTAATTGATTTCCCAAAGAAAGTGTCAGAACTAATTGGGAATTATTGGGTCCAGGGGCAGAGATTCAACCTAGAACACAAAATTATTCTTAGAAGGCCAAGGAATTCAGGATGAATCGGTAATAAGGAAGGGAAAACTAAAGGACATAAGAAGTTACAACATATTAAGTATACGATGCCCTAATTAATTTCTTAAAACAAGTGTTTTTTTTATAATTCCAGCTCTTGGTTTCCATCAGTGTGCTCATCCGGCTGGCACTGGAGATTTCTCAATGAACGGCTCTGAGCTTTTGGACACGCCACCCGATCGTCCAACCGAAATGGCCATATAACTAATATAACTGGGGGCTGGCGTAGACGGCACCGGAATCGGAATGCCTCAAATGCGAGTGCCACGCCCGAATTCGCATCCAAATCCGACTGGCAACAGGTGGGGCTAGTTAGCTAGCTGGCTGGTTAGCTGGTTAGCTGGGGAGCCACAGGTGAGCTTCAGGTGACAGTCGACAGTCAGGCAGACGGAATGTCTGGCGCGGCTCGGAGTGGAATGTCAAACGTTTATTTGCCGGTAATTAAATTTGAAAATGATTTAAATTTCACCAGCGAATATTTCAAATTGGTCTTAACACTTTCTTTCGCAGCATCAGCATCGGCATCTCTGTTTCCCTCTCTGTTTGGCCAACGGCCCACCCGCAAGCTGCGATGCCGACTACTCGATGACCCACCTGAGAAACCCCCCCTCCCCCCTTTGCCACCACCGCCCATGGGCAATCCATGGGAGCAATCCGGCTGATTGGAGATTTGTTTTCTATTTGCAATTGATCGATGCTCGCCTGCCAAGCACCAACAACAGCCACATGAAATTGCAGAAAACCAAAAACAAAAAAAGTAAAAAGTGAAAAAAGAGTTAACGCTAAAATTGAGCTGGACGCTGTTGGATGGTGTCCACGTCCACGTCCATGTCCACGTCCGCATCCACGTCCGGTGGGTTCGTTAATGGCATACCGAACTTGGGATCAGGCCGACCAGCCGAACTTTCAGCTTCTTGAACGGCGCTAAATAAATTGCTCATTTTTAATATAATAATAATATTTTAGATTCTACAAAGAGACTTCAAAAACCAATCATCTCGCATATTTTCGAATATTTTTCCTAATTAATCAATCCTATTATATAACTTTGCGATCTGGGCAGAACTATCATTACTCAAAATCAACAAGATATTATTTTAATGGAAACTCCTCCGGTTTAGAAGTTTGAATTCCCTTTTTCCCATCAAAATAAATCAAAAGAATGTTTTATAGATTGACTTTATTATCATTTAGAAGAATTCTTGTTTTTTACCTCTTAATTTAGTTAAACAGATCTAATACATCTCTGTGTAATACCAATATCTAACAAACAATAATAAATCAATAATAAATTAATCTATAAATTATAATTCGGATTTTTATATTTTACAGTTTGATTTATTATCTTTACTAATTTAATATTTTTCTTCGGATGCAATTCAACAGATCTTAAAGCTCTCTATTATATATTATTGTTTCTTAATTTTTTTTTAAATCCGAATTATATTTTAGAAATTTATTTATTATTTTTGCTAATTTAATATTTCCCTTCCGATGTAATTCAGCAGTGCTAAAACCTCTCTATTATATATTATTGTTTCTTAGACATTTAATAATCTGAATTATATTTTATAGATTGATTTATTATCTTTACTAATTTAATATTTTCCTTCCGATATAATTCAACAGATCTAAAAGCTCTCTATTATAATATAAACAACGCAATTGGCCACAATTTGAGACCATTTCCCACAACTGAACCAAAACATTAAGATCTTGGCCTTTGCAAGTAAATCAACTTTTACCCGAGCAAAAGCGCAAAAAGAGCATGATTCTGGAGTGGTTGCCACCAGCTGCTCCGCGATCTTAAGTGCGTGTGGCTCCGAAAGCGTGTGGGATTACTTGGAGTGCACTTGGTGGTACATGATATACCACCGTAGATCATTGCTAGTTTCGCTCGCCGCTCAATTATGCGGCGACACAGAGACATAGTCGTAAATGGTGTAAAATCTCCGGAGGGGGGGGTCTATGCGTGCCCTTCCCATGGCCACCATCCATCATCGTCCAACATAAACCATCAAGTGGGTTCCGTTTTGTTTGCGCATGCGCGGCGCATTCAGCATCGATATTTCACGATCGTCGTCTGCGGCTCAGACTGTAGAGTAGAAAAAAAAGAAGTGGAAATGGGGGGACGAGATGGAAGATGGAGCTGACTTCGTGCTGCTATTTGGTGGTCCGCGATTTTGTTTTCATTTGGAAAGTGGGTGTGTTTGTCTAGCTGTCCGAAGAGCTTGCAAGCCCCCCTTCTCCAATGTCAACTCTTTGGTGGAAAAGCGGGGGCCTTTGGGTCTGGGAAAATGCCTCCCCTGGCTGACTGGGGTCAAGCGAAGCGACGGAAAGGAAATGCGAAAGGAATGTCGAGGAAAAACGAGGAAAGTGATCTATGAGGCTCTTCAAACTGATCTTCCTAATATGAGTTTTGTTTTGGGTTTTTGGTTTTTTGGCCGTGGAAGTTCAGCGCAGTCAAGTGGTTAAGTGATCAACCACAATTTATGTTGACATTTTGGATGAACTTTAAATATTTACGCTTGGACTTTACGATCTACAACTTTATTTGGTTAATCTTTAACTGTTTTGGTTGGAATTTAACGAGCGTAAACTGAATTTATGACGACACGCTCTTACCATATAATTGGGAAGTGAAATATGATAGTGTTTAAGTGATTTTGGGGAATGGTTTAAATAGTAAGTCTAAAATGTATTTTGTAGGTACTGATAGTATAAAATCTCGTATTATTTTTGACTTTCTTACTTTGTATATTATGAAAGTTCTTCGTTTCATTTCCCAAAAAATTAACCAACTTTCTTGGCGAGAATGTAGCTCAAAAGTATCCGAAAAGTTTTTGATTTTTGTTTTTATTTTCTTATTGCGAAACTTTCATAACCGACTCGCATCGATCGTTCGATTTCGATTTCGATTTCGGTTTCGGTTTCGATCCCAACCATCCATCCGTCCATCGAATGGGGTGCGCACCTGAAATTCCATTCGGTTTCCAGGCTGAAGATATGGCCCCAGGCGGAGATACTCGGATACTCGGGATGCTGCGATATATTCGGAGATACTTTCAGATACTCTGAGATACATGCGTGTGCTGGCTTAGATTGCCGAATTGCTTGGGATCGTATGGGATCGGATCGGATCGGATCGTATGGAATCGGAGGAACTGGCAGGGGGCTTTGGCACTGGACTGGTTCGATCGAAGAATCTTTTTCGACGGCGGCTAATTGACTTTCAATGTTGTTTTATTTTTCTTTCGTTCCGTTTAATTTTATTTGAGCGTTGTCGAGGCGAGAAAGTGAAATTGATAGGCAGACAAGTGGCTCTCCCAGCGACTCCGAGCTGTCTGTCCATTCATTCGAATGGGATTCGAATTCCGATTCCGATTCGGATTCTAAGGAGGCGCTTTCTAAGTCCCCCAAAAGCATGAGTTGCAATTAGCCGTGCACTGTGAGAAAATGGGGGGTTCTTTCGGAGCAAATATGAGGTTTACGAGTATAATTATTATTATTTTTTTGTATTTTTTTTTTAATTCCATTAAAATATATATTTTGTAGAATCTAATCATGTAGGTAAATATATTGTAAGCTTCAAAAGAAAAGCTCTTCCCAATGTATGACATTTTTTATAGGTTTTAAAATTTAAAAAAAAAATGTTTTTTATTTAAATATTTTGTAGGTTTTTTCATTATTAATTTTTCCAAATTTATGTTTTTTCCTAGATTTTTATTACAAGTCGTTTTGGTTGCAGGATCTACTTTCCGTATTTTTTAGGCTCTACTTATATTAAAATAGATTATAAATATGTTTATAAACCACCTTTCTAAATATATAATTTTTATTATTTCTTATGTAATATAATAATAATAATATAATTGGAATGCCAGCTGAAAAGTGATATTCCGGTTTTCGGTAGTTTTTTCTCAGTGCACCGCCGGCTGAGGGTCTAACCCAATTCTTCTCCCTTGGGTGGCGGCTTCTTCGCTTATAATTTCCACACCCACAGCGGACAAAAAGTGTCTTCTCATGGCCTAATGGCAGCGATTGCTACTGTTTGCTGTTGCAGTTGCAGTTGCAGCATGTTGTTGTTGCTGTTGCTGTTGCTGCCGTGGCACTTGTTTTTGCTGTCGGCGTTTTCACTTTGGTCGAGATCTGTCTCTACCATTGCCACCTTGTAACCCCTCTGGGCGCTGGCCAAACAGCCGAAAGGTTATGCTGCAGCAGCAGCATGTTGCTGTTGCACATCAGCAACAGCAACAGCAGCAACTGAAAAACAAGCGCGACATATGACAAACGCTGGCAGTTTTGCCGGCGATGATGAAGTGTCAATGCAATGAAAACTAAACCAATAAATTGTGAGAGCGACCCAAATAGTTGGCTAGAAACCGGCGTGGCGAAGAGGATTTTGGCCTGGCCAACACACACGTACGTACGTATGTGTGTGTGGCATTAGCTCCAGATGCAGCGAGAACCGTAGAATCCGTAGAATCCCGATGGAATCACATGAGTAACTTCGACCTGCTGGGCCGTCATCATGTTTTCACCCAGAGACCTTTTGCAACTGAAAAACATGGCCACACATTTGGTCAAAAAACCCCCCCCCCCCCACCTCCTTCCTCTCTTTCCTTAAAAAAACGGAAAAAAAAAGTTGTGAGAAATTGAAGCGCAATTCAAGTCGGCGGTGGATGGTGAAAGTAACAAGATACTTTTAATAAGACATCTCGCGACGCCGCTTAAGATGCGTGAGGCGTGCGACCAGCTGAAAGAAGAGTGCCCTTCTCTGCAAGATGTATTACGGTATGGTATAGTAAACCCGCCATCTACCATATGACGGTGATCTTCCGCGGGAATGGAGATCCAAAAACCCCGCGATCATGCAAAACTGGCGGGTAATTGACCAAGTTAGCCAAGTAGACGGTCGCAGGCTCAGAAATGCCGGCGGTAGACTGAATGGCGCGTGTTACTTAATGTGCAACGCGAACCGATAGACGATCGGCGATAGACGCGGCCCGCTGGCCACTTTCTGGCGGAACCGGAGCATCGATGGGAGGATCGGAGCATTGGAGGATTGGAGCACCACTGGACTCCAATCGAAATTACTCCAATTTCGAAACGGGTCTTTTTGGTCATATTTAGCAAACAGGAATCGCGAGTGGAGACACGCGGCGGCGCCCCTAAAAAAAGGAAAAAAAGACTCAACTCAATGCTGCAAAGTGGAATTGAAATGGCGATGAAATGCCCGGGCAGCCCGACGGGATCGTCATGCCGGCACAGTGGTTCACCCCCCACTTAAAATAGGGACTAATAGACCAACAAATCCATTGAGAGTTTATAAAAACTAATATTTCATAAAAAAGGGGAACTAATAGTACAACAAAATGTACTATGGATTCCTCTTTCGATCAGAATTATGATCCATTGGTCAAGTATTATGAACTAGTTCAATAGATTTTGATCATGGATCATAAAATAGCTCATACATACAGAATCTAGATTACAGATTTTTGGTCTTAGATTTTTAGAACCTCAATTAATCCGATTTTTAATCATGGCTTTAAAAAATTTTTTTTTTAATCGCCAAAAAATTTTCACAGCTGATTAAGAAATTAATAAAACAACGTATAAAATAAGGAATATTATTTTCTATTGGTACATCTTTAATTATAACTAAGGAGTACTTTTTATCATTCATATATCAACTTGAATCCAATTCCTAAATAATTTCGAACCACTGTGCCTTCGGGTTATCAGTTGCCTTCGTTGTGGCACGTTGCTCATCCTATTATTTCAACGAGAGCAAGTGCAGCACACATGTATGTACGTATGTTGTTGTTGTTTCAGTTGTTGATGTTACAGTTTTTGTTGTTGCCCGACAATGCCAAATGCGGCAGTTGGCAAAAATACTTTATGGAAAAGTGGAACAGTCGATGAAACATCGCAAAGGGGAGTGAATAAATAAAAATACGATATCTCTTCCCCTTATAGGTATACCCGAGCCAAACCACCTGAGCCTGCAGCACCTGAACTAAGCGCTAACCGTCCACTAACCGCCCTCTAACCCCCACTTGGCCAACGCAACGTGTGGCAATCAAAGGGCGCCCACGCCCCTTTCTTTGGCTTGACTGCTTGCCACAATTGGAGCATGGGCAGTGGTCAATAATTGTGAATAGAGGGGAGAGGGAGTTTGGGTTTGGGTGGGGGTTAGGTTGGGGTTAGGGGAATAGAAAGTGCAAACAGTTAGAGGACTTGTCTCCATGCAATTGTCACCGTCGTCTGCTGCTTCTGTAACCCATTGCAACTGAAAGTTGAAACTGCTGCTGCCCAGTATAAACAAACAGAAGACTGGGGAAACCAACTAGCGACGCATGCCACACTGGGCCCAAAAAGCAGCAGCAGCAGCAGCAGCAACTAACAACAGCAACAACATGCAACACACAACATACAACAGCAACCGGCAAGCTGTACTTGAACAAGTCGTACTTGGCATCGTATTTCGGATTTGGACTTGGCCGACTGCCTTAGTGGAGGCCTCAATGGAAAGAAGAAATTTCGCTGCCGGCGCCGACGGCGACGTCGACGGCGCCATGTTGCTGCTGCTGCGCATGCGAAGTGTTCCGCTGCGAGAAAGCAGGTGTCTGCAGCATTCGGCGCTAAACCACGGCGCGAAGCAGACGCGTTTCTCTCTCTCTCCTTCACCTCCTCCTTCAGGCGGGAGTCCATATCCATATCCATAGCCAGCCAATCGATCGATAGATCGTTAGATCCTCGGGTTCGAATCGAAATAACCGAAAAGAAAACCAAACAAAAGATTAAAACAACCAACGAAATAAAAAAGCAAAACACTGCAAAACACTCTGCGAATCCGAGCAAAACAAACAAATACTAAAACATAAAATCATAGAAAAACGCAAGCGAAACGGAAAGAACCGCTTGCGAAACGGTTAGCCAAGTGATCAACTCGCTTTTTGTGTCCTTTTCTTTTTTTTTTTTATTTGATATTTTCTTTTGTGTGTGCTCCACTTGCGATCGTTAATTGTTGACCGCGTGCAACGCCCCCCTTGTGCCCCCCGCTGCCGTCATTACCGTCAGCCCATCAGCAGCAACATCAGCGGACAGCAGCAACAGCAGCAGCAACAGCAACAGCAACAGCAACAGCAACATCAGCAACAGCAACATCAGCGGGCAGAAGTAACGGCCACCGTTCGAGTGCAACCGTTTTTCGAAAGTTGTCGCTAACGCATCCTGTTTGTCAGCCTTCGGAATTTGGAATTGGAATCGGAATCTGAATTGGTATCGGAATTGGTATCGGAACTGCATCGGAATCGGGCCAAGGTCCTAACAGGTGAGTGCCGGCAGATCGCAGTGGGATCCCAGGAACCGGAAGTTAATGCTGTAGCGGAACTAGCGAAGGAAGCGGAACTAAGGGATACAATAGTGGGGAGGAAGCTATGCTATAAAGAGAGGGAGTTGGGATCAGTTGGGATCTTACAGTTCGCTAAGCTTACCAACTTTTCAGGCCCGTTTCTCGGATTTCATTTCCAATGCTATCATATATTTTATATTATAGCATATCATCTTCACTTATGATCAAATTTTTGCATTCTTAACTTATTGTTCATAATAGAATATGTACAAAATAAACATCCTAAACTTTTAGGGGAATTTCGTGTTATATTTTTTAATTTTACTAAGTTTTAGTAACATAATATTTGCATTTAAAAAATGTGAAAAAGTTTTAAACAAAAGGTTTCAATATCACAACTAATAAAAAAGCATTTAAATACTTGAATATAAAATTAAAGGAATTGATCGTAAAAGTGAAAACAGTGAATTAACAGCTTTTTGTTTCCTTTTAATATCAGTTAAATGTCAATTAAATTACAGCTATAAACAGCTATTAATTAAAGCTTTAAAAACTGAAAAGAATAGTGTTTTTCTAATTACTGCTTAAAGTTAAATGTTTTCAGTTACAATTTTATATAAAAAGGCAATTCTTTTTAACTTTTATGAGGTATACATTAGATTGGAGAAGGAGGTGACTACGGGGTGACCTTTTTAAAGAAACTAAAGGGAAGATTAAACACGGATATGGACTTTTAATAGAGGACACAGTAGACTGACTAGTTAGATTAGCTAAAAATATTGGACAATGGTCAAGGTCAGTGGACAAAGAAAGAAGAATTCACTTAATTCTTCCCAAAGTTCTGCCTCACCTTTCTTTCCTGCATTCACTCTTTCTTCACTCTCTCTTTCCGCGGAATTTCCTCACACCTTTGTCACTATCTTTGGCCTTCTAATTGGCCAACTAAGCGCACTCATATTTGTCTGGGCCAAGATGACCCACTTGAGTTATGGGGAAACCTATTAACACTTTTCACCTCCTCAGTTGCCCTTTTCTTCGGCGTCTCAAAAGTTAAGTGAGTTGTCATTAAACAGATTCTTTTCTTTCTTGACTTGTCGCAGCTTCAGCTTCCCTTTCTTTCTGTCTTTTAATTTTTTTCATTTATGGACTGTTGGTCAGTGGGTGGGGTGGAGGGGCGTAGAAGGGGGGCTAGGGGGCTAAGGGGGCACAACACTTAGCGAGTCAATCAATCATCATTGAGTTGACTGAGAAATTGCTAATAAATTGCAATTAGCGGGAAACACTTTCATATAGCAGGTAACCATAACAATGAGAAGAAATAAAAGCGAAAAGCACTTTCTTCTCGGCCCTCTCTCTTCCTCTTCCTCTCCCTCTTCCGCTTTCCTTTATTCTTTTTCTTCTGCTTGGGCCGCCCACAACAACAGTAAATATCGAATAATGATAAACAAATTAATTATACGTTTAACACACAGAAACAGCAGCAACATGCAACATCAACAGCAGAAGCAACATCCACAGCAACAACACAAGCAAGTGCGCTGCAGAAATCTACGAAGAAACGTAGAAATCGGTGCTAAGAAGATTTGGCTGCCGCTTATCATTTTCCTTTCACTGCAGGTGAGTTGAGCCGATGCAAATAATTGAAATCAATTTAAGCCAAAGCCGCAGACACAACAGCAACACAGGCAACACAGGCAACATAAGCAACACAAGCAAAAGCAGCAGCAACATCACCTTATAAATAGATAATTCCCATTAGCAGCAGCCGGCTTAAGCTTCTCATTCGTTCAGTGGCGTACAGGGGTTTTCATGAAAGGGGATATTTAAATAATACAGTAGAGATTAAATCTAAATTTATTTATTTCTTCATTAGTTTTTGGTTTTTCTTCTTTAAGCTTGAATTTTATTTTGAATATTATTATGCACCCTCTTCCGGCGCCTCTGCTCCTTCTCTCTCTCTCCGCCAGCCCCCCTCTCCTTCTGTCTGCCTGTCGTCTGCCTAGTGTGCAAGTGAAAGAGCGCCTCTGCCGGAATGGAATGGAATGAAGAGGAACGGATTGGAATGGGACAGGCTGGGATGGGACGTGTAATTGGCATGGCCTCGTTTCTCGTGTGTGTGTGCGAATGTTACATGTGCTGGTTTTTTAGTTCCTGGAACCAATCAGGAATATATACATACATACATACATATCGAAGTGACCAGCGAGGAAAGTAACGGGGAATCGAGTAATTAGTGCTTAATTATTAATGAAAAGGATACAGATCGCAGATGTCATCTGGGGAATTTAGAAACTTAACGTTGCAAACGTTTTAATAACGATTTCTTTACAATCTTCAAATGAAGATTCTTCTTAACTTTATTAAGAATCTATCAATGTCTTAATTTAATCTTAAAAAAAAGATTAAAATTAAATGCATAGATAATTTTATATAGCTCATTATTGACTTAAAAATGATTTTTCCCATCGAAAGTAAAATGAAGCAATAGCATCCCCATCTCGTTGGCCTTCCCATCCCCATCATTCCTTTCTCTTTTTCGCCTTTTGGCACATATTAAAATTCCATGTGCATCCACTTTGCCTAGGTAACACTCATCCCCGTCCCGAATCTCTTTTGGCCCAGCGTTCGTGAGGTTAGAAAGTTTTTTTTTTCTTTTTTTTTGGCCATTCTGGGGCGATGACACAATTTAGTCAGGCCAAAAAAATAAACGGGGGGGGAAAAAACATTTTCCATGCCTTTAACAAGCGGCAGCATGTGGTGGCAGCATCATCTCCACTTTTCGCTTCCTTTTCGCTTTCATCTTGGGGTCGAGAAATGCTGCCAAACGGCCTGGCGTTCACCTTTGACCCTCCCTCTTCCTCCTTCCTCCTTCGGGCCAAGTGGCTGCCAAATTCCGATTCTCTGCTAATGTTTCACTTTCTCCCGATTTGGTGGCCTGCCAGGCAGACAGAAACAGTCAAAGCCTCTTCCCAAATCCGAAATCCTAGCACATTGCTCGAGGTCAAGATTGGCAACAACAGCCGGTTTCGTCTTTGGTCTTCTGTCTTCTGTCTTCTGTCTTCCGTCTTTGGTCTCTAGTCTTTAGTCACATCATTAGTCTTCTCCATTGGGGATTACGGAAACTAAAGTGTGTGTGTGTTTGTTGATGGAGGGGGAGGGGGAGGGGGTCACGACTCCCCACTGGATGATTGCCAAACAGCGAAGCGCACTTGGCACACATTTCAATTAACGCAGTTCTCTCGGGATGATTAGTTTCCAGTTAAAGTCGCACATGAGCTGGGAACCGGAACAGACCGAATATTGGATATCTTTGGGAGGTACGCATAGAAACATGGGGTTACCATACTTGCAAATACTTATAGGGGCCCCAAAATAATTGAGAAAAACCGAAAACTAATCAAATTTAGGAAATATGTTTTAATATAAAACCTTTTTTTTTAGTTTTTTATATACAATTTTTTTTAATGTTTATCAACAATCTAAATGGTTATATAAATGTAAAACAATTTAAATAATATATTATTATAGTTCCATTGGTTTAAAAATACAATCAATGGTGTCTGAAATTGGATGTATAATTTTTTTAAGATTCCAAAATTTTTTTTTTTTAATATTAAATTAATTGAAATATTAAAGTTGCACTTAAAACTCAATGATTTTTGGTATTATTACAAAACTTGATTGGGAAATATTACAATAGAATCAGATCAAAATATTAGCATTTCAAATAACTAGAACATTTTAAGTTTCCCAAATTCTTTTGCGAAATACTTAGTGCGTGATATTTTCTCTCTCTGTACGAATTGCTCGTACTTAAGTATAGTTTTTTGTTTTTTGGTATTCATGGCTCGCTTCTGCAGTCGCTCCAAATCACGTTCCCGCATGCAAATTTGATTATAGAATTTTGTGGCAGTGGGTTTTTCGGTTTTTCGCATTCGTTTCGTGGGCAACTCGTTTGCCATCTTACCATCATACCATCTCATCTCGCCATCCAGCATTTGCCATCTACCTTTTTGTCGTCAATCGTCTGCCGCTTGATGCTTGCCACATCACTTTCTACCAAACAGGATTGCTTCAGGATGCCGCCGTCGCCGCCGTTGCGACATCCCATCTAGAGACTACTAAAAAAACCGAAACAACAAATCCAATACCAAGATACTGAGACACTGAGACACTCAGATGCTCAGTTTTCTCAGTTTTCTCAGCTTCCCAGTTGGCGGAGAAAGTTGTTTTCGGCGATGCGGCACAGATTTGGCCAAATGGGATGCAGCCTCGCCATCTTCGCTGGGCATCTTCATCATGGCTATGGGTTTGGGTTTGGGTATGGGTATGGGTATGGGTATCTTGGCCATGGCCATCATCGTCCACCTGTCCGCAATTGCTCCAGTGCCACTCCCCCCTTGCTTCTGCACTCGTCGTCTAATTGCCAAGATAGCCCGGCCACTTGGCAACTTGGTAACTGAATCAGTCCAGTTCCAGATCAAGATGTTCCTGAATGGCCGGGCAAAACGGGCAAAATTGAGATCTGGTCACCCGGAACATGGCCATTGGCCAATCCACATCGCAACCAACACACTCGCACTCGCAAGTGAAGGACGCAAAAAGAAAGTAATGGAAAATTAATTAAGTTTATTAGCTGATCTCAGAGTTGGCAGGCAGAAGCTCGGGAGTTACGGGATGCGACATGGGAGTCTTGATTAGAAAGTATGGATGGGTTGCATTCAACACACTCGATTGTACAATCTTGATTTATAATCGAAAATGTATCGGGATCATGGGAAAATTTAAGTCGATTCGTTTTCGATATTTATATTGCAGATCAATTGGTTTCTTTTCTTGTTATCATGAAACTGGCAAATTTATTTATTTCGATTCCTTTAGAATTTGTATGTTTATATATTTTTGTTTACCGATAAATTATTTAAAAAGCTGCAGATCGATAGTTCTTTTTTTCTTGTGATTATAAAATTGTAATTCTTTTTAACTCTTAAAGATTTTAAACCCTTTTTTTTTGTTGGATTTCCCATTTTTTTTATCGATAAATCCTTTAAAAACAAGCAAAAAATTAATATACTTTTTAATTTAATTTATTTATTATACTTAAAGGGTTTGTCGCTTCCAGAAAATAAATGTTTAAGCTTCAAAAGTTATTAATTCCTAAAAAAGTAAAATCCCTTAAATCAATCTCTTATTATTTACCATTTTCTTGAGAAGTATTTATTTTTTGTTTTCACAATCTAGACAAGCAATTTTTAAACATTACAATCTCTGTGTTTTTCCCCAACCATTTAGAATTGTAGAATCACTAGGGAAGTGGAAGTGGGGAGTTCTTTCTTCCCACCCATCATCCAGTGTCTAATTTATCTAGATTGTATCTAATCTGTTACACCGTCATTATCGGGTACACATCGTCATCGCCGCAACCCGGCAATTCCGACTGGATGTCGATCGCGATCTCAATCTGGGTCTTGGTCTTGGGTCTTCGGTCTTCGGTCTTCCGTCTTCAGTCTGCAGTCTTCAGTCTGCAGTCTTCGGTGTTTGGCGTTCGGTGTCTTTGGTCTTTTGCCTTTTGTTTGTGTTTGTGTTGCTGTCGTCTGGTCTGGTCTGGTTCTAGCCTTGACATCGCCTTTTAAGCCAGGCGGATCTCCCTGGCAATTGGGTCGCCGCACGTTGCATGTGGCACAAGAAAAAACAAAAAAAAAAAAAAAAGCGGAGATAAAAAAGAAAGAAATAAAAAAAGCGAAATTGTTGCAGTGGCTGCGGTTTTTCTCTTTTCTCCTCTTTCTTTTCGCTGCCAGTGGCTTTTTGCTGCCTTATGCAATTGAGTTGCATGCCGCATCCGCCTTGCAACCTGCCACTCGCCACTTGCCACTGCGCCCATTCCGTTTGACATTCCCCAACTGAAATCATTCCGTTCTTCCCAACTTATCATCTTCTCATCCTCCCCGTTTCCATTTCCATTTCCATTTAACCAGGTCGCCCTCGTCTGCGCGGACGATGTGGAGGTGGTGAAGGCCATTGCCGGTGGGCCGGACGACGATCTGACCATCGCTCTGGGGGATCACGAGAACGAGCTGGACCAGATGGCCCAGGAGTCGGAGCAGGAGCAGCAGGCCCAGGCGCAACAGCAGCAGCAGCAGCAGCAGCAACAGCAGCAGCAGCTGCCACAGATCCAGATGCAGTTGCCCCAGTCGGTGCCCAAGGTGCAGGTGCACTACCAGCACAACATGCCCCAGCCACCGCCCAATGTGGCCGTGGGCCTCACCATGCGCAGTAAGTAAAGGGATAACCAATAGATCATAGCCAGAAAATATACCTAAATACCTTAAAAGGGCAGCTGAGAATAGGTTAGTGGCCTGTGGTTCCGGGTTCAAAACCACCCAAGTCCCATGAATTTGTTTGTTTCTTTTAAAATTTTAAAACCTCTTTGGAAAAGTAACTATCACTTATTTATAGATTATGATCAAGATAACAGAAATCATGTTTTTATTTTTTATGCTGAGTACTATTTAAATATTAATTAAAATAAATTAAAAATGTCTGAATAATGATCAAGATCATTTATGCTGAGCAATATTTTAACATTCATTAGAATAAATTTAAAAAATTACAGAACCAGGAAATAATATATTTTTGTAAAAAAAACTTAAATAATGACACAAAAAATAAAATACAATAAAATATGGGGACAATTCGATTTTATATTAATAAAATTTTATAATATTAAAAATCAAGTTAAAATGTCGAAAAAATGTATTTTAATTGAATTTGAAATAATGAAATATTTATAATAATTTTTATAAAATAAAATAATGAATAATATAAAAATAAATTCTTTTTATGTTCATAAAGCTCTGAAAAATGTAATCTTTGATTCTTTGAATAAGATTTCCCCGCTTTAAAACACCTATGTATATTGCCTTTAAAAATTAAAAGTAAATTTCAAATATAATATTTATTCATGATCTAATGGCTTGCGTTTGCTGCTCCACCCGCAGACAACCACCAGAACATTCCGCTGAGCTTTGGTCAGCCCTTCGGACCGCCTCCGCCGCCGGGAGCCCAGTTCTACAAGGGACCGCCGCCGCCGCAGCTGCAGCAGCGACCGCAGCCGCCGCCGCAGTTGCAGTTGCAGGTGCAGCCGCAACAGCAGCAGCAACAGCAACAGCAGCAGCAGCAGCAGCAGCAGCAGGGACAGCAGCAACAGGTGCAGGTGCCCGACCTCAGTGTGGGCGGATCGAGCAACAACGAGATCTGGGCGGCTCCCGTCCAGGACATGCCCAAGATCGTCTCCCTGGACGTGAAGTGCGAGAAGAACGGCATGAAGGTGTTCGTGCAGTTCGACAAGCCCTTCAACGGCATCGTCTTCTCGAAGGGCCACTACAGCAACATGAACTGCGTCCACCTGCCCTCCGGATTGGGCCGCAGCTCGGCGAGCTTCGACATTGGGCTGCACGAGTGCGGAACCGCCGGGAACACGGACAACTACAACCAGGGCTATGGCCACGGGGAGGCGGGGAGCACGGGGGCGGGCACCTACTTCGAGAACATCATCGTCATCCAGTACGATCCGCAGGTGCAGGAGGTCTGGGACCAGGCGAGGAAGCTGCGCTGCACGTGGCACGATCAGTACGAGAAGAGCGTGACCTTCAGGCCCTTCCCCGTCGACATGCTGGATGTGGTGAGGGCGGACTTTGCGGGCGACAACGTCGGCTGCTGGATGCAGATCCAAGTGGGCAAGGGCCCCTGGGCCTCGGAGGTCTCGGGGCTGGTGAAGATTGGCCAGACAATGACCATGGTGCTGGCCATCAAGGACGACGACTCCAAGTTCGATATGCTGGTGCGCAATTGTGTGGCCCACGACGGCAAGAGGGCGCCCATTCAGCTGGTGGACCAGAGGGGTTGCGTCACCCGACCCAAGCTGATGTCGCGCTTCACCAAGATCAAGAACTTCGGGGCCTCCGCCTCGGTGCTGTCGTATGCCCACTTCCAGGCCTTCAAGTTCCCCGACTCGATGGAGGTGCACTTCCAGTGCACCATCCAGATCTGCCGCTACCACTGCCCGGAGCAGTGCTCGGCGGAGACGAACCTCCAGGACGTGCACCACCTGCAGGTGGGTCCGGAGTCGCAGTACGGACCGCCGCCCCAGCTGCACGTGGATGCGTACCATGTGGCCAGTGCGATTGGCAAGCGCAGGGACGAGCGGAGGGTGCAGCGGAGGGCTCGGGCGGTGGCCGAGCCGCAGGTGGGTCTGAACAGGATCATCAAGGTCGTGTCCTCCGGCGATCTGACCTTTGCAATCGATGAGAACGGTAGTGGCAATGGGAGCTCCCTGAACGGCTCCTCCTTCGGCAATGGGGTGGATCGCAGTCCACAGACCATGGTGTTCCCGCTGCGCGAGGAGGGACTCATCTGCATGACCACGCCGGGCTTCGCCATCACGCTCATCGTGCTGCTGGGCATCCTGGTCACCTCCTGCCTCACCTCCGCCGTGCTCTACGTCCGCCTGCGCCCCTTCGCCTCGTTCTCGGCCAGCGCCAAGGAGCGGGCCGTCGCCTTCACGAATCCCCAGCTGGCCCCGCTGCCCCATCCCGTCATCCAGCTGCCCTCGCCGGCGGATCTGCAGGGCACGCTCTCCAAGAAGCGGGCGATGTCGTGAGCACGCCCCGACTGCGCGACTGGAACTAGTTCCGTGGACGGGGGATGGGGGATGGAGGATCGTGTGGTGGATGGTGGATGGGCGCTCGATTTCCGGTGGTTGGGGCGCTGGCAATAGTGGCTGGTTATCGGGATCTTGGCGGTTTCAGTTGGAGAGAGTACCAGAGAACCATGAAATGGCAAATTTATTCTAAACTTGAAATGGTTTTCATAATATAATTTTTGGAATTTTTTAATATCAATCTCTTTACTGTTTCTTAAAGCATTATATTTCAAATTCTTTGAATCTTATGGTTTTCATAATATAATTTGCATTTCGAAATTTTTAGAATTATTCTATATCAATATCTTGCCTGTTTCTTCAAGCATTATATTTTAAATTCTTAAAATTCTTACTGGGCCGCCACTGATTCTCAAAATGCCACCGCTATTAGTGCCACCGCTAGCAATCGCATTTCGTCGGCGCTTCCGCTTCCGTTTCCGCTTCCGTTCCGTTCCCACTTCCGTTTCCGGTCCTAGGTACAGTTGTGTCTGCGTCTGCGGCTCTTAAATTTGTAGCGTACACTTCGTTAGTATAATTTTTGATACAAATCATTTAACATTAACTCAAGCCGTTTACTGGGTTCTCCTTTTCCTCCTCTCCTCCTCCTCCTTCATTTCCACACTTCCCTAAACTCTCTACCTCTAGAATTCTCTTTTCACGACACCACTTGCAATTCTTCTGTCCCTTTCACTCCTCTCCTCTCCCCTGGTGGCAGTCGATAATCGATTATTTTTGTTTTAGTTTAAGCCTAGGTTCTATTTCATGTAAAACGGTGCTAAGCCATGATCAGCCCATCATACCCATCCGACAATCACTTGTAGCTTTCTTCAGCACTTGAGCCGATACATAATTCATTACTTAGAGTATTTCTCGTAAGACTCTCTTAAGACTTTGTAGACACGCATACACACGCATTTTGCACACACACACTCACACACAAATATACACATACACATAACAAATATACACTTGAATTAGTCACTAAATATTTTAAGCGCTTTAAGCCGTAGACTAAGCCGAATACTTATGCCTCCCACTGTCAGCCATTTGCCCCGATTTCCCATATCAACTTTTATCAGTTAGTACGCCCCGTAGTCCACTTATTTATTTGCATAATGATTTATACATATCGCATACATACCCGCATATATACCGCCTTATATATATCTTCGATTTTTTTTGTCTACTTTTATAAGCCGAGCAAAGCGAGTGAGAAGAGAAAGTGTTCAATAAATTGTTTAGAATCCCTTAAAAAAAGGCGTTATTAATTATGAATGGATGGTCAATACTCGAGGTGAGTAGCTTTAAAGTGATTTTTGGGGTAACTCGAGAAAAAACGGTCAGAATATTAAATGTCATACCTTTTTGAGCTCGTAATTAAATTCCCTCTCGATTAGCATTCAAATGTGGTACTTTTAAATGTTTTAAAATTTTTGTAAAAAATTTTGACCTTACCCCTTATAAAAAACGCAAAAAATCATAATCGTGTTTTTTTGCACAAAAATATCAGTATTTTTGGCGTAACTTGAGAAAAAACGGTCAGAATATTAAATGTCATACCTTTTTGAACTCGTAATTAGATTCCCTATCGATTTGCATTCAAATGTGGAACTTTAAACTGATTTAAAATTTTTGTAAAAAATTGTGACCGTTGGTGGCAGATAAAAGGGGCTAGTAGAGCACCCAGGGGTCAAACGGTGGTGGTGTCGCCATCTACGTTTTGGCTGTGGTATTACCATGGGGCCAGAGGAGGGAACTCTGAAGGGGATAGAATTCGGAGCCAAAGAGGCAACAGAGCCAATTGCCAAGATTGCCAAAATGGCGAAGTCATAGTGTCTGGGAGAGCGGTGGTGGACTCCAACTCCGAATCCGCGCGCCACAGTGATTCTTCCCCCGTCTTTGGCAGTATCAGAGTGTAGTTGGGTCTTGTACGAACGCCACCAGAAAAAGGTTAAGTCTAATCGGTAGCTAAATGTGAAAGTAAATTTCAGTGTGTGCAACTGTTTAAATAGCCCAGAAGCGCTAAACGGAAAATCTTGAGAGCTATTTCATCTGGAAACTAAAATCCGCGCTGAATCCAAAAAATTAGGGTAAGCCCATAAACAGTCAGGGGAGACATATATGTAGCAGCCATCTAGAACTTTTTTTATTACTCAGATCTGGCGCTTAATGCTGAATAATTATATACTAATGATCTGGAGCGAGCCGCTAGAAGCAGAAGCGACGACCCACATCTTCCCAAAGGGAATCTTGATGATTTTAATTATTGTTGTGTATCGCTAAAAGGAAGGCTTCATTTGTCAAAGCTTTTTTCTATCTCAGGGGCGGAGGGAAAGTAACTATTGTATTTTGCGAATCGAACCGCCAAGCTCCACTAAGTTGGTCGATGCAACTTCAATCAACCAGAGTTTCACTCTCCGCTGGAATAATCATTCAACTCTGCTTCGTCTCTATCCCCTAAATGGCCAAGTTTCGAGATGTGGTGGGCTTGAGTGGAATTCGAGAGTAGTTTACATTGGCCAGCGCGCGACATCGGTCGTTTGATCTCCGAGTGGCCATAAATTAACCGGGAAAAAAAGGAGGGAAACGCCGGGAAATTATAAGAGAAGCCAGTGAAAATGTCCGGCTGGATATGTCTGTCGGTCGAGTTAATAGATTAAGGATTTTTTTTTGTACTAGTGTAAGTGTAATTGGTATATGAAAACCACATCAAGAGTGGAGGAAAGGAAGGCCAGCAGAAAAGGCGGAGAATTGGGGAATGTAAGAAAGGCTAAAGCGTTAGATAAAACCCCAAAGTGAAGAAAAGAAAGAGAAATAAGAGTGAGCCGTGAAAAAGCAGTTGCCGAGATGTGCGTGAGCTGGTACAGTGGGTAGGGTAGTGAATATTTTTTTTGGTTTTTTTTCAAGTTCCACAGCAATCGGAAAACCTCACGGAAGCGCTTTCGTCGACGGATCCCCCCGAGTTCTGGTGAGTGATGTTTCACAAGTAAAAGAAATATATATGTTATAAACCAAAAAAGTCCAAAAGATCGGTATTTGCCCCACTGTCCCCAGTCCCTTTAAGCGAATGCAATTGCAAAAAGAATTGGGATTGCACGGCCATAGCTATTACGGATAACGGGGAATGGCAAACGTGCAATTTCAAAGGCAATCTCTCTCCATTTCGGGAACAGCGGAATCGGAATTCGAGAAGCAATTTAAATTGTACGGCAGTGTCTTTGCGGCGAATTCGCAGACTCTTGTTTAATTTGATTTTAATGCATTATTTTTGGCTGCCGAACGATCTCATATTTCCTTTAAATTCTCCGAAGTTTCTTGTTGGTTATTTTATTTTTAGTTAATCGTACGGTTCAAATTTTATTTATGTTCGAGTCTATTTTAATTATGTTCGAAAAAAAACATTCTGATCTAGGAAAGTAATTTATCATTTATTCTATTTGCCAGTTATTCATATTTATAATCTCACTCGTTAGCGAAGATATTTGCATGCATTTTTATTTATTTATCTGGTTTATAATGCCTGTTAGTAATAAGTTATTTTTTTTGGGATTTAAAATAAATTGTATAATGTATTAGAAAACCCCCCTTTGTTTGCCTAAGACTAGGATGACTCCCCTGTAAAAACTAATCAGCAATCCCAAAAGGGGCCATTCAATAAATAGTTTGAAGTTAGGTACAGAATGGCCAAGGCAGGAGGGCACCTGGAATTCCTCCAAGAACATCTGAGGACTACTAGGGATCTTCGAGGAGCTTCTACTATTTTTGTCTGTCTGCTTGTCTGTATACGATTGTTCTCCCGCTATCAAATTCTTGTCGTAGCACGCAGTTGATATATTTTTTTGAAAATGGATGTAGGCTGAAGAAAGAAGGACAAGATCACCACCTCCACACAACCGACAAGGAGCAAGCTGGACCTTAGCGCGTGCGTCCTTTCTACTTCTATTACCATCGAAGCCAAATGAGTCGTTACATTAATAATTATATTCATTTCATAAATTATCTGGCGCCCATCGTGAGGCGAAAATCGTTTTTAAATTGAAAAATTATGCAAGAAAACACAGACGCAATCAGACAAACACTTTCGCTATATCTTTTGTCGGCTTTGGCAGTTTCAAGGTGGGCTAAAACAGGTGTTTACATGTTAGCCACGGTTGCCGCGATACTCAACAAAGCATCTATTTTTTATTCTCATCTTAATTTCTAAATCAGGCGCATAGGATCTATAGTTGAACAACTTGTCCGCAAGTGATCAGCTAGCCACGGCTGAAATAGAAAAAAGGTTGAGAAAAATCTTTTCTATTAACTTTAGTTTAGGGATCAATAGCAAAGTAGAGCTAGACGCTTGGATTTACGGATGGAAAGAATTATCATTAATTCTGCACTGGCCACGGATAGTTAGACGGCGCTAAAGACCCCATCTTTTTAATAAACCGGTTGGCATCACGTTGATGAAGCGCATTGGATCTACAGATGAATTTTCTTTAATAAGAAATCTTCTGACCACGCCTCTCAACGAAGTTGATAGACCATTCGGGAAAATAGGGTATATTGTTGATTTTTGATTCTGAGCTGGCAAAGCAAACAACATTTGTTTAATTGTTATTTTGTTTTGGTATTTTGTCAATGCATATTCTGCTGACTTGGAAATTAGCTCTGCATAAGCAACAATTAAAATTTATTTTTCATCTTCTTTTTACTCCAGAAACTCCAAAGATAATCGCTGTTTAGTATTTTTGCAGGGAAAGAACCTACGTCGAAAGGCAAACTATTTTTATGAATTTATAAATTTATTACTATTTCGTTGTTTATTATCATATCAAAGCAAGAATTTATTGATTTATCACTTTTTCATTGTTTATCAAAGCAAGAGATCAGATTCTCTTCAAATTATATCGTTTTAATATATTTAATTATTTACGTCGATTCTTATTGGGATTGAGCACAAGAGATAGATTTGTTTCATATCGTTGATTGATTAGCATAACCTCAGGTCGAAAAAATGGCGGACGAAGAGGAGGTGCCGGGGGTAAGCAACCCAAAGTGTACACTGTGCGATAAAGATTTGTCAACGGCCACAACATACAAAACGAAATGTGGTCATGAGTTCCACAAGTCGTGTATAACAGCTCATTCAAAAAGTCACCGAGAGTGTCCAATCTGTGGGGTCTCGTGCTTCCAAGGCCAAACCAACAACAAGCCACCTGTGAATTCACCAGCGCAGGCAGGAAAGCCTAGTGAGAATCGTACTGAACCAGATGTAGGAAATCTAGTCAATCAGGCAGTGCAGAGCATGAAGAACGATTTGCTAACTCAGCTGACGCAGCAAATGGCTCAACTAATTGAGAGAAACATTTCAGCACTCGTTAATCGTAATACCCAAACTCCGGAAGTCGAGAATTTGAACGCTAATTGGCAGGAGCCTGGAAGGCCCAATAGCCAAAATTCAGCTAATTTCCCATCTCATGCAAGATTTACTCCTGTTAGCGTAGGTTCCGATTTGTTCAGTAGGCCAGATAAGGTGGGTCATATTATGAACAGTTGGAAAATTCGATTCAATGGCAGTTCTGAGGGTATGAGCGTGGACAATTTTATTTATCGGGTGGAAGCGTTAACCCATCAGACTTTAGAAGGAAATTTTGCTGTTTTGTGTGGGAATGCCAGTCTGCTATTTGACGGCAAGGCTCGAGAATTTTACTGGCGATTTCACAAAGCCACCCGAGAACTTCGTTGGGATCTTCTTTGTCAGGCTATGAGGAAGCAATTTCGAGATACGAGGACAGATGTCGACATTAGGGAGGCAATACGCGATAGAAAGCAGAAAGAAAGGGAAAGCTTCGACTGTTTCTATGACGCGATCGTCGCTCTGATGGATAGTTTGGAAACGCCACTTCCAGAAAAATCAATGGTGGAAATTCTGAGCAGAAATCTGCGACCAGAAATACGACACGAACTTTTAAATATTCAGATACAATCAGTCGATCAGTTAAGGGAAATTTGCAGGCGAAGGGAGAGTTTTTTGGATGAAGTTAGGCGAAATGGTGCTTATCAAAAGGCTACACCTTTTCGGAAACAAGTTTCTGAACTTGTAGAAGAACTTATGTCCGATGATGCTTCCGAATTTTCCGAGTCTGAATTAGAAGTAGAAGTTGGAGCAATGGTATTATTCTGCTGGAACTGCCGCCAAGAGGGTCATCGTTACCAAGAATGTAATGCGAAACGCAAACTCTTTTGCTGGGGCTGTGGCAAGCCCAATACTTATAGAACATCTTGTGCCAAGTGTCAAAAAAACGACAAGACGAACACACAGCCTCGTCAGCCGCAGTGTGTTCAGCGTCAACGGTCGACGAATCCCGAAGCCAATCAATAGTTTTTCCAAAGTCAGTCGCAAAAGTAGAAGATCTTAGTCCTACATCTGTATGGCCAAGCTTAGTTAAATCAAACTCAAACTCTTTAAAAATTCAACACCATATAAAATTGCAAAAATCACATTCAAGAAATGCGCAACGAATGAGAAATTATTGGGTAGCCATAAAAACAATTAATGAAATTCGTTATAAGAGAAAAGACAAACGTCCCTATGCCGAAGTGCGTGTCTTAGATCGGATAGTTTTGGGTCTGTTAGATACTGGAGCTGCGGTAAGCGTTATAGGTGGAAATCTGGCTCAGCAGATATTAAGAAGTCAAATACCGTTCAAACGAGGGCTGTCTTCAGTAAACACAGCAGACGGAAAAAAACAAGAAGTAGTGGGACGAATTAATACCCCCGTCCGATATAAAGATCAAGAAGAGACACTGGATCTGCATTTAATTCCATCCCTTAGCCAAGATTTATACTTGGGTATTGATTTTTGGTCAAAATTCCAATTGCTACCACCAGAAATGGAAATTTCCGAAATAGTATCTTCAACCCATGATCTTTCAGCTCAGCAAGACGAGGAGTTGAAAAAAGTCATTAGCAAGTTTCCTTCATTTTCCGCATCTGGTTTAGGGAAAACTTCCGTCCTGTCTCATTCAATTGATGTTGGGGATGCTAAGCCCGTGAAGCAGCGTCACTTCCCAGTGTCACCAGCTGTGGAAAAACTTTATACGCAGAAGGTGGATCGGATGCTTAAGCTGGGAGTGATTGAAGAATCAGATAGCCCGTGGTCGTCACCAGTGGTTTTGGTTCAAAAGCCGGGGAAGGTTCGACTTTGTTTAGACAGTAGAAAGGTTAATGCGGTTACCAGAAAAGATGCTTATCCTCTTCCCACAAATAGACGGTATTCTAGGGCGCTTACCGAAAGCCATGTATATATCCAGTCTGGATTTAAAAGACGCATATTGGCAGGTACCCCTTGACCCAGATTCACGTGACAAGACGGCCTTTACCATACCCGGAAAGCCGCTTTACCAATATAAAGTCATGCCCTTTGGACTGACTAATGCTTCGCAAACCATGACACGTCTGATGGATAAAGTCATCCCGGCAGAGTTAAGAAACGAGGTTTTCGTTTATCTCGACGACTTGTTAATCGTTTCTGATGGTTTTGAGTCACATTTAAGGGTATTGTGGATAGTTGCTGGCCACATCAAGGCAGCAGGTCTCACGCTTAATGTGGAAAAAAGTAAATTTTGCATGCGTTCCGTGAGATACCTGGGCCACATCGTAGGAGAGGGCGTTATAAAAACTGACCCGGATAAGATATCCGCGATGACCGAGTTTCCACTGCCAACATCATTAAAAAAGCCTCCGACGATTTTTAGGGAATGGTCGGATGGTATCGCAAGTTCATCAAGAACTTTGCGTCGGTAGCAACGCCCCTGACAGATCTGTTAAAGCCGAAACGGAAGTTCGTAATGACCCCCGAAGGAAAACAAGCATTTGAAGATCTAAAAGGCGGCCTATGTTCAGCACCTGTTCTCCGAAGTCCTGATTTTGGGAAGCCATTCTTCGTGCAGTGTGACGCCAGCAAATCCGGTGTCGGGGGAGTATTGGTACAAAAAACTAGCGAGGGCGATGAATACCCAATAGCATTCGTTTCGAAAAAGTTAAACAAGGCTCAACGGAATTATTCCGTCACGGAACAAGAATGTCTGGCGGCAATAGTTTGTATCAATAGGTTCAGGGCTTATGTGGAGGGCCACGAATTTACTGTCATCACGGATCATTCCTCGTTAAAATGGCTTATGACACAGACGGATTTACACTCGCGATTGGCTCGTTGGTCTCTGAAGTTACAAGCCTTCAAGTTCAAGATCGAGCATCGTAGCGGTAGACTGAATGTTGTGCCGGATGCCCTATCTCGAGTGAACGAAGAGCTGGCATCGCTAGATGCAAATCAAGGGTTACTGGTCGATTTGGACTCAGCAGAGTTTAACTCGGCAGAATACAAAGACTTTGCTGACGGGGTGAAAGCTAACAACGATAAATTGCCGGATATGAAAGTAGTCGATGGCTTAGTGTATAAGAAGACGGAATTTTCTACGGGTGATTCTTTGCACGATCAATTTATCTGGAAACTTTTGGATCCCAAAAGGCTTAATTCAGGAGGTCCTAAAGAACGCACATGATCACCCCATGGCTTCACACGGGGGAATTCACAAAACTCTAGAGCGAGTGCGAAGATATTATTATTGGCCTGGATTGATAAAAGATGTGAAATCTTATGTGTTAGCCTGTGATACGTGCAAGATGACCAAAGCACCAAATTCCGTACAAAGACCGCCTATGGGGGTACCTCCAGAGTCTGAGAGATTCTTTCAAAGAATATATATGGACTTTTTGGGGCCGTATCCGCGCTCCAAAAGCGGTAATATTGGCATTTTTATCGTATTGGATCACTTATTCCAAATTTGTTTTCTTAAAGGCCGTAAAAAAACTAACGGCTGATGTGATTATTAAATATCTGCAACAGGAATTGTTTCACACCTTTGGAGTACCCGAAACGATTGTTTCCGATAATGGGTCTCAATTCAAATCTGACGCATTTCAAAAGTTTATACGTAGCTATAAAGTGGGTCATACTTTTACGGCAGTGTACTCGCCACAATCTAATGCGTCTGAGCGGGTAAACAGATCGGTCATAGCGGCTATTCGATCGTACGTTAGGCCCGACCAAAAGAACTGGGACGAAGAGCTGAGTAGCATTTGTTGTGCGTTGAGATCGGCCGTACATTCTAGCTTGGGAACAAGTCCCTACTATATGGTATTTGGGCAACAGTTTGTTGGGTCTGGGTCAACTTATAAGTTGCTGAGGGCGTTGGGATTGTTGCAGGATCGTTCTGTGGCTTTCTCTAAGGAAGATTCTCTGGAGTTGGTACGGGGGAAAGCCGTTGAAATAATGAAAAAGCAGAACGCCAAAAATGAGCGACTTTACAATCTCCGCTCTAGAGAAATTTCCTATAATGTTGGCCAAGAAGTGTTTCGTAAAAATTATAAACAAAGCAATTTCCAAGCGGGATATAATGCCAAGCTGGGTCCGAGTTATGTAAAGGCTAGAGTGCGGAAAAAGGTGGGAAATTCGTATTATGATTTGGAGGACCTACAAGGCCACTTTGTCGGAAGGTATCATGCAAAGGATATGAAGCAATAAAGCAACTGCCTCCAGCGTGTTGGTATCAGTCTTGGGAGTATCACCCCCAACACTGATCTTGTGGAGGGGGCAATTTGTAACGCTGGTGGCAGATAAAAGGGGCTAGTAGAGCCACCTAGGGGTCAAACGGTGGTGGTGTCGCCATCTACGTTTCGGCTGTGGTATTACCATGGGGCCAGAGGAGGGAACTCTGAAGGGGATAGAATTCGGAGCCAAAGAGGCAACAGAGCCAATTGTCAAGATTGCCAAAATGGCGAAGTCATAGTCTGGGAGAGCGGTGGTGACTCCAACCTGAATCCGCGCGCCACAGTGATTCTTTCCGTCTTTGGCAGTATCAGAGTGCAGTTGGGTCCAAGTAAGTTCCCACCAGAAAAAGGTTAAGTCTAATCGGTAGCTAAATGTGAAAGTAAATTTCAGTGTGTGCAACTGTTTAAATAGCCCAGAAGCGCTAAACGGAAAATCTTGAGAGCTATTTCATCTGGAAACTAAAATCCGCGCTGAATCCAAAAAAAATTAGGGTAAGCCCATAAACAGTCAGGGACATATATGTAGCAGCCATCTAGAATTTTTTTTATTACTCAGGTTTGGCGCTTAATGCTGAATAATTATATACTAATGATCTGGAGCGAGCCGCTAGAAGCGAAGCGACGACCCACATCTTCCCAAAGGGAATCTTGATGATTTTAATTATTGTTGTGTATCGCTAAAAGGAAGGCCTATTTGTCAAAGCTTTTTATCTCAGGGGCGTAGGCAAATCCATTGTATTTTGCGAATCGAACCGCCAAGTCTCCAGAAAGTTGGTCGATGCAACTTCAATCAACCAGAGTTTCAATTCGCCGGAATATCATTCAATCCCGCTTCGTCTCTCTCCCCTAATTCGCCAAGTTTCGAGTGTGGTGGGCTTGAGTGGAATTCCGAGAGAGTAGTTTACCTTGGCCAGCGCGCGACATCGGTCGTTTGATCTCCGAGTGGCCATAAATTAACCGGGAAAAAAAGGAGTGGAAACGCCGGGAAATTATAAGAGAAGCCAGTGAAAATGTCCGGCTGGATATGTGTCGTCGAGTTAATAGATTAAGGATTTTTTTTTGTACTAGTGTAAGTGTAATTGGTATATGAAAACCACATCAAGAGTGGAGGAAAGGAAGGCCAGCAGAAAAGGCGGAGAATTGGGGAATGTAAGAAAGGCTAAAGCGTTAGATAAAACCCCAAAGTGAAGAAAAGAAAGAGAAATAAGAGTGAGCCGTGAAAAAGCAGTTGCCGAGATGTGCGTGAGCTGGTACAGTGGGTAGGGTAGTGAATATTTTTTTTGGTTTTTTTTCAAGTTCCACAGCAATCGGAAAACCTCACGGAAGCGCTTTCGTCGACGGATCCCCCGAGTTCTGGTGAGTGATGTTTCACAAGTAAAAGAAATATATATGTTATAAACCAAAAGTCCAAAAGATCGGTATTTGCCCCACTGTCCCCAGTCCCTTTAAGCGAATGCGAGTGTAAAAAGAATTGGGATTGCACGGCCATAGCTATTACGGATAACGGGGAATGGCAAACGTGCAATTTCAAGGGCAAGCTCTCTCTCCATTTCGGGAACAGCGGAATCGGAATTCAAGGGCAATTTAAATTGTACGGCAGTGTCTTTGCGGCGAATTCGCAGACTCTTGTTTAATTTGATTTTAATGCATTATTTTTGGCTGCCGAACGATCTCATATTTCCTTTAAATTCTCCGAAGTTTCTTGTTGGTTATTTTATTTTTAGTTAATCGTACGGTTCAAATTTTATTTATGTTCGAGTCTATTTTAATTATGTTCGAAAAAAAACATTCTGATCTAGGAAAGTAATTTTTCATTTATTCTATTTGCCAGTTATTCATATTTATAATCTCACTCGTTAGCGAAGATATTTGCATGCATTTTTATTTATTTATCTGGTTTATAATGCCTGTTAGTAATAAGTTATTTTTTTGGGATTTAAAATAAATTGTATAATGTATTAGAAAACCCCCTTTGTTTGCCTAAGACTAGGATGACTCCCCTGTAAAAACTAATCAGCAATCCCAAAAGGGGCCATTCAATAAATAGTTTGAAGTTAGGTACAGAATGGCCAAGGCAGGGAGGGCACCCGGAATTCCTCCAAGAACATCTGAGGACTACTAGGGATCTTCGAGGAGCTTCTACCTATTTTTGTCTGTCTGCTTGTCTGTATACGATTGTTCTCCCGCTATCCAATTCTTGTCGTAGCACGCAGTTGATATATTTTTTTGAAAATGGATGTAGGCTGAAGAAAGAAGGACAAGATCACCACCCCACACAACCGACAAGGAGCAAGCTGGACCTTAGCGCGTGCGTCCTTTCTACTTCTATTATCATCGAAGCCAAATGAGTCGTTACAAAATTGCGAAAAACCTGTGTCCGATCCCCAATTTTTTTATACCCTTGCAGAGGGTATTATGATTTCAGTCAGAAGTTTGCAACGAAGTGAAGGAGACGTTTCCGACCCTATAAAGTATATATATTCTTGATCAGCATCACTAGACGAGTCGATCTAGCCATGTCCGTCTGTCCGTCCGTCTGTCCGTCCGTTTCTACGCAAACTAGTCTCTCAGTTTTTAAGCTATCGGGATGAAACTTTTCCAAAAGACTTGTTTCTATTGCATGTAGTATATAAGTCGGAACGAGCCGGATCGGACAACTATATCATATAGCTCCCATCGGAATAATCGCGGAAAAAAAATGTAAAAAACATTATATCTTGGGTGTTTTTGAACCTAGAACCTCCTACTTTTGGAAATGCCATTTTTTATCTAATTCTGAATTTCGAAAAAAAAATTTTTTAAAAACGGACAACTATATCATATAGCTGCCATAGGAACGATCGGAAAATTAGTGATTAATAGGAATTATCTGCAAGGGAATTATCTCAATAGGTTCAACTCGGACCGTAATAGGCCCTTCCAGAAGAGTTCGTATCAAAACAGCTCTAGTCGCCGTAATAACTACTCATGGGCAAAACTATCAGGGCAATTCTTATTCCTCGGCAAACCCATTCCGTCAAGGCTCGAACCGAAGCCAACATCGTACCAATAACAACAAACAGAATAATGACAACAGAGCAAACAAAGGTCTGCCTCCAACTTTAACAACATTGACGACAGCTCAAATTTTCAGCACGAAGCCATACAAAAAATATAAAATAATGTCCGTTCACAACAGTCCTGGAAAGCTATTCACTGACCAGAACTGCTAATTTACCTATATCAGTAGAATTTAAAGAACGATGCGAAATTTAGTTATTACTTCCATCCATACTTCCTTGGGATGGATTTCTTGACAAACCGAAAAGCGAAAATAAATATTGAAGAACTCAAACTCGAAACCCCATTAACATCCATTAATATTATAACGAAAATTAATAGAAGTACAGTCAACCTTAGTGAAGGCGATTTTCTATGTAATTCTCTGGAGATAGACAATAATCTTTCTATTTCTGGGGGGACTCTACACCGCCTCGGACGGACATAGCTTGCTGGAAATAACTAACAATTCCGAGACTGGGCAGATCCATTGTCTCGACCAACCATTTAACGTGGACCCATATAACAAGGAATGTTACGATCAGATGAACGGGGTAACGCTTAGTCCAAGTTACCAACAGATCAGGAGAAATCTTAACGAGCACATCCCGGACCATTTAAATGACGAGGAAAATTAAGGATTGCTTAAAATTTGCAAAAAATTTCAGGACTTATTTTACGACGACGCGACACCTCTCACATTCTCCAACACAGTTAAGCACCCCATCCCGACTACCGACAATATCCCCGTTCATGTTAAAACGTACAGATACCCTTATATACATAAGGAAGAGGTCCGCAAGCAAATAGCAAAAATGCTCGACCAAAATATAATAACAGCTATTCCCATTGGGGCGCCCCTGTTTTGGTAGTCCCTAAGAAGTCGGACTCACCCAGCCAAAAGAAATGGAGATTAGTAATAGACTTTAGGAAACTGAATGACAAAACCATCACGGACAGGTACCCAATCCCCAATATTAACGAACTTCTTGACAACATTGGCTGGGCAAAATATTTTTCCATCCTACATTTAGCGAGTGGGTTCCACCAAATTCAAGATGGACCCTCGGGACATGGACAGCTTTTTTCGGTAGAGAACGGACACTACGAATTCATGAGAATGCCGTTTCGGGCCAAAAAACGCCGCAGCTACATTCCAAAGGGTGATGGACAACGTACTAGAAGAACTAGTAGGGGAAATTTGCTTGGTCTATCTTGACGATATAAATATATTCTCGGCCTCTCTTCAGAAACACTTAATGGACATACACTCCGTATTTCAAAAATTACGTCACGCGAATCTAAAAATCCAAATCACCAAGTCGATTTTCCTAAGGAAGGAAAAAAGATTTATTTGGGACACGTAATAACCCAGGACGGTATCATTATAGGAAATGTATAAAACAATTTTGCTAGAATTACGAAACCTATTTCCCGACAGCTTAAAGGTGGCAAATCCGTCGTTATAGATGCATAATTTATAGAGGCATTTGAAATTTGAAAAACCCAATTTTACAACACCCAGACTTCCACAAACCTTTTACTCTTAGCACAGACGCCAGTAACTTCGCCATTGGAGCCGTTCTTTCTCAGGGCCCCGACGGGTCCGACAGACCAATTTGTTTCGCGAGTAGAACCTCGAACGATGCAGAAACTCGGTATTCGACAATAGAGAAAGAGATGCTGGCAATAATCTGGGCAGTTAAGTACTTTCGGCCATATGTGTATGGCAAGGGTGCATGTCATAACGCCCGGTGTCATAACGCCCGCGGGCGTTTTTTTTCTAAAAAATCGCGCGCCTTATGACCTTTTTAGTGTGTCACAGCGCCCGCGGGCTCTATGACACCGGGCGTTATGACACGCACCCGTGTATGGCAACAAGTTCAAGATCATTACCGACTATAAACCCTTAGTTTGGTTGCAAAATTTCAAGGGCCAAAACCCGAAACTCCTCCGATGGAAACTAACACTTTCCGAGTATGACTACGATATCGTCTACAAAAAGGCTCACAAAACGTCATTGCGGATGCTTTAAGTAGAATCGAACCAAACACACTTATCAATGTTGACCCACATATTTTAGCCGAAATTCCGTCAGCTAAGAAGTCACTTAACACATTTAACATGCAGGTTATGTTTGAAATCGTACAGACCTCCTCGGTCGCGGTAAGCACACCATTCATAAATAAAAACGGACACACATAACGGAACCTTCTTTTACCTTACAAAAAATCACAGATATTTTGGAGACCCATTTTAATACCCAACAAAACCTTAGCTTGTCCGACGAAATTTTCGAAGTAATACAAGAAGCTTACTCAAAATATTTCTCAGACTCTCAACTGTATAAGGCTTACAGAATATTCGGGATTGCGAAATATGCCTCCCTCTCAAGTACGATAGGTGCCCACAGAAACCACCATTTGTACTGCCAGGAATACCAAATAGGCCCCTGGATATATTGCACACAGACTGAAGCCTACCAATAGAAACTCCATACTTGTTACTAAAGCTTTCAAGGCCTTCTTTTGCCAATTTGGAATCCTTAAAAAGTTAATACTTGACCAGGGAGCCGAGTTCTCTGGAGCCGTTTTTAAGGACTTTTTGGCACAATACTTCTTTCCAACAATCAAGTAGTAACTCGACAGTGGAACTCTACATTCAACCTTAACTGAAATCTATAGAATAATTCTGAGAAAGAGGAAGGAATTAAAATTAACCCTAGAGCATGACGAGATACTTTCCGAAACAATAATAACTTACAACAATGCGATCCACTCTAGTACAAATTTAACCCCCTTTGAACTTTTTAGTGGTCGCACCCACATTTTCGACAAAACAGTTTAGTTCGACAATGAGCACGATTATTTACTAAAACTAAACGAATTCCAAACTACCTTATACCCCAACATAAAAAGGCACATGGAAGATGCTCCAAAAAAAAAAAAAAAAAAAGAATACAGGACAGACCCCTCTGACTTACCGGTTGGTACGTCTATCCTCCGCAAGGAAAATAGGAGAAATAAAATGACACCTCGTATAAGAAAACAAAAATGGACAAAACAAAAAATTAGGAAAGCCTAATTTAGATTGACCCTGGGTCCTGTACAATGATCAACTCCTTATAAAAATCAACTTGGGAACGGCGAGAGTGATGAAGTCCTTCAAAATTTTTAATCATGTCATTCACCTAAGAAAATATAAAGACTCAGTAACTAAAATTCACAAAATGATAGGAAACTTACCCGACCAACAGGGCCTCGAAAAGCTGAAACTTATGCCGTCTCCTCACTGATGTACATACTGTAGTATTTTTTCGGTATTCAAAAAAATGCTATTTCTTGTCCGCACGGGACAGGATTTAGCATTCAGCATTTATTATTTCGAAAACAGATGTGCTTTGCTTTTAAATTCAAAATTTCAATGCTAACAAAAATTATCTTATTTTTTCATGTGTTTTCTGCTGAAAATTCAAAAACAGTTATAAAAACTGCAAAGGCACGGAAACACAAGAAAAAGCGTTGAAAGCTTTTCATGAGGAAGACATTTTTCAAAACCTGAAATATGGGCATAATTTCTCAAATACTACTATCCGCAAGCAGGAGATTGGAACAATCAAATGTATTGACCATGGCCAATAATGATTTGAATGTTCTATTAAGCTTTTGGTTGCATTATATATTGCATTTTCTTTATTGTTTATTATTTAAGCTATACATGCTTAGATATTTTTTTTTGATAATTTTATTGTTGATTTGGCAATCCTTCGGTGGTCTTATCGATATGGTGGGTTGTTGCCTCTTACTTCCTGTGACAAAACTAAGGGGCATAAGATTGGTCAGGTTTTGTTAACTGCAGTTAATAGTTAACAGTTAATCATCTATAGTGGGCCTTGATTATTTCGAAAATTTTGTGATGGTCGTTTAGTCGATAGTCAAAAAATACTTAGATATTTAGTATTTTAGGCACGAGAATATAGAAATGTAGTAGCATTTATTGTCGAATGCTCTTTTCTCCCACCTCTAGAACCACTTGAAAATATATGGGAAAAATGTAACATATACCAAAAAATGTCAAAATGCTACATTCAGCTCTAGTGAGGAAACGGCATTACATTATACCAAAAATTAGCTCAGGTTCAGCAAAGATTAAATTCCTTGCTTCCTAACGAATGCATTCGTTAAAAAGTTATGGCCGATAAAAGTTTTATATCTCCATCTCCCTCGCATTCCCTTTAGCTGAGTAACGGGTATCTGATAGTCGAGGCACCCGACTATAGCGTTCTCTCTTGTTATTTTTACATCGCGTCTATCATATTGCGAACCGTGCCGTTCGCTAGGCGCTAGGCAGCGCTCCTCGGTCGGTTGGCCGGAAGGTGTGCCGTGGGACTGCGCGCGAACCAAAAAAAATCATGCTAAACTTTTTTTTTAAATCGGAACACTTTTTATACCCTTGCAGAGGGTATTATAATTTCAGTGAAAAGTTGGTACGGTCACTTAATTTTCTCAAAACTTTTCCACTAAAAAAATTGTTTTTATTTTCTTTTTGGTAGTTCTTTTTAGTGACAAAACTTTTGGGGAAAACATTATAAGCCAGGCTCTAGGCAGATTTAAGCTGTGAGAGTCGTGTACAATTTTTCACCAAAAGTTTTTGTCCACTTTTTTCAAAATTCCATTAAAAATGAATAACGTGCTTAAATTAACTTGATAGGAGATTTAAAACATTAGTAATTTAACTGTTAACAAATTAAAAAAAGAATCAGCTTAACAGTCAGAAAAAAAGTTATTAATTTTTTCCCGAAACATCCCATTTTGTGAAAGTTGGGACACTTTGATCGTGTAAGTTGAGACACCCGTTTTTCATACAAAAAGGCCTTAGCCCGACAGAGGTCGCTTTTTGCCTAGTACATTTCTTTGATATTAGGGGAAATGGGAATGTTCAATGAGCCTTGCCTTTTGGTTTTAATTGTTATTTGGTCTAAGTTCTTAAAAAATGGATGGGAAATAATTTAAGACGAACTAAAATTGATTAAATTAAAATAAATAAATAGTTTTAAAAAGTTTGGAGTACTTTTTGGTGTGCGTATTATTGACTTTTAAAAGTGTCCCAACTTACAGACCTCTTTTTCAAGATGTCGTTTTTTAACACTTTTCAAAGCTAATAGACTAACCTTTCGATCAGTACCAAATGCGTGAAGTTTCATAAGTGAATGTCGAAATGGCAGATTAAAAACAAAAGGTGTACCAACCTACAGACCTCTCCCCTATATAAGCCCAAAAATTCGTTTTTTAAAAAAACAATCCCTAGATTTGTGCGTGTATGTGTGTGCATTGCACCCGACTGAGGAAGGAATTTGAATTAAAGCGAATCTAGCTTAAATTTTTAAAAAAAAATTTTAAATCGGACCATTCGTTTAAAACTTATGCCTGATCAAAGTTTTTATATCCCTCGCACTCCCTTTAGCTGAGTCACGTTTATTAGATAGTCGGGACACCAATCCGACTACAGAGTTCGCACTCCCTTTAGCTGAGTGACGGGTATTAGATAGTCGGGACACCAACCCGACTATAGCGTTCTCTCTTGTTTTAAATTAGCTTCTCTTAATTTATCGAAAACTTTAATAATAGAAAGGATAGGTTCCTGCAGTGAAGTGGAAAAAATAACGATATCGTCGAGATAAACTAAGCAGTGAACACCAATAAAATCCTTTAGAATCTCACTTATTGGAATGTCGCTGGCGCGTTTTTCAACCCAAAAAGGCATTCAAGTGTACTCATAATGCCCGTTTTGCGTTGAAAATCTGATGAATCCTTTGGCAAGGTCAAGGGTCCTAAAGTATTGATATTTTCCCAGCTTGTTTAGTATTTTATCAATATTAGGAATGGGGAATTTGTCATTAATTGTAACATTATTTAAGTGTCTATAATCGATAACTAAGCGAAATTTCTTTGTCCCTGAGGCGTCATCTTTCTTTGGGACTATCCATATTGGACTACACTCATAGAAATTTTCCGGTAAAATCGCCCTAAAAACAAGGAAAATCGCCCTAAAACGGGGGTCAATGACGACTAGGATACAAATCTAGGGCGAATCGCCCTAAAAATACGGGTGAATTTGTCATACATTTTGGGCGATTTTTCGTAGATCTAGGGTGATTTTTCTATTTTCAAAGGTAGTTGCCCTAAAAATAAGAAATTAGACCTTTAAACTAAATCCAGTTTCCTTTAAATCCAGGGCGATTTTTCTGGACTTATAGGCGAATTGCCCTGGAAATCGGAAAAAATACCTTTAAACTAAAGGCAGTTTTTCATAAATCTAGGCTGGTTTTTCTTATATTTAGGGTTTTTTTTCTATTTTTGAAGGCGAATCGTCATAAAAATAAAACCAAATAAAAGCAAAAATATCAATTAATTTTTCGTCGAGGTGGGGGGGGGGGGTTATGGGCGGTTGATATTTTCTGGGAACTGGACTCAACACATACACACACACACACGAACATCGTTTCAGCTAATTTATTTGTTGAATTGTCGGCGCTATATCGGACGAAGCCGTTGGGGGCAGGAGGCAGCAGACTTGTATAACCGCCGGTTATAACTGAAAAATCATCTTTGTAATCGAATTGTGAAGTTTGGTAGATTTTCTAACTCACTTGTTTTGACCTGTCAACTACATACACATGTTCATAACATGTTTTACATGTATGTATGTATCCATTAAAATTCGTTTGAATCTTGGTAGTATTTAGGGTCATTTTTTGTGCTATTTTGTTCAACGTTTTAGGGCGATTTCGCCCTAAAAAGAAGGAATTACTTTTGGAGTCGACTCATAAAAATTCGCCCTAAAATATAGGACAAATTTGCCTTTTTGAAAAAACTAACCCTAAAAAATATTTTCCATGGCGATTTTTCGTATTTTTAGGCCTAGCCACCTGTATAATAAGACAATTTTTCGTAGTTTTAGGGCGACCTCGGTTTTAGGGCGACTTTTCTAGTATTTAGGAAAAATTTCTATGAGTGCACTCATAGAAATTTTCCGGTAAAATCGCCCTAAAAACAAGGAAAATCGCCCTAAAACGGGGGTCAATGGCGACTAGGCAACAAATCTAGGGCGAATCGCCCTAAAAATACGGGTGAATTTGTCATATATTTAGTGCGATTTTTTGTAGATCTAGAGCGATTTTTCTATTTTCAAAGGTAATTGCCCTAAAAATAAGAAGTTAGACCTTTAAACTAAATCCAGTTTCCTTTAAATCCAGGGCGATTTTTTTGGACTTATAGGCGAATTGCCCTGGAAATCGGAAAAAATACCTTTAAACTAAAGCAGCGGTCGGCAGCGCCCTATTAAGTGAGCATAGGGATTGGCTCTGCCCACGCGCTGCTCGCTCACGTATAACGTAGAACAGCGGTCTGCACACACACATCGATGAGCTGCCCAGTGCAAATTACTCACACAAATATAAAACAAAATGTCATCGTATGTGTGTGCCGACCGCTGAACTAAAGGCAGTTTTTCATAAATCTAGGGTGGTTTTTCTTATATTTAGGTTTTTTTTTCTATTTTTGAAGGCGAATCGCCATAAAAATAAAACCAAATAAAAGCAAAAATATCAATTAATTTTTCGTCGAGGGGGGGGGGGGTTATGGGTGGTTGATATTTCCTGGGAACTGGACTCAACACATACACACACACGAACATCGTTTCAGCTAATTTATTTGTTGAATTGTCGGCGCTATATCGGACGATGCCGTTGGGGGGCAGGAGGCAGCAGACTTGTTTAACCGCCGGTTATAACTGAAAAATCATCTTTGTAATCGAATTTAGGAGATATATATAAGGAGAAAAAACAACTTACTTGAGAAAAACATTAGGTGTCACTACGAGGGATCGAACCCACGGCCTCTCGAGCTGGAGTCTAACGCTCTAGCGCTGCACCACAGTCCCATCGCGCTAAGCAAGGTACAAACACTGTACACATCTTATTTTCTTGCGGTCTAAGTTATACAAACAAAAACTTGTATTTTTTTGCTGATGGTTGGGATACTTCGGGCCGTTCCTTCGCATGCTTAACATAAATTAGTCTTTAAACTCAGAATTTCCATATTTATTTAAGGTTTAAAGACTACTTTAAATTTAACATGCGGACGAAAAAACTTAACTAGTAATAAAAACTCTAATAACAAAATAAAAAAGTGTTGACCCACACAGGAATCGAACCCACGACCTGTATTTTCAAACAGCAAATCTGAAAGTGCGAGTGCTTAGACCGCTGGGCTACCCGTTTTCAAACTTTTGGTGCGATTTTTAAGGCGATTCGCCCGTGAAGTTTGGTAGATTTTCTAACTCACTTGTTTTGACCTGTCAACTACACACACATGTTCATAACATGTTTTACATGTATGTATGTATCCATTAAAATTCGTTTGAATCTTGGTAGTATTTAGGGTCATTTTTTGTGCTTTTTTGTTCAACGTTTTAGGGCGATTTCGCCCTAAAAAGAAGGAATTACTTTTGGAGTCAACTCATAAAAATTCGCCCTAAAATATAGGACAAATTTGCCTTTTTGAAAAAACTAACCCTAAAAATTATTTTCCATGGCGATTTTTCGTATATTTAGGGCTAGCCACCTGTATAATAAGAAAATTTTTCGTAGTTTTAGGGCGACCTCGGTTTTAGGGCGACTTTTCTAGTATTTAGGAAAAATTTCTATGAGTGTAGCCCGTCAATTAAAGGTTCTCAGCCCGTCAGCCACATCGTTGCCAAACACGGTTCCTAGCCCGTCAGCAACATCCACAAGTCTAACTCCCAACCTTCTGGAACAAGCTGCAAGGTTCCAAGCCGTCTCCGTGCCAATAGTGCGAACTATAACTGTTCGGCAGAAGACCCGTCTGTGTGCCACCAACTACGCGTAGGCACAAACAGGTATAATTATGTTTAATTTCTTCATTTACTTTACATATTCTTCTTCGAAGTTTATATGGAGCTTAGTTAATTCTAGTATATCTCTTCCAATCAAAATATCTCATTTTGTTGAAAAATCACGGATAAAAAGTTTTAATTTTCCAGGTTTGCCAGTTAAAGGTTTAGCGTTTTTATACCCTTGCAGAGGGTATTATGATTTCAGTCAGAAGTTTGCAACGCAATGAAGGAGACGTTTCAGACCCCATAAAGTGTATATATTCTTGATCAGCATGACTAGACGAGTCGATCTAGCCATATCCGTCTGTCCGTCCGTCTGTCCGTCCGTTTCTACGCAAACTAGTCTCTCAGTTTTTAAGCTATCGGGGTAAAACTTTCCCAAAAGTCTTATATCTATTGCAGGTAGTATATAAGTCGGAACGAGCCGGATCGGACAACTATATCATATAGCTCCCATAGGAATAATCGGGGAAAAAAATGTAAAAAAATTATATCTTGGGTGTTTTTGAACATATAACCTCCTACTTTTGGAAATGCAATTCTTAATCTAATTCTGAATTTCGAATCAAATTTTTTCAAATTCGGACGACTATATCATATAGCTGCCATAAGAACGATCGGAAAATTAGTGATTAATAGGAATGATCTGCAAGGGTATATAAGCTTCGGCTGGCCGAAGCTAGCTTCCTTTCTTGTTTTCTCTTAGGGGCTGTACATATATTACGTAATCACCTTAGGGGGGGAGGGGGTCATCGAAATGATTGTGTTTGATTACATGGGGAGGAGGGGTCTTGCACAATGATTACGTAATCATTTTATATGTATTTTTTATTTAAAGAATTTATTAATATATTAATTTTTCTTCAATTATACATATCTACAAACTTGGATAGTAAAGCAGAGAAATATTTTTTCGAGTGAATGGGCGGCGCAAAAGAGAATGTTCAATCACACGAAGGATGCGAAGACCTGTAATGGCTTGACTAAGAGTATGTTGGAGATAATTTCAGCGTAGAAGAACCGAATGGTCAAAAATCACCAAAAAACGTGATTACGTAATATATGGACAGCCCCTTACAGAACACAAAATTACTTTTCATTGTAAATATTACTTTGGGGCTTGTTTCATGCCACGGAAGAGTCTTTAATATATCTTTATTAGACTTATCCTAGATCCTGTATCTACGAGACATAAATTGTGGAATTCTTTGACCGACCGAGGCTTCTATTAGAAAATTTTCGTTAGTGTCCATCGCCTCGACTCGTTTGTTTTGAGCAGAATCTGACATACGTTTTCTTTTCTGATTCTGAAATTCGAAAGGCCTAAAATTGGTTGAATTGGTTTGTTGTTGAATGATTCTGTTATCATAATTGTTCTGGAACCTGTTGTTGTCAAATCTATCGTCTATCTATCTAATTTGCCTAGCTTGATTTCTAAAACAATTTTGACTTTGGATTTGATGATTAATCTGTGGATATGGATGATTATTATTTATACTTTGAATCCGATTCTGATACAATGGACTAAAGTAATTTTGATTTTGCATAAATACGGGCTGATAGTCAAAATTAGACAGCATTTGAGGCTTGCTATAATATTTCTTATTAGATAATTTTGATGTTGCTTAATATTGTTGTTATAATTTTCATATATTCCTAGTTCTTGAGCAACACGTCTTAGTTTACCTGCGGTACTCACATCAAATCTACACACAGACATATATATTCGGTCTCGTAATTCTTTTCGAATAATTTCACAAATAGCTGAGTTTATTGCTTCGGTGAACAGGTATCTATTATTTATACTACCATCTATGTGTAATTTATTACATATAATGGATGATTTTATTTCTAAGTCATCGAAAAATTTTCGTAAATTTACAAAATATTTTGTTTTGTAAATATCAATAAGTAATTGAGGGATTGGTGTTTGGGTGTTATACTCTTCGTCTAGCCTCGTGGTGTAGACCGCATGAGCAATTGTTGAGCGTTTCCAATGATGAGGTTCTCGAAGGTTCCATAAATAATGCTGGACTGGACTGGGTTATTGGTGGAGTACAGGCCAAATTGTTGTTCGACTCTTTTGATGAAAAGGGCCAGGTAGAGGACGTCGCCATCAAATGGAGGTATTTGTCGGATCTGAGTTAGGCATTGGGATAACTCTTGATCCGAAAGGACATGATCTCCAGCCATTCTGTGTTGATACGATTCGCAATTTAAACTTTTACTCAGCTGGCTGATTTTTGTTTTAAGTTTTGTTTTGCGAATTTTTCGTAAGTCGTGCGTTGTAAGTCCACGTGTTCGGGATTTTCACGAGGTACTATTGCGGGTTTGGATTTTTTTTTAGACCAATTATATATAGTTATTTTTACTAACTATTTAATTTAATTTAATTTTTATATTTTATTTATTTAATTTTGTTTTAAGTTGTTCTTTTAAATTGTTTGGACAGAGTTTTATTGTGTGATCTACTCTCGTTGACGTTGACTTATGTTCTAAACTTAAAGTTAAATTTATAAAGAGGACTAAAGAGAACTACACTGTACAAAGTTTTATATATAATAATCTAGATATATAACTTACATAGCGAGTTATCACTCACCTACACTATCGAAATAACAGACAAACCGATCAACTGCTTTCTGAACCAAAAAATAAAAGAAGAAAGCGGAACTGCCTCAGTTAGAACCAGGGCTGTGAACCCATATTATTTTGGCATGGGTTCGGTTCGGGGTTCAAAGCTAATCGAGTATTACTATAAAAGAGTAGATGTCGATTTGCGTCATGTTCCCCCAGCCAAAACCATAAGACCTAAAATTCTGGAAAAAATTGGGTCTGAATCGTGTGTTAGAGGAGGTGTGCAGTAGGAAAGGATTTTTTAAAATTCGGCTCCTAAGGACTCCCAGGACTCTTAAAAAATGCGAAATTGCGGAATTAAAACATGAACCATTCCCACAGTTTTCAACTTAACAAGTTGAGATTTTTATTTTAAGCTTTATTTGTGGAAATCTTGGAAAGCTCAGAAGATGAGCCCCAACCGACTTCCGGTTGGGGGTACTTAATTATTTTTTCCGCACCGATTATGCGATCGGATCCGTTTTTGATTTAAAGTGTGGAGCTATGCCATACAATCAGAAAGGTTTTTTTTTTTTGGACCCACGCACAGTGGCGCCTTTTGACTTTTTTTGGTAATAAATCATAACTTTTGAACCAGTGAAGATAATCGAATGATGTAAACGGCAAATGATAGATAATTGATCCACCTTTCAAATTATTGCTTGAGACAGGGAGTGGGCATGGCAGAGGCGTACTTACAAATCGGCAAAGTCAGAATTTAAAAACAAATCCATTTTTTTCCGACAAAAAAAAACTTTTTTTAAAAAGTTTTTGTTTGTTTTAGTTTTTTTTTTTATGTTGTAATTTTTAAAAATTATAAAAAAAAAAAAAATTGGGGTTATAAAAAAAAAAACATTTTTTTTTTAAATATTGTTTTGTTTAGTTTATTTTTTTATGTTTTAATTTTTAAAAACTAAAAAAAAAAAAAAATAGTTGAAGTTTTTTTTTAAAAATAAAAATTTTTATATTTCATGTTTTTTGAAATAATGGTCACAATTTGGTAAACTTGGTAAATCCAATAGACTTAACATTTCTGGACTATAATTACTAGATTCTAACTCTGTGACAAGGTTGTGATTCCATGACCCTAAAATACAGTTTGGATTCGCACATACTAAATTGAATGCTTAGGCAGCGTAAGTTGTTTTGAGCTGGCAAAAGTGGCTATTTTCATTTCTGAATAACTTTTAAACGTGATTTTTTACAGTAACATAATATATACCAAAATTTAAGGAATCTCAAGGGCTATACAGTTTGAAGTTTTAAAGGAAATAGTTAGAGCCGTTTTTCAGAAAAATAAAAAAAGCTTAAAAAAAAGTTTTAAAAAAATTTGTTTTGTGCATATCTTTTTAAATATTACATTTACACAAATTACATATAAAAGGCGCTTAAAGCATTTTAAAATACCTTTTAAACGAGATACAGCTACAGTTACGGCCTTCCGTATTTTAGCTATTTTTAGCTGTTTTCCCGCTAAAATAGCGGGTTTTTCCAAAAGTGGTAGAACTAAAGTTTCTTATATCGAGCTGCTGAACATCATATCACATTTTCAGGACTTTAAAAACATGTTTTGGATAAATCTTTCACTTTTTTACCTTTTTTGGCTCTTAAAACCGCGGACGCACGCGGACGCAGCTACAACTTTCCTAATATCAAGAAGAAAGTCCAAATAACGTTTTACGGAAGTATAAAAAAAATAGTATTAAATAGTTTTTTTTTATTTTCCATCAAAGTTGAAAAATATGGAAAAAATGGACGTTTCGCAAATAACGCATAACTAAGAGATGCGGAAGGCAAACTGCCCAAGGCGCCACTGTGCCACGGTTGATTTTATATCATTTTTTTTGTAATTTTGCGGGGGGGCCTTTTTGGCAGCACGTCGTTTTTGTTTTTTGCATGCTTCGGGAGTTCGCAGCGCTCACAAACAAATTCCGAACACAGCTCTCACAAAAACAACCAAAGTTTTTTTTCTGGTTTAGAAATACCTGATCAAAATTTTACTATTTGGATACCAGAACTGATTATCTTAGTCAATTCTAACTCAAAGTGTGTAGCCAACCCGTAAAATCCATAAGGAATTTTTATTTTAAATTTAGAATGGTTTTCATGGGGAGACCAGCGAAAAACGTTCAATCGTCACATTTGCATGTTGAAAACGCAATAACACACACACACACATCGACAAGTTGACATGTACATATGTAAGTATGTAAAATTATTAAATTAGGATAAAATAACGGATCACCTAATGGATGCAATTCTTTATCATGTATTCCGTAAAATATTCAGGAGTTTGAGTTTCTGAGCTCTACTCGAAAACTCGAAATTATTAAAACCATTGAGATATACATATACATAGATGCGTAAATATGCATTTATGTACTTTAAAAATAAAAATGTAATATCTGCGTCCACAAATTGTTCCAATTTAACAAAAGTTAGTATTTGCTCAACGCTGATAATCTGGAAATTGTACCAGCCAAAACGTAGGGGAGTGTAGGGTAATGTGACGAATAGGGTAATGTGTCGAACTCGTCGAATCTCATAAATGACGTCACGACAAAAATTCCAAATAAATGTAGTCGTCTCCCCTTATCGTGTCGACAATGTTTTTACAGTAATATTAATAAGAAGTCCCGTAATTTCTTCGTGAGGTTTTTTTTTCTAAAAAGGTGGCGCGCAAATTAGCAAACCTATTCAATTTATTTGTGCTTCAGAAGTGCCAGAGTATGTTGAAAATAAAATCAAATAAATATATACACATATAAATGAGATCTTTATCAACAGTTTTTGGTACTTTGCGTTTTTTTCTTTTGCGCAGTTTGAGAGGGACACCGTTTTTGCTACAAGTCTACCTGGTAGGGTAATGTGACGAACTTTTTGTAGGGTAATGTGACGAACTTTTTTTATTCAAGAATTTTAATTGTTATCGTTGATTACGTGTAAAAAAAATATAATAATACCAGATAACATTTACTGCCGCAGTTTTTTTGTTGTTTTGTATTGTTTTTAATAGTGACGTGAGCTTAATTTAATTAAAAAAAAATGGACTTAGACCAATTTTTGTTTTTAGTCAGTTTAGGCATTATCTTATTAATTCCTTCTTTTCCGTATCGAAAATAACTTTTCCGTTAATTATATAAAAAAAAATATTTTTTTTTTTGTAAAAAGAATGGTTTACGCCAATCGCTGTGGGATTTTGCTATGTTGAAATTTTGAATCCAAATTTTACAGAAATATGCTCAATAGATGTAAGCAACTTTCTGTTTTTACAGTTCGTCACATTACCCTACTCTCCCTTACTTAAAAGCAACATTATAAGTTCGTATCAAAATAAAATTTTTAAAGAAATAGATAAAGAATATAAGAACATTCAACTCATCCAATATATAGATAATTTAACTTCAATATAGACATAATCTTAATCACTTAAACAATATTGCGGAAAGATTGCTATTTGCTAAATTAGAGTTAGTCCCAAAATACCTGTTAAATTCGGTCGAATTAGAAAAAATGAAATACGTACTATCAGAGGAAAAAATAGAAGTAGAGGAGAAGGGGACTCAAATAGTCCAAGGGCATCAATAGTATGTGGCCATAGCGGCCAAACGGCTCGTTTAAATTGCGCACCGTGTGTACTGAAGGTTCCTTAGAACACCAAAGGGCTTCATTACAAATTTGAGCTTGAAGCGCCAACAGGCGCTCTAAATTCCTGGTGTTATTTTGCAAAATAAACAACCAGACAGAGCCTGGGGCTGCAACAGTGGAAGGTAATATGTGATAAATCAAGCGATTCAACCCACGGTCCTGGACGTCCAAAAAAAAAAAGTTAACACCGCTGAGTAATATAATATAATATAATATTCTTTAGATTACAAAAAATCCAAATTAAACTGACATAAATGCGGTCCAACCCGTCAAAAAGCTATAACCGCATTTTTATATCATGGGAAAGGGTTAAAAAAAATCACAAAATTCTATTTTATTTTATATCGACGGATTAGTGTCCAAAAAGTCCAATAAAATGTTATGAAAATTATCTCTTTTACCCTATACCGTTAACAGCGAAAGTAAGTTTCGGACTGTAATTACCCAGTATTGGGACTAGACCAGTTTAAAAAGTATATTGACACGTTGCAACGTTCCTCGAAGGCTTTGCAATTTACTTCAAAATGATGTAGGAAAAAGTTATAACCAAAAGAACAACCTTTTCGATGATACCAGTCTCATTCCAATGGCTCTTTATTTATAGCTGCTATGTCTAACCAAACTTCTCCCCCTATTGATGCCCCCTTCTCCCCTAGCAGTGTTAAAAATATATGTGACATGGGACAACATTAAGGGGAGCAAAAGCTTTACGAATTTTGAACACATATTATCGAGGCCTACAGCATTGGACTTGACATGCAGAATACTAGCTAGGACATCACTTTGATTTATACATGTAAAGCTAAAACTAGAATCTCAGAGGGGTTGAAAATTCAGGTACGGATTGCATGTTGCTTCAGGTACATCTATTTCCAAAAACTTTTTGTCCACCTTAGACTCTGTCTGCTGTTTACATTTTTCAATACCTAACTGTTTTAGCTTGGTCCATCTATTCTTTGAGTTAACACAGTTATTAAATTGTATATTATAATGCTCTCTCTTTGCTGATTTGATCTTTTTGTTTACTTCTACCCTAGCCTCTTTGAATTGCTTGCGAAATTCATCAGTTTTGTATCGCTTCCACCGGAAGTAAGCTACATTAATTCATCACAGTTTATATTTTTGTAGTCTCTATACGTAAAAGAATTAATTGTGTAGTCATATGTTAAAAATATTAGGTCATGTCTGGAGAAGGCTGGTACAGAAACCTGGTCATAATATATGATTTTGCTGGGGTCATTGATAAGAAATAGGTCAAGTAATGTATCACAGAGGCTGCTATAGTGCGTGGGAATCGTTTCGTTTACTGAGTACAGACCTAGGGATTTAAAGTTATCCACGAGATGGCTTTCTGACAATAGGTTGCTGTTGAAATCGCCTGCCAATATGATGTCAGTGTACTCCAGCGAAATATCTGAAACCACATTCAGTAATGAGCCGTAGTCAATTGTCCGATTCGGTCTATATATGCAACCAAGAAGGGTTCTTCCATGGAATTTATTGGGAATTTCTAATAGAATGTATTCAATAATACTGTCACTTGGCTGTTTAAGTACCACTTTACATTTCAGCTTCACATTCACATATGGGCGGTTCTTTTACAAACCGAACACCTTTTATTGGTTCACATTTTTGATTTGCCTAAAACTTTTTTTACACGTACTATTCGGAAAATAAGTAAACACGTGTATCAGGATTTGACCGAAAAAAAATTATTTTTTTAATTAAAATTTTTTTAAGTTTGTCAAAAATTGTCAAATTTAAAAAAGTACCACCTCATTGAAAATCTGTATCTCCGGTTATATGAATCCGATTGACTTCATGTCTTCTGCATTAATTCCTCTAAACCCTCTTCTTTCAAAATAAAATTTCTAAAAAAAAAAAATGTTTAAGTTTTTAAAAATAAAAACAAATTAAGATTTAAAAAAATTTTGTAACTATTGCTCCCACACAAAAAAATATTTTTTTTTATTTTAATACTTGCGCCATATTGTTAGTTACAATCGGTTTTTGTGAAAAGATTGAGCCATTTTTAGTTTTTTAAATATCGAATTTTTTTTAACAAGGCCTACGTTTTTTTCTATGTAAAAACGTCGCAGCAAGTAGGGCTACTCTTTTATTCTTGTCGGATCCTTATGGAATTCATGTTTTCTCATCGATTACTAGTCCTTTAACAATTTTTAATGATTAAAAGTTAAGTTGTAAGTGTTTTGATAATTTTTAAATGACAAAAAGTAAAAAGTCATTTTTTAATCTATAAAAAAACCACAATTATTTATTTAACCCTCCATTTCATAAACAATAATTTTAAAATTTTTGTATTTATTATTTTTTTGTATTATGTAGTTATTTTAACTTTTTTAAATATTTTTTTTAATTTAAAAAAAAATTTATTTCATAAAAATAAAAAATTATTAAATTTAAGAAAAAATTTTATTTTTTTAATTTGTATTTTATCTAACATATTTAAATAATTATTTTTTAATATTTTATTATTTAATGGAGGGTTAAATAAATAATTGTGGTTTTTTTATATATTAATGTCATTTAAAAATTGTCAAAACATTTACAACTTAACTTTTAATCATTAAAAATTGTTAAAGGACTAGTAATCGATGAGAAAACATGAATTCCATAAGGATCCAACAAGAATAAAAGAGTAGCCCTACTTGCTGCGACGTTTTTACATAGAAACAAGAGAGAACGCTATAGTCGGGTTGGTGTCCCGACTATCTAATACCCGTCACTCGGCTAAAGGGAGTGCGAGGGAGATGGAGATATAAACTTTGATCAGCTATAACTTTTTAACGAATGGTCCGATTTAAAAAATTTCTTCTACATTTCGATAGGTATTGATAAGGACAACAAAACTGCATTTTTACTTTTCCGAAATATTTAAATTTTTAAAATCGTTTATAAGCTATTGTGGGCGTTAGAGGGGGCGTGGCACCTTCTGGAAACAAACTTGCGCTGCGTAGGAACTCCAAGAATCTTTATGCCAAATACCATACCTCTAGCTTTTATAGTTTCCGAGATCTCAGCGTTCATACAGACGGACAGACAGACGGACAGACGGACAGACAGACATGGCTAGATCGACTCGGCTAGTGATCCTGATCAAGAATATATATACTTTATGGGGTCGGAAACGCTTCCTTCTAGCTGTTACATACTTTTGCACGAATACAATATACCCTTTTACTCTACGAGTAACGGGTATAAAAAGCTGAGGCCTTGTTAAACGAAATTCGATATTTAAAAAACTAAAAATGGCTCCAACTTTTCACAAAAACCGATTGTAACTAACAATATAGCGCAAGTATTAAAATAAGAAAAATATTTTTTTTTGTGGGGCAATGGTTAAAAAATTATTTTAAATCTTAATTTGTTTATATTTATAAGAATTAAAAATTTTTTTTTTTTAGAAATTTTGTTTTGAAAGAAGAGGTTTTAGAGGAGTTAATGCAGAAGACTTGAAGTCAATCGGATTCATATAGCCGGAGATACAGATTTTTAATGAGAGGGTACTTTTTCAAATTTGACAATTTTTGGCAAACTTAAAAAATTTGTAACTAAAAAAATAATTTTTTTTCGGTCAAATTCTGATACACGAGTTTACTTATTTTCCGAATAGTACGTGTAAAAAAAGTTTCAGGCAAATCAAAAATGTGAATTTTTTTTTTGGCCAAATCTGTTTGGTTTGTAAAAGAACGGCCCATTTATAGCAACACCTCCGGCATGACCAATACGATCGGACCGATAAACATTAAAGCCTTCACAGACAATAGACGAATCACACAGATCAGGTACAAACCACGTTTCAGACACACATATCACATCGACATTAGATTGGGTGAAAAGGAATCTAAACTCATCAATCTTCTTTAACAGACTTTGTGCATTTAAATGAACGATTTTGAGACACTTTTTATAGTTACTAATAGTTTTTATCATGGCACTAGATATGGAACAAACTTCCCCATCCTGCATTGTTGTTATCAATGGTTATTAGGGGCGCAATCTCAATATTCAAAGTATAAGTTCTTAATTTCTCAAAGTAAACTATTTTTAGACCTATCTTAAATAGGAGGATACAATTTTTACTATTAAGAACGAAAGCTATCAGCTTCGGTTACAGCCGAAGCGTTAGTGAGAGATGTAGAAAGTGGATCAGGCGTATGATTAACGGACGTGAGTGATGAAAGTTCCACATGAGTTTGTTGTGATTTCCTTGCTCGGAAGATATCGGAGACTTCTGGTGGTGGAGTCAGCTGGAGATAAAATCATAGCTTGTGATCTTTGAGATCTTCACCTTCGACATAGGGAACGCTATGAACCCTCAGGTCACACGAGCTAGTCTCCCTGCATTGCGTTGCCAGCCTGGACTCCAGTGCACCCAACCTCTCGCCTGCTGCTTGTAGGTTTGCCATCTCCCTGTTCAGCGTCTCAACACGCTCACCTATTCGGTCCTTGATGGAGCGAAGATCGGCAACCTCACGCTCCAACGTCAGGACTCGAGGATCCATTTGCTATACTTCCCCGGCGATAATGTCCAAGCGATCCATAAGGCGGCTGAGCATTCGCTGTTCAGCTTCCCGAACGGCCGACTCAATTTTTTCGGTTTGTTCCTCAAAACGAGTCTTTAGGAGCTCCAGCAGCTGTGGCGAATTTTCATCAGAGTTGCGTTCGCTGGCTGTTCCGGCGTTGTTGCGGGTACGTTTAGTGGGTAGTTTAGTAGTAGAACCCATGATATTATTTTTATTTGTTTATTGTTTGATTTAATATACATTTAGGTGTATTTGTCGATTGTGTTTGTATTGTATCTTTCAGATTGTATCTTAAAGTTTAAGTTGAATGCTAGCTTAGCGAGCCTCCACTCACTGCTTTGCCGACAAACTGCCTTATCGACAACAGCGTACTCTAGCAACCTTTTTCTCTCGTGCACTCCGAAGATGCTGCCGCACCGATTGTCTCTCACTTAAGGTGCACGCACAACCGCACTTGTTTTTCAACAAGAATTTATTTTCCGATTTACAGAGTAACCTTTGTTTATTAGCACTGTGTTGTGATGTCCGCGGATAGAGCTGGTAGTATATTTGGCGGTTATCGACTTTCTTGAATTTTATAGATGTACTTTTCGGTAGAATATCGTTTATTTTATAGAGCGTTCAAGAAACCGACTGCACACGAGAGAGAGAGGATTGTTTGTTAGTGCTAATGTTATAATTAAGAATGACCTAGAAATTAAGATAATTGAGACACCTTGTATAAAAGTGGGAGGTACACACATTTGCGAAACTTCTCTGACACCCAATAACAAAGAATGCCTTTACAACCTGCTGGACGACAAAGGAAACGACCTGCAGCACAACGAACAGAGGTCACCAACCACAGATCTTCGTACCTTTAAAAGGGTTTTTGGTGATCCTCAACGTGGAGAATCTGAACATTACTTCCAACTGCATTTCGAGCAGGATCTTCAACGGTTCCATGCTTATAAAATACGATAATTGTTCTATCTCCGCTAATGGGACAAATTACGTCGAGGCCGCCACTACAATAATTGACGACAACGAGATAAACCTTCCCCATGTCCAGAATTTAACTACAATCCCTACGGACAAATCCATAAACCTTCAGGTACTACACCTTTGTAATCTGGAAAATGGATTGGCGGTCACCAACATACGAGTAGAGTATCGAACGACTACTCACCTGTCGATTATATACATACTCGTTTCACTGTCGATTCTGATTACGGCTGTTGCCTGGACCTTTAACAGGAAGGAGATAATTTTTTCACCCACTCCGGCGGACCCCATTGTCACTCCCACCATACCTTCGTTATGGCCATCGTTCCATGCTAAGGGGGGAGGAGTTACCGCTAATGTCTTCCTCATGACATCACATCCACCTAAACCACCTTTGGGCATTGTCCCACTAGCGAAGATGCCATTCAACTCGCACACCAAACCGCCGACACAGCAGACGGGATACCGAACCGAGTAAACTGCAGACCTAAGGACTTTCGTAATCTCAACATAAGTACCCCATTCCCAAATTAGCTCTCATTTGTATTCTCAGAACAGAATAAAATCAATCTAAGAGTGACACTCGACCAGAGAAGTTTATCTCTAACTTTATTTCATTGAAATACCAAATAAGCACCTATATCTATATTACTGTAGCAAGCCACCTCCGGAGCACAGAGCTAATTCGCTCACCTTGCCGATAACTCGACCTTATCTAGTCCTCCTCTGTTCTCCAATTAAATCTCTGCGTCCTACAGATCTCACCATTGCTATCACAGCCTTGTAGCATCAGCGCTTTAGCTCTGGTATCTTGACTGGGTGTTTAAGAACACGGTAATTCGGTACTCCACGCACTCCGGCTGTAAGCGTCGCGTCTTTCTACCGACACGTCTCTCGCCTCCTGACGGCGTACTTCGATGAACTGCCGCGCGTACTCCAACTGACTGCCCCAAGCTGCGCCTGCGCCGTGCGAGATTTGTAGAGTGTTTTAAAACTCCTCACATCTCCCCCTTTAATCGGAATTTTTTTGATTGTACTGCTTTCCCCTTCCGTGAGCTCTTTATCAACGAATCTCAGTCTCCTTGTCCTCCTCTCCTTGGTCCTTGCGGTTGCCCTTCCTGGTGAAGTGCTCCAGACCAACGTCTCGACCGTCGCGTCTCGATCATTCCGGCGCCGACCCTGTTCCATCTTGTTCCTTCTTGCTCCTCGACTGCTGCTCCTGGCCTCCAAAGGGAAGTCGAATTTCCTCTACAATTCGCCACTTTAGTTTCCGTTGTCTGGCAACTATCGCTGTGACCATCCGAAAATCTGGTATTCCTCTCGATCAACTGCCATCTCGTTGGAACAGGTGAATGAAATCATGATCTCCTTGCCATGCGTCTGTAGGTGGTGGCCGGTCGGTGGTGTCTGTGGTTGCGCTCCATTGGCGGAACCCTTTGCCTGTACGCCTGCTCCAGGTGATACGTCTCCCCCCTTCCTTCCGACAAGTTCTGTCCTCGGGCCTGCGGCTCTGCTTCGCCTCGCACTCCTTCTTGCTTTCTTGGTCTGGATAATCACGCTTGGGCGCCAGATGTAACGAACTGATTTTGTATGTCTGCTCGCTACGAGATTCGTGCGGCTAGCTCAGTTGATGTGTATTCGTTCCACCAAATATATGAGTGATTCCTGGTGAAACGTATCGAGATTTTCTTCATGGTCTCAAAACGAAATCTTATTTTTAACGATATCAAAAGTAAAAAAAATCTAATTGACAGAAGCAAAGATATGGCGATGCTATTTATACCCGTTACTCGTAGAGTAAAACGGTATATTGTATTCGTGCAAAAGTGTGTAACAGCTAGAAGGAAGCATTTCCGACCCTATAAAGTATATATATTCTTGATCAGGGTCACTAGCCGAGTCGATATAGCCATGTCCGTCTGTCCGTCTCTCCGTCTGTCCG